>OY757915.1:56514128-57114128 GCA_963585895.1 Sepioteuthis lessoniana
TACCAACAAGAGATAGGTTATCTCTTGTTGGTACCATGTTTGTTGTTTTTACACACTTATAATTTTAATACCATATTTTGTTTATTTTTATAAGTTATTTATATTATTTTATTTGTTTTTCAGATAAAATTATCTTTTTAATTTTGACAATTTTTTAAAATCTTGATTTTGGATTTTTCAATTTTTTTTATTCAGCCGTTTATGTGACCTACTGCCTCCCAAAATCCAACAATGGCAAAGTAGTCCTTGCATTGCAGAGGAATACAATAAAAAATCTTTGGAGAAAATCCGGCGCCAGCAACAAATGTGTCAGCAACGTCTCAATGAGCTTTATGTCAAGCACCAAGAATTGAATGCTCTTATTGAAAGAGCAAAACAATCACCTATTGTTGAGGCTGAACAAGAAGTGAGTTGGCACTTCATTTATTTTTATTTCATTCCTATTCAAACTTTTGACAAGATTGCTATCTGTTCAATTTTGAATTAAGTTTAATTATCACTCTCTTTTTGGTCACCTAACTTATCATTGAAATATTGTTGGCTTGAATTTAAACATGGCTATTGGGGCAGTCTCTTTGGTGTAATGGGTAAACTGCTGAACTATGTCCTTGAAGTAAGTAAAACCAAAACCGAAATCAAATAGTTACTGTGAATAAAATAATTCTTTTTTGTCACGTAATGAAATCCACCACCCTTACTCCTTGATATCTGATGTATCAAACATTTTTGGAGTTATAAATGACAAATGATCGGTCAAAGCATAAGAGTGGAAATCAAGTGGGTATTCATTGATTGGCTGGAATATAGATTAGTAGGATTTGGGACAGATGATTTCAAGGCTTTTGAAGTTGAACTGTTAGGACTTAATTTAACCAAAAAGTAAAGGAGTTTGCTTTTCTCCATTAACTAGGCAAAGCCACAACACAGAAATAAATATGAATGGTTTATGTGATTGGTGGTATGACATTGCTGATAGGTCAAGTGACAACATCAAAACACCTTATGAAAGGCTTCCATTTCGTTACACTTTCATTTTAGGATGAAGCTAACAGTAAAGCTCGATAATAAAATATAAAAAAAAACTTTCTTTTTAACATAAGTAGCAGTGAAAGAATTTAAAATTTTTTCAATTAATAAATTCTGCTGTAATTTCCACTGTGATTATAAGCTTTTCTTCCACTTTTCTTAGGAATCTATTTTCTGTATTAATTAGATTTAATTTCTCGCTTGCTTTTTAGGATGATGAAGAAGGTGAATGGAGTATTTATTGTGTGACATGTGGCAGTGAAATCCAACAGAAAGGTGCCCTCCGTCATATGGAGAAATGTTTTGCCAAGGTAGGTAACTCATCCCCATGAACACGTAGCTATTGAATTACATTTAAACAGATGTAAACGTTTGCCTTCTAAGTTTAAACAGCTGCAAAGTTCTTTACAATAGCAAATTGTAATATAATGATTTATTCCTTTATTTTGTTAAACAATAAGCTCCAACAAATATAGCCTATTCTAAAAGAAAGGAAACCGGATCCTAATAATACTAGAACAGAAGAAACTGCCCTTTCTCGGCTAGACATTGGCCACACTAAATTAAGTCATTTCTTTCATTTTAAAAGAAGAACCTCCTCCTAGATGTTCCTGTGGAAACTAGTACACAGAAAAATATATTTTGATTGAATGCACAAACCTCACCTACACTTGAAGAAAGTTCTACAACATTAACAATATGAAAGAGCTATTTGGAAAAATAGACCCTAAAAATATATTAAACTTTCTGAAAAGAATCTGCCTCCTATCAAGGATGTAGGCTCATGTGTAATCAATTCTTTCAACCACTTTCCTGCGTACAAACAAAATACTAATATCTAATAGAACTACTTGTGCTGGATAGTAATTCTTGGAACCATTTAGTTGTGTGCTGACATATGAGCCCTGACTTGTAAAAATGTTATCTAGCAAATATGTGATTACAAGTCATATATATTAGATATACATGTATAAACATGATTTGGCATTAAATAACCCACAGTGGTTGATATGACATAAAACCTAAACTACCAACCAACCAATCTACATCAAAATATGCTATCTGTATTCCAATGTGTTTGCTACTACTCAAATGAATTATCTGCAAAATTTTGATAGTTGTCTACTTTATTATGAAGCATTAAAAAGTTGCTGAATGAAATAGTTATTATTATAAAAGGGAGATAAATTTTGAGTTTACACATTTAGCTAGATATACTCATACCTTTAAAAACTCTTAATAAATGCTTGGTCAGATGTCAAATGTTGATCCATTACTTTTTGTTTATCTTTCAGAATCTTAAAACAAGAAACTAATGATGCTATGTGGTCCACATAGATTTCATACATCTTGTTACAATCAACTTTAAATCCTGTAAATTGAAAAAAAAATGTATTACTGTAAGATTTTTGATGAATTGGTTATTTATGTAAATATAATTATTTTATGATTACTTAAATATTCATATTTCTTAGGATGTGCTTGTAGTGTAATGATTATTGTTGTAGGAAAGGAACACAATGGCCTGAGTTCAAATCCTGGATGAGAGTGTTTGCATTTCACATAGTACTAATACCTTTGGGAAAGGTATGAATCCAACTAGTCTCCTTCCAGTTATAGGTAAATAGTAGGGCATACTGGGTTCTTTAGCCTTGATTAGGCAATCAGTCTAGAAGGAAAACTCTAAATTCAAACCTGTTAAAATCAAAAATTAACCTTGTGTCACATCCTACCTGTGCAGTGGGGTTGGTAAATACATATTTATGTATTTGTAATTGTGTTATTTTCTGTGGAGATTCATCTATTAAACAGTAAGCTTTTTTCTGTGCTTGACTAGTATAGTGAAGTACTTTATAAAACTAGAGTAAATGATTTTTACTTAGCATATATTTTTCTCAAAAACAAAGTTATCTAATGGATATTTTCTAGATGCTATTCATAAGATAACTTTCATCTTACTATAATTCATAGTTTTTATGTTTTTGTATATATGTCTCTTATGAAACAACTCAAGAAGAGGTTGATCTGTGACAATCAAATTTTTTACAGTTACTAATGAGACCTCAGAACTGGTTTTTAATGAGAGGTTCAATTTACAATCTAAGTCTGCTAAACTAAACTCTTAAGTGTGTCCATGAGGTTAGCTAACCTAACTGTAATCTTTTTTAACTGAAAATTTCCTTTTTGGAAACCAGTCATGACCCCTGCTTCCCTTTTTTTTTTTTTCTCTGATCACTGGGAAATCAAAACTTGAAAAAATTAATTTTGTGTTTACATTAAGAGCATAATCATTATAAAAACTTAATTTTGTTGTGTCTCTGTTAATTCTTAACTTTAAAGCATCTAATATAATCTGAATACATATGTATTAACTTATTCAGTTTCATTCTGATGGCACATTTTTCTTACACTTAAGAATCATCATGTTTTGAGATGTGAGTTTTAGAAGTAGATTTTTTTAAAAGCAGCCAACAGCATAAAGATATGACATTTAATGATATAAAAGAAAATGCAAATGGGAGGTATTGCTTATTGTGTTATGATACATATATCAGTTAAAAAATTAATATGGTTCTAACATCCAATCACTAAATTTCCTAATTCTTTCTCAATCTATATCTTTTCAAGACTCAGCCCAGTCTGCTGAGGCTGTAGAATGCACTGATTGCATCTCTGCAGAGGGGTAAGACTCCCCCAACAAGTGTCCTGGATATAACATTACTCCTGGCTCCAATCTGACCCAGAATAGTAGCATCTAATAGGGCCTTATCTATGGGTCGAATAGAACCATTTGACATTTAAACTGTGTGCAAACAAATGACTTATGCTAAATTAAATTGTTAGAAATAAAACTAACAGTTTTATTTCTAACAATTTGATCATTTCTAACAATTTGATCATTTAACTGTGAGTAAACAAAGTAAAAATGTTTAATTGAACTGTCAGTGATACATAGCAATACTTGAAACAATTTAACTGTGTGCAGTAATGTTGACTAGAATAATTAGTGTTAAATAGCAATACTGTTAACTTCTTCACTGTGTGCAAACAAATGATTAATAGTTAATAGGATTGTTTGTGTTTGATAGAAATGCTTGAAACCATTTGACTATGAAAAAAAGAGCTTGGGCTCATTTAAAAATATTATGAACATGATGTGTTTACAAATCATATATTTAATATAGATATATAAAGAGGATTTGGCATTAAATTACCTACAATGCTTGATATCCCATGAAATCCAACAAATCAACCAACCAACTTTTTAAGACAATACTGAAGTTACCTAATGATTTTAACAGATCTTGTCAATAACCATCATTTGATGAATATTATTTTTGTTCATCTATCTGCCATCACATTATCTTGAGCTATGGCCACCATATTTTCTATGGTTATTAATGAACCTGCTTTTATCATTTAAATTTCTGAAAATTCCTAAATGTTTTAAGTTTTTAGCAAGTAAGTGTAATGCCAAGCTTAATCCTTACTTTGTGTTTATCTGGTTAGCTAAACCAAATCTTTATCTTTTTGTTTAAAGATTTTCCAAGTCAGAAACTTCATTCCTGATTTTATTTATGATGGATTTTTTTTTCAGTCAGTGGAAAATCAAAACTTGAAGAAAAAAAACTTGTGGTTACATTTGCAGTACAAGTAATGGTCATTAGGGCTCTATCAATGTCAACCTCTCAACAATATTTATTAACTTAAAAGTTGTCATAAAAAACAATTTGGTGCTTTGTCTGTGTTTATTGCTGCAATAAAAAGTAAAACAGATATGTTCATGGTCAGTTTACACAACTTAAATCCCATTTGTTGGGTGAGTTTTCAGCTAGTAGCCTTAAAGAAAAAAATATGCAAGCACATTTTTCCCTTAGCAGATAATACAACAGTGGTAAGTTGTGCATACTGGATGAATTAACATTGAAATCATATAGCAAATTCCAGATAAAGAATGATTGTCAGAATGGACCTGTTATCCTCATTTGATTATATTTCTTTACATTCCAATTCTTTTCTTTTTTTTCTTTAGTTTGAAGCACAGACCGTATTTGGTTCTTATTACAAAACTCCTGTGGATGGTGACTCTATGTTCTGTGATGTGTATAACCATCAACAGAAGACATACTGCAAACGATTAAAAGTTCTTTGTCCAGAGCATACAAGAGATCCCAAGGTAACAAATTTACTTACCATTTGTAAGTTCACCTCAAGAATACTAAAATCAAAATTGGTGTCTAAAAAATAGAATTCATTTTTTAATAAATTCTATTTCTAATTATCAGACTATATATGTATTAGATATTAGTATTTGCTGACATTTATATTCCTCTAGATTATTAGCATTATTTGCTTTAAGGTAAAATATTAGAATAACATTTTTGATTTTGTCCAATAGCATTCTGAAATGTCAGAAATACTTTTCTTTGGCTACTTAATACTATACATTCTCTTTTTCTCTCAAATTTACATAATGAATATTTCGTTTTTAATGTGATTGTAGTTATTTTTTAATTTTCTTTGCATTCATTCACTTTTATTTTTCAGTAATTCATTGTCTTTTTGCATTTTTAGGTGAGCCATGATGAAGTTTGTGGCTGCCCACTCCTCTCTAATGTATTTGAGGAAACTGGCGAGTATTGCCGTGTCCAGAAACGAAAATGTAACAAACATCATTGTTGGGAAAAATTACGAAGAGCACAAATAGATATGGAACGTGTTCGACAGGTATATGCTGCTCTAAATGGTATTTTTTCTTTCAGGGGCTTTTAACAGCTATCAGTATTAGCTATTTACAGAAAAAAGTATATAGATCTCATGTCTTGTTTGTTAAAAATATTTTTTCACTATTAATAATATAGTCTAGTACAGGTAGTAGAAACATTTTTTTTAAATTTCCAAAGATTAACTTTTAGGGCAGGAAATATTCATAATCTGATATAAAAGTTCAACATTCAAGCATAAATTACATTTTGTAAACTTTGAGGACAAACTGGAAAAAAAAAACAGTTTTTGGATTTTCAAATATCCAAATCTGAAAAGCAATATTCATAAGTTGCTATTTGATATCAAAAGCTTTTGAGACCAGAATGTTAAACAATACAAGATACTCTCTCACATTGAGCTGTTAGGTATCCTCAGTATGTTTTTAATGTAACTCCTGTTAGGTTTTTTGATTAAAAAGAAATGATGGAAATAAAAAGTCTTTTGAGTGTAAAAACTATTTTTATACAAATCAACTATGTCAAACTATATATATATATATATATATATATATATATATATATATATATATGGTTTCTTTGTTGGTGTCTTATAAATGTAATATACAGTATCACCCATAAATAAGTACTTTTAAAACAATTTTTCCATGAAAAAGTTATTTTCTTTTCATGGAACATTATACAATCAAAACATCAATAGGTATTAATTATTTCTAAAATTCACAGCATTGAAACTTTAACCAAAACTATGAATAAAAAAATATATTTATACAAAAAAAATTTTAAATTTATTTATACAATTTTATTTTAAGTTACTGAGTTTCATTGCAGTAGAATTTGATAATGAATGAAATCCATTTTTAGTGTATAATATTTCATGAGAAATAATAAAATTTCAGTGTTTTTGGTTTAGAAGAAAATTATCATTTTATAGAAAATCGTTTGGAGTGTACTTATTCATGTACAGTATTGTATATTATTTAAATGTGTAAAAATATTTAAATACTTGAAGCAAGTATGAAATATCTTAAAAAGAGAAATGTATACAAAGTTGTGTCATAACCAAAGTAAACTTTTTTTGCTTGCATAAGTAGATGCTGCCATCTTGTGAAAAAATATTGCTATTGTAAGATGAGTTATCTATTCATAGAACCAAAGATTACAAATACATTCAGTGTTTAAATGTAACATAAATAGTAACCAGTAATTATTTTTTTTAAAAATACACATTTAGGATTAAGATTTTAAAGTTACCCTGCCCTGTTAGAGGAGCTTAGAATATGCTGACTATATCCCTTGCAGAGAGGTAAGACCTCCCCCACTCTTAAACGAGAATCTTGGGTATACCAGTAAACTGCATCTGATAGTAAGTCACCAGATCTGGAGAGTGTGGAGTACTCCTTTATTGCCATTACTCTCAGGTCAATTCTGAGTTGTAGTACTTGTTAGGGTCTCCTTGTAGATTTAAAAAAAAATTATTCCTCTAGGACTGTTTTCAAAAACTCTTAAGAGACAACTACACAAAAAAATGTATATATTTGAATATGATTCCCAAACTTCTAGGCATAGAATAACCTTAGACAAGTTGACATGTCATTTCAATCACTCAATCATTAAAGTTATCTGTGGTGCTAAACTTTTTATGTTTAAAAGCTGAATTGAAATTTATTGTCCAACTACTAAAGCTGTACTTAATTTCATTTCATTATATTTAAAACAAAATCTGTTTTATCAGTTAATTCAGATTGAATTAATGTATACTACTTAAAAGAAATGAAAAACTTTAATGACTTTTCAGATGTTTTTTTCTAAGACTGTATTGTGATATCAGATTTTTAATTGATTTTTCAACAAGACTTGATGGATTTGAAATCCTCCATCTCTGATCTATTGAGTTTACAATATCTGAATACATTTTTATCAATGTATATATTGACATTTTATACTTACTTAACTTTCTAAATTATATCTTTCTTTTTTTTTTTCCTTTGCAGTGGATGAAGTTGGATGAATTAATTGAACAAGAAAGAAACATTCGAATTGCCATGTCCAACAGAGTTGGTGTTCTTGGCTTATTATTACATCAAACTGTTGATCATGATCCTTTAACCCCAATTAAAGCCCCCTTTTTAAATGATTGAATGACTGCTTATTGTGTACAAAGCCCTTTTCACTCTATTTTGGCAGAAAATGAATAAATTACTTTCTCTTTTATTTTAACAAGAATTTGGGGACTGTGTTGGGGCCTAACCCAACCTGACATTGGTGCTCAGAAGGCATATTGTTGGACACTAAAATTTTGACATCAGTGTAGTAGGTGAATGATAACTGAGTGGCTGCACATTAAATTAAAAAATCTTATTCATTCTTCTTTATTGATCATTGGTTAATCTCAGAATTCTGAATTGATCTCCAAGGAAAATGCTGCTTCAGCCATGCCAGTATTAAGTTTACCTTGAGAGCAACCAATTGTGTTCAAATGCTGGTAAAGGCTACATTTTTATGTTTAATTTAATTACTTGCATGTCCTTCATACCTACTGGGAGATTGGTGCTACACACTCTTGTTAAAAAAACCAAAAAAAAAAACAGTAAATAAAATAACCTTGTGCCAGAAAAATACCTACTCCTTGATATGCTTAAGTAAAACTTTGAGTTTTTTTTTTTTTAGTTTATAGAAAATAAATACAAAAGAAGCAAGATATATATTTTCTTAATAAGTATGTAAATTAAATTTACTCAGAATTCTGTTAAGATTTGCTTAGTGAAATTTGCTTTTGAGATCCTATTCCCCATGCCTTAACCACCATGCAAAGTGAAGGGAGGAAAAATGATTTTTCTTGAAGTGGTTACAGAGGAAGGAAAAGTCAGGGTAATATGTTGACAGTCACCAGACTTTTATCATAACTTCCTATTACCTTTTGATTTATTTCTCAAAGTATTTGAGATTTGATGCCTATTTAGAAATTGTCTTAGACAAAAAGTGGCTCAGATTTTTTTTTTCATCATTATTACAATATTCTGAAATTTTGGGCATCTATTTTTGGCATGCCTTTATTCTCTTCTGCACTTTAATATTGAAGTTTTGTTAAAAAAATTGACTGCAGAATCAGTCTGGCTCATGTTAGTGCCCACAAGTTGGGAGTGCAAATATTTTTGTTGATTCCACGACAGAAAGAAAAAAATCATGTTTTAATGCGTATTTGACATGTTTGAGCCCAGGCTCTCACTACAGGTTAAACAGCAGCACCACCAACTCCAGATGAATGAATAAAAAAAAAAATTTTTTAATTTCCTCATGTGTACAAATGTCTCATCAACACTCAAAATTTGAACTTTTATTTGTAAAGATAAACCATTGTTCATTTTGATCCTGTTGTTTGTTTATATATGTGTGTATATATATATATATATATATATATATATATATATATATATATGTTATCAATGTTTTACATATGATTTGATGGATGAATATTATTTATCAGTTCCAGTTTCCCTCACCCTCACCAGAGCAGGATCTGACACAAGATCAAATTTATTATGGGAATCTCCTACTTAAGGGTGCCAAAAATTGAGCATCTCAGGAATTGATCATGACTCTCTCTGTTTTGGTGCAATGGAGAGGGTGGATCACTGAAGTTGAACCAGATAATTATTCCTGGCCATGGAAGACCAAAGATCTTACCTGTATTTGATAAATCACACTTCTGATTTCCTATTACACAAACACGAAATATTTTAATACTTTATTTCTTCATGATCTACAATGAAAAACATGTCAGAATTATTCTATGATGGTTTTAAAATTAAACATAAATGCCTCACCAGCAAGCAGCATAAAAATAAACTGAACATCATTAAGCTTTCAAAACATGTATTTTAGAGAATTTTTAAAAGCTATGTCTTTTCCTTAACATGAGAGATTTTAGGGTATAAATACAGTATATGAAAGCTGTTAATGTCTATGAATGTTGATCACAAGTTATTTAATAGCCAGTTTGGAGTTTGTCAAGTAAAGGTGGCCTTAGAAGTTAATTTTGATTTACATAGCTGGTGTGTTGATATTGATTGGCTAATCAGTGGTAACCTTATTGCAATATTAAAAAAAAAGACAAAAATAGCACTTATACACATATAGGACATTTAATACATGTATTTAAAACAGTATTAAAAGAATACTCAAATGTGTTAAAAAAGATAAAATTCTCATGTGATCAACAGGCAAATGATGTTTAAAGACATGCCCACAGATCCAAAGGAAGATAATTATTTGTCTACTTACAGTCTAAATTGTTCTATCTTTAATCAAATCATTCAAAAGTTTTCCTGGTTGGTTGGTTGGTTGGTTTTTTATGGCATATCAACCTTTGTCAGTTATTTAATGCCAAATGCATTATTATACAAATAGTCAGTTCTATTTCAAACAATTCAGTTTAGCATAAGTACACTGTTTAATTGTCAAAAATATTTCTATTTCAAGCTATTCAGTTTAGTCAAACAATTGTAATTCAAACAATTCAGTTTAGTATAAATATAGATTTTCTCCACAGTTAAATGTCAAAACAGTTCTATATTAAACAATTCAGTTTTGCGTAAGTACAGTTCCATTTCAAACAATTCAGTTTAGCATAAGTACGTAGTTTAAATGTAAGTACACAGTTTAATTGTCAAAAATATTTCTATTTCAAGCTATTCAGATTAGTCAAACAGTTCTGCTTCAAATAATTCAGTTTAGCATAAGTATGCAGTTTAGTTCTATTTAACCCATAGATAGGGCCCTATCAGGTGCTACCATTCCAGGCCAGAGTGGACCTGGGAGCAATAGCAATGAAGGGGTACTCTGCATTCCCCAAAGCCCCAGCATCACTGGAACCTCACCATCAGATTGTTTATCCAGGACACTAGTGGGGGGGGGAGAGAACACTACACCATAGTGTCACACAAACAAGATTTGGTCAATCTATTAATCTACTGGAGAAGCAGAGATGAACTCATAAGAGATGTACTCTTATGGATCCCCACACATGGCCGCGCAAAAGCAGGACGACCAGCACGAACGTACATTCAGCAGCTATGTGAGGATACGGGATGTTGTCCTGAAGACCTACCTAGGGCGATGAACGATAGGGAGGAGTGGCGAGAGAGGGTCAGGGCTATCCGTGCTACCAGCGCGATATGATGATGATGATGATTAATCTACTGCTACTTTAACAAACTTTTTATCCACAAGGCCATGTGTCTATGATATATATTGTCTGAGGAGGCTGGAAAAGTACAGTAGCTGAGATTTTGTAACCATAACAACAAAGCTGACTGCATCAGTTAATAGTATAATTATTATTCTTTCTCATCTCAGAAATTTGAACAAAAACTTTAGCAGTAGTGTTCTTGAATCAGTCTGATGATTCTATGGCATGAGGCATTGTTATAATTTACTAAGCTTTTTGTTAGGATATGGCATGAGGCTGCATGAATGAGGCACCCAATGAGACTTAAACTCACTTGTGAAGGTTTGCGAAAAATCCTTTAGAATATTTTAAATATCTCATAGTATATCATCCTGACATAAACTGCTTTTAGTGAATCCTTGCTTATAAATTGTCTAAAATATTACATGAAATCTATGTGTTAACCTGGAGAGTGATGGGCTCTGCCAGGTTATTCCCACCCAAGACATGCTACTTGTGTAGCATCCACATGACCAAACCAGGTCTACTGGACCCAGTATGAATATGTTAAGTGTAAAGTTCCTCTTGCTTGACCAGACTAAATGTTTTCACAACTTGATATTATCCATTTCTTTATCACAGTACTCTAAAGACTGAAGCTTGTAGCTGTTCATAACCACATGATTTGGCCCCTTTAACAAAATTTTTCTTGTTCCTTAATGATATCTGTATCAGAAAAATAGTCAAAAATATTATTTTCTTCAGCTTGCCCTTGCCGTGCTTTTAACCTGGACTACAATCAGAATTTACATGTCTGCCATCTGAAATAATTGTCATAAAAAACACCAAATGTAAATTATACAGATTTGGATACATTAATGGTTATTGTTTATTAATACTAAAATTGCAGTAAAATCTATTCAAGAAAATCTTATTCTATTAAGACTTTTATAAAGATAGACAAGATCCTTAAATAGCAGCCTCCTGTGTGGTCAACCTTTCAATAAAATATTCTTATATCTACCAAATTAAATTGAAATATTTCTAAATCATTGTTGTAGTTTATTAAAGATAATTCCTTTCATATATTCATTACACAAAAACACCTAGTCTTAGAATAGTTACAATTTTCTCGACATTTTTTCTCTATTAGGCAAAGATTAAAATATATTGCTTTTTTCTTTTTCATTTGAAGGTGCAAAAATATGTTCAGTGCTCTTACATATATTAAATAATGTGCAAATATGATTTACTTAAAATTACAATAAATTGTTTCTAATTAGTTTTAGCAGACATTACTCAAGGCTAAAAATCTTTAAATTAATTTGATCCTCATATTTTCAACATGTCTAATTAATCAACAAAGAAAACACAGTTGTTTTAAAATATGTAAAATACTTTATTATAAACAAAATTTCAATGTTAAAAGATTTAAATTTAATAAGAAATTTCACAGTTTATCACAGAAGTCCATTCATTTCATGTCATCAAAATGCATTGAGTTAACTGATTTCCCTCTACCACCAGAATAAATAGGGAGACCCATATAAGCAAAGAAATATTTTCTAATCAATTTTATTATTTATAACATCAAACATAAATAATGGTGATAAAATAAAAATATTTCCCTCTTCTATGCAAAGTTCACCTGAATTAACTTCATACTTGGGAGACAGATTTCCATCATACTTTGTTTATGTAAACTGTAGAAAAAGGAAGTGGTTGACTTGATATGATTTTTTGTCTTTTTTATTTGTGAACAAATTTATGAAGATTTAAAAACCAGGGATGTTATAGGTATGAGTTTAAGATGTATTAAATGCCACTTATGGATATATGTTCATATATTTAATGTGTGTGTATATATATATATATATATATATATATATATATATATATATATATATATATATATGAAGCTACCTTGAAATATACTTCCATGCTTCACTTATTAACCTTTTAGATGACTCTCCGCTATTAAAATGTGTGGGTAATATATATCTTTAATTTTGAAATAGTCAAAAATTGATCAGTTTAATGATCACTGTTTCATTTAACACTAAAAAGGCTATATATATTATATATAACTCAGCTTCTTTCTAGGATTTTTGTGTAAGATCTTTACTCAACCACTCCCAATTTAATTTTATGAAATTCCTAACAAGAAAAACTAGGAACTTAAAAATAACTAGATGTTTTATTTAAATTTTCTGGTTTCTTTTTTTTTTTTTTAAAAACCTTAACTTAAAAATTATAAACAATATTCTAAAACTCACTTGATTTATAAAGTTTTTTTTTTTTATCTTCAAGCAAAGAAGAAAGGAAATATTAAATTGAATTAGAAAGAGGGAAAAAGTTAAGTCACTTCAACCAGAGAGCAAAATCAATGAAAAAAAGTGACTTAATATTCAGAATCTGGGGAAACTTTCAATGCTTTGATACTAAATGGCTGTAAATTATAACATGTTGTTTGTTCAAAGTGAACTAACAAAATGTTATAATGCTTACTGGTAATATTAGAAATAAGTACCCCCAAATAGATTCCTCAATATTTCTTTTTTTTTTTTCTAGACAAGGAGCTTTAATAACAAATATTTGATTATTAAGTTAGTACATATTAATATGGAATGGATGAAGTTAGGATGAGTTGAAGGGCTAAGAACCCTTTTTTGCCTGGGGGCCAGATCAGTCAAGTTTACACCTATTCCTATTATTGGTACAGTCAGGATATGATGCCTTGTACTATATGATTTTTTAACCAACATCAATTATATGAACTTTGTTTCCAAAATTTAACCTGGTACATGTACAGAATAGCACAACAAAATTCATTATTTCTGTGATAATTCACTAATCATATAGAAATATAATACTTACACCATCTAGATAAGAATAAATTTCAATCTTTTGCTTAATTTTTTTACTAAACATTTACTATTTAAAGATTACCTTTTTATCTTAAGTCAAATGTCTTCTTAGTATTTGTTGTGAAGGAAAAGACTATGTTCAATGGGTGAATTGTAGCTACTTCAAGAATAGTTCAATGAAAAAAAAAAAAAAGAAACAAATGACTGAAACTTACCCTTATCTGGATTTTGAATGTAAGTATTACATTTCTATATATTTTTTGTATATCACTGCAGAATTATTGCAAATGTTCTGTTTTTTTGTGCTATTCTGGACAGGCACCTTTGATCTGTAATTAAAGTCAACTTATGTTTCAAGAAATATGCACCATCTAAAAAATTGTTTTTATATACAATGTAAAAATAAACTTCATCTCTTTTATGCTTGAGTTATATGAATTGCAGTTTTACATGCTGGCAAAATACACAAACTGAAAATTTCTTCTTGACTCGTATCAATGGTACATCATGCAGAATTTCATGATGGTAACTGAAAGTTTCTGTATGGTAATGGATTGTTTGTAGTGGTTCTAAGAATTCAGGCATGAAACGACTAACAATGTTAAAGTTTTTTTTTGTTTTTTTTTATAGATGCATTTTCAAAATATGAAAAAATGTCACCAAAAAAATTATATACAGATATTGATAACCAAAATACTATACCTCAGTCTGTGATGAAATCTACATTTTAAGAACTGGATTCTTTTACCCCCACTGATTTCTTATAAAATAACCCACATAGAACTTCATGATAATTGTAATGATTCAATGAATATAAGATGAGAATAGATGTGGTCACACGGCAGAAAAATTGGTCAGCACTGTACTACACAAGACTTGTTTGTCTCTCAAGAGCTTCAATCTTTTGCACACTGAGAGGTTCCTCTTTTATAGAAATTGGAAGATCATCTTTCGGTAGCAGGAGTGGTTCCATTGGGGTTTTTATTATTGCCGTTGACTTGGGCAGGAGTAAGTATAAACTGAAAGAGAAAAGAAAGTACAAATACATTTTTAGCAGGATTCTCATACCTGGAGCGTCATGAAAAGATATATGTCATGCAGAATGAAGTGCTCCAGATTTTATCAAAATTAGACTGAGTGAAAAAGAAGAAAAAAAAACAAGAACACTTTACCCTCTTTTTTTTTTTTTTTTTTTGAGATGTGACAGCAAGTAAAATTCTCATGTGCTCAAGCATTTGCTGCTAGCTCCACAAAAACTAGTATTATTACAATTATCTGAACAGTAAATTCTTCTTATTATACAGTGGAATTTTATATAATGTGGTGTTGAATCTAATAAAATTCTGGCATTTTACCCATTTATCTGGAATGTGTACAAAAAAACAATGCTTGGTACACAGTGAAACTTACATAGCAAATAGACATATTTTGCAGACATTTTTTCAAAAGAATGAGGAGTATACGAATATGACTGATTTGAGGAAAGAATGACAACTATCACAATACACAGTTCAAAGGGGGGGAAAATACGATTATTATAAAGGTATTAAGGAGTGCAGTAGCAGATAATCAAAGAAACAATAAAAGTCACTCGTCAGTGACAATAAATCAGTAATTTTATCCATAAAGAAAACTTAGTGTAATCTATTTAGAACAGTGATAGATAAAAAAAATTACCTTGAATAAAAAGAAAATATAGATTAATTATTTTCATAGTACTGTTCAGGGAAGTAATAATATCTGATTTTATTTCATTAGAAAATTATTTTACATGAAGTTAAATACAAAATTTGATGTAATATGTCAAGGACCACACTGAACCAGATTGGTTTGTCAAAGCACAACCACTCCACCACAGAATGTGACATAAGGTATTAGTACTATGTGAAATGCAGACAGCTTTGTCCAGGATTTGAACTCTGGTTGCATTGTCTATTTCCTATAAGGATAACTGTTACACCATGAGCACCTCTGGCTTCAGATATGTACAACAGCTACCATGAAAACAGTTTATTTTAGAATGATTGCCTCAGGACTATAGCAGGAGCTTTTTGAATGAATCGAATCAAAACGGATGATATAAATAATGACCTTGGAATACTAAATAAAATTACTGATATTAACAAAAATAAAAGATTGAAGTGGTTTGGTCATGTGGCATGTAAAGACAATACCTGTTATGCCAATCATCCATATACAAGAACAATTGAAATAACAAAAGATCCAGAGAATAATCACCAAAGTGATGGATTGACTGTTAGGAGAGGTAGTTTTGTATCTCTTAAACTACCTCATAACAGTGGAATGACAGGCAAAATAAAGGATAAAATTGGGGCCTTATGTGGATGTAGGAAGATTTTAGCCGGAGTGATATTAGCGAGAGGGAAGTTTGTTGTTAGCGAGGAGAAGTGTTTGTAACGTATGTGTGTTTACGTTGAGTTGTTTCCTCACTTAGTGTTGTTGTTAGTCCCCTTGCTAAGTTTGTAAGAAATAAAAGGAGGATGATGAAGAAGTAAGATGACGAGAGTCGAAATGGGTTTTTGTGAATGGGTTTTTGCAGCATGGAATATTTGGGTTTGCTTTTGGAGCTGCAAGACTCGTGAAAGGTTGTGAGTATGGAGACGAATATGAGTTATGAGATGTTGAGAAGGTTGAGATGGCAGTGTGTGTCGTCGGACGTGTGAGGGATTGTGTTTTAGAGTCACTATGGTTTTTGTCCATCTGGTGGAGAGGCGTGCATTGGTCCCTATTAAAGTGGCCCAGAGGTGAATTGAGAGCTAGCGTGTCGAGAGCGGGATTACGCGTCGGATCGACATAGCCAATTTTGGGGTGACATAAAGTTGTGCCTGTGCGAGGCATGTTGAATGTATCTAATTTATATTCAACTGGGATTCCTTGTAAGGAATCCATAAATTAGATGGGTCCCCTCGTGTGTCCATGCTGCTGCTACTGCTATTCTAGAGCCGCAGTGAGACGTCTGCACTGGGTGGCGTTCTACAGCCAAAGAAGGTGTGTTTGGCAGCTTAACCAATATGTTAGCCGGAAATGAAAGGTCCGGGCTGAATAGGATAGGTCATCCTGATTGGGTGAAATTAAGTGTCGAATTAAATTGCGCGCCAAACCAAAATACGAATTTTCCCTTCCACTACATGGAATGAGTCATCTTAGGGGGTTTATGCAGATAATGAAAAAAGAAAGAAAGAAATGTTAAATACAATCCAGAGTAAAGTAAAGGCAGTCTCTGTGATGCAGTGACTAATGTGTTAGACTGTGACATAGTAAGCAAGTTCAAACTCTAGTTGTTCTATTGTATTCACTTTCAGTCTAATACCCTTTATCCCACCAGCTATGGGCTAAATAATACCACTACTGTTCTTCTACAAGGATGGCTTTAGCATTAAATAACCTAAAACAAATCAAGATACATGTTCAATAAAAAGAAAATATAGATTAATTATTTTCATAGTAGTCCTAGGAGTATGAAAGAGAAATTATAAGAGTACACAAGGTTTGTAAAAACATTGAAATTTAAAGTAGTCTACTATTGTAGGTATAGTTTTCTTAAATTATGCCTAGAATTGAGCTACTTATTAGAAGTTGCTGAGCCAACCAATCTTATTAAAAATGTTACATTAAATTAAGTTACAAACAAATATTACATGTTTGCTGACATATATATTCTATACTATATTCTTCACAAGAAGTACATCAAAACAGCCAAACCAGAATAGGGAAACTGGAAGAAAAACTAGAACACTGACCAAAGAAGAAATTTATAGTTTTGTTCCTACAGTACAACTGATATCAAAATAATGAAGTTCTTAAATGGTTCTATTTAAAGCACTTATCTCTAACTACTACATCATAATGCAGTCTTTTTCTGACCTTTCAATTGTATCAAGATCAGATAATGAATATTTGAATTTGTTTTGTGATTAACCATAATGTAGAACAAGTTTATTTTCAAGAATTAAAGTTATAATATACAAATGTATAATGAATGGGAGACTTCACTCTTTTTACATCAAAAGTAGTATTTTTAAACTAGGTTATAAACTTTCAACTGATAGTCTAACTTTAAGCGTTACTCTACATTAATCTCTGAAAAAAATTTGACCAATTATTTATAGTGGTAGAAATATTTGTAATGGTAACATAAATTTGAATAATAAATATTGAGTCTTATTTTGAATTTTTTCAAAAACAAAAAAAACCACCATTACAATGTAAAATGGAAATAGGAGGGAGGTAGGTGGCTCATTGAATAAGCACTATATCTTTCACCAAATAAAGCTGGTATGGTAGACTTTGTCAAGAATGAATAAATTTTTTGGGATCCAACACCAATTAATGGGTAATGATCCAAATACTTATCAACTTTAGATCATCCCTAAATGAGATATGCTTCTAAGAAAAAGTAATCCTTCTTTTATTATATATGAATTGGCTGACAGATGAACAAATCTGTAAAATAAAAGTAAAGGTAAAAATGACATCATAGTAATGTTCATCAAAGAGGAAAAAGTGGGTCGCACAAAATCAGAATGAACTTTAGAAGCAACATTACTGCTGACAGCCAACTTAAAGATTTTACAAAAGAAAAAATGTGGTCCAAAACTACATATAAAATACCCCATACATTTACTGCATTGAATAAAAAGGTGAAATAAAACCAGCTGCCAGTTGGTGATAAAACTTAAACATGAAATTAGAGGTATAATAAAATCAAGCTTTCCCAATCACCTATGGAAAGAAAGGCAAGCTCATTGTCCGTTCTGAAATAAATTAGTATAATTGATAAGATTATACTGGAAAATATAGACTATATCAAAAACCCAACCTATATGGAGATTATTATTATATAGGAGCTAATAATTAAAAAAATTTAGTGAATACAATCTGAAAACAATACAAACTGTCTGTAACATCCTACTGTGAAATAGGAGGGAGGTAGGTGGCTCATTGAATAAGCACTATATCTTTCCCCAAATAAAGCTGGTATGGTAGACTTTGTCAAGAATAAATAAATTTTTGAATTGAAGCTTATATACAAAAATTTTTTTTAAAAGAACATTGTCTTCAAAATGAGTTTATTCTGGTGGATATGCAGTTGGAACAAAATGTTAATCTGTATACCACAGACCAGATTATAAATATAATTGACCATTGACTGTGTACTAGACAATATTTCACCTGAAGGAGCAGAAAAATGGATCATAAAATACATTACGGGGAGGAAAAATAATATGTGGTTAGTTAAAAAATGTAAATATTTATAACATATCCCAGACAAATTAGTTTCAACTACGTTTAAGTGGTGTTGTCTAAGTTTTTTGTAACAGGTTTAGCAAAACTACATTAGAAAGGGTTAAGTTTTTATAAACAATCAACAATATGCTAAGAAGTTGGAAAAGTTATCCAGACAGGAAAAGATTTCAAGCATAAGATGAATAAAAGAAAAAGTGAACTTACTTGTAAAGCCATTGTTGGCATAAAGTGGCCAGTAACAAAAAGAGAGTGCAAAATGTAAAAATGATTTTTGGATGAAAATTCTGAAAAGATAAAAAAGATTTTAAAAAATTATTTCATATATACATGGTGCATTCCATAAGTTTCCATACTTTTTTGTACACGCATTTAAAATTGTCATAGACTCTTGAAAATTCAGTATGTTACTGCTATACATCTTATGAGGTGACTGACCAATTTTTATGATTTCAGGTTCAAATGAGCAGCTACAGCAGGAATTGGAATACACCCTACTAAAGCCTGATTGTCACAGCTGGTGAATTTCAAAAATACAATCTGGACGTGAGGACATTTTAGAAGAATGATATGCAATAAAATTCTGTTTTAAACTTGGAAAAAAATGCCACAGAAACCTATGGAATACTTCAGACTGCTTTTCGACCATCTTGCATGAATCAAGCATCAGTTTTTGAGTGGCATAAGAGATTCAAGGAAGCCAGGGAGTCTGTGAAGGATGATGAGAGGTGAGGGAGGAGTAAGGAAGTTAATACACCAGAGTTGATTGGCCAAAGGGTTAGGGTTAGGGTTACTATGTTGAGGTTTTAAGGGAGTTCAGCAAGAGATTCCATCAGAAGAGGCCAGCACTCTTCAAATCGGGTCAGTGGCATTTCCACCAGGACAATGTACCAGTCCATAACTCCATCCTTGTTACAGACTATTTGACCAAGATAGGCATGAAGACAGTTCCTCAGCCTCCCTATAGTCCAGACCTTGCTCCCTGTGACTTTTGGTCATTCCCTAAGCTCAGAGGCTGTCGTTATGAGACAATTGATCAAGGTCATTGACATGCTCACACAAGAGGAATTCCATGGGGCCTTCCAGAAGTTGTTGAAACGGTACAACAAGTGCATTGCAGCTTGAAGGGGACAAGAGTTTTATGTGTGTACTATCAATAAAAGTGCCTATATGAAAAAAGTCTGGAAACCTATTTAATGATCCTCGTATGTATAATTAGTGTACCTGTTCCATCAAACACTGACGGCAATAGTGAAATAATAATTTTTTTTATAAATAAGTTCTATACTTATAATTATGAAGATTGTTTGAAAAGTTCATAGACTGACCAAAATACTCTTATGTAATATGACCAAATGAGGTATATTTTTCAACAATGTTCCCCTTGTGGTTCACACAGTTCTTCCATTGGTGTTGCAGTGCTTGGATCCTATTGGTCAAAAAATCATCAAGAGCAGATATGACATCATCAACTTTTCAGTCCACCCTTGTAAATAATTTAAGACATAAATAAATTGTCTTTTAATTTTCAAGTTTAAAATAACAGAAAATTCTACTTTCTAATACAACATTCTGTGTTTACTTATGGATTTTTATCAACGTTTTACAACATAAATTTCTATTTCTGCCAAAAGTAAGAGTACATGACATAAAGATTTCTAATGTGATGGAGAATATGATATCCACAAAAAATTACTCACACGTTTATGTGTGTAAATTACATATATGTTTGAATGTGTGTAAAAACAAAAAACAAAAAATTAACATATAAACATTGGTAAACCATTTTACATATTTGTTTTATATCCCAATTGGTTTTGACATTTAGTGCTTGTATGTTTTTTTCCAGAGTATTCCATTCATAATTAAAATCTTGGTTACTGTTCAAAAACAGTTTCAAATTTGATAAATTTCCAACTAATATTTCTTTTATATGTTGAAGATGTCATGGTAAGTACAAAAATGAATCTACACAAAAGTTAATGAGAATACTTTTATATTTAGATATTGATAGGTTTATTGAGGTATCTAATAATACTTTTGATTGTGTGTATTTTTCATGGTCAAATTTGATGGAATTAGGTTTCATGTTTAAGTTAGTGAAGAAATTGTTGAGTTGTTTCTCCTCTTGTACAAACTTAGAATAAAAGAGGTAGTCATTTTTAATTTCAGGATATATATGTTTGTTCAAATTTTCCTATGTACGTATATGTTGAAAAGATAAATTTGTCATGAATTTCACAGTATGATAGAAATATGTGGAAAGTTGGATAAATCAAACACTTAACTCAAATTTAGATGTGTCATATTTCATTTGGCTTTATTTCATCTTCAGGAACTTCTTCAGACAGAGACTATTCTCTGAATTTTTCTATTTAAAAGCATGAGGAAAAATGATAAGATGGTGGAGAGACTATAGTTGTAGTAAGAAATCTGGGATGGATTTAAAGTCAAATGTATCAGGTTTTCTTTAAGATGTTTTGTTTTTGAAAGTGGGGAGAGATTTTATAGCTTTTTTCTAGCATTTAATATGAAAAATTTTAGGCTTTTGAGGGAATGTTCAATGTATTCAAATTCTTCATGAAGGTATTGTGGGCTACATATTCTGACTAAACAAAATATCACACATCTAAATTTGAGTTTAGTGTTTGATTTATCCAACTCTCCACATATTTCTATCATTCATAAATATATATATATATATTTACTAATCTAATATCAACCAGTATTCATGGTATCGGAAAAAACAAAAAAACCCTGGTCAGCTGATGTCAAGTTGTTACATAAATCTAGGTTGTCATTTGGAGCTGTTTCCAAACAGCTGCCTGTAAACAGACCATCTGTGCAGTTAATAATAAAGAGGCTCAATCTATTATTGGGTGTGTAGGGTGTGTCAAAGTCAGGAAGAAAGTACAGAACAGTAGAATAGAAATTGATCAGAATTATTAGGAAGAACCCAATGAAAAAAAGGATGAGAGAGAGAGAGTCCACAAGCATGCATGTATCAGTGTTTATGGCTAAAAGATTATTCCATAGGAATACCTAAAAGTTTTTTGTCCAAGGAAAAATACTGCTGCAAGCTTAGTTTGTGAAAGTTCACTTAACAAATGATAACTTTGAGAAAAATAAAATCTTTTAGGAAAATGTTATAATCAGATGAAACTAAATTTGAACAGTTAGGATACAATGATCAATTTTAGAAAAAAATTACTTAAGGAAAAAGTTTTCATGAAAAATTTGGCACAGCATAAATGTGAATCTGCAGCATTTTCTTGATTTACATTACAATTTCTCTTTATTCAATTTTTGATCTACTTCTTTTCTCAGGTAACTTTTTTTCTTTCAATGATTAAGATTGCCCTGCCTGTGGGCCTTAGAATAGGCTGACTTTATCTCCAACAGAGGGCTAAGACCCCACCAAAAAAGGAGTGTCTTGAATATGACACTAAACTGCATATGATGGTGACTCCATTTAGAGATTTGGAGAGTATCGAGTATCCTTTCATTGCCATTACTCCCAGGTCCATTCTGACTTGGAGTGGTAGTACCAATTAGGGTCTCATCTATGAGTAAAACAGAACTGTTTAAAAATTATTAGTGTTTGATAGGACCATGTGCAAAATAAAAGCTCTTAGGAAAAAGCTACATAAAAAATGTAAATACATACAATGAATGCAATCCCCTAACCTTGAGGTATAAAATAACCCTAGATGGGTTGACATGACAATAAAATCAATCAACTACTAAGAAGATAAAAAAAATCTTGGTTACTTGTTTTCCTAGGCTTTTTACAGAATGCAAAATAACTACACAATATTGCAGGGTATCCCATGTTTAATATGAAAAGATTCAGCCAAAGTAATAACAAAGAAAAAAAACAAAAAACAACTATAATCTGACTAACACAAGTAGACTGTAATTTATTATCTGGATGCATAATTACTTGTGCAGATAATAAATTCTACACTATCACAACACTTGGAAAGAGTCAAATTCTAACTGAGCTTCCAAAATGATTGTGAATAGATCACTGATTTTATACCAAAAATATTCACTTACCAAAACAAGAATACTGATAACAATGATGTTAAGGGGAACCCGAAAGAAGTTCATGATAGTAGCTCGAGCTGAAAAGCAGAAAATAGTTATTACTTTAAGAAGAGAATCCTTACTTTGTTCTTAGCAGTTAAGCTTTTGTTTTCTGTAATATAGAGATTTCAATTAGAAAGAAAGATAAAAAAATTTATTAATGCAGACTTCACCATAAATTTCTTTTGAATTTGATCAATGACATTAGTTTGAAAGATCTTTATTCCAACCCAGCAACATATGTGGAAATAATTCCATATAACTATTTGCTAAGATACCATGTAAACACAATTTGATCATATTTAGAGATAGTAGCTCCTAATTTGAATAAGTCTCCTTCATTTGTGTGTTGGCTGGTTGGTTGGTTGTTTTGTTTTATGGCATATCAACCCTTTTTGGGTCATTTAACGCCGAATTAAGTCAGTTTGATAAGTTTCAAACAATTCAGTTTAGTATAAGTATAGTTTTTTTGTATATACAGTTAAATGCCAAAACAGTTCTATTTCAAAAAATTCAGTTTACCATACAAAAACAGTTCAATTTCAAGCAATTCAGTTTAGCATAAGTACACAGTTTAGTTCTATTTGACCCATAGATAGGACCCTATCAGGTTCTACCACTCAGAGCCAGAGTGGACCTGGGAGTGATGGCAATAAAGAAGTACTCTGCATTCCCCAAAGCTCCAGCATTACTGGAGCCTCACCATCAGATTGTTTAGTGTCATATCCAGGACACTCGTTGAGAGAGTCTTACCCCTCCACAGAGATGCAGTTGATGCATTCTAGAGCCTGAGTCAACTGGGCCACTCCTTCATTGACAAGAATGCATCATATTCTAAACATTTTCAAATAAACAAGGAATTCTGATTTGTATCAAATTTTTATTACTATACTTCCAAAATATAATAGATTTAAAAATGAATTTCTGAAAAGTTTATTTTTTTAAAGTAGTGTTCATAAATATAATAATGTGAATCTGTATTTACCCAACCCCTCTGCTACAGGCAGAGTGCGACACAATGTTTAAATGGAGGATAGTAGGTTTGAATTCAATTTTCCTTCTAGACTTGTTGCTTAATCAAGATTAAAGAACCCAGTCTGTCTATAATTGGCTGGGGAGAACAGATGAATTCATACTTTCCCAAAGAACATAAGCATGAAGTGAAATGCAAACAGCCTCATCCAAGATTTTTGAACTCTGATCGGCAATTCAATTTCCTATGACAATAACCATTACACTAACCACACCTCCTAATAATATAAGTTACTCAATCTGTTTTGTTTCATATTGAATTTATTAAATTTTTTATTTTGTTCCAGTTAATGCTTACAATTTTTCTCAATATTTGTAGGTTTGTAATTTAGGCCACCACATCTCTAGCTCCAGTCAAAATACTTGCATAACCTGTTCTAAGAATAGCCTTGCTTCAGACTGATGTGTTTTTACATTTTGCATATAAAACATGTCCTTATTCTTACAATAAATTTTTTTTTCTAATGTAAAATATATTCTTATTCTACCATTAAAACTGTGAATTCATACAATGTCAATACATAAATTTCTATGAGGATACATTTTTCTTTTTGTAATTTTAACAAAATATAGTTTCTAGATCAAAATCCCACAATATTGCATCTCTTGCTTTCTTTACTTGCTAACAAATAAAAGACAATTAACTTACTACTTTCAGGAACATACTTTCCTCGCATTGTACTTAATGATGGCCAGAAAATACCAACACAAATTTCAAACAGAAGGAAAGCAACAAATATTGTGCATTGACGCTGAAAAAAAAAACAAATTTTACCATAGAGAAATCACAAAATATAAGTCTGGAATCAAATGTAATATTTGCTGATTATTTTAAAAATTAACAACAAAATCAGCACTTAGGTAAATTGAAAATAGATAATTTGAATTATACAGGGTCCAGCAGAATTATCATCTGGATTTAAAATTGCTGCTATACAGTCACTAGTAGTAGTGAGTGGGATATATCTTTAAGAAGCAGTAGCAATGCCATTTCAGTCGCCATCGTGGCATGGAATGATGAACATTGATGAGCATTTGTGATTAGAATTCATTTTAAAAATGGTGACTTATTTCATAAGCATTTTTGTTTAGGTCATTCATCAGATCTATCCCCTTGTGATTACTTTCTCTAGGGGTACCTAAAGGTCAAAGAAAACTAACAGAAAGATTTATGAAATTTCAGCAATACCAAAGGCAATGAGTTAGGTGAGTGCTGCAGAACTTTAGGGTGAGGTTTCAGGAGTGTCTAACTCATGAAGGTAAGCATTAAAACAAAATAACAAATTAAATTTTGAAAGGATCTATTGTTTTTTAACATTTATTTATATTTCAAACTTGAGAGATTATTCTGTTGGACCCCGTATTTATGGATGAGAGAGAGAGAGATTAACAGACTTAGATAGATAGATAGATAGATAGATAGATAGATAGGATCTATGTTGCTTTTTTATTTATATCTCACAAATTTTTAACTTGTGGGATCATTCTGCTATACTTGGTATTTTTTGTATTTTTGAGATGTCATTATCATTTCAAGAGCTGAAAATATGTTCTCATGTTCAAAGTGTCGCAATTCTATTTTCTGTCAGTGTATTTGACATCATTTACTTATAGTGTTACAGTTATCAAAAAGTGAGAAAATATTTGTGGTCACCACTTATAAAAAATGCCTCCTCTTTTTAGAGGAATTGTATACTTAAAGAAGGCTGGAGAATGGAATGACCAAAACATTGCAATGAGAATAGTTCAAATAATTGTTGAACAAAACAAATTAAATGAGAAGAAATAATAACACAATTTAACAAATTCTCATTTCTGTTAATTATACAAATATGCTAAGTGATTATAATAATTTTGGCATTTTCAAAATCATATTTCAAATGTCTGTATTTATTAATTAAAAAGTATCCAGCTCTTTAGATACTTGTGACCAATGCTTAACAATAAGATTTATATTAATACTGTTGTTGTTGGCTGACTGTAGTCAAGGATGACCTTAAAGGCTCCCTTTTTAATAACTATGACACTGAGGTGTAGGGGAGGACACTACTACTTTCCTTGCATTTCCCCCATTTTTCCATGAGCCATACCTTATAATATTGAGTGTTAAGCGAAGAGGCATTAAGTACCATTTTTTGAGTCTTTGGTATGATTTGACTTGGGATTGAACTTTGATCTACCAGACCATTGGTGAACACTCAACCACTGGCCTTTTCTATAAACTAATAATATACAATATTTATATATACAACTAAGTACTGTTTATACAGTGAATGAGGAGGCTAATTTTTACATTGATCTTTAAAATCTAATTTTAATAAATATTTGCTAAGTATTATTGATTTCTAATAGCTTAATTTTATTTTAACAAATAGAAAAAAAACCTTGTTGATAAATCTTAAAAGAAATACATTAACAAAAAGAAATAACTGTAATTTTATTTTTTACTGTCTAATTAAAACAAAATAAAAATAAATGCAATCTTTTTATATGCATTCTTAATTCTGTCAGTCTTTCTAATTTAATATAATATTTATTATATCAAAACTTAAATACTTGCTAGTAACTATAATACTTGCTTATTTATATGAAGAACAAACAGCTTTGGTTATCATTTTATAACAAAAAACAGTAATCAAACATTGTGATTAATGAAACAAACATTTAGAACTAAAAACAAATTGCTTAAAATAAAGAAAAAATAACTGAGAATAAAATGCAAAAATAAACAGAACCCATTTTTGTTTAAGCTATACAAATAGAGTAAATAACAATAAAAACAATGAAAATAATGCTCAATAATAATAGAAAAAGAGGCAAATGAGAATGAATGATAAAAATCAATATGTTCTGTATTATGAAAAAAAATCAATAGAACCAAAAATATCAACTTTGGTTTTCTATTTTTTTTAAACAATGGCAACTGAAATTACCAGTTTTCAAAGATAGACAATGTAAACAGTGTTAGTACAATAGTAAAACATTTAAATTAAGTTTTGCTTATACAAAAGGCATAATATTTTTAGGATGATACAATTGATCACACCTGTTGCCTGGTAATGGCTGACAAATGATTTCACTTTGCAATTATTTATTTTTGCAGTTACTTTTTATTTGAAAGCAATTATGATTTTATAAATGTGCATGTTACATGAAAACAATATCAGAATCGAGAATGGGTAATAAAAAAAGAAAAATTTTTTAGTAAAAACTAAGACATTTTTACACTCAACACTACCATACTACGAAGAATTTTTCTTGAATTTCTTTTTTCTTTTGTCCTTTTTTCTTTCCTTTTAGATACTCCATTACAGTCAATGTCTTTGATGAAACAGGATACCCAGGAACCCTTGCCCCCACTTCATTTCCTTTTCTTTCTTTTTTACTCTAAATACCCCACTCAATATTTCCCTCTTTCTCACAAAATTAATCCAACTCCATCTGGTCAAATCTTTGATGAAACTGATACACTTGGTGCCACCTAGTTTCACAGTCAAAACCAAATTAACCCCAACCACCATCATTCAAACCTCCTTATTCTTCCCTTATCTATCTCTTGTCTTTAGATCCTTTCCCTCCCTTTATAACTTTTTACATTCTCTTTGTTTATCTATTTCCTCAATTACTAAAATGTAGAAAAATGCAAAAAATGTTTAGTCTAATAAAGTTCTTTTGTTGATAAAAGACAAAATATTACCCTTAAGCCCATTGTAAGTGTTTTATTTATCCACTTTTCACTTATTTTTATCATCTTGTCAGATTCACCAAAATCTACCATTTCTCCAAATGTATATGTGTGTTTTTCATTTCAATGATTAAGAGAAGAGATGGATTCATATTTTTCATCTAATTATATCTGCTAAAAATTGTAGCTCTTTAAGAGCTTTGAAAATAACATCTTTTTATTCTGCCTTTCACAATGGATGAAATTTCTAAATATCTTTGTTAAATGATCTTTCATAGCTACTTTAAAAATATTCCGTAATAACTTGCATTATAAAATATACATCATAATAAATAATAGAGGTTAAATTGGACCAATTTATGTAAGTTTCTTTAATTGTATAGGATATTAAACATACTTCCATTTGTCTGAATTTTTGAAATGGGTAATTAACATACCTAAACAAAATTTCACATCGATTAAAGTGTATTGAGTTATCTGGTGGTCATGGAGTGTATAAAAAGACATATATTCTGGTTCAGTAGAAGAGACAGACAAATGACATCTCAAGAACAAATTAACTAGGAAGAACTAACCAAAAATATGAATATGTAGCAGTCAAAAAATAAGTACACCTCATATATATTTATGCAATGTTATTTTTGGTTGAAGAGGTGTAGCAATATTGTTTTTGATTATAGACTTTCAATGCTATAGAGTTTAGTAATAAATAATGCCTAATAATATCTGTTTTGATTGCATGATGTTCTGAAAGAGATTATAAAATCCTGGTATGTTTGATTTAGATGAAAAACTTTTTATAAACAATTGTTAAGGTTATACTTATTCATGGGTAACACTGTAAATAAGTAAAAGTGTAATGATATTCAAGTTTAAACACCAAAAAAAAATTGTTTTTATCATTCTTACCTGTGGGAAGATAATGGGTACCATTAGAGTCAATGCTGAGATAAAAAGAACTATCCTAAGAAAAAAAGAAAAAAAAAAGATTGTAAACTATGAAAATTAAATGCACAAAAATAAAAAATATCAACAATTAGCAGAATGAAACAATACTAAAATATATTCATTATCAATGAATATAAACAGTTGGGTATTGATATTTTCACTAGTATAGAACAAATATTCATAAACAAAACACAGTATAAAACACTAACAGAGTAAACCTCTACTTGTTAAACCCCTCTATAACTGCATGAAGGATGACAGGAAAAACTGGTTGCATTTTCCCATGTTGTAGAGTGTTTTTTTTCTTTTTTTTGACATGGATCATAAGATGGGAAACAAATATAACAGAAATAGGAATAGACACAATTAAATTTTCAATAATCCAGTTCATTCTTGGTGTAAACAAGTGGTTTGATTTTGGTTGTTATGGTGAGGGTGATAGACAAAGAATGTGATGAAGATTATGTCTGCCATCCTGGGATCAAGCTGAAATGACAACCTAGAAATGTAGACTTCTCTGTGCTGCAGCTATTAATTGACTTGAGCCCTGCATGCAAGCCCAATTCATCTTATTATGCTTGGCTACCAGCTAGTCCAGCTACAATATTGGTATACAAATCTCTTGCAACAAACCCCTTTCCTGCTACATTTTATATTTGGTTATTTATATCTCAATCTCTTTTTTTCTAGACCACTTCTGAGATTAATCCTTATCAGAAATTCACTTATGTATTTCAATTGAATTTTTTTTCCTAACTGTGAAATCCCAGCTTTTGTAACTGGTCTAGTTACTGAATAATTAAAACTACTAACTCAAAATCCTACAATAGAGGATTTTTAAAATCTTATCACAACTATAGATGATTGATTTATTGATTTTAATGGCATGTCAACTCATCTGGAGTTATTTTATTTCTAGAAGTTAGGGAATTGCATACATTATACATTCATATTTATATTTTCTGGTTTCTAAAGAGTTTTTTTGCATATGGTTATATGATATCAAGTATTCCTATCTAATTCAAATAATTGGCAAATAGATCTATTTCACCCACAAACAGGGCCTTAACAAGTACTACCACTTGTAATATTATGGCTCTATGATTGTCAGTACATTATGAATAAAATAGAAAAAAGTCAAAATATGATGTGGGAGTAACCATGTTGGCTATCTTGTTTATTATTCTCAACTGGGGGGACGGAAGTACCTATTATTATCTTTATTTTCTGAGGGTGCATCTAGGGGGAATAACTCATACTATGACATCCCTCTTTTTCCCAAAACAACAAAAAGAAGTAATACATCAAAGAACCACGGCATATGTATGGACGTAGCCTGATGGTTCGATTAGGAACTGTTATCATAATTGAACTTTCTAGGTGGTCTTATAACACGACCGGATCTGGATGTTTTTTGAGTTCCATGATGAGTGTAGAGTGCCTTGTGGAGTGTATCTGGAACAGGTCTGCTCTCGGTGGTAGCGGTGCTAGTTTGTTCCATGGGTGAGTGGTTTGTGGTTGTACCCACTGCTGATTCTCCATTGGATTCTGGGGATATCATGGGTATGGATGCAGATGCCTCTGGGTTCAGCGTTGCTGCAGACTTATCTTCCCTCAGATGCTTGCGGTTTCTGCGAAGTGACTTTCTGGATGAAGTCTGCACTATATATGATCTGGGTTCAACACATTTCGGTGTAACAACAGCTGGGGACCATTTACTTGAATCCGAATCATATACTCAAACATGTTGCCCTTCTAGTATGTTTGGGAGGTCTCATGTTGAGACTTTTGGTATGACTGCCTTTGATACAGGCGGGTTGCTATTTTTTCTTTTCGGCTTGCATTGTTGGGGCACTTTACTGGTAAGTTTCCCACAAGTTTTTGGTTGTACAGAAGTTCGTCAGGTGATGGAATTACATGGTCGATAGGAGTGGACCGTAAGCATAGCAACACCATATCTAAGTCATGGTTACTTGAGGCAGCCTTTTGCATAGCAGATTTTATGGCTTGTACATAGCGCTCTGCTAGACCATTTGATTGAGGGTATTTTGGAGATGATGTGTAATGTTCAACTCCCCATTCCCTTGAAAATTGCTTGAACAGGGTAGAACTATAGTGAGGACCGTTGTCACTGATCAATCTCTCCAGGATTCCCTGTTCTCCGAAGATCTGCTTGGTGAGGTTGATTATCTCTTGGCTGCTGAAGTCCTTCAATTTTCTCACTAGGGGATATTTTGAATAGTAGTCAACCACTAGCATGTAATGCGATCTAACGAACTGAAACAAATCTGTGGCTACTATTTGCCATGGTCTCACTGAAATTTCGTGCAGTTTTAAGGATTCTGCACATTTGGCTTTCTGTTGTTCGTGACAGATAACACATCCTTGCACAATTTTGTTTATATCCTGATTCATGTTGTTCCAAAAAACGCAGCTTTTGGCTTGCAACTCACACTTTTCCATTCCTTGATGACCATAATGGATTTTTTGTAATATTTCTGGCTGCATCACCTTAGGTATAATTATCCAGCCACTCTTCATTAGGATACCATTTTCAATGGCCAGCTCGTCCCGATATGATCAGTATGGCTGCAAGTTTTAAAATGGTGGGTAGGAGGATTATGTTGATATTAGATATGCATCAAAATATCAGTAGCCTATTAAAATGATTAAGGGGCTAAGAAACACACACACACACACACACACACACACACACACACACACACACACACACACACACACACACACACACACAATTAATGAAACTAAGAAATAGTTGATTAACATTTTCCATCTGCTGATAAAAATCAGTTATTTTGAATTTACAGTTGTTTTAAATGTTTTTCCTTTTCACCAACCCAATTTTTTGACCCATAGAAATGCATTAATAATATATCTAAGAGATCCAAACAAAAAAGCCTTAAATTGCTGTACACAAATAACCTCCTCCAAGTCATTTAACCATCATTGAATTTTTCAATACCTTGTAATAAACATAAATATTAGCCAAAGGGCATAATTTGGAGGTCTTGTCTTAAAGGATTTCAAGAACATCTCATGAAAGAGTATTTGTTTAGATACTCAAATACATGCAATAGTTACAAATGGGTCTAAAATTATTTTTTGTCAACAATTTATTAACATTCCCATTATTTTTTACCACAGAATCTATCATACCTTTGATATTTGAAACAATTTTTCAGATTATCTATTCTATGGAATTCCTCATGAGTACTGGCTGTAGAGAAAGATAATGTCTTTTTTAAGCTGTCCAAAGGAAAATAAAGAAATAGTAGTAAACAGAAATACTTTATTGCTCAACAAAGATGCTGGGGAATTTAACAAAGAAAAGATTTGAAAACAGCCCAACAAAAAATAACAGAAAGATCCGCCAAGGAGAGACAAGAAAAGTCATGTCAAGCTTGAAAACCTAGTGGTTTAGTTTAGTTAAGGGAATTTCACCAGCTGTCTACGTAGCAAAAGTGACAACTTCCCACATACACCATCATTTTACAAAGTGCCACACACCCCTCTTTTGTTAAATGGCATATTCTCAAGCTTTTTATTTTTGTTTTTATCTTCCTTTGTGGACCTGTCTCAGACTCATGCCCTTTGATCCAAACCAGCAGGGAAATACTAAACAGCATTTGGGGTGACATTGTATAGACAAAGACGCATGAGCCATGGATGGATATTTCCACACGCCTGAAGAAAGCCGTAGAATGAATCAACTGAAATACTGTGTTGACAATATCAAAGACACAAAAAGATTTAATTGCCTGAAAAAAATTTGAAATGATCCATCATTATTACAATGTGACAGAATGCCACTCTGATATCAAGGATGGGTGGCATTCATGACAGTAAATGTCATGGCAACATGACAGTAAATGTATGGCGAACATGGTACATCAAACTCAAATAACGATTTTGAAAATCTGACCACGAGTGAGTTGGGTGGAAAATTGACCTTTAAGTAGCAGCCATTAAATTAGACATGAAAAGGGAAAAAAATTATGTCCTTATTCTAAGGGTTTATCCCTAGACCTCACTGTCACATCCAAGACTTCAGAGTTTTGGTTACTTTAACCAATAAACGAGACTTGATTCTCAAATAAACAGAGGTGACTTAGGGTTACAACTACACAATTTGTTCCAATTGATATTCTCATCAAAACGAATAGAATTAATGGTCTGAAAAATTCATAGAATAGTTCATTTATACACACCCTATTAGAGACATTTTACATTATTAAACATAAAAATATAGATAACCTTATTTATAATACATTGGAAGTCAATAATCATATCAGAAACTTTGTATATATATTGAAAGTTACTCAATGTTGCAAATATCTAAAATCAAATACTAAAATGTGTGAAAAATCAATAAAAGTATGGCAACAGGTGGTCATAAAAAAAAGTTGTGATAAAAGCAGCATAAAGTAGAAAAGATTGGAAAGAGAAAATCCTAATAAAACAAAAGTTAAAATTTTAACATTGAAGAAGCCACCAGTGAAGTTATGGTGTGATAAAAGTGGCTCTGCAACCAATTTGTCTTTAGTTTTTTTGGGTTTTTTTTTGCACGGGGGGGGGGGAGAAGAGGAAGTCAGAATTTCAGGACCATGTGTAACTATTTCTCTACTGATGTATTTGAATATCTAGACCAGCATTTCTCAACCTTTTTACCCTTGTGGAATCTTTGAAATAGTTTTCATGTCTTAGAGAAACCTTGCATAAAAATTATTCCATGACAAAAATTTGAGGAAGATTCAGAAAAGAGAAAATGAAATTACATTTTATAATGAGGAAGAGAAAAGAAATTGCGGTTCAAAAAATAAAAATCTAGGAATTTAAAAACTAACTACTACTATGACATGAATCTAAAAGATGCAAAATCTAAAAGCCATATTACATTAGCTAAGCTGCCAAATACTTGTACATTAGAGAATGCTTTGTTAAATATGCAGGCACTAAAAAGATGGTATAGTATTGTGGAAAGAAGTAATATAATGACTAAGATAAATAAATTCTAGTCACATTAGCTGTTTAGAATACAATAAAACTATAAAATACTGACAAATTTCACCTACTTGCCACTCTCTCTTTCTTTCTTTTTACTGCTACTATATCATCATTATTGTGATGATGATGATGATTGTACCTATAATTCTTAGAGTATTTAGATTTGTCCCAAAGATTCAAGCATAAGAGTTTACTGTTTAAAAGGTCACAATGAATTTTATTCCCTATGAATAAAGTTGCACTCACTCAATTTTTAGTATGTTTACAATAAAATCTAAAGTTTAAACTCTTAGTTAATAACTTGGTCCAAATTTGATTAATGTATAATAAAACAAAATGAATATCTTTAACCTTTTAATAACTTTGTAAAGATTTTTTTGAGCAATGGATATTAGGTTCTAAAATAGAGGTGTGTAATTTTATTTGGTCTTAATGGTTTAGGAAGTTGCATGAAGCCTTAAGGTTAAAGGTTCCCTACTGCTCTAGCACAAAGACTGAAAGAAGTGGAAATCAAGTAAAAATCAAAACCATCATTATCAAAATTAGTAGGAATATGGAATACAGTGTTAAAGTATTGAGAAGAATTATTGTCACTTGATTTTTTTGGAAGAGCTACAAGATGATAGAATGAAAACTAATCACAAACAAAAAATAATTGTAGTGTAATGGTTAGCAAGTTAGAAGATACTGATTAGTGAATTCAGTCTTCTTTAGATGCTCAATATTTGTGGCCTGGTACTAAGTCTAAGCTGATATTATGCTAAGCTAGCTGACTATTGTTAGTGAATTCAGTTCTTACTGAATACCCTATACTTCTGGCCTTATACTAAACTATACTAAATTTCATAAATTTTGGTTTGGTTTGGTTTGGTTTGGTTTTATGGCATATCAACCATTGTAGGTTATTTAAAGGCAAATCCATTTTTATACATATAAACAATTCTATTTCAAACAATTCAGTTTAGCATAAGTATGCAGTTTAAATTTCAAAACAGTTCTATTTCAAACAATTCAGTTTAGCATAAGAACACAGTTCTATTTAACTTATAGATAGGACCCAATCAGGTGCTATCACTCTGGGCCAGAGTGAACCTGGGAGCAATGGCAATAAAAGGGTACTCCACACTCCCCAAAGCTCTAGCATTACTGGAGCCTTACTATCAGATTGTTTAGTGTCATATCCAAGACACTTGTTGGGGCGGAAGGTCTTAACCCCCAGCAGAGATGCAGTTGGTGTATCCTGCACCTCCAGTCAACTAGACCAAAATTTCATAAATGACATCAAACCTTACATGTATCAAGGACATGACAATGAGTATACATGAAATCAAATCAGATGAGCTCATTAGTCTTTGTGGGTTGTAGACAACTAATACTAATCTTACAGTTTTTGCAGGTCATCCAGGGAGTCTTTGGCACACTTTGCCATCAGCTATAATGAAAAATCAACAGTCCTAAGATAAAGTATAACATCAGTATATCACTGCCTCAGCCACTTACAACAGTAGAAGGATGTGTATATTGTGCATACTGTCACCAGTTTTCTAGGTTATCTAGAGAGTCTTTGGCACACTTTGCCAGCAGTTAACATGCAACAGTCCTAAGATAAAGAATAACAGCATATCACTAACAACAGTAGAAGGATGTGTACATTGTGCATGCTGGACTTCAACTGAATAAACTGTTGTAAAGTTTCTACATTGTTTGTACATCATTCAATTCCACGCCTAGTATTTTGTTCTAGCATTACTTTTTTAGAAGAGCAGTCCTGTATGGTTGAACATCACCAGGTTAGTATTAATGAAAAACCATGGACACAAAACAATACTAACAAACAACAGCAGATGACAGCAACCAAACTTGTAACTCAGAGAGTTTGTGGAAGTGCCCGTGGTGTAATGGTTATCGTCGTAGGAAATGAACACGGCGACACGAGTTCAAATCCTGGACGAGACTGATTGCATTTCACATAGCACTAATACCCTTGGGAAAGGTATGAATCCAATTATTCTCCCTCCAGCTATGGGTAAATAGTAGGACAGACTAGGTTCTTAAGCCTTGGTTAGGCAACTAGTCTAGGAGAAGGAAAACTCTGAATTCAAACCTGTTAAACTCCGCTTAAAAACTGACCTTGTGTCATATCCTGCCCGAGCGGAGGGGTTGGTAAATAGGGTAACTCAGAGAGAAGTTTGTGATTGGTAAAGATTCCCTCTTGCAGAATTATAATTGGTACTGAGCTTCTGATGCCCTCCAACCATAGAGACAGTCCCCTTCTGATATTGTTATAAGAGCCCTGTTTAAAGTTAAATACTTCAAATACCCTAACAGATATAAAAAAAAAAAAAAAAGAAAAAAGTAAAATATAACATGGCAACAATTTTATAAGATAATAACAATAAAAAATTACAAAAAAAATATTGATAAGAAGAAAACTTACCTCATAAAAGATTCAACAGAACTGTATTTAGAAAGCAGTTTAAATAGAGATGAACCAATCATGATGCAAAGCTGTAAAAGAAAACAGGGATAAAATATTTAATGTTATATATGACTGCATAAAAAAATGTAATTTTAGCAAGATTTCACTAACTGAAAATTATAACTAAAGGTTTCAAATAAAGTTTTTAGATGCTTTATTTAATTTTGATGATAATTATAATAATGAATAGTTTGAATCAATCATCACTTTCTTTGGCTGAAGTCTGAGCTTTGGTACAGTTAATAATGGTTCATTTTACTTGCAACAAAGTTTCTCTAGAAATGTTTCAAACATTTGATATTAACACCTTAGTCTCCTTCAAAGTATCTCTCTTGGTATATCACACATTTATCTCAACATTCTTTCCACTTTTTAAAACAATCTGAAAAAAGTTTCTTTTGGAATCACCATCCACTGCCTCTGTAACCCTGTGGAAGTTAGAGACCATTCAGAAGAGGTTCATTACCCAGAGGGAAAAGAAATTGATGTGGATTTTAAAAGAATAGACAAATACATTACGAATGTGTAATATTGTAATGGATTTTCCAAGGGTAGTGTAGGAAAAAAAAATGATGTTTTGTTCAATAAAAAAGGAATTTTATCCTTAGGCTTGTTTTTATGTAAAAGAATTTACAAATTTGTTTTGCTGAGAAGATTCAGAGGAACTGAGTTATTTTGATGACAAAGGGAATTATGAAAACAAAGGGTTCACACCTAAAGGTTATTGTCATGAGTTCAAAACAGCCCTTTTATTTAATTTTAGAATTGAAATTCGGTTTGGAATTTGGGAAAAGTTAACAGCTCTTTGAAGTCAACTCAAAAACTCATTCCTGGTTTGGTTGAGAGTGTGCATAAATTGACTGGAATAGTAGTAAACAAACAGAACCAAAGAGGCAGTAAGAGCCGAAAAGACCAGGTGATAAGCTGTAGTAAGCTAAGGGCTAGGCAGTGTGGCATAACAACTGGCGACGACGGATTCAAAGAAATAAGAACTTACGCAAACCCCAGTAAACAATTGACAAACAGAAATTCAGAAAATTTCAACTACACGGCATTGGTAAAATAAAAGAATAGAGTGTACGCTAAAAACAGGAAAGGAAAAAAATGAGTTCACAAACCAAAGAAAAAAAACACTCGATGCAGATATATTGAAAAGGAAGGTAAAACTTTAAGAAAAAATCAATTTCACTTACTGAAACTGTAAGTAAGACTTTTTTTTCTTCTTTTCTTGTGAAAAGAAAAGAAAAAATAAAGAACCAAGCATTTTGTAAAATTGTGAAATGTCATTTTCAATTCCTTCATTGCAAAATTATGCAAGTTTTTTTTTTTCTGTCATAGAAAAAAAAAAGTCTTCTGGTCCACTAAAGAGTTGACCAAAATTTTTCTTGTTCTTATGCAAATTATGTTTTTCTGTCGCAAAAAAAAACAACCCCCCCCCCAAAAAAAAATTAAGAACTTTTTTCTGTTGATACAAATTACCACAGTGTTGTAGTATATTTATTTTTCGTCCCCCTCTGTATATTAAAAAAAAAAGGTAAGACGAAAAAAATTCTAAACTATTGATAGAAAGAAAACACTTTGTTTTCATGAAAGAGAAAAGAACTGTAAAAGACTATTATTTGCTTTATTTTTTTTCTCCTCCTCATTCTCCCCTCAAGTTAAAAATAAAAACTACCTATAATTCCCCACCCCCCTGTCTTGGAAAGAGAAAAGTCATTTTTTTTTTCTCTACGGGATAAACACTGTCTGTGGTGGTTTATGCAAATTTTGTTGATAGAGAAGCCATTTTGTTTTACAACAAAAAAAAAAAAATTTTTTTTGCCTCTGAAAATACATATCTGAAAACAGTATGGAGGATTTTAAGGCAACAATATTACAGCTAATGAACACTCAAAATGAATATCAACTTAAGGCGGAGGACTGCATTCAACAACAACAACAATTCTTCTTACAGTTTCATAAAGAGCAGGAAGAAAAACAACAACAGCAGCAACAAATGTTGGAAGAAAAATTCCTCCTCCAACAGAAAGTATAAGAGAAATTACTTCAACAACAGAAGGAACAACAAATTCAACGAAAACAACAAGAAGAATTATTCCTTAAAATATTAAATAAAACAGAACTCAGCAAAAATAACACTGCCTTTTCCCACAACACAATCTGGAATTCCATGGAGACATTCATTTATCTTCCGGAGGAAGATAAAACATACAAAGCATTCTACAGAAGATATGAAGATCTTTTTAAGGTGGATTGCGAACATTGGACCAAAGCTAAGAAGGTTCACTTACTTTTAAGGAAGTTAGGAACCACTGAATATAGGAAGTTTGTCAACTACATTTTACCGAAGAAAAGCGAATTGGAATTCTCTGAAGCAGTTAAACTCCTGTCTGAGTTATTTAGTCCGAACATGACACTATTTCAGAAAAGATGGAAGTTTTAACTTGTTGAAGTGGGATGACAAAGACTACCTCACATTCGTGTCCATAGTAAATAAGCATTGAGATGATTTTCATTTGGCGGAATTGTCAGCCGACAACTTTAAATGCTTGATATTTGCACAAGGTCTTGTCTCTGCAAAAAATTCAGAGATAAGACAGAGAGTCCTGTCGAAGTTAGAAAGTGAACCTGGGCTTGCACTACAGAAACTGGCTGAAGATTGTCAATGCGTAGTTAGCGTCAAAAATGACTCCAAAAACATTGAGGTATCAGGAGTGGTGTATGTCAGAAGGACAAACTACAAGCCGAAAAATTACACTCCTGGGAAAAGCAGTGAAAACAAAAAGTACGTCCAGACACTAACAAAGAATCGACACCCAATCCAAAAACTGAAATTACCCACAAGTCCATGCAGTCGTTGCGGTAGACAATATTGGTCAACAAATTGTTTCTACAAGAATAAAACTTGTAAAGAGTGTGGTAAAATTGGCCACAAAGCAACATGCTGTAGGAACAAAGGAAATAAAAACAGAGTCAGACAAGCAAGATCTAATATTAAAACAGAAAAGAATCGACGAAAGTACGTAACAGTCAACATTTTGGATAAAAAAGTGGACCTACAAATAGATTCCAGTTCGAACCTATCAATCATTAATCTGCACACATGGAAAAAATTGAAAAAAAACAACGATAAGGAAAACAAACAAAACAGCCCGTGCAGTAACAGGTGACAAAATGAAGTTCGAGGGTGAATTAACACTACCCGTAACCCTGAATGGTACCACTAAAAAAGTAAAAGTTTTCGTTCACAAAAAGTCCGAGAATCTATTTAGAACGGATTGGATGGAATGGGTCAAACTATGGGACCAACCAATTAACAATTTCTGCCACAAGATAGAAAACTCAACTACAGAGGCACAAGAATTAAAAAACAAACTAAAAGAAAGATTTCCTGAAGTTTTTTCAGCAGGACTTAGGAAATGCACTAAGGCAATAGCCAGATTTGAACTAAAAGAAAATGCTATGCCCGTCTTCAAAAAGTAAAGAAATGTGCCATTCGCGGCAGTCGAAAAAATTGACAAAGAGCTGGTTTGACTGGAAAAGGCTGGCATACTGTCCAAAGTAATCTCCAGTGAATGGGCTGCACCCACAGTATACGTCAGAAAGAAGTCCAATCAAATTCGCATCTGTGCGGATTTTTCTACGGGCCTTAATGCGGTCTTGAAAGACTACCACTATCCCCTTCCTACACTGGAGGAGGTATTTAACAAACTGAATGGTGGTGTAGTATTTTCCAAAGTGGACTTGAGCAATGCCTATCTTCAGATCCCTGTTGAGGAGGAGTGTTCAAAACTCCTGTGTATCAACACCCAGAGGGGCCTTTATAAGTTTGAAAGGTTAGCCTTTGGAGTCAAGGTCGCATCTGCGATCTTTCAGCAGGTCATGGATACCATGCTGGGCGGTCTTGATTTTGCATGTGCCTACCTGGATGACATTGTGCTTGCTAGCAAATCTACTGAAGAACATTGCAGACAAATACACGAGGTCTTTGAAAGAATACTCAATTTTGGGTTCAGAATAAAAGAAACGAAATGTGAATTCCTCATGAATGAGATAAGGTACCACTGACATATAATCGACAAAAATGGAAGACGTCTGGATCCAGAGAGCGCAGAAGCTATAAAAAAACATGCCTTCCCCAAAAATGTCACTGAACTTCAAAGTTTTCTCGGATTAGCTAATTTTTATCAAGTGTTCATTAAAAATATGCATGAACTGCGCACGCCCCTAAATGACTTATTGAAGAAAGACAAAAAGTGGAAATGAACAACTGAGTGCCATGCAGCACTTTAACTTGGGAAATATTCCTGACTCACTTTGACCCTAAATTGAATATTGTTGTTGCTTCTGATGTTAGTTCGTATGGTATCGGCGCATGCATACTGTATCTGATGCCTGATGGATTGAAAAAACCCATTGCACATGCGCCTAGAACTTTACTGCCAGCTGAAAAAGCGTACAGCCAGATCGAAAAAGAAGCTCTCAGCATAATCTTTGCAGTAACAAAATTTCACAGGTATTTGCATGGAAGGTTTTTCAACCTACAGACTGACCATAAGCCCTTACCAACAATATTTGGCTCAAAAAAGGGACTTCCAGTTTATACTGCTAATATACTTCTGAGATGGGGTACTATCCTCCTCAACTACAACTTCAAACTGGAATATTTACCAACCAACAAAATAGGCCATGCTGATGGTCTTTCTAGACTAATCCCTAATCAATGCCAACCACTTAAAGACTCAGTCATAGCAGTACTTCAGTCGGACTGTGAAATTAAACCCATCATTGAAAATATGTTCGGGATCTACCGGTAACGCTGTCAAAGATAAAGAGCGAAGCAATCGAAGATGACTTTATCAATGAAATAAAACAAAAAATCGCATCAAAGGAGAACAGTGTTTCAGATGTGTACTCATTATGCGACAGTTGTAATTCCTAAGAAATTATAAAAACAAATTCTGAAGGATTTCCATACAGGACATCCCAGAAAAAATTGCATGAAAAGCCTAATGCGGAATCTACTGGTTGGCTATGGACAGAGACATAATTGACATGATTAATGTATGTAGAGGATGCGCCTTGGCAGCCAAAGCACCAGCTAACACTTTCAAACTGGCCAAAAATGGACCAGCCATGGTCACGCATTCATATTGACTTTGCTGGCCCACAAGAGGATCACTACTACCTTATTGTGGTAGACAGCTACTCCAAGTGGCCGGAGGTTTTAAGATGCAAGAGGCTGACAACAGCCATAACTATCGGGTTCCTGCATGAACTGTTCACAAGATTCAGAGTGCAAGATTGTGTCATCAGTGACAATGGCACACAATTTACATAGGCTGAATTCAAGGATTTTTACAACACATTCCAGGTGAAACATGTACCAATGCCACAATACCACCCAAGATTGAATTGTCAGGTGGAGAGGTTCGTCAACATGCTAAAAAGAGCACTCAAGAAAGCACAAGGAACACTGACTGACAGAACCTTACAACAATTCCTGCAGGTGTATCATATAACACTGAACTCAAATACACCTTCAACAGGCTCACCGGCAGAAATCATGTGTACCAGGAAAATAAGATCTGCATTCGACAAATTAACCCTGAAACAATCTAAGACAAATACAACTGAACAGGTTACAAGAAAGTGATTTTTCTCAGGCCAGAAGATTTTTTACAAAAATTTTCAAAAGAATATGCTGTACTGGGAAGAGAGAATGATCCTTAGCAGGATCAGCGAAATGGTATACATAATTCAAGGGCAAAAATATACCCATAAGAGACATTTAAACCAACTGAAAAAAAGGCATGAAATGGATTCTAACAACACTCAAGACGAAATGGAAGAACCCTTATCTATCGATCCAAAAACGGAAGAAATACTAATGGAAAGACATAACTCATTTGAAAGCAAAAGACTTGGGAGGGGGTATCAGGGTGTCCCCTGCAGATGGACTCACCCTCATGTGACATATACTGGCTAAGCTCTCTTCTATGCAGTCTGGCAAGCCGCCACCAAGAACGGTAATATTCATGATTGTGTTAAGCTGAGGAGGGGTTTCTCCCAGCTATCGTTTATGTATGTACTATTTTCTTTCAATATATTTCTTATCACTTATTTCCGAGTCGTGTTATCATTTGAACCTCCCTTGACCATAACAGAAAGGTACATAGCAATGCTTGGAGAAAAAAAAAGGTTCTGATGAAATAATTCTGATATATTTAGCAGTATCTTATTGTTAGAGAAATATGAACATAGCAAAAATATACAACAAAAAGAGTTTCAACCATAAAAATAGTTGTATGGTTTCTTAAAACCTGTTTGTACATAATAATTCTCGTTCTTCCATCTTTTGTAAATAATAAAGCCCTTTTTTTTTTTACAACATCCAACATATAGCTGGTCATGTGAAAAACATAGATCTGACCTTGTTCCTCGTATCATGAGATCAAAAAACATATTTGTATTTCTGATGACTTCCATTAGCCTCAAATAAGAGATCAATTCTTAATAGCTTATATTGGAGCATGGGGATAAGTCAATATCCATGCAAAAATCTGGTCTTCAGGACTTTTTATTTTTCTCATGATCCATATGCAAATATACATAGTAGATAAATACAACAAAAGTACAAGATTGATTACAAGAGGAAACAATCTTTCTTTTTGTTGGATAACGATGTTTAACTTTCAACAATGAAATGTTTTACAATCAAACATAAATCAACAAAATGTATTTGCACACACACATAATAACAAAGGATTATTTAAAAAGAAAAAATCTGATGGACAAAGAAAACAAGTAGGTATATATATATATACACACACACACACACACAAGTACCATTGTCAGATCACCTACTTCAACATTTCAAATTACTCAATTTTCTATATTTATATAAAAATTATGCTAAGAACCAAGAATGACCATTATTAATTTTACTTAGTATTTTCTTTCATTTCTAATTTTTAGCTGCATTTTTTTTTAAATTGTTAATTTACTGAGAAACAGTGTAGGTCAGAAATAATAAAGGATAAACTCTCAGTGAGATTCAAATTCTCATTCACTGGTTAACCACACAAGCAGCTCAATCATGAAATAAAACTAAAATAATAATTAAGGGATCCTAAGTAAAATTGATAGTGAAACATCTTAAAAGCTAAAATATTGTAAATAATCAGTTATGTACATTTACTTTCATCTTTATCTGATTGAATAGGATTTAACATCATCTCTTAAATTAATCATTATGTCACGTGATAGCTCACGGAGACGAAGAGGTAAGACTGATACTATCCTCCCGTATTGAATGAGAGTATCAAGCAGTCAAAAAGTGACCGTTAGGAGAGAATGTGGGTCACGGAGAATATAGACCAGATGTTCACATTTAGTGAACTCAGGTCGCCGGACATCGGAAGGGGAAGGAGAGAGAAGCCAAATGATTGGCTGGGACCCCAAAACGGAAGTGGGGTTCCCTTCCCCTCAGCGGAAGTAAATAGTAAAGAGTAGTTTTTGAGCAAGGCTCGTGGCAGACGGACCAAAGCCATTTTACTCCGGGCTAAAGACAAAAGATTAACTGAGACACGAGGGACTCCAAAATCCTTCAAGCCAGTACTAAAAACAGAACAAAGTCTATTAGCCCGTGAAAGAAGAAAAATTCTCCAGTGGAACCCCGTCAAAAAAATAAGATAAGTAACTTTGAGGACATTTTTCCTTTATACTCAAGTTTCGTTTACCACTCTCTCTCAATTCGAAGAAGGACAAAAGTCAGAAAAGACATTTATATTCGTGAACTGTCCAATTATATATTTTTGACACTCTGAACGTGTATATATAAGTAGTAAAGGAATTTTATGTATTTTCATTTTACCATGTGGTCTATGTTGTTACTTCATGCTTTCTTTCCAGCTTCTATTCGCCTTATGTTATCTTGTTTAGAATTGTCCTATTAATTCCTAAAGTATCACATGGGAAACCAGAGTTGCCGACTACAACAATATTAATATCATTACGACTAAAACCTATAGGCTCACTTTCTTCCATTATCTCGGGGAAGGAAGAAAGCTGCCTGGTGGGTGTGTGATAGTGTGAATTTTGGAACCCCTTGCCAGCGGCGGTCAGTCTGGCCCTAAATTATTCCCTCACGTAATATGCCAGTTCTTATCTGCCTGAGAGAAGAACTCTGAACAGGACTTATTTCTGTAGGGGATCAAGTGCCAACCTGCCCCGTCTTCACACGTGCGAAACTAAAGTCCCGTTTTGGGATTATAGTCAATTTGCCGTCACAATTAGGAAAATGACTTCATTGACTCCAGCAACTACATCAAAGTCAATTCCAGGTCATTACAGTACACACCTGCTGTTCCTGATGACACTTGTGTTGATATGAAAAATGATTTTGATATGATTACTTACAAAAACTATTTATATTTTCATTTAGTAATTAGGTTTAAAGTGCACAGGTAATACTTAGAGTATTTCTATGATTTCTACACAGCTGTTGAGTAAAATAAATACAACTGTCATTGTTTCCAAATTAAACAAAAAGAAAATAAATCTGTAACTCACCATGAAAGAAGCAAAGATGATTCCATGAGGAATAGTTGTTTTGGGAATGTTGACACTAACTGAAGTATTAATCGCAATGGCACTACTTAGTGCTGGGGTCCACTCAATCACAAACACATACATAGAACCTTCAAATAATGACTGGATCAAGCCAAGGCACAAGACTTTGAAATCTGGCAGTAAAAAGAAAAGAATGCACTAATGATAAAGTTGAAGTATTTTTTTATTTTTATCAAGTTGTCATCCATCCCTACTAGTGCAAACAAAACACTAATTTCATTTTTTTTTATTCCTGTTAAACTATGGTTAACTTATGTTGTTCAGTTCTTTAAAAAAAGTAGAAAAGGTACTTTCTATTATCATTTAATCATTAAAACTATATCACTATCATTATCATAAAAATGACGTAATGAATTTCTGGTGAGTCAAACATTATCCCATTACTATTTTTACAGCAATGAATTTAATAATCTATATTATAATGATCCAATTTTTGTATGCATCTCACGGTAACACAGCAAAAATGGCATATCATAACCAGCTCATGAAATGCTCTTATTTAGAAAATAAAGGAATTTTGGTTGTACTCATCTTGATTATTATACACTCTCAAGCGAGATAACCATTAAAAACAAATTATAAATTACTTTTCTTATTTAATTGCAATTATAAATTCTAAAAGTAGAATGTGAGCTGAATGGTCATGAAAATCAGCATTTAAATGATAATTAAAAAATTCATTGAATGTAGTTCAAATTAATTTCTTTTTATTTACAAAACATATTTTAATAAAATGTTCTAATTACAGTTCATGCAGTTATGAAAAAATGCATATTAATTCCTGCACTTTTAATGTTACAGTCTCATAGAAAGACAGGATATATATATATATATATATATATATATATATATATATATATATATAGTTTTGCTTTCCTAGTCATTTAGACATTTCCATACTAAGGACGAAAATTTTTTAAGAGTTATATTTTTATCAACAGGAAGCTGTCTTACCATATACTGATGGATTAGTCTATTCATCTTGCTTGTTAATATAATCAACGTTTTGGCCATTACATCATCCTACATTCTTTAAGTGCTTGTTATAGTAAGATTAGATAACCTGGGAATTTCGAAACAAATCTTTTATTCAACCTACAAGCTAGTTTTTCTCAGGCTACAAACATTTTCTTTGTCAAGATTATGACACTAAACTGTTATTATAAAAAATAACCAAACCTAGCAGGCATTAGCCTATATCTTTGCATGTTTTCCGCCACAATACACAATGAATGAAAGAGATGAAGATGATAATTCAATGTGAACAAGTCACAATTACTTACCAGTTCGTATGGATATGAGGGCACTCTTCAGAGATTGACTAAAATCAATGTTCTGGTCACCATAATTCTCAGTCCAAGCAAACACAATAACCAGAATCATTGTTGCAAGCACAGACATAGATACATCAAAAGGAGCTCTGCAAATTATAACAAATTAAACTTTCTATCATAAATATTGAAACTAACTAGATTCTCATGGATATATGTAAAGAAATACATCAAACTTTTAGTACATCTAATTATATTTTTCAAAGATTATGTAAATAAACATTGAAATATTAACAAAATCCTTCATATCTTGTTTCATGACTTGCAAATGTTTTCCAGAAACTAAAACCAATAAAGAAAGTATAACCACACGATTAGATAGAGAAAGTTTTCAGTTATAAAACACTATTTTTCCACACAGTTTCCACATTGATTATGCATCTTCATCAGTAATGCCATGCTTGTAAGAGAGTCACTCCAAAAGTCATATTACCATACATCAGAGGCAAATGTTGGTGATATGGTAGTAAAAGTTTAATCTTACTGCCAATATATTTTTGCTTGGTTATGGATAGCAGATGAGTGTCAGTCTGACAAAATGGTAACTGAAATGAAAGCAGAGGTGTGTCATTAAATTACACCATGCAGAAAAAATTGCACCTATTGACACTTTTTGAACATTTAAGGATACCAAACATAGGATGTGAGTACAGATAGATGGTGGGTAAGGAATTTAAACAATAGTGACATATACAACATAACTGTCAATCTATGAAATGATCATCTCGATCAGTTCATCCACATGAATCAGGCTGATGGAAAATGTACTGCACCAACAACATTTTCCTGACAACACTAGACTGTAGTGAAAAAGTAGGTCACTTGTACAAACTTTTTACAAGTGCAACATGCAGATACAGGATTCATCCACCTCTCTACAAGGCCAGAATGTAATATAAGGTTGGTTTAACGTGGAGTGCTCTACAGAAAGCAAGCCTTCCGGTGTGTGTGAGGGGTTAAAAAGTTGCTCATTTTCTTTAGCATTCTCCTTCAAAGGCATATCAGTTTGAATACCAAGACAATCATTCCAGTCCTTACTCTTTTTAGGTGAAGGAGTAGGTGCTGCATGGTGGGGTGAAGGCCTCCTAAAAACATCTGCATATTAACATATGCAGATGCTTGATAATCACAGGCAAAAATGCAGAGCCAATAATGGTATCTCTGAAAAAATACTGCTTTGTAGCAGGAATTGCTCTATTGAATGAGTTATTGTGCTTCTGTATCTGCTGTGATTTCTGTGAAAATAAACAAGAGGCATTATTTCCAGAGAATTCCTCATATACTTTAAAATTGTCTGAGAAACAGAGATTTTAAGTCATGTAATATCATTACGTTTATAAAAATTTTCTGAAAATCTGCTACATTGCATTATCATCTGTTTTATATATTTTCAGTATATAACAATAGTCTAAGGAGCATTGTCTTTCAGAAAATAATATAATCTAAAGAGTTTTATAGACAAGACAAGAAGAGGAACCTGGTGTTACTTGGGGGAAAATAAGATAGACCCTGTTTTCATAAAATAATTCTGATATAAATTTTACAAGATTCTATAAATACAGAAATATGATGATACAAATGCACAACAAATAGTTTGAAACAAAAATAATTCTTATTAGTTTCTTAGAACATTGTTGATCACAATATTTAGATTTCTTTCCTCTTTGGGAGATATGTATTTTTTTTCACTACTTATAAATGAACATTCAACACGTACATGGCCAGGTAAAAAAATCATAGATATGATTTGTCTGTCTCACCATTTACGAAATTAAAAAACATTTTGGTAATTGATATTAAAGTCTCAATCCCTCTGTTCAATTTAACTTCAAAATGATTTCAAATGATTACAGAAGTCAACCTTGAATTGTCTATGCTGGAACCTACAGTCAAATAAATATTCATGCAAAAACATCAGATATCTAGGACTTTCTGTTTAGTTGTGATCCTCAAACAAACTTCAACATATAAAGATTATATCAATTAAAGAGAGGTAAGTAGCATAATGGTTATCACCATAGAAAATTCTGGATGAAGTTGTTTGCATTTCACTGTGTGTTAATGCTCTTGGGAAAGATACGAACCCATCTCTTCCCTACACCACAGTAAATAGAGTAGACTGAATATTCTAACTTTGCTTAAGTGGTTTAGGATAAGCAAAATTCAATTCAAGGCTTCAATCAGTATAGCAGGGTAACTTGTTGTGCTGGAGTGCTAAAACCAATTCTTTAGGCAATTCGATGATGTGTTCACTTCATTTAGGTAATGCCAAGTTGTAGAATACTTTGGTCTCCCTTTCGACAAATATCTTTCTCATGAAGAAGGAAGACCTGCAGCATGGGCAACTACTGGTCTCCCATATAATATTGCTCATTCACTAAGAAAGAAAAGATTGAATCTACTAATTTTGAAATCTTACCTTGATATATAAGTAAAGTAGTAAGTAAAGTTGTCGATTTTAGTCGAGGGTGACCCAAAGGCTCGCTTTTCAATAGCTACTACACTGGGGTGTAGGGGAGGGCGCTACTCCATTCCCTGGATAGATCCACTTTACTCTTGAGCCTCACCTTATAATGTTGAGTGCTAAGCAAGGCGGCATCAAGTACCACTTTTTGAGTCTTTAGTATGACGTGACCTGGGATTGAACCCCAATCTCTCGGAGCATTGGCGAACACTCAACTCATTAGGCCAATTACTTGATATATAGTCACGGTAGTATTATATAATCATACTTGGTATATAGTCAATGTAATATATAATTATACTCGGTATATAGTCAATGTAGTAAATAATTATAGGTTGACCATTACAGCCATAAGCCTGAACTAGTATGTGACACATCATATTTGCCAGCCTATATATCTAATTAAAAAAATGATCCAAATATGATGATGTATCCAATATACTTGTTTTTCAGAGGAGATATTGAGAAGTACAGGTTTAAGATTCTAAAATTAAATGGCTGAGTAGTTTCTGGAAAGAGCTCCTTAAATTACAGTTGAGAGAATTGTATATTAAAGTTGGATTGTTTGGGGGAGGGTCTCTTATAAGTCTTAGCCATCTACAAATTGCTAGCAAGTATTTATAAACTTGCCTGTTAATAGCAGCAGGAGATCGACTAATCAGAGATGACTAAAGCATATATGAGCAGGGGCAAGTTATGGCCTAGTGTCAAAACATACTCTAGCCTTGGTACTGAGAAAGCATACCTTTTTGTATTAAGAATCCCACAACTGAAAACACGATGTCTACCTGAATTCCAACAATTAACCAATGAAGAATTCAAAAAAAAAAAAGAAAGAAAAAAGCTTAAATAGATGGAACTACAATCATTTGAAATAAAGCCTATTACAAGATAGCTACCCTATTCTCCAATGACTTTAAATGAGCTTAAAGGTTAACTTAGGCCAATATTAAGTCAATATCCTTGCAAAAATTCTCAAAAATGCATACTATTTCAAAAGCAATTCTAAATTGAAAAATATTGCTAAGGAATTGCTTACACAAATCCAAACATGTCAGCAACAAATTGCGCCACCAAACCCATAGCAATTGCAATCAGGGAATTGCCAAGAACAGCTGAGCTGAAAATGCTGCCGAGGAGATTTTGGTCAAAATTTCTCTGAAAAAGTAAAAGAAATAGTTCAAATGAAAAAAAGAAATTATTTAATGTACTTAGTTTAACTTGATGAATGAGCTTATTTGTTGCTCCTCTTCAAGCATTTTGCTGGTTTGTACTGGATGTAATAGCAAGAATAAACAGAGCATACAAGTAGGCTCTATCTAAGTAGCTATATTTATAAGGATTATTTGTATATTTTATAAAAAATAAACAATATCCTGGAAAACTGTCAAATGCTATCTTTGAGATCTCATACAAGCCATAAAAGCTAACATATTCTTGAAAAATACTAAACACTTTTCACACATTGACTTTGTGAAAATGTCAGTTTCATTAATGAAAATCTTGAGTAAATAATCTGATTTTATCACTATGTCCTATTTAAATATAATCAAGACTAACAACAGTTTATTTTGACTTTTGCTTTTTTTTTTTAGGTTGGCATCTGAAAATTAAAAAGAAAACTTACAGCATTGAATTCATGAATCATCCAAGATTCAAAGGCACTATACAGAATGGAAGTGGCAATTCCTCCAAGGATTCGTCCACAGAGCAAAATGTAGAAGTTAGGAAAATGCTGCAGAAAGAAAACAGAGAATATATATGATTCATATGAATATCAATTTCTTTGTTGTACATCTGTTTGAAATGATAAAAGAAAAAAAATGTACTTACTTTTGTGACACATGACAAGCAGTATAAAATACCATAGAGGATGCAGTTCAGACGACGCCCACTAAAAGTAGAAAAGATTGCATATATATATATATATATATATATATATATATATATATATATATGTAAAATACTAATAAAAGAAGATGAAGTGCAAATAAAAAAAAGTGCATAAAACAAATGCTCAATGCTACTATGGCAGAGTAGGTCTGAAACATAAAATATCAAAATTATGTTCTCTTAACATCTGTTTCTTAAGGTTTAATGTGTAGCACACAATCATCAGATGAAAAAAGTGGTTAATTAACCATATTTATGGTGTGAGGAATTTGTCACATATCATGATGCTTGTTAATGTGACACATACACAAAAAATATAAATCATTGATTTTAGGAATCTGTTTAGTCCAAATAATGAATTATAGAATTAATCAGGTGGTAAATGACACAGAAGGAATCTATTAATATATCTACACTTAGAAATCAGTTCACTTCATTGTTCATTAATTATATATTTTCCAGAATACATAAATCATAAATTTTCCAGAATACACGACCTATATATATATGCTCACAATGTTTAATACTGTCCATAACTCTAATTCTCATGCACACTGGACAGCATAATCATCAGATGGATATCAGTATTATATGAAGTAGTTTGCATTTTTATAAATTTCTAGCAAAGTGGGAGTATATATGACAGGTAGAAGAAAAAATGAAAAATAGAAAGAAAATAATAAGCCCTCTCTATCCAATCCTCCTTACAGGTATGTTATTTAAATTCACTTGTATAAAGATAAACTTTTACAAAAGTTTATTGATTTTGGATAGGCAAAATATTGATAGCATACAGAGAAAAGGCAAAAGTAAATTAAACAAGAATCTTTATTCAACTATCAAAATAATTCAAGAATATTATGTAAATCAAAAATTAGTAAATGTTTTTTTTTACACTTTCAAGAACTGAATTTATTAGATGTGTTATCTTCACTTATAGGTTATTCAATTAAGCTACATTGAAAACATTAAGGAAATTTTCTTTAGGTTTTCTACATATATTCTCAATTCTTTATAAATAATGATACTGACTATGGAATCTTTCAATGAATTCACCAATACCAGAGAGATTTTTAAAACAATTTTGAATGCAAATAATGGTGATTTTAATCTGCGGTATTTCAGATTTTATGAATAAATAAACTGTAGTATTAAAAATGCTATAGTTTGAAATGGTAACTTACAACTTGTCAGCAAAAGAGCCAATAAAAGTGCCAAATATCATGCTGGAACCAAATCCAGCTACAAATAGCAACTCAATTTGGTGAACTGTCATGCCATAGCTTTCATAAAGAGCATAAACATGGGGACCCTGCAACCAGTCTCCAGCTGAAAAAACAAAACATAGAAAATCTTTGAAAGACACTTTATCAAAACAAAGAAGATTTCTATTCTGCTTTTATTCAACCACAAATTCACCTTTAAATTTCAGGAAGAGAATTGCAGTAGAGTATTTTTATTACTACCAGTATTGATAAGGAAAAAAGATAAGTGATAAGATGTTTTGATGAAAAAAGTTTGATATATATTTTAGCAAGATTCTATGAATACAGTGTTAGGGATATCCAACCCCCACTCTTGTCATACTGCTCGTAAGTGTCACTCAGTAGACATGACCCATATCAGCAGGAAGTGAGACAAGGTGACTAGGTGCCACCCACATAAACCCGTCTGCCACATGCTGAAATCAGCAGATACTACAGTTTGAAAAAGAGAATATGAATTGTCAGCTAACAAAAAATCTTTGGAGAGGAATGCATGCAATGATGAGCAAGCTGTTAAAATTCTTGTTGCCATTTTGATCTGGAACAATCACAGCATCCAGTGTTGGTAATATAAAAGATAGATCTTCCTGGCAGAAAGTTCAACTAGCAATTGAGTATCTGAGTATTTGACGACAGTAACAAATGATCTTAAATGATTTCAGTCCACTTCTCTGATTGGCCAATTCTTACCGGAAGTGTCTGCTGTTGTTAGGAAAGTTAATAAGTAGAAATGTTGATCATGCATACAGCTTATACCCAGGTTGATCCATATTTGACAGGATGTGTTCTTGGGTCACGGTTCAGATCGGGTGTTGTTTGGTCTTGGTAGTGGTTGGTCATGGATGCAGGGGAGTCCAGGATTCACATCTTGCGAACAAGACTGACAACTCCCTGGAACTCAGGGAGCCATTCCCCCAAAGCTCTTACCTGCTCTAGCAGGGCTCGGTTTATGTGAACCACCAGACAAATACCTATACCCAAGACAATCAAACACCAGCTTGAGAATGTGAAGTGGCTATGCAGCATAAGAAGAATATGTCTTATGAAAAGAAAAGAACCTTGGAAACAGATCATGAAAGCCAATCATTATCATGATGATGATAATGAAGAAAAGGAGCAAGAGACTTTATGAAAAGGTTGAGAGCAAAAAGTATTGCCCAGGCTGTCTGTTAAATAACAGAAAGAGAAAAGACAGACTTTAGGTCATGAACCCTCTTGATACTCTGAGAGAGAGAGAAAAAAGAAATGAACTAGTGAAACAGTATGATGAGATAAGTAAAGACAGTCAAACTTCACTCATTTCCACTACTCTTCTCTGTTCCTTTACGTACATGTAAGCCATCAAATATACTTAACTGCATGTATCATTCCACTATTAAAGTACTAATTGACTTGTTTTCATGTTAATTAGTCCTGTGTATTTCATGTTCATGTTGCAGTTAGCAAATAAATCTTGTTTTATGGTTCCTTTGGATCATAATCATGTTTATCCCTTCAAGGATTTTGGCCTCATTCTTTCATTTTGTATGTGTTTGAGAGATGAAGGAATATTTTATGAGAAAAATATATGTGCATATTACAACATCCTCCCGGCTTGTAAATGAGATAAAAACAATAGAATAAGGGTTTTAAACATAAAGATCGATTCTGATTAGTTTCTCAGTCTATTTGTACACAGTATTTTAGTTCTTCCATCTTTTGCAAATATGGTTTGGTTTTGATTATTTGGTTTAATTGTTATATAATTGCAGAGTGAATTTTTTATATCATCATTTTTTCACTGGTTATATCTTATCTTTCGGTTTAGTTAGGCTTAGAACTGTTCACCTTGGTGCACAGGTAGGTGCACACATTGAGTGCAGGTAGTCACACTCACGTGAGGAGGATGTGACAATCACAGATGTCATAATAAAAGTCCTGGATAGGAAATATGACAGGGGATGTGAATGACGTCATGCCCGGAAGCGATGGGCTGAGAATTTTGGGGGATTTTTGAAAAAAAGCAGTTAGTTGAGATTTGAACCTAGACGAAGCGAGTTGATTTTTTGGACCTGGGCGAGACCAGTCCAGTGAGGTCTGCGAGATGTGCCGTGCGTTGTTGGGTCAGATGGAACAGTCAGCATAGTAAAAATTGTGTCTCTCTCTCCTTGTGTTGAAAACCTAAAAGTCAAGAAGGTAATAAAAGTTTCGTACCTGAACTACCGTGAGTCGTCAGTGTTTCGAGTGTTTTTTGGATTCCTATGCATATGAACATTTTACATATCCGTATCATGGCTACATAATGGCATATCAATCCTTGATGGTTATTTAATGCTAAATCTTGTATATAGATATATATATATATATATACACACACACACGGACTTGCAGATAATTGAAACCAACTTTAAGCTATTGATTTTGTGGGTTTAAAATGTAATTTCCTGACAAAATATTGCTTGCATAAACATTTACTCCTCTTTCTTTTCGGCTTAACAGCAAACTGATTCAAAAGTGGAAAGCCATGGAACAATAGAATTGTTCTGCCATAGACATGTTAGCATTACAGTGCAAAAGATATTGTTAAGCTGATGAAACTTCCTAAAGCTTCAGTTTATCATGTTTTAAATGATTTAAAGCGGAGTCCAACTTTGATAGAAAAAAACATGACTCAAAGTGATTCTAAGTGCACTCCCAGGTTTCTTGCTGGCCTCAAACACTTGATTGAAGCCAATCCATCTGCATCCATGATAACTCTTGCAAAGAAATGCAATTGCAATATGTCCCTTTCCAAAGTGTCTAGAGCTGTCAACAGGGATTTTGGTATGACAAGCTATGTTTGAAGATTCTGTCACCTCCTAACAGCCAAGGCCAAAGCCGTCAGAGCTGAGAGATCCTCAAAGCTTGTCATTCATCAAGCATTAAGGTAAAGGAAAAGCTCCTGTGTTTGTGGATGAGAAAAAGTTCACTGTGGATGCTGAGGCGAATTGCAGAAATTCTCACATTATTGCATACAACCCTTCTGATGTCCCACCTGTGTTTCAGACTAAGAATCCTGTCTCTCTGATGGTATTCAGTGCCACAGCAAGTGATGGAAGTGTCTTTAATCCCCATTTCATTGCAGCTGGTTTGAAGATTGTGTGATGGCAAATTAAAATAAAAGGATCCCCAGAGGAGCAACCATTTAAAAGCGTATGGGAACTGGTGCATTTAATCATTGTTATCACCAAACAGGGAGTTTATTTTTTCGCACGTGTGAAGACGGGGCGGTCTGGCACTTGATCCCTCATAGAATAAGTCCTTGGGGTTTTTGTGGGGGTTAATTTAGGGTTAGACTGACTGCCGCTGGCAAGGGGTTTCCAAATTTCACATTACACATACACCCACCAGGCCACTAGCTCTTCCACCCCTAGATTTATGGAAGGTATGGACCTCTAGGTTTAGATATAATAATATCAATTATAGTAGTTGACAACTCAGGTTTCCGTATAATATTTTTAAAAGGAATTTATAGGACAATTTAAGCGAGAATAACATAAGGCGAAAGAAGCTGAAAAAGAAGCATGATATAAGCAACTTGATAGTAGACGACACTAATGAACAAACTTCAACACGTGGGAACATTAAAATATAACAATCTTTTAATATACACGCATACATACATATTCAACGTGTTGGTTATATTATCAGTGGATAATACATGACGATAAATGTCTTTCTTCCTTTTTTCTTTTTTTTAGTCTTTCTTTAAATTGAGAGAGAAAGAGAGAGAGTATATAATTGGGTGTAGGGAGAAACAGTCTTAATGTTTACTTATCTTTTCGACGGATTCCTTCGGAGAGTATTTTCTCTTTTACAGGCTGATGGACTTTATGTTATATTTAGTTGTGGCTTGAAGGTATGGGTTCTTCTTCTTGTCCAAGATTCTTTCCCCGGAGTTTGGCGCAAGATTCGCCCCCATCTGTTCACGACGACCTCTGTTCCAAAACTGATTTTCTTTACCCCTATTTCTGCTGACGGAAAGAAGGTGCCACTTCCATTTTAGGGTCCTAGCCAATCATTTAGCTTTTTTTCTTCCTTTCCCTGGTCACTGAGTGCAAACATCTGTCGGCTTTCACTCTGACCTGGATTTGTTACTTTGGGATTGACCTACATTACTATCTCTCTTAACGGTCATTCTTTGACAGCTTGCTAATTCAAACACAAGGGATAGTAGAAATTCCTTATTTCTCTTCTCTCAGTGGGACACCACATGACAATTGGTACAAAAGAGTATCCAGACATCTTGAAGACTTCTGTTACCATGGATGGACCAGAATTTTAGGCTTGACAATGTGATGCTAATCCAGGATTCAGCACCAAGTCATACCTCAAAAGCAACACAGGCCTTTCTTGGTGAGAAGGTACCATTTTTTGATAGGGCTAACATCTGACCAAGTAATAACCCAGATCTCAATCTTCTCAATTACTTTCTCCCCCGTGTATGTGTGTGTAGGTGCTTCAAGCAAAGACTAATGCTTCACCACACTAAAGTGTCAAGAGTTTGAAGACATGCATAGTGAGTGTGACATGCAAAATAAAAAGGGCGGAGGTTGTGGCAGCTACAAAAAAGTTTCATTCTCATGTGGAAGCAGTAATTGGCCAAAAGGGCAGCCATATTGAGTGATAAATGTTTGTGTGCTAATACTTATCAAATTCAAATTATATTGATGTACTACCATTACTTTAATAAATATCTAAAAAAAATGGTCTCAATTTACCTGAAAGACCATATATATATATATATATATACACACACACACACACAGAGTAGTTTGTAGGTAACTTTATTTTTAAACAAGTTACAGCTCATTTGTTTGCACACAGTTAAATGGTTTCAAGTATTGTTATTTAATACTAATAACTCTATTCTATATTAATCAGTTCTTTGCATACTGTTAAATGGTTTTGCTATTTCACATGAATAATTCAGTTTATTAAATGGTTGCAAGTATTGCTAACACTAATAAAACTATTTAATACTAATCTTTTATCTACACACAGTTAAATGGTTTCAAGCATTTCTATCTAATATTAATAATTCTATTTGATATCAATCATTTGTTTGCACACAGTTTAGCCACTAACTTCTAGCACTTTTAAGATAAAATAAGAGCAATTTGAAGAATACAGTCAAGGCATTTATATAGGTGCTGGGGCTTGAAATGACCAGCTGATTAATTGGATTGGGTCTCTTTGACTGCTTGTCTAGCCCAGTAAGGGCTAAAGTGGTTAGATTAGGTTATTTGGTTTAATGGTATAATAACCCTTGACTGTTATTCAATGCCAAATCTGGTTTATATATATTTTGGAAGCAAATAGTTTGTAGTTAACAATATTTTTAAAAGTTAGAGTTCATTTGTTTGTATACAATCAAATGGTTTCAAGTATACTAAATAAATGATTAAATAGTTATATTTGGCCCATAGATGGGATCCTAGCAGGTACTATCACTCAAGGTCAGAGTGGAATTAGGAGTAATAGCAATGAAGGGGTATTTCACATTCCCAAAAGCTCCAGGACTGGAGTCTAACCATCATATGGTTTAATTCCATACACAAGAAACTTGTTGGGGGAGATGCAGTTGGCGTATTTCACAGCCTCTGCTGACAAGGTGTTTGCAAATATATAAAATCCTTTTGCACTATTTCTAACACATTGTTGGTCATATGGAAAACATGATTTGACCTAGTCCTTTTCATTATTCATTAGATAAAAAAATTGATCAAAGTGATTAAGAAGAAAAAGTTTACTTCATTAACAATAGGAATGTTTTTGCCAAATTCACTGGATTTTTACAATAGGTTTACAAAAATGTATTTAACCTTATAACATCAAAAAGCAAGGAGGTGAACAGTTACATTTCTAAAATTGGGTGTTGAATCACTGATGAACATTTTTGGACATATCTAGTATACATGGTTGATATTTTCCTCAGATTTTACTTGAGGGTCTAGAAATCTCTCTATTATGGATTACAATTTTTTTTACTATATTAGAAGAGAATTTTGGTAATAGGTTATAACAGAATTTTATATATATATATATATATATATACATATATATATATATATACTGAGTAAATATCATTATGTATAAATAATCAAATTAAGTCACTTAATATTTTATTTATACAAATACCTGTTACTATGAACAGAGATTACGAAAAACTCACACCATTAAAATGCACAAATCTATTTTAGCCCAGATGATGTGTTCAGTCATTGCATTTCTATGGCTCAAATGTGAATCGCAAATTTTCATAAGTTACATACATATATCTTTAATTCAATGTGCATGATTGAAATTTCCATATTATTGTTATTAATGGCAACTCAGTTCTATCTGTGAGTCAGGGCATAAAATAGGCACTTACTTTTTCCTTTTTTATAAGTTATTTGGTCTGAAAAGGTTGTTTCAATTTGTTTTTTGCCTCCTTCAAAATGGTAAAGTAGTTTATTATTGATGAAGAGCTTCTTGAATTCATGAAAGTCATCAAACTTAAAATTTTCACTTGATAAAAAAGAATTAAGAAATGATTTCTAGGATAATGAACAAACAAACAAAGGTGTGTGTGACAGAGAAATAAGGGAATGCATGTGCTACATAATGGAAATAGAATCAAAAAGCTGAATTCAAATCCTGGATGAAGCTGTCTGCATTTCACTTTGTGCCAATGTTGTTGAAAAAGCTATGAAGCCTTCTCTACTTTCCCTAGTTATTCATCATTTCAACAAAGTTCTAAGATTTTTTAAAAAATTATTTTACATTTGAAGCATTTAGTGTAGTTATTTGTTATCAAATAAATCTAGACCAGTTGGCTGGGGCTATAGAATATGTAGACTGCATCGCTGCAGAGGGGTAAAACCTTCCACACAAAAAGTGTCCTAGATATGACACTAAACTAACTGATAGTGAGGCTCCAACCCTGGAGCTTTGGGGAATGTAGAGTACCCCTTCATTGCCATAAATCCTGGGTCCACTCTGATCCAGAGTGGTAGTACTAGTTAGGGTCCCATCTATGGGTCAAATGGAAATATTTAATCATTTTCAATACTTGAAACCATTTAACTGTGTGCAAATGAATGAATAATGTTGAATAGAGTTATTAGTGTTGAATAGCAATACTTGAAACCATTTAACTGTGTGAAAATACATGAGCTCTAGCTCATTTTAAAATAATGCTACCTAAAAACTATTTTATTTTAAAAAATCATATATATATTTAATATATATATATATATATATATATATATATATAACCAGGATTTGGCACTAATTAACCTATAAGAGGTTTATATGTCATAAAACCAAACCAAACAACCAATAAATCTTCTGTTGGACTAAGGGCCAGAATGTATAAATGATTGAAAGTTGATGAGTTAAAGTTACTTTCACAATTAGAAAATAATAAATGAGATGCTGTTGATACAGTTAATTGGATTAAATTTACAAAATTTTCTATCAGTGTTAAGTAAAACTTTTCTCAATGCTCAACACAAACACTGCATACATATACAAGTAGTAAAATTGATATTGCTTAATATGTTTTATTTTCATGTTGAATGTACAATAACTTAGTTCTGAAGTCCAGACAACTCCAATGTTCCCTACTATGGAACAAGATAAGGAAAACCAAGTTCCTGTACAGGAAGATGATGTTATGTCATAATGAAGGTGATAAAATGGTGGCCCAACAAGAGCTAAGGAGATCTAGTTGAACATCAATATTTCCAATTCATATCAATGAAGCACTTAATGTTGACACTATTTCTAGCTTTTCAAAAGAGAAGAATGTGCAATAACAACCAGAGCCACATGATGAATACAATGTACTATAAACCTTGTCACGTGGAGTCCCATTGAGAAGATAGAAATATGATTACTACTATCCTCTTGTTTGAATTAACAGTAGCAAGCCATCAGAGAGTGACCGTTAAGAAAGAATGTAGGTCACAGAGGGGAGACCTACAGATGTTTATACTTGGTGACCTCACTCGGGTCGCCTGACAAGGGAAGGAAGGAGAGAGAAGCCAAATGATAGGCTGGGACCCCAAAACGGAAGTGGGGACTCCTTCCCGTCAGCGGAAATAGATAAGAAAAGTCAGTTGTTGGACAGGGTTCGTATGGGACAGAACCAAAGCCAAGTACTCCAGGTAAAAGAAGACGAAGAATATCTCGGACACGAAGAAGCCATTTTCTTCAAGCCAGTGTTAAAAATAGCCTAAAGTTTATTAGCCCGTAAAAGAGGAAAGATTCTCCACAGGAATCCATCTAAATAAGATAAGTACCCTTGGGACTGTCTCTCCTTATACCCAATTTTATATACCCTCTCTCTCTCTCTCTCAATTTGAAGAAAAACGAAAGACAAGAAAAGAAGAAAGACATTTATATTCATGGACTGTTCATTTATTATATATTTGACACGTTGAAGGTGTATATCTACGTGTAGTAAAAGATTGATATATTTTAAATGTTCCCACGTGGTCTAAGTTGTCATTTGTGGCATCTGCTACGAATTTGTTACTTCATGTTTCTTTTTCAGCTTCTATTCGCCTTATGATATGCTCGCTTAAAATTGTCCTATTAATTCCTTCAAAATATCACGCGGGAAACCGGAATTGCCGACTACTATAATTAATATTATTACGTCTCAACCTAGAGGTCCATATCTTCCCTTGTCTAGGGGAGGAAGACTAGCAACCTGGTGGGTGTGTGTATAGTGTGAAATATGGAACCTCTCGCCAGCGGCGGTCAGTCTAGCCATATATTAATCCCCCCACATAATATGCCAGTTCCTATGTGCCCGAGGAAAAAACCCTGAACGAGGACTTATTCTATAAGGGATCAAGTGCCAACCTGCCCCGTCTTCACACGTGCGAAAATAAAACCCCGCTTTGGGATAAAAGTAAAGTTTTCGCGTCACAACCTGTTAACCCTGGCAGCATCTAGTAGGCAGTTTTAGTCAAATAAGATTGGTGAGCATCCCTAAGTAAGACTCAGCATTCTTATTACATTTCATTACAGTTTCATTCCATGTCAATTCAATCAATCAATGTAACCCCAAATAATAGATTTTGTTCCTTTTAATATAAGTTGAGGATCTTAGAGTCATTAGAAAAGCCTTAAGAGAAATTCTTAACTCTTCTCAAAATATTGCATTGATGGACATTTCCATTTTCAAACTCAATCTCACAAAAACATATCTTTTGATCCACAAGCCAGAAATTAATCAAATTTGATAACTTTGTAGATTTTTAATCAAGAAATTCAAATATCTTTTTAGAATTTTACAGGAAATAACCAAAAAGTAGATATTAGCAATTTTCTGGGGAGGAAAAAAATATGAACATTTTTAGGTTACTGACCACCAAGAAAAATTCAGAAATATCACCTTTAACCCCTAAAAGTAACAAAAGATGGCACAACATTTGAAAACTAGATTATTTGGTGAATAAATCTCAATAAGTTTCATTAACTGTCTCTCAAAACTACCAATTCTAAACCTCTTAATAGCTTTTTCTCAAAAATTCTGATTCATGGTAATTTTGCAATTATAATCTAATTTGATTAATTTTCAAAAAGGTCATGAAGACCATTGGTTAAAAAAAACCTTGTTATAACATTACATAGTATTTGTAGGATTAATTCCCAAAGTTTAAACAACTCTCACTTTATTTCAATTTTTATGGATGTTTGAATAAGCATTGTAAAAAATCAAAAAATGGAAATTTAGAACAACTCAAAAATTCCTATATTGCATCAACATTTCCCAGACAATCAATATTTTAAAACTTTACAAAGAAAGAAAGAAGAAACAAAGATCTAACTTTATAAATATTATTATTTATAAGCAGAATGCAAGATAAATAATTTAAGATGAAAAAAAAAATTAAAAGTATTTTATTTTTAGAAAAATTCAAACATAATTCCTTGATTTTACACAGGTACTAACTTCTTGCTTCTAGCATTGAAGAACCGATGTCTGTTTTTTGTTATTCATTTGTTACCTTCTGGAAATTGTCTTGTTTAAACATTTGTATTGATTTCTAATAAAATTTGCACTAAGAATTTTTAAACATCAAAACAAAACTAATGTGATTTTTAATAAAATACCTAAATCTAAATGTAGAACTTTATCTTAAAAAAGAAAATGGTTTTCTCATCTTTGTTATCAGAGACAGGTTGATACAAATACTATTTATAGATTATATGGTCATTGTATAAGCTTTATTCTCAAGTCACCAAGGTCTGATAAAAACACATATCAGGTAAAATGATAACTACTACTATCATTAGCTTGACCTTAATTTACCTGGGAATATGTTAGGAAAAAAATACCTCCCAATAAAAATACATACACACAAGGCTTAAACTAAAAATGCAAAATACTAATATTGATTAAAAGATAAAGGTTAATTGAAAAGGTTTGTAAATTTATATAGACAAATAAGTCTTTGTTTGTATAAAGAAGCTATAAAAACGAATTAGAAATATTAAATGTTTGAAAATAACGGGTAACAAAAGACTAAGATGTGTGAAACGCAAGCCTTTTATTAGAGTATTCTAAACTTTTGAATTCAAGTTTGTTAGATATGAACTATAAGTTGAAGTAATCTTTATTGTAAACAAGTTTTATCATTGATTGTGTATATAACTACACCCACTGGCTTGACCTGAATCTACCTGGGAATATAGTAAGAAAAAGAAAGAAAAAATAGCAAAACAAAACATACTCACAAGGCTTAACCTAAAAATGTGAAATACTAACAGTAAATCTACATCATTGAAGAAATAAAGGTTAATTGGAAAAGTGTGGAAGTTTATAAAGACAAGTAAAAGTCTTGTTTGTATAAAAGTTTATTAAAGACCACTAGTTTGTTTTAATAGTCTTTTACAGATTTTCACCTGTCTTTGCACAAGACAATAAATGTTTAGTTTAAACCTGTATTGAGTAAGCTAAATTTTCTTGAGTACAGTCAACCATTTTGATTATTTTCAAAGGTAAAGGTTTGATGTTATTGTTTTTCATTGGTTTGTTTTTCTTAGTTTAATGACATATCAACAGTGATGGGTTATTTAATGCCAAAGCCATCCATGTAGTAGGACAGTAATGGTACTATTTATGCCATAGCTGGGAGGATAAGAGGGTCTATACCTTTCCCAACAATATTAGTGCAAAAATGAATGTAATAGTGAGAATAGAGTTCAAACTTGCTATGATTTTGCAGTCCAGTACATTAGCCACATTAGCCACTATTGCTTTTGAATTCAGAGAAACTTCAATGTATTTTCTATATTTTTGATGTTAAAAGTTACATTTATATCTATGACATAACAAACCATTACAATATATATAAATCATTTTATGTATATATGTTCACACACACACACATATATATATATGGTAGGGCAGAAGTAATAGGACAATCAATAATATTACACAATACAAGTCACTATTTTTATCCTAAATGTTTACTTATTATTATTGATTTCCTTATTATTTCTGCACTCCCACCTATGTGTGTTCATATATATATATATATATATATACACAGATTGCTTTAAAAATAGTAATACTTCTATAGAAGTACCTTTATCAGAAAAATGGAAATTATAGCCTTCAGTCACCACCTGTTCACAATTCTTGTCCAAATACATATTCTTGGGATCTTCCAAATATTTTCCTGAGATCAAAGGCATATTTCTTTGGATAGTATTGCAATTACATGAGCAACCTTTTTTAAAAGCATTGTGTGTGTGTGTGTGTGTGTGTGTGTGTGTGTGTGTGTGTGTGTGTGTGTGTGTGTGTGTGTGTGTGTGTGAGTTTAAAAAAAGATACAAGAATCTTGTATTATGTATACAGCAGCTACAGGATTTTTATTATTCTCAATCTATGAACAAAATTAATTTGTAACAGGATTTTTATAAACAGTAATCATTACAAAGTAAAATATACAGCTATCTCTTTAAAAAAATGATCTTACAGTGTCCTAAAATTTCTTCAAATTCATGAAAATAAGTTAACTTGAAATGAGAGTTAACTTTTTTTTCAATTTCAAAGGATCACTGCACCAGTAATCAATATTATACCAATACAAACATGATTTTTTTTCTCAAAAATAAAGAGAAACTTCTGATATTAAAGCTATTAAACAATCAAATTTGTTTTTGAGAAATTGAATCTAAATGGTATCTTCTCAGTGTACTGATCTATAAAACAAAAAGTTCATATATCTTTTATTAAATTATTTACTTGCACTTTTTTCATTATTTTATAAGAAGTTAACTGATTTATTTTAACATTTTAAGTATATGAAACCAATACTTAAACATAGTTTTCACCAGGTTTTCTCAATTGCTTGCAAGAGACAATAAAATGAGTTCTTCTTAGAAACTCTTGAATTGAGAGAAAGAATACAGCTCATTTGAACATCTTCCATAAACGTAACAATAGAAGAGAGACTATTTGGTAGCTGGAAAAGTGTTATTTGAGGATGTTTTAATGAAGTAATACTACCAGCTCATGAATATGCATAGTTGTATACACATGCACATACTATGCAAATATAATCATACAGCATGCATATAAAAGAAACATAAGTGGCAGTCAACAACAATACAAACAATTGTCAAGTAGATGTCATGCCAAATGAACTACTAACACTCCAGTCAGGGCACAACCAAAACTGCTGACCTGAGCCAACCCAACAGAGACAAGCTGGCTATATTACGGCAATGGAAAGTTGGTAAAGCGGCAAGAATAAGTTCTCCCCAACGAGGACACAAAACCATTTCTCCACCTTATCTAAAAGAGACAAAACAACCTGAGAGAAACCTACCAGAAAATGAGAACAGTATACCATTCTCGGGGGAATCTGGATTTTGTACAGGTACAATAAAACATTAAATGTTAGATACTTACAGGAGTGATATTCTGTATCCAATTGGTTGGTTGGTTGTTTGGGTTTTATGGCATATCAACCTTTGTAGGTTATTTAATGCCAAATCCATCCTTATACAAATAATCAGTTCTATTTCAAACAATTCAGTTTAGCATGAGTACACAGTTTAATTGTCAAAAACATTTCTATTCCAAGCTATTCAGTTTATTCAAACAGTTCTAATTGACCCAATTTAGTTTAGTATAAGTACAGATTTTCTTTACACACAGTTAAATGTCAAAACAGTTAAACAATTCAGTTTAGCGTAAGTATAGTTTCAAAGTCAAAAACAGTTCCATTTCAATCAATTCAGTTTAATTGCCAAAAACATTCCTATTTCAAACTATTCAGTTTAGACACTATTTACCAACCCCTCCGCTCGGGCAGGATATGACACAAGGTCAATTTTTAAGCGGAGTTTAACAGGTTTGAATTCAGAGTTTTCCTTCTCCTAGACTAGTTGCCTCAACAAGGCTGAAGAACCTAGTCCGTCCTACTATTTACCCATAGCTGGAGGGAGAATAAGGGGGTTCATACCTTTCCCAAGGGTATTTGCCCGAAAGTGAACATAATAGCGCGACTGGAGTACGAACTCGCGTACTACGATTCCGCAGTTCATCGCTTTAACCATTACACCACGAGGACACCCTCCATTCAGTTTAGACAAACAGTTGTAATTCAAACAATTCAGTTTAGCATAAGTATGCAGTTTAGTTCTATTTAACCCATAGATAGAGCCCTATCAGGTGCTACCGTTCCGGGCCAGAGTAGGTCTGGGAGCAATGGCAATGAACGGGTACTCCACATTCTCCAGAACTCCAGCATCACTGAAACCTCACCATCAGATTGTTTAGTGTCATATCAGGACACTCGTGGGGGGGTCTTGCCCCCCACAGAGGTGCAGTCGGTGTATTCTACAGCCCCAGCCGACTGGGCAATACACAGAGTTAATGTCAAAACAGTTTTATTTCAAATAATTCAGTTTAGCATAAGTATACAGTTTAGATGTCAGAACAGTTCTATTTCATGCAATTCAGTCTAGCATAAGTACACAGTTTAAAAGTCAAAACAGTTCTATTTTAAACAGTTCAGTTTAGCATAAATATGCAGTTTAAATCCCAAAAAACAGTAAACTCAAGAAACCGCAGTTTAGTTCTATTTAACTCATAGATAGGACCCTTATCAGGTGCTACCACACCAGGCCAGAGTGGACCTGGGAGCGATGGCAATGAAGGGGTACTCTGCATTCCCCAAAGCTTTAGCATTACTGGAACCTCACCATCATATTATTTAGTGTCATATCCAGGACACTCATTATGGGTGGGGTTTTACTCCTCTGCAGAGAAGCAGTTGGTGTATTCTATAGCCCCAGCCAACTGGGCAAATTTTGCATCTGGTGTTCATATATATATATAAAATGTCTAACATTCAATAGTTTATTCTACTTGTACATCTGATGATAGCTTTGTTGGTCAAATAGCTGTTGTTAGTTTTTTGTAGTGAATGGGTGAATTGTAGTCAAAGTTATGCAAAAATGAAAATAACACTGACATCTCATTTTATCAGATATATTTACCAAAATTACATGAAAATATCTTGGAATAATATAGTTTAAATTTATTCAATGAAATTGCTGTTGGCTTCAGCCACAGTTTCCAGAAGACTTGGGAATCTCCTGCAATCCTTTCTGATGATCTCATTGTTTAAATTGCTAAATGCTGTCATTATCCTTTCTTTCTCCTTTTGTGTTGCATGGAGATTTTTTGGTCTCTTGCTCCACCAAGCCCCACACATAATAATCAAAGTGATTGCAATCTGAGGAGTTAAGTGGCCAGATGTTAGGATTAATGAGGTCACCGAAATTTTCTCATGGTCAAAATTTGGTTCTCCTGCTTGTGTAGCATGATGCAGAATCCTGTTGTCAGATGTTGGGTCTTCCAGCAGCCATCCTCTTGATCCAGGACAGCAAATTCATACACAAACATTCTGAAATCTTCATATTGGAGTTTCTAGTATGAATGCCATGCATTACAGCATGCAATTTTCAGATGGCATCATGGTAATGCTTTCTTCACAGACAGTGCCTAACTGACTCTCGTTGGTAGCACAGTAGACAAACTCTGATACAAATAAAGTACATGCACAAAATTTCTTAAAGTTAACATTCTGCTGTGGAAAAAGGATTAGGAATTGACAAAGTCACACAGAAGAAAACACACATGTTACATAGAGAGAGGAAAACTTTATTTAGGGGCTTATAGGATAGAAAAAGGTGTAAACAAAAGGAATTGACAAAGTCAGGCAGAAGAAAACACACGTTACATAGAGAGAAGAAAACTTTATTAAGGGGCTTATAGGATAGAAAAAGGGGTAAACAAAAGGAAGATAATAGAAGTTATTGGACTTGTATAGTACTCTTTCAACACTCCCACATGCTCTCATATCATTATTTTGTTTATGGCATAATGGTTAGAGTGTTCACCAATGACCTGGGAGACAGAGGTTCAATCCCAGGTTGAGTAAAAAAATGGTACTTGATGTCTCCTTGCTTAATGATCAGCATTATAAGGTATGGATCAAAGGTAAGTGAAGCAATCCAAGGAAAGGAGTAGTGCCCTCCCCTAAATCTCAGTATATTAGCTATTGAAAAGGGAGCCTTTGGGTCGCCCTTGACTACGGTCAGCCAACTTACTTATTTAGATGTGAGAACAGCATATCAATAGACTTAGCTAAAGTTTGAATAAAAGTCCTTTGAATTTTTCTAGTTTAGCTCAAGTTGGTGGTTTTGCTATAATGTCTGTGAGCATATCAGCTGTGCAGAGCGTCCCTGATAAAGTGATATTTTATGTCTATATGTTTACACCTTTGTCAGTGTACTGGGTTCTTGGAAAGTGCTATTGCACCCTGGTTGTCCCCAAATATTTTTACAGGAGCATATTCTTGTAGAGGGTCCATCTTGTTTAACAGTTGAGTGAGGTGTGGCCTTTGCCAGAGCTTTTCATGTGGATAATGTAACTATGGGTTGCTTCTTCAGTGTCCAGGAAATGGGTAGACCATCTTCAGACTAAAGTAGTAGCTGAATGTACTGCATATATCATCTGATGCTCAATCCACAATTAGTTTGAGTCCACTGTCCTTTTTTCTGTAAAACAGCTGGTACTCCGTCGTATCTTTTATGTACCTTAGTATATGTTTGACCGTTATCTAGTGGTGTTCATATGGCTCAGATAAGTATTGCGATAGTTTACCAACAATATAACTTAGATCCAGCCTAGTGCAAGTCATCAAGTAAATTAAGCTAGCGATGACTTCACAGTATCTTTTGGGGTTGACCAGACCATTAGAGTTACTGTTAATGAAATCCAATTTTTGTTCACATGGCATCATTCTTGGTTTGCAATCTGACAAGTTGAATCGTTCCAGTACCTTTGTTGCATATTTTTCTTGGCTCAGCTGTAATAACCCTTGAGTTATATCAAAATCTATGTCTAGAAAATGGTGAACTTTTCTGGAGTTCTTCATCTTGAACTCCGACGCTAGTATCCCTTTGATGTTATTTAGCAAGTCCAAGTTGTCAGCTGCAAGAATTAAATCGCTGAACCATGAGATGACAATAATTCTTTCCTTGTGTCAAATGTAGATGCAGTGGTCTACTTGATTCTGTATGAAGTAAATCCTGATGAGGCAGTCATGTAAGCTTTTCTTTCAGTTTCTGCCTGACTGCTTCAGGCTGTATCAGGATTCATTTAGTATACAAACTGGTTTCTTATCTATATATTACTTCAAATCTGTCTGTTTGTTCCATCTAGATTTTGTAATCGATTGGGGCATGAAGATGTATTGTTTTTACATCCATTTGATGTATGATGAGGTTGTACTGAGCAGCCATTTGCATTAGTAGGCTTATGGATGTGATGTCTGCTGTTGGAGAGAAATTCTCCATATGATTTAATCCCTTAATTCGGTTGTACCCCCTTGCGACAAATCTCACTTTGTATTTTGGTTTAGTTTCTCTGTTTAATGGCATATCAACCTTTGTAGGTTATTTAATGCCAAAGCCATTCTCCTAGAAGAACAGTAGTGGGACTACTTAACCCATAGCTGGGAGGATAAGGGGGTTCATACCTTTCCCAAGGGTATTTGCCCGAAAGTAAACGTAATAGTGCGACTGGAGTACAAACTTGCTTACTACGATTCCGCAGTCCATCGCTTTAACCATTACACCACGAGGACACCCCCTCTGTATTTTGGGGATTCATCTGAGTTTTCTTTAATTTTATAGACCAATCTACTACTCATCGGATTTTTACCTTTGGGTAGGGTCATCAATCTGAAAATGTTTTCTTTTAGGGGGACCATTTCTTCAATTCAGTGGTGTGCTTTTGGGGAGTTTGTAGCTTTCCTATAGGATCATGGTACATTACACAAGGCTTTGTAGCAGTAACTGATATCAATTAGTGCCTGGTAGTTCTCATCTTCAGCTTTTGTTGAATAGTCCTCCAAGTAGTGAGGGACATTCCATTCATGTTTTGGACATCTTCGAATATAGCTATCCTCCTCAGAATTAGTTTGCTTGCTGATGCTAGGTTGCTTGTTAGAAGGTTCTTCTGAGTTGTGATTTTTCATCGGATCTCTTTGGGGAAGATCATCATTTGGTAGGTTGGTTTGGGTTTGCTGCTTGGTGATGTTGTCAATGAATTTAACTTGTCTGTGTTTGAGAATAGTAGACAAGATATACTGGGCTGCTTCTGTCGTATCCATCAAATATTCCTTTTTCACATCTTAGGTCTAATTACTTTTTTGAATATTTGTAGGCATGACATGCTGAACCAAAGGTTGGATTTTCTCCCAGTTACTGCATAGTAGGGGGTCTGCTTCAAGTATGTTAAAGCATCTGTTTTGGACTACTGCAGACATAACAGCATAGGTCCACAGAGTTTTTTGTAGACTGCTTTCTATGAGCATGCACCTCACCATTTCAAATAGTGTTCACCAATTTCTTTCAGCTGTTCCATTCTGATGGGGTGAATATGGCACTGAGGTCTCATGCTTTATGTCATTTCTGCGGAGCAATGATTGAAAATTGTTTGACTTGAACTCTAAGCCATTGTTGAATCTCAGTGTTTTTATTTTGCTGTTGGAAGAAGAATCTACAATAAATTTGTCAGTGGCTAATGCAGAGTCACCTTTATTTTCGGGGAAATATATGAACACTGCGCTGAAGAGATCATTGGTCAGGCTTAAGAAGTAAAATTATAAAGAAATAAAGTTTTTTGTGAATGTGAATCTTAAATTTTGTGCTGCTTTTATGTCTGAGTTTGTTTTTATTCTTTCTGAAAATAATTGTCACTCCATTTGTAGTTGCAACTTTTACAGAAAATATGTTCTGCAGGTAGGTATGAGTAGTGCCTTTTTGAAAGTGACCACCATATGGTTTCCATTTGAATTGAGCAGGCAAATTTCAGTATCTCCTCTTTTCAACACTACATTGCTGGCTTTTGTTCTATCAGCTAGCTCCATGTAGTGGCTGGAAAATTTGGTTGTAATTTTTAGACTTCTTTGCATCTCTAATACGAGGATCATTAAAGAAGTTTCCAGACTTTTTTCGTATGGGCACTTTTATTGATAGTACACACATGAAACTCTAGTCCCCTTCGAAGTAATCTCCTCCAGCTGCAATGCACTTGTACCGTTTCAACAACTTCTGGAAGGCCCCATGGAAGTCCTCTTGTGTGAGCGTGTCAATGACCTTCATCACAGCCTCTTTCATCTCCTCAATTGTCTCATAACAACAGCCTCTGAGCTTAGGGAATAACCAAAAGTCACAGGGAGCAAGGTCTGAACTATAGGGAGGCTGAGGAACTGTCTTGATGCCCATCTTCTGACAAGGATGGAGTTGTGGACTGGTGCATTGTCCTGGTGGAAATGCCTCTGAACCAATTTGAAGAGTACTGGCCTCTTCCGATGGAATCTCTTCCTGAACTCCTTTAAAACCTCAACATAGTAACCCTAACCCTAACCCTTTGACCAATCAACTCTGGTGTATTGACTTCCTTACTCCTCCCACACCTCTCATCATCCCTCACAAACTCCCTGCCTTCCTTGAATCTCTTATGCCACTCAAAAACTGATGCTCGATTCATGCAAGATGCTCCAAAAACAATCTGAAGCATTCCATACGTTTCTGTGGCATGTTTTCCAAGTTCAAAACAGAAATTTATTGCATATTGTTCTTCTAAAGTGTCAGATTGCATTTTTGAAATTCACCAGCTGTGACAATCAGGCTTTAGTAGGGTGTATTCCAATTCCTACTGTTGCTGTTCATTTGAAGCTGAAATCATAAAAATTGGTCAGTCATCTCATAAGATGTATAGCAATAGCATACTGAAATTTCAAGAGTCTACGACAATTTTAAATGCCAGTACAAAAAAGTCTGGAAACTTATTGAAGGCACCATGTATGTGAGTTAGCTCCAGTAGTTCCATGGGTACTGTCACTTTTCTTGGGTAGTAGCCATCTATTTTGAATGCAAACGAACTTTCTTCCACGTCTGCTACCTTTTTCATAGTATCTCTTCATTTATAGCAACAGGATTCTCTTTTGTGGATGGTGCTTTTACAATAGCAGCACCATATTTTTCGTCCTTTGTTGTAGTTGTTGGAACAGATTGAGTTGGGTGTCCCTTTCCAGCACATGTAAAACATGAAATGTTTCGTTTGTCGTGGCTCTCATTTCTCATAGCCTTTGAAAATGAGGAAGTTAACTTTATTACATCATTGCTACTAGAGTGGTCTCTGCATTTTAGCATTTCCTCAAAACTGTGGAGTTCAGTTTTGAATTTTAAGAATGTCAACTCCTTGTTGGTGTGAGTTATGTAGATGGAAAAGGGGTTGAAGTGCCTTGGCATGCCTTTCAATATCATTGCAATGATCAGTCAAATTGTCTATAGTTTGTTTAGAATTTCTCAGGGCCATTAAAAGTCTTTCTGTCCTTATTACATAGTTCGTCATCCTTTCATTAGTGTGCTTTTTGAGAGAAGTTAATTGAGTATATAACAAAATAACTCGTTTTTCCTTTTCCTGTGTAGTGTTCATGTAATATGTTGAGGGATTTTCTTCTGTTGTCAGTGGCTTCTCTCATAATTAATGACAAGCTTTTGTCATCTAGGAACTGTACAAGTTCTGCTGGGCATTTTCGTTCTTCTCACCATCTCAGTCTACTCCAATGAGGTTTACACCTAAGATGGCATCACAAGGATGAATGACTGTTGATGGCCAAAGAACTTAGTTTCCTAAATCTCATATCTTTCTTCATCACTGTCGAATAGGAGTCTGTTCCAGTGACTTCCATTATCTCTTCTGGGCTCATAACCTGTTAAAACTGATAGTCCGCTGTGGAAAAAGGATTAGGAATTGACAAACTTGGACAGAAGAAAACACACGTGTTATGTAGAAGGGAGAAAACTTTATTAAAGGGCTTATGGGATAGAAAAAGGGTAAACAAAAAGGGAGATAACAGTAGGAGTTTTTGAACTTGTATAGTACTCTTCCAACAAAATTAATTATTTGAAATGGCAACAATATACCCATTGCACTACTGGTGTGTGTGTGTGTGTGTGTGTGTTGGAGGGAGTTGTAGTGTAATAGTTATTGTCATAGGAAATAGGCACAGTAACCAGAGTTCAAGTCCTGGATGAGGCTGTTTGCATAAAACTAATACCATTGGGAAAGTTATGCATCCAACTATTTTCCCTCCAGCTAGGGGTAAATAGAAGGGCAGCCTGATCTCTTTAACCTTGCTATAGCAACTGGTCAAGAAGGAAAACCAAATTCAAACTTGTAAAAACTCCACTTAAAAAATTGACCTTGTGTCACATCCTGTTCATGCAGAGGGGTGGGGTATATATATATATATATATATATATATGTAGAGAGGGAGAGTATTTGAGGAGATATAGAACTAAAACTCACAAATATTAATTAAAATATTGAAAATTTAGCAGCAAAGAATCAAGCACAAGTAACAATGAATAAACAATATAAGTAATATGCCATTTTAGTTTAGTTAAGAAATGGAAGTTTGGCTGGTTGTTTGTGTTTTATGGCATATCAACCCTTATAGGTTATTTAATGCCAAATCATGTTTATACATATATATCAAATATATATGATTTGTAAATGAATAGTTTGTAGGTAACAATTTTTACATACCCCAGGGCTCATTTGTTTGCATACAGTTAAATAGTTTCAAGTATTGCCATTTCTAATAGTTTAATTGGTAGTTAATTGGTTTCAAGTATTGCTATCTAACATTAATGATTTTATATACACACAGTTAATTGGTTTTCAGATCTATTTGACCCATAGTTGGGACCCACGCAAGTACTACCATACCTACTCAGAGTGAACCTGGGATTAATGGCAATCAAGGAGTAATTCAGTCCTCAAAACTCCAGAATTGGAGCCTCATTATCAACGGGTACAAGTGCTAAGCTACATAGTAAGTATTCCTTGTAATTTACTAGTAGTCGAGATTAAACCTGCAACCTCCTGATGATTTCACTTAGAAGTTCTTTAACCAAATGCATATATCCGTCACACTGTGTCTAACAGAACATGAAACACCCGAAGAAGGTCGATATGTTATGAATATAACAATAGAGATGAAGACTGAATACACTCAATTAAAAGAATTTGATTTTGTTTTTATTTTTTTATAATGGTTAGTCTATTTTGTTCATACGGATGATTTATTTTTGAATTTAAAAAAAACGGTAAAATAAAGTATAATATTGCTTTTCTTGGATTTTTTAGTTTATTCGTTTTCGTAGAGTAATCTACTTAGAATGTGGTTAGTAAAGAAGAAAAAATTCAAGTTAAAGGTTTTTTTAGAGCTTTAAAATTGACATACAGAGATTAAACCATTTCACTCACTGCATGTGACTGGTATTTTGTTAACTAATGTAAAAATATTGAATAAATAAATTTGACAGATTAGATAAAAAGTATTTTATCTAAATAATACTTCTTTAGTTTTTGTAAGAGTGGTTTTTCATTCTACGATATTTTTTCTACCGAGGAACGTAAGAGAACAAATATAAAGGAAGATTAACTTTTTCCGAAAATTTATTAAGATAAAAAATTAGGCATTGTTACGCTTTTCATGGTCCATACTTAAATAAAAACATACATCACTTGTCATAACATTTCGATAAAAATAAAAGTGCATTTTTTGTAAATGTCGAGCTTTAAGGATTACCGACTGGTTTGAAGTGAACGTTTAAGTTTACAGCACATCACTGCCAAGTTTTTGAAAGTTAAACTTAAAATTTTAAAATGAATTTTTCAATATAATCAAAAATTTCATTGCAATAGATATTAAAAAAAGTTATTAAGACATCAAAAAATTAATAAATAAAAATCTTCTGCAAATTAAGATTTTTTTTAAAATTCCGAACTCCAGAGAGAATGGTTAAAGAAATAAAAAAGAAAAGCGATAATCAATAGTGAAAGCTATTTTTTGTTTATCTACAGCAGATTTAACGAAGGGTAATACTGAGGGACATGTCTATACCCTTTGAAGTTTTTCTCCCTGTATGTAGCGAAATAAAAACAGTGCATTAATGTGAACTTTTGCTCGTCATCTTCAGCGATTTCAAGCACACAGTTAAAAAAAATGGACAAATCTTTAAAAAATTATTATTTTTTTTTATTAATCTTTCAAGTAATAATGTTAAACGAGAATTTTTAAAAATTGTTTGAAACAAAAATAAAAGTTTATTAGAAGAAGACCAATATTCTTTCGGTTTGGGGTTACAAGAATTTGTTTTTTGTTTTTTAACGAAATCTTATTCTTTCTAGGTGAAAGACATTCGTTTTCAATTTCTCTTCCAGTATTAACAAATATTTTTTTTTAGGTTATCATTCAAAACTAGTAGTACACTTTGATTGTAGTGACTAGCATTATTTCTATACATTTTCTGTTCATCTCATCCTTATATTATGGTGGTAACTTTACATGCCAAGACGATAAATACACACTATTTTAATTTTTTTAAAAGGTTCAAGTTTTTAGTCACAATTGTAAATTTTAATTTCTCATGAGTTTACATTCCTCTGGGGGAAAATGTCCATTATTCGTATTCATTTACCAACCACAAAACTTACATTTTTTTTCTTTTTCTCTAAGAGACGAGTTTAGGATTCTGATAATGTAATGTTATAGCCTTTATTAACAGCTAATTTCATATATATTATATACACTGAAATTAGCAACTTACACACACACACTTCAACATGTAACTTTTAAACGTATAAACGGAGTCAGTTGTACTCACGACTCAGTAAAAGGAAAAGATGTAATAACAAATGATAGAATTTTCTTAGTTTCAGAAAAAAAAACAAAAATTTTGTACGATCATTCTCAGTACATTCAAATGTTACAAGAGTAATCAGGCTGTTATTATTGTTGAGGGTTGCAGTCTAATGATAGTGTCTTTGAACAGAAAATAAGACTGCTACTCATTGAGCAATTGTCTTAGTATTCAACTTGTAATAATGTTCAGTACTCATTCAATGAACTAGCAAAAAGGAAATCATTTAAAAATCAAATGATGATTTGTTTATTTACTTACCCATGGCCAGCAGGTAAACAATTATGTAAGTTCTTTGAAATGTGTAGAAAGAATGGTCCTTTATAGATACATGGACGGCACTTCGAGTATAAAGGTAAAATGCTCCACAAACCACCACCAGGAACCAGAAGCTCACCACAAAAAAGGACATTTTGCTGTTTTATCGAGGTTTTACCCAAATAAGAAAAAAGCAATAAATTATATGCAGATACAGAATTCAAAAGTATTATTTTCTTTGGGCGAAACTTAAGTTTTTTTCTTTCTTTTCAGGAATCATGCAATATTATCAGTGGTTACACCTAAACGACGTCTGCTACACGTGTGTCAGTTGAGATGAAAAAACAAAAATCTGACGATGTTATCATTAAAGTTAAAAATGAGACGAAATAAAATTACGTTTGTGTGCTTAAATACAGGTGGTTATCAAACGATGAGGAAATTAAAGATGCGTTGATACTTATTTACTTAAAGTTAAGAAACACTTTAAATAAGAATAGTTGTTTACTGTTTTTAAATTTTTAGTAAACACTATTTGGTGGGTGGTAAATAGGTTCATCTATTTCTTTTTTGACACTTCCGTAAAAAATGACAAAAGGCGATCAATATTAATTTTCTTTGCTTCTTAAAAGCTTTAAAGTTTTTTTTCCCTTCTTGTTTTCAAATTAAATAGCACATAGAATGAAACGAGACAAATAAATAAATTGTCTAACCGTATCCCGATTTATAACCTAAGTCCAATAGAGGAAAATAGCAACAAATGACACCATAGTTCAACCACTAATGAATATAAAATGACAACCTGCTATTCATGATTTGTTGTCGAACCGTTGCTAGACGTGTCTTTCTTGTCACTCGTCAATTGCTGAGTACACTGTCTCACCAGAATACATAGCGTTCTGAAACAAAAGACACCATTAAAATATAAACCAATAGTTTTCTTTTAAATTTCACGAGCATTTTTAAATATAGTTTAAATAGTAGTCAACCAAAGGATCCAGGTACATAATGATTTTAAAATCACTACTTCAGAGGCTTCCTATAATTAATAATCTTCGCTGCTACTACCATATTTGTTAATGGTTCCCCGCCCTATTGTAACTGGTTAGCGTAAAGAGTTTCCGTGTTGAGTTAATTGTTAAAGTTCAACGACTTATAAAATGGATTTATTCTTTGTAATAGCAACGGGAATGTTATTTTTAAAAATATATTTATCCTTTCTTCTGTTCAGACACATGACAGCTGTTTAAAAGGATAAATCAAGAAAAATGTTCATTAATTTCTTCCTTAAACCCAATAACAAAAATTAAAAAGAAAAAAAAATTGCTGACAGCAAGGGAAAAATTGAATTTTACAACCAATTTTGTGAATACTAGTTTTATTTAAAAATGTTCATTTATTTACAATCTGGTGTATAACTCTGCGTATTGTGTTTGGGAAACACTAGATGAGTAGTAAATAATAAAAATAAGATGGTCTTCTTCTTCTTCTTCTTCTTCTTCTTATTATTATTATTTGAAATAAAGAATTGAGTCAAGACACTTAAACTTTGAAGTTTACTAAGATGGTTCAGCAAGAAAGGTGTTATAAGAAAATTTCTAGTTATCCTCAAGACGGCTGTGTACCTGGATGTAGAGAGGCCGAGGGTAGAGGGAGAAGGCAGGACGGAAGAGACTTGAGCACGTGACTTGGTAGGAGAGATGAAGAAGTGACCACCCAACTCTACAAACAGAACCCAGAAGACAATTTTGAACCCTACGAAACCAAACGTCCACAGCCCTCTTAAAACAGTCTTAAACACAACTTTGTTGACTTAAAGGTAATTGACCTATAGCGTGGGGTGTAATGGTTATAGTTTAACGCTATATTTTTTAAGGCAACAAATGAATTACGAGACTTTGCTTTAACAACACACAATAACGAAAGTTTTTTTATTTGCAGCTTTGAGGCGGTTTGTTCTTGGTGCTGCAAGACTCGTGGTGGTTAGGCTTGTTGGATGTTTGAGACGAAATGGCTTAGCGGGGTGTTGAGATGGCAGCGTGTTGTTGGACGTGTGAGGGAAGTATTCAAGGTCACCGTGTAGTTTTGTGTGTCTGGTAATTGGGGAGAGTAGGCGTTATCTCCATTAATGTGGACCAGAGGTGAAATGGGAGATAGTGTGTCGAGAGCGAAGTGGCGCTCGGATCGACATAGTAAATTTTTGTGGTGCTTGTGGAAGGCATGCTGAACGTATCTAATTCATATTCAACTGGGATTCCTTGGTCTAAAATATATTAGATGCAAAGAATCCATAAATTAGATGGTTCCCTCGCTGAGTGTCCATGTTGCTGCTGCTAGGGTTAAAGCCACAGTGAGATATCCACACTGGGTGGCTTGTTTAGCTAAAAAGCATCGCTAAGCAGGGGCGACCAGAGACAAGTCTGTTTTGGTCGCCATCTCAAGCTGAAGAGAGTGTGTTTGGCCGCTCACCCGTTTTGCTAACCGGAAATGAAGGTCCGGGCTGAATAGGATATGTCATCCTGATTGGGTGAAATTCAGTGTTGAATTAAATAGCGCGCCAAAACAAAATACAAGATTTTCCTCTTCTCTACAGACCGCTAAAGGAATATGCTTTAGCAACTCTTTTGAACTTCTAATAAGTAGAAATTTTGGAAAGGAACTCGTGATCCTGTTTCACCGAACAGCAGCAGCCCTTTGGGGTCACGTGGCGTCCATTATAAAAAGGAGCTCCACTGGAGATTCTCTCTCTTTTGGTTCCACTCCCACAACTGTTAGCAACAGGTCCTTTTCGTAGCAGCCCTTGACGGCACACGTATTTGATACCTTCCACCACAGCCAGTGATGTATTTTGGCCTTCGACCTGGCCAAAAATGCCATTCAGAGTGATGCACCGGAAGGAAGTGACACATTCTAATGGCAGTTATGAGAGGAAATCGCGTGGGCGGAAATTGGCTGATGAAATGGGACGAGGTAAAAAAATCCCCATGGTACACTCATAGACTGATGCACCGGAAGAGAGTGACCTGTGAACTGCATGACAGTTATTTCCGCTGGATGACGATCAATCATGCCATTCCAAAGATCGAGTAGGCGATTGAGTGGGCGTGGAACTATTATATAACTCAGTCAAGACAGAAGTCAGGGTTGCAGTTCCAGTTGGAGAGGGACGGAGTTATAGACGACATGTGGTAAGGAAAGCCACACCAGGCTGAAGGGGCTCAGGGCCCCCGATTGAGTTGGGGTCCAGAGAAGTTGCTGAATAAGACGTAGTAGAGAAAGCCAGCTGGAGTGATCCCCCGGGCCTCCGGTTGAGCAGCCCTGGAGAACGAGAAAGACACAACGCTGACGGCCATAAGAGTGGGGTCAAAATATTACAGTTTATGTTCGGTCTCCAGTTCCCTCTCACAGTAAAACCCCACACAACCCTTTCCAACCCTTACAAATAAAGTGAGAGGTACAAATATTTTTCTAAAGAAGTCTTCCTGCGTCTTTATTATTGTGTCGTTATGATGCTGTAGATGACTATATAACACCAGGACCAAGAGCGACGAACACACAGTTAAGTTCCAGCAGGCCTTTTTATCTGCAAACTCACTTTACCGTGTCAAACCTACTTTACCTTCAACCTTACAACCTTCACAATAAACCTAACCATATTTTACATCTTGAACTTTTCCTTGAACTCTTTTTTGTGAACTCTTCCAATTCGTTGTTTATTCCATTTGGTGTAAAACCCTGTTTATTGTTGTTGTTGTATATAAATTTTGTTGCACGTATAAGTCGTTTGTCTTCCTTTCTTCAAAAGCTGTCACCATCTCTCTACTGCGGTTTAAGTACGTTTTATTCTTTTACAAAACGTAGGAATAAACCGGGCTTTTCGGGGCTTATAAAAATCCCCACAAATACAAACGTATTTAAATGTCTTTCCGCGTTGCTTATTCTTTCTTACGATCCATATGGAGGTGTCATATTTTGCTAAAGCATAGTATCCCAAATTTTGTTGTTGAATTTTGCTTAAGCATAATAATCCCCAAATCGGCTAAACCTCAGTTGTATTTTTCTAAAGCATCTGTCCCAAAATTTGCTATGACATATTTGGTATTTGTTACAAAGTTTGTGACAAATTGCTAACCACAAAACGATTCTACCAAAATAAAGCAAGCATTAAGAGAAAGAATAAAAAGAAAATTTTCTGTCCCACGTGCGAAGCAAACATATTTCTTTACGCTTGTACGGTTTAAATACTGGGTAAAAATTATTCTCGTCAGCAAGTTTGAAAAAGAAAAAAAATTCTCTTGTCAGATTGAATATCAAAAGTAAAACTACTTGTTTTATTAAAATAAAAACACACACACACACGCACACACACATACATATATATATATATTGAACATGGTAGTCGAGTTGGAAATTTTAAAAGGGGTAAAACCCCTTTATGAGTCCAAGTCCAGAATCGAAAAGGATATTATAACGGAGAACAAAATGTTGCAGGAAGACAAGGATTTAAATGCCAATTACCTTTCTGAAGAAAAAGAATTAATAAAAGAACATTTTTCAAGGATTAAAGAAATTAATGAGAAGATAAGGGAAATTTATAGAAAGGCCTCACTAAATACTGAAAAATGTGGTTTTGACTATAACATGAGGGCAGATAAAATGTGGTTTTGACTATAACATGAGAAAAATGTGGTTTTGACTATAACATGAGGGCAGATAATAAGAGTTGTTACGTTACCTCCTCGCTATATTCGAAGGAAAATAAAGGAGAAGAACGAAGATACCGTAAGGTTTTCAAGAAGGTTTAATGGCAGCCAGAATAAAGGGTACCTTTATGCTGCAAGTCTCGTAGGAACGGTGGAAGGAAATAGTTATTGAGTTGAGAAGGAATTATAGCAGCTAAATGCCAAAGCGGAATGTGCGTCGCTACCATCAAGGCAATGCTGAATGTCTGAGCGGAGTATGGGTCACTATAGACATAGCAAAAGTCGTATTTGCTGTTTAAGGACAGGAATCATGTAGTCACCTATAAATGCATGGTCCTGGTTGCTGTAAGAGAGAGGCACGAGGGTCTCCAGAAAAGGTTGCCCTGGAATGAGGTAGCTGGATGTCTGAGCAGAATTACGCGTCGCTGTAGACATAGCAAAAGTTAGAGGCGACATAAAAGTGTTCCTGTAAGTGGCGGATTACACGCATCTAATCCATGTTCAACTGGGGACCCTTGGTCTTAGAGGGTAGACTCAAAAGGTCCATGAATTAGACGGCTTTCCTCATGGTGTTGTGCTTCTGCTGCTATGAAAGGACCGGACAGAAAGTACGTCCGTCCTGTTCGAAAGGTCCTGAGGAAGAGATAGTTTGGCGGGCTTTCATCATTTTTATGTTGTCCGGGAAAATGGTCCGGGCTGAATAGGATAAGTCTTCCTTACTGGGTGAAAATATGCGACGATCATAACGGTCAAATTAATACGAAGTTCTTTCTGTTACACATAAATGGCAATTGACGTTGTAGAGCTCTGACGCCTCTTATATTAAAAGAGAGAAAATAAATAATGAAGGCGTTGATATTGATAGTTTTCAATTTAGAAGTTTAATGATAGCTTGAGACGAAGTTTTCCTTTGTACTGTGAGACGCAGAAGGCAGAGGGCAGTTGTAAATAGCTGTGCGGGAATTTAGTACTCAGCCAGAAGCTTCGGGTCCATTTGATTTAGGAGGAAGAATTAATTGACAAGCAAGGAGGAAAGGAAAAGTGATTTTATTTCCATTTGATACAAATGGAAGGCAAAAGGCCTTGAAGTTTTGTGGGGCAGGAGAAGGAAGCGGTCATGCATTTTATATATATCCTAATGGAACCTAGCTAACCTCATTCGCTGACCCATTCAACAGTACAATATATAACCATTCATCCATCACCATGCGCGTTGCAACCACCAAAATACCACATTTGCCCTGTAAAAAGACCAACTTAAAACCCTGCGTGCAATGTGTGATTTTATTTACAATTGATGATTTATTTACAAAAATGTTATATATGATGGGGGTGGGAGAAAAAACCGAAATACAAAAGAGAAAACGAAAAAACAAGGAAAAAATTCACCGTTTGGTTGCTCTCCCATCCCCCCGTCTATGAAATGGCGGCCAACTGTTTTCCGGTGTCCGAAAACACAGGAAACAAGCCGGACCTACCCTAAGTGGGAGAGGGATCCTAATCTAATGGGACAAAAAAGACAGGGTTGGGCCGTGGCCGTCGCTATAATATTATAGCGACGGCCACGGTTGGGCGCGGTAAAGGGCATTTAAAAGCAGATAATATGATTTTTATACTCGTGAAATTCCAAGATCTTCAACAAAAGCGGGCTGGAGGAAGGGTTGAGGTATAAAAATAATGGGGATAGGGAAGATCTTGGAGACTAACGATTAGATGACGGGGACAATGACTCACAACATACTGCTAACGAGGCTTCAAGGGAGAAAAAACTTTGCCTACTTACCCGGGATGGGGTCCCGAAGGACCCGTACCGTAGACGCCATGAGCAGAAAGAGGAAGGAAGGATGACTCCAAAGTTGCCCCCTTTCTTACGACCTGTCTCGCTGCATTCACCCACCTTTTGTCGAATGTTATGCGATCCAAGCGTTTGCTATCGCATCTGATTTTGACCCCAAGCTGATGCTTAAAATACAAAACCAGATCACGAAGAGAAAAGTTTGCATCGTCATACAATCCCTTCTTTCGCGTGGTCCAAATTAACATTCGAGCTACAGCTAGAATCGCAAGAAACATCACACGCTTCTCACCCTGAAACGTAACCAACGCCGAGCAGCACGACCTGCTTGGGTTCGATGCGAGCCGTCCACTCCCCGACTCGCTCACAGTAGTAGAAGGCGTGGTCAGCTGTTTCTTCTAAACCACTGCCGCTGCGAACACAATCAGGCATGTCTGCCAGGCCCGCTCTGAAGCTCAAGTCGAGAAGGGGTATCGCATTCCGTGCAAGTCGCCAGGTGAGTGAGAACTTGGAATTGTTCAAGAAGCTCGATCCTGGCGCCCAATTCCAGTGAGAGCGGATATCCTCCGCCGTCCAGTCGTGCCGCTCGCTAAGAGGGTCCAATGCGGAACCCACCACTAGTTCCCGATATAGCTCTTTTGGAGGCAGTGAAAGGTCATTGGACACAGGAAGGTTAAGAAGGGCCGCTCGGCACTCGCGAACAAACGGTGTTTCGCCCATCGGCTTACGTCGACCTTCAGCCTTTGGGTCTGACTTGAGGCGCGGAAAAGTCCTACTCGCCTTTCGTCTCCACACTGCGCCCTTTGTCAAGGATCGGTCCAAGTATGCAAGTCTTTCAGCAAGCCAGTGGCTCTGCAGATCAGGCATACCCAGAACCCCGTCACGCGTACGTTGGACACAGACTTGTTTATGGACCATCGGCCTTCGGCCTCCCCAGAGCAATCTGGAGAGGGATCGTTGTAGTGCCAGTCGATGTGCCTTAGGCAGAGAAAGTACAGCCAATCGGTGAAGGATCAAGAGGGGAGACGTACACGGCGCACGCCTCCACCCAGCCCTTTAAGGACAACCTCCTTGAAAGCCAGGTTCCCACCTGAACATCCACCTTAGCTTGTACTTCCGTCCAATTTGGCTCCGGTTGGAGGTCGGGCCCGAACGCACCCCGAGGATGCGGACGGGTCCGTCACTCTAGCGGAAGGGCCCTGGAAGGGTATCGCTACTGTGACGGCCCAGCGGCAACGGTAGGGTTAATATGTAGGAAACCAAGGACTGCTATGAGGAACGGAAGTAAAGCAGACAATTGGCGGGTTTTCGAGCCCTAGCAACAGCGGAGGACCAACTGAAAAGGGGCAAAGGTCTGGACCCAGATAGGGAAAAGACACACGATTGGTCGAGGCAGTGAGGACGTTTTACTGCCAAAAAGAACGAAAGCCAAAAGAGTTCCGAGGTTCGCCAAGGAAGAGAAAGATCGCCTTTTCACGTGGTCCGGTGAAAGGCGAAATTCTCGTAACAGAATGGCCTAATAGAAGCCGTCAACTCCGTTGGGCAAGAAACTGAGGCTCAACGTAAAAGAAAAAAAAATGGTGCCTTGCGACTCGTTAATAAGAAATTAACGAATATAAGAAAAAATAACAAAAGAGAGGAAAGGAAAAAGGTTAGTCAAAAGTTTTATTACAAATGATATACGTAACCTAAATAAAGGACCGTATCAAGAATACCCAAAGAAACATTTTTGAAGTTGTTCATTAGCAGTCAGTTTCGGCGGAAAACATATTTGTTTAAGAAAGTATATCCACTTTAAAGACGAAGAGGAGAGACTTTTGTTCTTCGCTAAAAGAAGGGAAAGAAAAAGAAAATAAGTAAACTAATATGGAGGAGAACGAGGAGGTTCCCTCCCTTTAATCGTAAAGGGGACAAGAAGATACGGGTGTAAGTTTAAGACGAGTTGAAAAAAAAAAGAAAGAAAAAAAAGGAGAACTTTGTCTTATTGGGAGGACATAGTCAAACACTATTGGAAGCGACTTGTCCTCCAAATTTCTGTATATTTTTTTTGTATTTGTTTTGCTTTTTGTTTTTCTGTTGTTATAATTGTACTTTCTTTGAAATAAAATATATAAGAAAGATACATATATAAAGAAAAGAAAGAAAAAAAAAAAACAACCACGCATCATATTGTTTGTCCGGTTCGGAATTCTTCACGTGTTCATTTATATCACGTCACCCTCTCGACCCTTGACACATCCTCATTCGTCCGTTTCTCGGAAATTAAACCTATACGCAAGCTTTATACTTGACTATGGGCTTTCAAAACTATCAATAAAATGTAACTAGTTACAGATAATATTTAAAGCTTGGGTGGTACGGTACTGTCGTCGGAGATTCTCCTCGACGTTCCAGGATAATGTAACCTCGGAACAAAGATACAGTGACCGTCACACTACCCCTCCAAGCACCGAGCTGCAAACCTTCGCTTTTGTCAAAATTGACCTTGGCTCCTGCTATCCACTCGTACTCGCCAACTGCGAATATCAAAGCGGCGGGATACAGAGACTGTGATATCATCGGCGAACGCGGAAACCCTTGCCGCAAAAGGGACACCGCGCAGAGCCGGATTGGCCTCCTCATCCTAAGCCTACGGAGCAGGGGCTCCAAAGCGTGCGCAGAGAGAAGAGGAGACAGGGGACAGCCCTGATGGATCGAACGCTCGATCGCGAAAGTCCTCCGAACGCCTTCTGTTCACCTGCACCACTGCTTGAGGGTTGTGGTACATCATACTAATCAATGTGCGGAACTCCGGTTGGAATTCGGCAGTCTCCAAAACACGCCAAAAACCGATGGTCAACCCTATCGAAGGCCTTGGATTGATCTAAACTGATCAGCACGGCTTCCGTGCCGTCTTCTATCCCCTCTAGGACCTCGCGAATCAAGTGCAGATTGTCCTGGATCGATCTTCTCTTCACAGCGTAGGTCTACTTGGGGCCGATCAGATCGCTAATGACAACCTGTAGACGATTCGCAAAGATCCGGGCCAAAATCTTTAACTCTGTGTTAAGCAGAGTTATGAGCCAGAAATCATCTAAACCCTCCCAAATATGCTTGCCACCTTTCTTCAGAAATGTGATCACGCCCTTGGTAACGCTACCAGTGATGGCTCCCTGGGCAAACCAATGGTTGAACATATCCGTCAGAATAGGCACAAATATACGGCAGCCTCAACTACACTTCGTAGGGCAAACCATCTAGTCCCGGTGACTTGTTGAGGCTGACCTGCTTCAATGCATCACGGACTTTGCATTCAGTAACCACACTCTCGCAGCTAGCCGCTTCGGCTGCCCCAAGGCGGGGGAACTCAGCAAGATAGCTGCAAAATTCCTGAAGTGGGAGATCAGTACAGCAGGCAAAGCGATCACGAAAGTGCACCCGAAAGGCATCACGTATCTCGCGATTCGCTCGCAGCACGCGCCCATCCAGAGACTTGACGGAATCGATATACCTACTGGGAAACCTTCGCACTTCTTCCTCACACGCAGTCGCATTTGATTTCACAGCTTTGTTGGGAACTCTTTTTAACCTAGATCTAAAAACGAATCCCTTGTAGCGCTCGTTAGTCTCACGCTCAAGGTCTTCCCTAGCTAGCTCTATGATTAAGGAGTCCCCCTTGTCACCACCCGGGAAAATCTATCTTCTATAGATTTCGCCTTCGTGGTCCTATCTAGGTTGAGCTGACGACCGTACTTGGTGGCGAAATCTCTAATCCTATGTTTAAGAGAAACCCACCACCTATACCCGATAACCGCCCCACTAACGCCCGCTTAATTAGGGATTCCAGCCGGTCCCGGAAGTCTCGTATCTCGTAAGGAGGTATTAAACTTCCAGTAGCTGGCCAGACTAGGCCTATTAGCTAACCGCAGACCGACCCTAAAAAGTTTAAGGTCAGTCCACGCTATCAAGTGTAACGTGGGACAACTAATGAAATTACAGTCAGCTCTTCTCATTAACACTCTGTCCAAGTAGGAACCTACTTTGGCAGAGGGCGAGCTATTTAACCACGTCCACATCTCCCGCCCTGGATGATCCAGCCGAAACCTGTCAACCAAGTCATGGCAAGCCATAAGGCCGACAAGGCTGCTTTCACACCTTCCCAACCTACTAGCTCCCCACCTGACCTTATCTATCTTCGGATCAAGGATCGCATTCCAATCACCTATTAAGACTAGCCGCTTTGAATCTTTCAAGAACGGCACCAACCGATGAAAAAAGAAAACCCTCTCCACAGTGATATTGGGCGCATAAACCACAACCAGCCGGAACTTTAAACTTTTAACAGCAACATCGGCCACAACCAGTCGGCCCCCGTTACCTGCAAAAACAACGTCAGCATCAGCATCAAGGCTGCGTCCAACTAGCAAAGAGACCCCAGCGTTACGATTTTAACCTTTTCTTAGCATACGGCAGGTATGCTGAGAAAATGTTAAAATCGTTCCGAGCACCCGACAGTCCGCTGCGCAAATGAAGTGAGTCTCTTGCACTGCAGAAACACTCACCCTGAGGTTCTTGAGTTCAGCAAGCAAGCACGCACACTTGCTTGAATCCCCCAGTCCCCTTACATTCAAAGTGGCAAGGTTCAAAGTCATCAGACTCACTTACCTTACTCAGTGTCGAAGTCCTCGGGAGTCAGGATGCCGACGGCCTGACGCAGGAAACCAGCACCGAGTTCAGTTGTAACTCAGCAATCCCTGGAAATTCCACCGACATCCAATGGGTACTGCAACTTTAGGGACCTATAAAAACTGGGATGAACATAAATTGCCCCCCCCCGCACAGTGAGTTAGCATTTTATTGATCAAGGGGTGCTCCAACTCCGCCAACCTTATGTCCATCCGACTAGCTTCCTCGACAAAGCGCCATAGCTCTCTCGTTCGGACAAAGGTGGTCACCATGGGTGCACCCCTAAACAAATACGGATTGGTAATTTCTTTTTTGTTTATAGTTTTTAAGGAAGTCAGTGGTGTGAGAGTCTTTTGGATTTGATGATCTATGATAGGTGAATCCAAGATGTGTGAGCAAAAGTAAAATGCATCGAGTGGTTGTCGGTCCCTTCCCGCAACCGACTTTGCTCTTGAATGAGTCTTTGATGTAGATGGTGTGTGTGATTCAGCACAAGTTTCTGAATAAGAGCGGTAGAACAGCCTGGGGGTTGATAGAGGTGATAGAAAAGGTGATGTTGGAGGCAGGGGAGTTTCGGTAGGTTTAGTTGGGGTATTTTTTGATGTGAGGGTGGAATGATTTGAGCTTGTCGCTGGGGTTTTGTTTTTTCTTCAACGGGTTGTGACTGTGAAGGTGTTTGCACTTGTGGCTGGGAAAGTGTTTGTGGTTGTGGCTGGGAAGGTGTTTGTGGTTGTGGCTGAGAGAGTGATTTTTCCCGGGTTCTTTACATTTTTTCTTTTCCCCACTCTTTGTTTGAGTCCCACTATTCCCCCTTCTCTTCAAATTGTTCGAACAATCCATTTCCTCAGGCTGTTCTAGCGTTTTTTTCTTTTTATGGCTTTTGTTGGTATGGATATTTTTTCAGTGAGTTGTGGTTTTGCTGGGGATGCTTTTACCAGTGATGATTTTGCAGGTGATGTCTTTGTAGGGGTCAATTTTCTGGACATTTTGTTTTCTACTGCTGATGGGGATTCTTTTGATGAGGATTCTTTTGATGTTTTTTTTTCTTTTTTTCCCTAGTTACTTGGGTCCACCCCTTCTCTACTTTTTTGTTGGGGTGGTCATCGGTTGCGTCTATTATTGGTGCTGTAGTTTTTTTCCGTGGTCATTGCTGTCGTTATCGTTTTGATGGTAGGTGAAGTCTTAGTGGTAGTATAAGTAGATCTGTGACTACGAACGACAGAGTCTTTGGTTATACGGCTTCTACCAGTTCGGGTATGGGTAATATTTCGCCATCTTTGAAACAGTTCGTATATTTTTCGACCCTGTCCCTTTCGTAATCACTTGCCGATTTTTTTTTTGGGGGGGGGCACATTGTGACGACCAAGAGATAGGCGTTGCTGGTGGTTTTTGGGCCGATGAAATTGTACTTGTCGATACTATTTACCAATCCCTATGCTCGGGCAGGATATGACACAAGGTCATTTTTTAAGCGGAGTTTAACAGGTTTGAATTCAGAGTTTTCTTTTTCCTAGACTAGTTGCCTAACCAAGACTGAAGAACCTAGTCTGTCCTACTATTTACCCATAGCTGGAGGGAGAATAATTGGATTCATACCTTTCCCAAGGGTATTAGTGCTATGTGAAATGCAATCAGTCTCGTCCAGGATTTGAACTCGTGTCACCGTGTCCATTTCCTACGACGATAACAATTACACCACGGGCACCTCCAAACTACACCACAAATGGTACTTCCGGCATAGAGGAGGGTCTGGAGTCAAAGATGTCTGCTTGAGAAGTGCATTGGGAATTGTTAGGTTCCTCCATAGTTGCTTTGGGGCAACTAGGAGGAGTGAAAACGAATGTTTTTGTTGAAGGACAGATGTTTAGTCAGTTGATACGAATAAGACAAGGCGAAAGCGAATCGTTTTTCTTCCAAAAAAAAAATAGCAACAATAACAATCAAGTCATTGGTTGACCCCCCTCATCAACAAACAAATAACTGTTGTTTTGGGGAGGGGAAGTCAGAAATAACAAACAGGTGAATCAAACAATAACAAAGTTTCAACAAAGATTTCAACAAAAGCTTACTTGAGCAATAAATACGCGTAATTTCTCGGTACGGCGAGATAAGAGAGAGAGAGAGAGAGAGAGAGAGAGAGAATGAATGTAACCTTGCCTTTTATTTTGCCCGGGAAGGTGTGCAAGGGCAGAATAGCATTGGTTATTCTCATTGGATGAAATGTATAATTTCAAACTCCAACGGCCAAAGCAATTCCCGCACTGAATAATAATTTCCAATTCTTTCTTCTACATGACCAATAGAAATATGAAAGCATTAAGTTTCATCAAGGAACTACAAAAAGATTATCAGTTCTGAGTCAAACCCTTTCCTCAAACAAAAATGTACCCTCCAGTAACAGCAGACGTAATCTATCAAAGGAACAAACATTATTAATGCTACCAAAGTTTGAATGTGTCAAATTTAGCGGGGTGAAATACTCGAAGTTTGAATTTAAAAACTTTCTAGCACAATTCCCAAACTGTGTAATGCATTGGGATTTATAGGATTTACACTCCTACATTTTAAAATATCCGTGATACTACTTGTTCCGGAAACAAAGATGGTGGACGTCGGTAAACTAATCAGTTTCGGGAACCTATTGGTCAGGAAAATCACGTGATTTGTGCTCTCAACTACGTCCGCACCTTTGATTTTATCCAGCGCATTTGGAGTCGATCACATGACAAGGATTGCCTATATATACACTCGCCTTCTAAGAACTCACTCTCTCACATTCTAACTTCCAGAGACAGCACACACACACACACACACACACACACACACACACACACACACACACACACTCTCTCTCTCTCTCTCTCTCTCTCTCTCTCTCTTCAATTCGACTTCCAGAAACAGCTTGACCTTGCCAGTTAGTAAGGCACAATTCAATATGCGTAACATGAGTGCGTATACATTCTGCCACTCTTTTCTTTCCTGTTCTGCCTTTTCGGTTAGACTTGTCCCAGCCTCGAACACAGCCTCAGACCTTTCGTCAAACCCCGAAAGAGACTAACAACTAACGTGGGAGAAGACACGTTCCTCCTAGAATACATTGCTCTATTTCTGTATATTGATACCTCGCATGAAATACTTAGTCAACATATATGTTATAGTCTACAGGACACTTTTGATATTTAGTCTTTTCCCATAATATTCGTGTTAGTCACACACACACACACACACACACACAGAGGGATATTTAACTACCCATATTAGAATATTCGTAATGTTTTGTAATGTTTCCTTTTTATGTATTTGTTGATACATAAATTTAATTTTGTTTGTACTACTTTGTTTTGAATATTCTTTGGCCCGCGTCGTTTTACTTTGTTTGTTTTCAATAATGAGCCAACATAAATTGTGGGAGCAAAATATTACCAAATCAGCAAACATTCACCACAGATTCGAATGAAGTGAAGTTATCACTAAAAGTGTCGAAATTGTTTTTTGAATGATGGAGGTTTATGTTGACAGGACTTTTTTCGCCTTCAACGGAGAAAGTGGATTAAGGATGTGATCGGAACTAACACGGTTTTTGACGTTCAAGTGTAATATATTAACCTGACCTGCAGGTGTGAATACGGCGGATGTTGTTGACAAATAGATTGATAAGACCGGTGTGATCACCGAAATGTCATCATGTCCACAGGTGCTGTGTATCAGAGGATGTTGACACAGCTACATCCGCTCAAGGATAATATCAACAAGGTGATTACCGAAATGTCACCATGCCAACAGTTGCTGTGAATACGGTGGATATTGAAAAAAGGTGCATCCGGTTGAAGATATCGGAAAATCACCTTAACGGTGGGCGGGGTTGAATTCGGTGATTGTGGCAGATGCGTACGCCCACAGAACCGGGCTTGGGCAAGTAGCCAGTGGGAAGCAGACAACATAACCAGTGGAAAGCAAAGAAGTGAGATGTGGGCGTAACCATGGTTAACGAAAAAGAGGAATTGCAGCAGGTCACGTGAGAGTTGTAGACTATGTAAGTTCTCGAATTTCGGATAAAGTCAGTTGTTCACTGGCTCTTCCGTCTCCCGACAGCTCCTCTGTGTATGCAAACTCTCTGCGATTGCTTTTCTGCTCCACACAAGTATCATCGCCGAAAATAAAAATATAATCTTATATTTTTATATACATACGTGTTCCTCGTTGTTAATAACGACACAGTATACTATATAACACAAGCGGGAAATTGGAAACTCGGCTTTTTTGGAGAAGACTTTGGAGGGAGCGGACCGCCCAAAACGGGGCTCCGCGCTTGACCGCTGAGAACCATGTGGTGTGAAGAAATTTTCCTCTGAATAGGAAAAATTCTAATGGCTGACTGAAAGCCTGGTGGAATTCTATCACGTATCCTTTATCAATTGCTGAATCTTCTACTCGAAAGGAGATATTTTTAATTGCTGACCCGGGGAAATTTTATCGAGTTTCAAATTCAATTGCTGAGACTTCTATTCGAAAGGAGATATTTATAATTGCCGAACGGAGGCTATTTTTTCAAGTTTTCTACCGTAGAATTGCTATGCTGTGAACACAAAAATTATGAATGCTAAACACGAGGCTGGTTGGAGCTCTCCCCTTCAAGACTCTTTATAAATGAACTTTCTAAGAAACTAATTGCTGAAATATGTCCCAATACATTTTTTCTTTATTACAATTGCTGCTGTTCAACTGTCGTGAAGACTTCCATTTTTTAAAGGACTTTTTAAACCTGTAAGACTGTTTTATTTTTGAATTCTAACGAATTCTATTATTTCTTTGTATCCGTACCTCTGCTTTGTTCATTGTTTTCGACCTAAATCTCTTTCTGAGACTACTGTTTGGTGTTAATCGTTCGGTCATTCGATTGAACGCTAAAGAGCAATAATTTTAGCAGTACGTACATTCTTTCTTTTTAAAAGAATATAGTATGCATGTTTTATATGTTTTTATCTGTAAATATATAGACAGTTTATTGGAAGCACGTGTTACTTTTATTCCTGGTTTAATATTGGAGTTTAAATTGTAACACGTGAGGGTGGTTAAAGAAACCCGTGTGTTATCTTCCCTAGAGTGTAATTGTTTTTTGTTTTTTGTTGTTTTTTTCTCTTTTTTCTTTTTACGTTGAAGGAATTTTTTTGTAAGAAACATAATCCTTTAAAAAGCTTCCTTTCTCATTATGCTCTACAACTAATATCACATTTGACATTTGAAAGCTGTAACTATAGCGTAGCTATAGATCTTCTCAAAAGAGAATTCTTGAACGAAAATCTTATTATAAATGCAATATTCAACCAGATTCTCCCGAGAATACTTCAACATAAGTAAATTTTTAGCCGAAATTAGAGTTGAACTTGCAGAACTCAAAGAATCATACGACCTTGATTATTTTGAAGAACCCAGTGCGGGAGATAAATTGATGAACCATCTACTATTTGAGAAAATGCTTTCTCAATTTAAAAGGGAGATCATACATAAAACGCTTTGAATGACATTTTCGAAAGCTACAGTGAAGCAATCAGAACACTATTACTGTCATAATTTCCTCAAGAAAAGACAGAACAATTCTCTAATAGAAGAGATAATAAACACAAGAATTCATATAAAAGTAAAGAAGATACAGAGAAACCAGCATTACAAAATTTCGCAACTTATTTTCAGAAGCCATATTGCGTCTTATGTAATTAGAATTTATATAGATTGAGCTCCTGCAAAAATATTCTTCCTTTTGTGACGGCAAATTGACTAAAATCCCAAAACGGGACTTTATTTTTGCACGTGTGAAGACGGGGCAGGTTGGCACTTGATCCCCTTTAGAATAAGTCCTCGTTCAGAGTTTTTCTCTCAGGCATATAAGACCTGGCATATTACGTGAGGGATTAATTTAGGGCCAGACTGACCGCCGCTGGCAAGGGGTTCCAAATTTCACACTATCACACACCCACCAGGCCGCTTTCCTTCCTTCCCCTAGACAATGGAAGATATGAGCCTATAGGTTTTAGTCGTAATAATATTATATTGTAGTAGTCGGCAACTCCGGTTTCCCGTGTGATATTTTAAGGGAATTTATACGACAATTCTAAGCAAGATAACATAAGGCAAATAGAAGCTGAAAAGGAAGCATGAGGTAACAAATTCGTAGAAGATACGGCAAAGAACAACTTAGACCACGTGGTAACATAAAAATACATTAATCCTTTACTATACAAAGAGGTACACTTTCAAAGTGTCAAACATATAATAATGAATGAATGTCTTTTCTTGACTTTTGTTTTTCTTCAAATTGAGAGAGAGAGAGAGAGAGAGAGAGAGAGAGAGAGAGAGAGAGAGAGAGAGAGAGAGAGAGAGAGAGAGAGAGGTATACAAAATCTGGGTATAAAGGAGAAATGGCCCCAAAGTTACTTATCTTATTTTTCGACGGGGTTCCACTGGAGAAACTTTCTCCTTTCACGGGCTAATAGACTTTATTCTGTTTTTTTTACACTGGCTTGAAGAACCTGGGGTCCCTCGTGTCTCAGATATTCTTTTGTCTTCAACCCGGAATACTGGCTATGGTTCGTCTTCCCGCTACGAACCCTGCCAAACAACTAACCTTCTTATTATTTATTTCCGCTGAGGGGAAAGAGTCCCCACTTCCGTTTTGGGGTCCCAGCCAATCATTTGGCTTCTATCTTCCTCCCCCTGGTCGGACGATTTCTTGGGGCTACTAGATGTCACCCAAGTCCTACTGTTAATTCAAACAGCAGTCATCCCACTTCCATCGTCTCAGTGGGATATCACGTGACACTTTGAAGAAAGAAAAAAAAATGTGAGAAATTAGATTTATACAGTAAATGCTCCAATAGGAAAGAGAAAAATGAGGATTGCACAAGAGGAAAGAACGGGTTACGCTTGGCCTGCTTAAAGTGTAATTTTAAATGTCATTTTTCACCGCTGTGTGACAAACCTAAAACAAATTCACTTTATTTTAGTTTGGGAATTGTAATATCCTAACTAACAAAAGGGAAATAACCTCTGATGCCACAGGGGTTACGGCCCCTACTACATCCGGGGGATCTGGTCAATAAAGGAATATACCAGGCATAGCAGCAGATGTTCGTTTTCCCTCTGTCTTTAATCATCATCCATCTTATCGATTCACCTTGGTAATAGTCCATACCTAGCAAGTATCCATTACCTCAGATATAAAGACTTTACATTGGCGACGAAGAAAGAGTCGTTTACTCAGCAAAAACAACAACAAAAAAAGAAAAGAAAAGAACAAACCTGCCCACGTGCCAAAAAAAAAAAAAAAGAACTAACATGGCCGCTTTACCACATTACGCAGAATCTGACTACGAATCAGAAAATAAAGCAGCAAAATGGACAAAATATGTCAATAGACTGAGAAATTATTTCACTGCGTACAACATAGAAGACGATAAACGGAAAAAAGCTATACTTTTAACTTTTGTTGGCAAAGAAGTAAATGATCTTATTGACAAACTACCGTCTAAACAAACCACACCAGAAAAAAACGAAACACACTTCGATAAGCTCGTTCTGGCTGTGAAAAACCACTTCAACCCAGAAAACAACACTGAGAATAACCGATTTATATTCCGAAAAAAAAAAAAGGCAAAAACAAACCACCCCAAACATAGAGGACTTTCATCGAGAATTAAAAGAGGCAGCAGCTATGTGCCGTTTCACAGACAGAAATGCAGAAATAAAATCCCAGCTAATAACGGGCTGTTTATTAGAAAAAGTTCGCCAAAAAGGACTGATGAACCCAAACATCTAATAAACGATGCGAAAATGACAGAAACCACATCCAAACAAATGGAACAGATGCGCTTAGAAGACGCCAACTCTACTACAAAACCTACCACATCCATTAATGCAGTAGCGAACAAAGTCACGCATGAACAACTATGGCCACGCAAACGCCCCCCCCCCCGCAAAACCGGTGCAGAAATTGCAATGGGAAATACCCAAATGAACGGGGACCGACATCCTGCCCTGCATTCCAGAACCAGTGTGCCTATTCCCGGAGATGGGGACATTTCGCCTCTGTCTGTTTCAGAAAACTAAATGACGAGGACAGACGGCGAAGAACAAACCGCCCCCCACGCCCACAAGCTCAAACAAGTCGACAACCGGTAAATTACATTGAGGACCATCAACGAGACTCAAACAGCGGCAGTGACACGGAATATGTATTCCATACAGGTAAAGTGAAAAACCTTCCTTACTTTGACGTATCTTTTGGCGATGGCCATCAAATGTTCAATGTATTAGGTGACTCTGGCGCCACCATAAACATTTTGTCTGAGGCAGATTACAAATCCCCAATACCAACGCCCCTCCTACGACCCACAAAAACTGTAATATCTAGATTCGGTGTCAAGGAAGCCACCCCAGTCCTAGGTCAATTCAGCACACTTCTAAAGTTTAGAAGCATCTCCTCCCAAGCGGACATACATGTTATAAAGAACCCAGAAAAACCCATTATTGGCTGGGAAACATGTAAAAGGCTCAAACTACTGTCAGCAAACACTCACTCAGTCAACCACATCAGTAACTCTGATGCACAGACCCCACTCCCCACTCTTAAACTTCTAGAGGACTACGCAGACCTGTTCAATGGTCTGGGTAAACTCCAAGAACAAAAAGTTCACCTACACATAGATGAAAACATACCACCCATCGCTCAGAGATACCGCAGGGTCCCCTTTAACGTAAGGAAAGATATAGAAGAGTTAATAGCCAGAGATGAGAAACTGGGAGTGATTGAAAAGGCAGACAGACCAACCCCATGGGTATCTCATATTGTTGTAGTACCCAAAAAGGATCAAAATAAAATCAGGATTTGCATCGACATGAGGGCGGCAAACAAAGCAATCAAAAGGAAACGACACCCAGCCCCCACACTCAATGAACTGAAAACTATTCTATCAGGAGCTAATGTTTTCAGCAAATTGGATCTTAACCAAGGCTACAACCAATTGGAACTAGCTGAAGAATTCCGATATATAACCACCTTTGCAACACACCTGGGCCTGTACAGATATAAAAGACGTTTTTTTGGTGTCAACTCCGCAAGTGAAATATTCCGGGAAGAAATTAGTCAAGCACTTACAGGGATCAAGGGAGCCATCAACATCAGTGACGACATCCTTTGCTTCGGATCAGACCAGCAAGACCACGACCAAAACCTCCATGCGATATTCAGACGACTTTGCGAAAAAAGACACACCCTAAATGGCAGTAAATGTGAGTACAACAAGAGGTCACTGGAATTCCTTGGACACACCTTCGGTAATGAAGGCATCAGCCCAAGCGACCTCAAAATAAAAGCAATCCTTGGATTACCCGACCCTAAAAACGCATCAGAAGTCCGAAGCTTGTTGGGGATGACTAACTTCTGTGGGGCAGAATTCATTCCAAACTATGCAACCCTCACCCATGAACTACGTCAACTAACAACCCCCCCCCACACACACACAGTGGTCCTGGACTGAACGCCACACTGAATGTCTAAAAAACATTAAGGTGGCATTGAGCAGAGTATGCTCACTTGCCTACTTTGACCCGAACAAACACACTGAAATACATACGGATGCCAGTCCGGTAGGCATTTCTGCCGTGCTGTCACAAAATGGACGGATAGTACAATTTGCAAGTCGTGCTCTATCCGCAGTTGAACAGAGATACTCCGAAACAGAACGTGAAGCACTCGCCATCAAATGGGCGTGTGAACACTTTCACATATATATCTTTGGAGCCCCATTCACTGTCTTTACAGACCACAAACCCCTGACATCCATTATTAACAACACCCGCTCCCAACTATCAGCACGCATTGAACGCTGGGTTTTGAGAACGCAACCATACTACATGACCGTCATATACAGACCAGGCCATGACAACCCAGCTGACTATCTCAGCCGCCATCCAACGCACCTACCACCAAGCGACAGAGAACAAAAAATAGCAGTGAAATATATAAACTACATCCTCTCAACCTCAACCCCCAAAGCAATGACAAGTGATGAAGTTGCAATGGAAACGGCAAAAGACAAGACACTCACCACCGTCATCCAAGCCATCCTTACCAACAAATGGCATGGTGTCGAGGATGGCATAAACAAAGCAACATTCCACACTCTGCACGCCAATCGTTCCGAACTATCACTTGCACACAAGGATAGCATCATCCTCAAAGGGCACCGAATAGTACTGCCTGAAGCATTACAAAACAGAGCTGCCAAAATAGCACATGCCGGACACCAAGGCATTGTGAAAACTATGGCTCTCCTCCAAGAAAAGGTCTGGTTCAAAAACATGCAGCCTCTAGTGGAAGAAAACATCAAGAACTGCCACACCTGTCAGATCAGTACCCACAAACCGGCAAGAGAGCCACTGCAAATGTCTCCACTATCAGCAGCCCAATGGGCAGAAGTCAGTTCTGACTTTGGACACCTCCAAAATGGAAAGTACCTCCTCCTTGTCACAGACGAATACTCACGCTATGTTGTTGTCGACATCCTGGACTCCATCTCAACAACATCAGTCATACCCCGCCTAGACAAGATATTCGCTGAATTTGGGGTGCCAGTCTCCCTCAAAACGGACAATGGCCCACCATTCAATAGCCACGAATTCAAAACCTATGCCTCCATCACTGGATTCAGACACAGGAGAATAACACCCATATGGCCCCAGGCCAACGGGGAAACAGAACGCTTCATGCGCACTGTAAAAAAGTCTATTAAAGCTGCCTTAAATAAAGGTCGAAGCTGGAAGCAGGAATTATTCAAATTCCAGCTGGACTACCGGACGACACCACATTGCACCACCCGCGCACCCCCAGCCACAATCCTATTTGGCTGGACCATAAAAAACCGCCTGCCACACCTGATCACACCCATTGCTGAAGACTCCAGCAGTAGGGAGCGTGACACCGAGGCCAAGAGAAAAATAAAGCAATACGCTGATAGAAAAGCGTACGTGAAACCAAATGATCTCAGGGTGGGTGATACAGTCATTGTAAAAAGCGACCACACCTCAAAGGCTCTCACACCTTACCAGCCTAACCCAATGACTATTATAAAGAAAAAGGGATCCATGATCACCGCCACACACAAAAGTAGCCAAACTACAAGATTTCCAGCTTCTTCAAAAAAATCCCTAAGCCAACAAGAAACCCTGCACATAACCTACTGGACTACCCCTCATCTGAAGATGAAAGCTACACACATACGACAACACCACCAGAATACAAAGACAACCAAACACAACACACAACTCTAAACCTCAGGCGGTAAAGCAGAACAAAACGGCCACCCAAAAGATTTGAACACTAACAAAAAAAAAAATAAATAAATAAATAAACATACCCGTACACAATAGTCTGAATCATCATCATTTTCTTTTTTCTCATTCAGGTTAACAGACATCTCCTCCGACATAGAGTCCGAGCCATCTGTTCAAGCATCCCAATCACTTCACAGACTGAATGAACTCCCTCACCAGATAATTACTACCACCACTGTCATTGTTGTTATCATTATTTAAAAAAAAAAGAAAAAAAAAAAGAGAGCATTGTAATATCCTAACTAACAAAAGGGAAATAACCTCTGATGCCACTGGGGTTACGGCCCCTACTACATCCGGGGGATTTAGTCAATAAAGGAATATACCAGGCATAGCAGCAGATCTTCGTTTTCCCTCTGTCTTTAATCATCATCCATCTTATCGATTCATCTTGGTAATAGTCCATACCTAGCAAGTATCCATTACCTCAGATATAAAGACTTTACAGGAATAAGCAAGAATAATGATGAAACGTACATATAGCCTGTGGTACAAATTACATTCTCCAATAGGGATAGAAGAATGGCTGTAAATTGCATACTTGACACAGGAGGTCAACGATCTTACTTCTCTAGCAATATCACCTACTATTTGAAACCAAGCAAAGAACAAATAAAGGAGTTAAGATTAGCATTGAACACCTATACTAGCCGTTCCACTAAAAACTTCCAGTTAGTAGAATTAAAAATCGGTTTCGGTGATGGAAAGGAAAGAACCTGCCCCATACTAGTTGATAAAGAATTTAATATACCCGACCAATTCTCACATTTAAGATCTATCAAAAAGAGTCTAAAACAAGGTAATTAAAAATTTGCCTTTACATTTAGTAGATCTAACAATAAAATAAAAACATCAGGTTTGATTGGTGTAGACTTAATTAAACGTATGGACAACTTTAAAATTATTGATTGTATGAGGGGCAGAGCATGGCTAACACCAGCAGGAATTGTTCCCTTTGGAAACTGCGATGATTTTTTATTCAACAAACAAAAATCCATCGCCAAAAGACCACCTCCAAATACTCTGCTAAATCACTATTTAGTACTCTCTGAACATGCACATTGTCCTGACAATTACGTCAGGCAGGTAATGGATGCTAGTGTCACGTGGTGTCCCATTGAGAAGATAGAAATATGATTACTACTATCCTCTTGTTTGAATTAACAGTAGCAAGCCATCAGAGAATGACCGTTAAGAACAGATGTTTGTACTCAGTGACCTCCCTCGGGTCGCCTGACACAAGGAAGGAAGAAGGGAGAAGCCAAATGATTGGCTGGGACCCCAAAACGGAAGTGGGGACTCCTTCCCGTCAGCGGAAATAGATAATAAGAAAGGTTAGTTGTTGGACAGGGTTCGTGGCAGAAGGAACCAAAGCCAGTACTCCGGGTAGAAGAAGACAAAAAATATCTCGGACTCGAAGGAGCCAAGTTCATCAAGCCAGTATTAAAAATAGCATAAAGTCTATTAGCCCGTAAAAGAGGAAATATTCTCCACAGGAACTCCATCAAAGAAAAAAAGATAAGTAAACTTTGAGACCATTTCTCCTTATAACCAATTTTATATACCCTCTCTCTCTCTCTCAATTTGAAGAAAAACGAAAGACAAGAAAAGAAGAAAGACATTTATGTTCATGGACTGTTCATTTATTATATATTTGACACGTTGAAGGTGTATATCTATCTGTAGTAAAAGATTGATATATTTTAATGTTCTCACGTGGTCGAAGTTGTTCTTTGCAGTGTCTTCTACGAGTTTATGTCATATTTCTTTTCCAGCTTCTATTCGCCTTATGTTATCTTGCTTAAAATTGCCCTATTAATTCCTTCAAAATATCACACGGGAAACCGGAATTGCCGACTACTATAATTAATATTATTACGTCTAAACCTAGAGGTCCATATCTTCCATTGTTCTAGGGGATGAAGTCTAGCGGCCTTGGTGGGTGTGTGTATAGTGTGAAATTTGGAACCTCTTGCCAGCGGCGTCAGTCTGGCCATAAATTAATCCCCCACATAATATGCCAGTTCTTATATGCCTGAGAAAAAAACTCTGAACGAGGACTTATTCTACAAGGGATCAAGTGCCAACCTGCCCCGTCTTCACACGTGCGAAAATAAAGTCCCGTTTTGGGATTTTAAAGAATTTGCCGTCACACTAGGGATGAACTGCCTGACAGCGAAGAAGCCTTTAACGCGTCACAAATGAATTCTGATCTACAAAACTTTTGCTATTGATGCTGCAGTGGCAGATGGCTCTGAATTGGATATCAGTGGTTACAACAAGAAAAAATAAAAGAATTTGAGAACTCTATAGATTTCAGAGACGATTGCTACAATGTAGATCTTCCTTGGATTGAAAACAGATTAAATAGAATATAATCAAATATTCATGAGGCACTTAAAGTTCATGATAGAACCATGACATTCTTGAGAAAAATAAACTTGATGAAGCGTACAATGAGGTCTTTTTCCAACAGGAAAAGGATGGAATCATTGAGAGATTGTTGTAGTAATGCAACGAACAATCTTACCTCGAAGAAACAGAAGGTGTGCTCTCTCTGCTGCCGGGACGTGGAAATCAGAAGAGGAAAAGGAAGCAAGAGGTGTGACTTGTTTTGTGGAGGAGAACGAGATAAGCCTACGTGAGACTAAGAGACTAAGTTTGAAGTGAAAAGCGGCAGCATTTTACTGATGTCTGATTGGTGCACGTCCATCAGTTCATTTTTGCAAGTTAAGCGAGTTGACAAGCGTCCAGTAGGTTGATTCTTCTTCGACGAGACTTCTGAAACCAACTACAGAGATTGAAGATACAGCCTGAAGAATTTGGAAAGTTTATTTGAATTTCTCATAGGCCGGTCATAAAAATACTCAACAGGTGACAACTAAAATCAGACCTGTATTCAATTGTTCCTTGAAAACACACGGTAACTTTTCCTTAAATGAAACTGCTTATCCTGGAATCAATTTAATTAACAACTTAATTGAAATATTATAGAAATTAAGGACGAATAAATTTTTGATGCTGAGGGATATAAAAAAAAGGTATTTCTCATGATAAAGTTGAAAATAGAAAAGGATCAGAATCGATTTTGTTTTTTCATCAAGAAGAATAACGAATTTATCTGCTATCGTTACAAGACTCTACTATTCGGATTTAATGCCTGCCCGTTCATATTGAATTTCATTCAACAGTATCATATCAATAGATATCCTGATGATGAATGCATGAGAATGATGAAAAATGATTTTTACGTAGAAAATTTGATTGTCCCAGAAGACGATAATAGTAAACTCATGTACATCGACAAAATGACTGTAACCCGATTGCAAGAAGGAAATTTCTCGTTAAGATCCTGCTACTCCAATTCTAAAGAATTAAAAGCTCTGATGGAAAATGTTAATTCGTTAACCCAACACAATTCTAAATTTGAAAGTGTCCTTGTATACGACTATGATACCAATAGATATCTATTAAACATAACAACTAGTTCCACCAATAAGGGAGCTAAAACCAAAAGACGTATACTGGCCTAGAGTGCCGAGGTTTTTTATCCTTTGTCTCTTTATGCCCCTATCATGGCCAAATCGAAAGTAATTCTAAGGTTGTTATGGAGACTCAATTTGGACTGGGATACAGAGATTCCTTAACATATGCAATTTAAGTGGGCTTCGATGGCTGAGGAGTTAACTGGATTAAATATATTTAACTTTACTCGTAGAAGCTTTTGTAGAATACGTCCTACTAAGCTTTGTGTCGTCTGTGATGCTTTACCCCAGGCATATGGATTTGTAATATAATGAGTGTGAGATGGAATTTATCAATTTATTTTTGCAAAAGCGAAAGTGGCTCCGTTGAATCCAAAATTTGAAAATATGTATGAATTTTGCTCCCATGGACCACATTGGGTGAATAAAGACGAAAAAGAATGGCGTACCAGTAGACTTGAATGCCTATCAACTGAATCAAAAAATACTGTTTCCTAAAAAATGTATAACTATAGTATAGAATCGTACGTAGAGTCAGTAGTATCCTTTTCCAAATTTTCCAGCTGGAATAAATTAAATAAAGTCACATGTCTTGTATACAAATTCCTTTAAAAATGCAAGAGAAGGGATCAAACTGATCACTTGCCGCCCGCAAAATTATATCTAATAAAGACCATGCTGAAATAAAGCTTCTGTAGGGAAGTAGCCTTTTTAAAGAACTCAACAAAGAGTAAAACCCCTTCCTTGGTGAAGAACCTCAATGTCTTCTCGGACCAAGAAGGTATATTAAGGATGGATGGAAGAATTGATAATTCCGAAAGGTTAAATAGCCTATCTTACTAGGGAAACACCGTCCTTATACAGAATTATTGATCAATGAATTCCATCAATAATTGAAACATATAGAGATTTGCACCATAATAGGTAAAATCAGAGTAACTCGTTTCTGGACTCCTCAAGCTAGACAAGCAGTGAAGACGGTGTTGAATAAATGCACCATTTGTAAAAGATACAACAGTTTGGCCTTTAAGAATCCTAGTCTGACTAATCTACCTAAACACCGTGTGAACCTAGTCAATCCCTATGAAAACACAGGAATTGATTATACTGGGTACTTATGGGTAAACAGAAATGGAAAGGCTGAGAAAATGTATTTATTGATATTCACTTGTTTGGTAATAAGAAGCATACACATCGAGAATGTACAAGACATGAGCACCAAAACATTTATACAAGCATTTATCAGGTTCTATAACTCATACAAAATACCTTCCTACATTCACAGTGATAATGCAAGATCCTTTGACAACGCACTGGGAAAAGATATAATAGAACATCATTTGGACAGTAATGAGTTCAGAAACAATTTTATAAGCCACACTATCAATCACATAAAAATACCTTTGTACTCCCAATGAATGGGAAGCGTATGGGAAAGAATGATAAAAAAATGCAAAGACCTGTCTCTTTAAGACATTGGACGGAGCTAAATCCATTTACTTCCAAATTCTTACCATGATCTCGGTCATTAAAAGAGCCATAAATTCCAGGCCTCTCACATATCGAAGTACATCTGATACTGAGGTATCACCGTTGACACCCAATGCCTTTTTACATCCGAATATTAATGGGGACATTTCAGTGAAAACGGATTCTGGTGGATGTTCTGACGTGGAACCTACATTCAGGTCCCAATTTATAGTTACTCTCTCCGAAAGGGAAAAATTGTTAAATAATTTCAAAGAATTATGGAACGAGGAATATCGCTTGAGTCGAAGAGAAAGTTGTAAGGAACAACATAATATGGATTTCGATGATAAAATACAAGTAAACGCGGTGGTGTTAGTAATATCCTGACTAACAAAAAGGGAAATAACTTCTGGTGCCACAGGGGTTACGGCCCTACTACCTCTGGGGATTTGGGCTCATAAAGGTATACCAAATTCAACAGCAGGTCCTTCGTCTTCCCTCTCTCCTTAATTATCATCCATCCTGTTGATTCACCGCAGTAGTAATCAATACATAGCAAGTATCGATCACTTCAAATACGAAACATTACATTGGCGACGAGGAAAGAGTCGTTTACTCACCAAAAACCAAAAAAAGACAATAACTAAAGGAACAAATCCGCCAACGAACCGAAAAAAAACTAACATGGCCGCCTTACCATATTACCCCGAATTTGATTGTGAATCGGAAAACAAAGCAGCTAAATGGACAAAATATGCCAACAGACTGAAAAATTATTTCACAGCATACACCATAGAAGATGACAAAAAACGGAAAGCAATGCTGCTAACTTTTTTTGGGGAACAGACTAATGATCTTATTGACGAATTTCCGTCTGAACAAACTATACTAGAAAAAAATGAAACTCATTTCGATAAGCTCGTCCTGGCTGTGCAAAACCACTTCAACCCAGAGAACAACACCGAATATAACCGATTTGTATTCCGAAAAAAAACCACCTCAAACATAGAGGACTTTTATCGGGAATTAAAAGAGGCAGCAGCTATGCGCCACTTCACAGATGCAAATGCGGAAATAAAATCCCAGCTAATAACAGGCTGTTTATCAGAAAAAGTTCGCCATAAGGGACTGATGAACTCAAATATGCTTTTAGGCGATCTAAGGAACTACGCCAAAAACGACGGAAACTATAACAAAACACCTGGAACAAATGCGCTTAGGAGACGCCAACTCCACTACGAAACTTACCACATCTATTAATACACTAGTCAACAAAGTCACGCATGAACAGCAACGGGCACGCAAACGTCCCCCGCAAAACCGGTGCAGAAATTGCAATGGGAAATACCCAAATGAACGGGGACCGATATCCTGGCCTGCATTCCAGAACCAGTGTGCTTATTGCCAGAGACGGGGACATTTCGCCTCTGTTTCAGAAAACTAAACGTCGAGGATAGACAACGGAGAACAAACCGCTCTCCAGGCCCACAAGCTCAAACCAGTTGACGACCGGTGAACTGCATTGATGACTCAACGATACTCAAACAGCAGCAGTGACACAGAATATGTATTCCATACAGGTAAAGTGAAAAACCTTCCTTACTTCAACTTATCTTTTGGTGATAGCCATCAAATGTTCAATGTATTAGCTGACTCTGGCGCCACCATAAACATTTTTTCTGAGGCAGATTTCAAATCCTTAAGACCAACGCCCCTCCTACGACCCACAAAAACTGTAATATCTAGATTCGGTGTCAAGGAAGCCACCCCAGTCCTAGGTCAATTCAGCACACTTTTTGTGTTTAGAGGTATCTCCTGCCAAGCGGACATACACGTAATAAAGAACCCAGAAAAACCCATTATCGGCTGGGAAACATGTAAAAAGCTCAAACTACTATCAGCGAGCACTCACTCAGTCAACTACATCAGTAACTATGATGCACAAACCCCACTCCCCACTCTAAAAACTTCTTGAGGACTTCGCAGACCTGTTCAATGGCCTAAGTAAACTCCAAGAACAAAAAGTTCACCTACACATAGATGAAAACATACCACCCATCGCTCAGAGATACCGTAGGGTGCCCTTTCACGTAAGGAAAGATATAGAAAAGTTAATACACAAAGATGAGAAACTAAGAGTGATTGAAAAGGCAGACGGACCAACCCCATGGGTATCTCCTTTTGTGGTGGTACCCAAAAAGGATCAAAATAAAATCAGGATTTGCATCGACATGAGGGCGGCAAACAAAGCAATCAAAAGGAAACGACACCCAGCCCCCACACTCAATGAACTGAAAACTATTCTATCAGGAGCTAATGTTTTCAGCAAATTGGATCTTAACCAAGGCTACAACCAATTGGAACTAGCTGAAGAATCCCGACACATAACCAACTTTTGCAACACACCTAGGCCTGTACAGGTATAAAAGACTCATTTTTGGTGTCAACTTCACCAGTGAGATATTCCGGGAAGAAATCAGTCAAGCACTTGCAGGGATTACGGGACCCATCAACATCAGTGACGACATCCTTTGCTTCGGATCAGACCAGCAAGACCACGACCAAAACCTCCATGCGATATTCAGACGACTTTGCGAAAAAGGGCTCACCCTAAATGGCAGCAAATGTGAGTACAACAAGAGGTCACTGGAATTCCTTGGATATACCTTCGGTAATGAAGGCATCAGCCCAAGCAACCTCAAAATAAAAGCAATCCTTGGACTACCGACCCTAAAAATGCGTCAGAAGTCCGAAGCTTGTTGGAGATGACTAACTTCTGTGGGGCAGAATTCATTCCAGACTATGCAACCCTCACCCATGAACTACGTCAACTAACAAAACACACACACACACACACACACACACACACAGTCACTGAACGCCACAGTGAATGTCTAAAAATCATCAAGGACGCACTGAGCATAATATGCTCACTTGTCTACTTTGACCCGAACAAACACACTGAAATACATATCGATGCCAATCCGGTAGGCATTTCTGCCGTGCTGTCACAAAATGGACGGATAGTACAATTTGCAAGCCGGGCACTATTCGCAGTTGAACAGATTCTCCCAAACAGAACGTAAAGCACTTGCTATCACATGGGCGTGTGAACACTTTCACATATATATCTTTGGAGCCCCATTCACTGTCTTTACAGATCACAATCCCCTGACATCCATTTTCAACAACACCCACTCCCAACTATCAGCATGTATTGAACATTGAGAACACAACCATATGACATGATTGTCATATACCGACCAGGCTATGATAACCCAGCTAACTATTTCCTTCGGCATCCAACGCACCTACCACTAAGCGACAGAGAACAAAAAATAGCAGAGGAATATATAAACTACATCCTCTCAACCTCAACCCCCAAAGCATTGACAAGTGATGAATTCGCAACGGAAACTGCAAAAGACCAGACACTTACCACCGTCATTCAAGCCATCCTTACCAACAAATGGCATGGTGTCGAGGATGGCATAAACAAAGCAACATTCCACACTCTGCACGCCAATCGTGCTGAACTATCACTAGCACACAAGGATAGCATCATCTTCAAAGGGCACCGAATAGTACTGCCTGAAGCACTACAAAACAGAGCTGCCAAAATAGCACATGCCGGACACCAAGGCATTGTGAAAACCATGGCTCGCCTCCGAGGAAAGGTCTGGTTCAAAAACATGTAGCCCCTAGTGGAAGAAAACATCAAGAACTGCCACACCTGCCAGATCAGTACCCACAAACCGGCAAGAGAACCACTGCAAATGTCCCCACTACCAGCAGCCCCATGGGCAGAAGTCAGTTCTGACTTTGGACACCTCCAAAATGGAAAGTACCTTTTTGTTGTCACAGACGAATACTCACGCTATGTTGTTATCGACATCCTGGACTCTATCTCAACAACATCAGTCATACCCCGCCTGGGCAAGATATTCGCCGAATTTGGCGTGCCAGTCCCCCTCAAAACAAACAACGACCCACCATTCAACAGCCACGAATTCAAGACCTATGCCTCTATCACAGGATTCAGACACAGGAAAATAACACTCCTATGGCCCCAGGCCAACGCTGAAACAGAACGCTTCATGCGTATCGTAAAAAAGTCCATCAAAATTGCCCAAAACAAAGGTCGAAGCTGGAAGCAGGAATTATTCAAATTCCAGCAGGACTATCAGACAACACCACACTGGACCACTAGCGTACACCAGCCTCAATCCTATTTGGCTGGACCATAAAAAACAGCCTGCCACACCTGATCACACCCATAGCTGAAGACCCATAGCATTAGGAAACGTGACACCGAAGCCAAGAGAACAATAAGCCAATACACTGATAGAGATACGTGAAACCCAATATCACGGTGGGTGATACAGTCATTGTAAAAAGCGACCACACATCAAAGGCTCTCACATATTACCAACCTAACCAAATGACTATAATAAAGAAAAAGGGATCCATGATCACCGCCACACCCAAGGGTAACCAAACTACAAGAAATTCCAGCTTCTTCAAAAAAAATTCCTAAGCCAACAACAAACCCTACACATAACCTACTAGATTACTCCTCATCTGAAGATGAAAGTCATTCACATGCGACAACATCACCGAAACCTAAAGACAACCAGGCACAACACACAACTCTAAACCTCCGGCGTTCAGGCAGAACAAGACAGCCACCCAAAAGATTTGACTACAAAAAAAAAAAAAAAAAAAAAAAACATACCTGTACACAATAGTCTGAATCATTGTCATTTTTTTCTTTCATTCAGGTTAACAGACGTCTCCTCCTACATAAAGTACGAGCCATCGGTTCAAGCACCCCAACCAATTCACAAACTGAATGAACTCTCTCCCAAAATAATTATTATTATTACTAATGTCGTTGTTGTTATCATTATTTAAAAAAAGCATTGTAATATCCTAACAAAAAGGGAAATAGCCTCTGATGCCACTGGGGTGACGGCCCTACTACATCCGGGGATTTGGGTTAATAAAGGTATACCAGATACAGCAGCAGGTTCTTCGTCTTACCTTTCACCTTAATCAACATCCATCCTGTTGATTTACCGTAGTAGTAATCAATACCTAGTAAGTATCGATTACTTCAAATAGGAAACATTACAGACCTTTCTGGAAGCTTGACAAAGTAACCGAACTCTTCCAAGGAAACGATAGTAATATACGTTCGGTGCAGATAACCAGAAGAGATGCGTCTTGTGAGAATCATAACATACAGCAACTGTTTCCTATGGAACTTTCTTTGACACATAATATTAAAAGGTGTCCCATACCAGAAAGCCCTATTAAATTGCAGAAGACTAGTTCTCATACATCCCGAAGAACACTAAGAGCAAGATGAAGAAGAAATGTAGCTAGGACTTTATGTATTAAGGCTACTCTAGTCTTTGGTACGACTTTAAACTTCAACCACTATTAGCCAAACTTAAGGAAATTTAATTGTGGGTATGATTTTAAACTACATCCACAACTAGCCAAACTTTAGGCCACCAGTTAAGACTTTAAAAATGAATCTAGTGATGAGATCCTGTTTGTGGGACTAGGGGAGTGTGGAGTTACCCCTTAATTATTATCACTCCCAGGTTCACTCTGACACGGAGTGGTAGTACCTGTTAGGGTTGTCCCTTTATAAGACACAAAACTGTTTACAAACAATCCATTGGAAAACCCAACCCACCGAAGAATTTTACCTGAGTTCTAGTCTAACATAACTACTTAACCAAATCTAAGAATTAATAGTCAAGTAACCACTAATTGTCATGGTTGATCAAACATATTGCTGGCAACAAAGTCTTTTTTTGCAGTGATCACTTTACCTGCTGTGATAATTATTAATAAAAGAATGAGGACAGCATTGCATGTTTTTCTATGTGTTGGAAGAATATAAGAAAATTACGAGTCATCCTTAAGACGACAGTGTACCCGGATGTAAAGAGGCTGAGGGTTGAGAAAGAGGGCAGGACGGAAGAGATTTGAGCACGTGACTTGGGACGGAAAGAGAGAGAGAGAGAGAGAGAGAGAGAGAAGTGAATTCGGTACGGCCAGAGGAGAAGTGACTTCGGCATAGCCAGACGAGGGGAAGCGACTAGGGTCTCCACGAGGCGAGACATGGCTAAAGAGAGCCTGGAAAGAAAAGGGTGTTAGCAGACCACCCAACTCTAAAAACAGAACCCAGAAGACCATTTTAGCCTTGCGAAACCAAGCGTCCACAACCCTCTTAAAACAGTCTTAAACACAACAAGAAAATAAACAGAAAGACCACAGGACATTCTCCAACCACAAATAAGTGCATTATGATTTTAAATTTGTTCTCTTAAAGACTATTGACCGCTAAAGAAATGTGCTTTAGCAACTCTTTTGTACTTCTTATATAAACGTATTTAAACGTCTTATCGTGTTGTTTATTTTTTTCTTACGACCCATCTGGTGGTATCGTTAAAATTTCCCATTGTGTGGTATGTCAACATTAAACAACTTGAAATGTAGCTGTCCGACCATGACATCGTCCCCATCACTCGACATCCACCGTTCATACCACGTTACGACTTTTAAAAAGGTAACGATAAAAAGAATAAATTCATTTCTACGGTGGATTTTTGTTATCAAATTGCACGTAGCTAACAATGAGCCTTTCTCACTTGTTTTCATTACGGGGATTAAAAACTTTGTGGATAGTCTGGAATTTTATTTCTAACTTTTGGCATCAAGTAGATTATAAAGTTCAAAAGATTCCCAAGTCTTTAGCTTAGACTGGGAAAATAAACCAAAAAATTCACATAGAAAACAATTGATCTCTAAGTGACAACTTCAGAGAGCAGTGCAATGCACAGTCACAATACAAAGTATTTTTCTAGGTCATCTTTTCTTCTTCTTCTTCTTCTTCTTCTTCTTCTTCTTCTTCTTCTTCTTCTTCTTCTCCTATATTATTATTTTATTTACTCATTTGAGAATTTTTCATACCAGCGTTAGCTGATGGCTTTTCACTTGTGACAGCAATTCTCAAGTCTCCAAGACTCTTCTCAGTATTCTAACCGATCTTAATAATGCTGTAGTTTGGATGGTCTATATGTGTCCTCTTATTTCCAAGTCTTCCAGTCCCTTTACCAGTCCTTTGGGGATTATTCCAAGTGCACCAATTACAATTGGTATCACTGTCACCTTCATTTTCCATAGATGTTTTTAGTTCTCTAGCAAGTTTTATGTATTTATAACTCTTTTGGCTTTCTTTTAATTTTACTTTGCGGTCTGGCTGGAGGGCAAGGTCCACTATTTTTTTCCTTTACTATGACTAGGTCTGGTCGTCTGGCTGAGATTAGGTGATCTGTTTGCATCTTCAGATCTCCGAGAATCTTGTGCATCTCATTCTCCAGGACAGGTTCTGGATTGTGCATACACGATTTGTTCATATGGTCAAATTTCAATTTCTTGCACAATTCCCAGTGGATTACCGTCCTCCACCCAGTCGTGTCTAGTCTTATACTCATTTTGTGCTAATTTTCTACTTTCGGTTATTATGTGATTGACTGTTTCGTCTCTATCACTGCATAACCTACATTTGCTATTTATCTATTTTTGTTTTAACATAGTCCTTATGGCGTTGTTTTGTGCTGCTGTTAGAAGAGATTCAGTTTTTCTCTCAAGGTTTTTCTTTCATGGCCATGTCCAAGTCTTCTCGTGTGAGATTTCGTTTGTTTGTCGCTTGAAATATCCATACAGTTGTTTTTCTTCCTATTTTTGTTTTCTAGTTATTGTTGTTCAGTTGATCCTTGTGTTGTCTTTGTTGTTTTTGGTCGCCGAATATTTTTTCTTTGCTCTTTTTTTATGTAGTTTCCAAGTTGTCATATCGATGCATCGACATTATCTTGAATGCTGCCATGTTCTCTTCCTCTCTCTTTTCTTGATACATATAGTCTATCTATGTAATCTCTATGATATAAGTCCTTATACATTGTAATAAGTTTTCTTATTCTCTGGTCCCTTTGTTGAGGTTCTTCTCTCACCCTTTATCAAGATTGGTCCCGAGTATCTTATAAGGGGGGCAGCCCAAGTCTATATCCCTTTGATGAGTTTTCTACTATATAGTTTGATTTAGAGATGTTATCTCGTTCTCTTGCGCTGTAAAAGAGGTGAAGATAAAGAGACTGATAAACCGTTAGAAAAGGTTTTTATACCAAATATACACGTGAATCCGTTCAAATATGGCGTGCCCGCTTATGGCTCCACCTAACGAAAAGGCGAGATGATTAGGCGTGCTTTAATAGCTGTGGTATGGTTCAGGTAGGATGATTATTTAATTTACAACATTTTCCAAGGAGTATTAAAAAGAAGGAGGGTTGGGAGTTCTCTATCAAGTTACAAAGTCTTTGTATTTGTCAGGGTTTCTTCTTATTCTAGAAGACTTTCGCACAGGTTTGGTTGAGGCTTCATTTTTGGTGTCAATCTAATTGGGTGTGTTTGTTTCCTTTGGTTCAGTTATTAGGGTCCTCTTGTTTTCCTCGATAGGATTTTTTGGGTTATACGTAGGCAATCCGTGGGTGTCTTCGGGTTTTTAGGGTTAGTACCAGTGCCTTCCATACCAGTAGATTGGGGGGGGTATATCTCGCATTGACTGTTATTTCGACACCTGGGTGTAGACGCACACGGAGATAGTGAGGCTGATGTCTACAAGGGTAGTTGGGGTTACAGGAAGGCCGTGCTTACTTGATTTGGCATGGTTTCTGATATATACAGGCCTTGGTTTTGTCCAAGATTGAATACCGAAGCTGGAAGTGGATTTCCGGCTATATTTGAATAGTCTGTCGTGGGGTTGTATTCGTTGATGAGTAGAGTAGCGATCTGATTAAGTAGTATGCAAAAATAGGACATTTTCCCAATGGGAGAGTTGCATGTTATTGGAATGTAAAGTTACCTGAATAGTCTTCCTGTTATATAATGACCCTCGACCGAGCAGTCAATCAAGAGATGCACCTGAGTAAATAAGCGGAAGAAGAGCGGAAGCAGGTGGACGTTATGAAAGAATATAGACAGGTGCCGGCGGCCGTCGAGAGCAGTCGGACAGGAATGCCAGAGTGAGAACCAGCTTGCAGATTGAGGGCTGTGGCGCTTAGCGGCCCTCGGTTGCACAACCCAGCCAAGATGAGGAAGAAGTACTGCTATGGTCAAAAGAAGAACTCGTGTCAATATAGCAGTCTGTCCCTGTCTCCACTCATCTCTCACACACAACAGACATCAACCCTTTCAAGAATAAAGTGTGACAGTTATATATTTTTGTAAAGAAGTGTGTTCGTTCGTTTATTGAAGTCGTCATTATCGTTGATTATGTTTCCGTCTATTATCGTATATGTATACACGTAGTATACAACACTTCCATAGGGTGTCATTTAGCCTCTCAACTTGTCCATTACATTCTGGGTTGTATCTACTTGTCCTTTTTGCGCGGTTAGTTTCTTGTTTCTTCGACTAGGAAGTAGATTGCCCGATCGGTGTGTATCATATCGGGCAAACCAGACTGAAAATAATTGGTTTAGGCAATGAGTGACGGTTTCGCTGGTCATATCTTTGCAGGGAAAGGCAAATGGGAAACAGGAGAATTCATCGATTACAGCAAGTAAATACTTGCTACCATGTATAGATGATGGTAAAGATACTTTAAAGTCTCTAGTTGTTGGAACGACAGAATGGCTTTTATGACTGTTCCTTCGCCACTGGTTATGAATTTTGGTTTCAAATATATACAGAACGTACCGTTGTTTGTTATATTTCTTATTTGGTCCAAGGAAAATGGGAGATTACTTGCTCTGGTAAAACGGAAAAGACGTGTAATTCTAGGATGACAGATTTAGAGGTGTAAATTACGAAGATCTTGTAACGTGTGAGTGAAGGCAGAGATGCGAGAGAATGCATTGGCAGCAGTATTTTCAGTTGCCGAACAATAAACAATGCTGAATTTAAATTGGGATAGTTCGATGCACCAATGACATATTTTATCATTTTTTTTATTTTTGGATTTTCTAGTGTTGTCAAACATGAAGCTTATCTTCTCTTGGTTAGTTATGACCCTTAAGTGTCTGCCAAGTAGGAAGTGACGCAACTTCCGTTGAATTTCAGTTATAGTATGAGCCTTCTTTTCAACAGCATGATGTTTGATCTCATTAGGGTTCAGCTTACGTGAGAAAAAGGCAACAGGTCGACCTTCTTGATTTAATGTAGCAGCGATGCAGTAATGGCTAGCATCCATTTTCACTTCAAATTCTTTATCAGGGTCCACGGTTACTAGAGTAGCATCTTTTAAATTGTTTTTCAGTGTTTGGAAGGAATTTTATACTGATGGTAGCAGCAGAAACACTTCATTGTGATTCAATGGTTGTATTTTGTCCGAAAAATTTTGGATAAATTTGCAATCAAAGGAAAACATACCAATTATTCGCCTTTTAAATTAGAAGGTGGTGGCATTTCAAGAAGCGGTTTAAGTCGATTGCAATCAAATGATATTTGATTGTTTTGTATAGTGTACCTAAGTAATGGTCTTCCATTTTTTACGCTTAAAATTTTTTTTCTATTAAAAAAAAATCTTTTTTTTCTCTGGAGGGGGGAAGTTTTTACCCTTCAGTAAATATTCCCAGAAATCAAGAATAATTACTGTGTGAGTGTGTGTTTTTTGTACAGCACAATACTGTAAGCGCCGAATTAATTTTTTGCCTCTGAAGTGGTGGGGGGGGGGAGAAAGAAAAATATGAAAATCACTTTTTGATTATGTGACAATCTACTTACAGTTTTTTTAAAAAATATCCGTTATGGTGAGATGGGTAAGGCTCCTACAACACTAATCGGCAATTGGAAGCCTACTATATCTATCAACGCGAACAAGACCAGGTATTGCTCATGCTGTTGGCATCGTAGCAAGATTTTGTTCCCAGTCTACTAAAGAACATTGGGCAGATGTTAAGCATATCCTGCGATATTTGAATGGTACCCTGAATTATGGCTTATCTTACTGTAGTGGAGAAACAAGCAACCTCATAGGATATTCAGATGCTGACTGGGCTGGGAATAAGAATGATCACAAATCAACAACTGGCAACCTAATTAAATTGGGTAGAGCTGCTATCAGTTGGAAAAGTCAAAAGCAAACCTCTGTGGCACTATCTACAGCAGAAGCTGAGTATATGTCACTAGCAAGTGCAGCACACAAAGCAGTTTGGTTACAGCATCTTATTAGTGATCTTAGTGAAACTTTGGTTTAATCAATAGTCATCAATCAACTATCTGCATGACAGAAAATCCGCAGTACCATGGACACACCGCTAAATTAATATTACATTTAATTTCATCAAGGAACAAGTGGTAACAAGAATAATGCAACTAACATACTGTCCAAGCAAAAATATTGTTGCAAATGGCCTACCAAAAAGACTTACTAGTGCACATTTTGTGAAGTTCAGAGAACTGTTGGGTGTTAAAACCATAAATTTAATTATCAAACTGCGAGTGAGAAGGAGTGTTGAAAATTGCATTCTTTGTAGATAATATTTAAAATAAAACAAAAAATTAAATAAGGGACTAATTATCTCCCTTTGACTTCGAACTACTAGAGGGGCATGAACCCTTTTATCAATCTGCTCGTCTCATTTTTGTCAGTTCCTGTAAGACAGCCATGCTGAATAAATAGGTTAGTTATTGTGTTCTAAAACGATGTCTCGTTTGTTATTGCTTCTCGTATGAATATTGTTTGTTCTGTTACCACCAAAAGTTTAAGGTAGGATGTTTTTCATTCATTCATTCTATTATAATGTGGTGGTCCCATTGACTATTCTATTCAAAATTTACATACACTCATAAAACATTTGGTGATGTTACCTTTAGATCCTAGGGAGTCTAAATTCTTTTTTTTATCAGTGGGTTGTTCCGTCCCTTCTTTTAATTAGCATTCCGACCAGAAAAACGAGATTTTCGGTTAGAACAGTGACTATAAAATGTCTCATTAGCATCTTTCTAGTTGTTTACTTTTAAAGCAACATCCATTTCATTTTTCATTGTGACCGGTGGAGGGTTGGGTGTAGCAGTTACAGATCTATTTTCTCTCGCGAATTAATGCCCCTGCCAAGCGATTCAGCCACACACTGACCAATCATCGGGCAGAGCGCATTGATTCCATCTCCCTCTAAAGAACTATTTTTTCTAGCCTTTTTTGGAAGTCAGACCAGAGCAGAGCGTACTCGGCAAGCAGAGAAGAAAGACCTCTCTCCTGTCCTCTTCTACGGGACGCTTCAGCATTAACGATCTTCGCCGAAGATAACAGCTGCTACCTGCGACATCCTACTGCTACCTGCGACACCCTAAAAACTTTTCTCACTCTAACACTCTACTTTCTGTCATAAAAGTAAACCTTTCGTTGTTGTTCTTTAAAGAGGCTTTATTATTTTGTTCAGCATTATATAAACAACAACAAATGAACTTATAGTGAATGGAAATTAACCATACACTAAATGGGCGAGGAAGTGTCGGAATACTATCTGTGCAATATCTTTTTTTTTTTTAACTTTTCGACTTCACAGAGCGTGAATCCACTGACTGCAGCTTTTACGAGTCTTTCATTCTCCGGAATGAGATTAACGCTTTTTAATACCCTGTAAATAAGCACAAGATCTGGTAAAAGTATTAAGTGTTCCTTTAATTTCGCGACGTGACTTATACGCGATTTATAAAAAAAATTGTCTATTGATGCGTTTTTTGGTCCTCGATATTTTTCAAATGACTCATACGCCATAAAAGTCGCCTGGTTTTCATCTTCTAAAAAAAAGTCTGTCGAATTTTTCCAACAACTTCTTCATGCCATACTCGGCATTAAGTATGGCGATGTCCAGTTCCAATACTGCTTCTCTAGTTTTTCCTTCCAATGATAGCAACACGACAGGTGCTCTTGTGGTATTATCCAAATTTGTGGCTAATTCCTAAACCTGCATTTCCTTTTTCCAAGTATTGTACTTAAGGCAGGTGGAAAAATAAACTTAGAGGCCATTTTTAGGATCTTATAGCTCTGCTACCAATGTTAAATGGGACATAGAACTTCAATAATTGTGATACTGGGTGAAGGAATTTATTCACATCTGACCAACACCGAGTGGTGAGTGCTAATGATGGCAGCTCGACAGTTTCTGGGTAAAATCGTGACTCCCTTTTGGAGAGTTTACTGGCTAGACAACTCTGGTGGATTAACAAATGCATTTTGTTCATTTTGATATAAGTTGTGGATCTTATGTAAAATGAAAATTCTTAACCATTCTCAAAATATTGCATCGATGGACATTTCCATTTTCAAACTCAATGATCACATAAAAACCTTTATATCTTCTGATCCACAATCCAGAAATTAATCAAATTTGATAACTTTGTAGATTATTAGTCAAAGAATCCAAATATTCTTTTAGAATTTTACAAAGCCAAAAAGTAGATATTAGCAATTTTTTGGAGAAAAATGAACATTTTTAGACTACAGACCCCACCGAAAAATTCAGAAATATCACCTTCAGCTGCTAAAAGTTAAAAAATTAAAATATGGCACAATATTTGAAAACTACCTAAATCTAAATGTAGAACTTTATTTTTTAAAAATAACATGGTTTTCTCATCTTTTTTTAAATTTTAAATTTTTATTAAAGATAGGGTGATACAAATACTATTTATAGATAATATATTCACTGTATATAATGTTAAAAATCAAATTCATATTTATGATATAACAAACCATTACAATATATGTAAATCATTATATATCTAATCCATGGAAAATATTGTTCTGCAACCTAAGGTTTCATGAAGTTTATAACATTCACTAGGCAGTTAAGAAGATGGAATAAAATTGAAAATCGAAAATGCGACAAAATACAGGCAAAAATCGAAAATGCGCCAAAATGCTGACAAAAAGCTGTTAAGATTTCGTTTGTGTGTGGTTGTAAGTGTGTGGGTGTATATGAGTGTGGGTGTATGTGTGTACGCGTGGATGCGTGTTTAAGTCAGGCCGGGAACGTGAAGCGTTGGTTATAGCGGATTTGGGTTACGAATGTGTATACATATGTTGCAATATATTCTTTGGTTGACAGTGGATGTGGGACAAATTATCATCGCTGCAAGTTGGGGGAATGAGTGTGAATCTGATTTGTAAACGTGTATGGTGAGCAAGAATTACAATGGGTATAAGTAAGGTTATATTGTGTTGTAAATATGTTGGTGTAATATAAACGGGGGGGGGGTATCATAATAATAATGGTAATAACTAAATGGGATATAGCGTAAGTATTGCATACTATGGATATCATAGGTGGTATGTATGCAATAAAATAAAATGAAATAAAAAAGGGGTAAATAATAGTAAGTGTGTTAAATCATAATTATATACGTAATAAATTGTTGTAATGCTAATAATAAATGAATGAAATATTGCGTAAATATTATATATTGTGGGTCTCATAGGTGGTGTGTGCGTAATGAAATAAAATAAAATAAAAGGGTTTAAATGATAGATAATGTGTTTGTGTACGAAGATGATTATAACTTAGGGGTAGGGTATCGTCATTGAAAATTAAAGAAATTGATTAGATAGCGGGTTTGAAGGTTGGGGTTGTTTTTTAATAGCCATATATATATTTTTGATGGGTGGTACATATACTATTGTAGAAAAGCTAAGAGTGAATTTGGTAGGTAAGGTGAATGTAGAGCGTTGAGGTCTTTTTTAATGCTCGTAAAAAGTTAAAGGTTAAAATGGTTGAGGCGTGTGGGTAGGAGGAGGAAAATGGTACTTACGGTGCTTTAGGGTTTGTTTTTTTTTATTAAATACGTGTGCGAGGTGGGTTGTGTGATCCTCGTACATATGGCAACTAAAAGACACAAACATCTCTCCCACAATCACCTGGGATATACTAAAACAAGTATCTGCCTACAACAAAATATCAAAAAAATGCCTTCTTTGTTTCCATGAAAAATTAGCCATATCACATATCCATCACAAAACACCTTCCTAAATAAAAAATCTGAAATCCTCTCAAAATGTAGACACGAAAACGAACACCTTCTTTCACACTTCAACACACTCACACAACCCACCTAACACCTCGTACACGTATTTAATGAAAAAACAAAAAACAAAAAAAAAAAAAAAAACAACAACCCAAAATCACCGTAAGTACCATTTTCCTATATATATATGAAGTTTAAAAGAAAAAAAAGAAGCAGTTTAAAAAAATGATGAGTGTTTAATTTTGAAGAAAAAAAAAGAAAAGCGTTGAAAAAAAAAGAAGAGAAAAATGAGTGTTTAATTTCGAAAAAAAAAAAGAAAAGGAAAGAGTTGAAAAAAAGAAGTGTTTTTATATATATATATATATATATAGGTATAGATGCAATACCTATGTAAGCGAATAAAGAGGTGAATATGTCGCAACCGGCCTACAAACATTAACAGATCGGATGACTCGTTCGCCCTAAAAAAAAAAATTACATCCGGGTACGGCCGGAAATGACAAAGCCTTTTTTCGACTCTAACCGGCCGTTACAGCTAAGAAAGGGATAAATTAACATTTATCAACATTTGCAAAACACTTCTGCCAGAAATAATTCTATAAAAATAGAATTAATTATCTTCGCTAGCCTATACCAGGCTAAAGAAGAACTTATTTTCTACGTCCATTTTTTATAGAAGAACTTTCTGCTTACGTGGGCGGTAGAAGTAGTGTTGCCTTTCTTTCATATGAAAAAGGCTTCGGCGGCGAAAAATTCAGAGGTCTCCGCTTTTTTTTAGGGTGGTTGTGACCTTTCCTCTCCAGTTGTTGGGTCGCGTTCGGTTGGCCGTCTTACCTCTGGGCGGGTCTGCTGGGTGTGTCTCGGCACTGGAGAGTTCCTCCGTTCTCATGGGGCGTCCCCCAGGCTTTTACCCCCTTCGCAGGAGGGGGTAAATTTATTGCCTGGCGCCTGAGGCACCCCAAAAAGGGGAATGCCGACGGGGTCGAAAGTATTTTTGACCTTGCCTGACGCGTGTGGGCTTCGGGCCTGCGACCGGATCCACCTTAAAATGGCCTTGTGCCATATTCGTGCGTTGGTGGGACGCATCAATAAATAATTGAGGTCTATGCGGACGCTCTCAGGAGCCACTCAGCTCCACGAGGTCGAATCCTACGTTATCGTGGTTGCATTCACCTCACCGCCACTTCTAGATTCACCCCTCTTTTTTTTCTCCAAATCCCCTTGCAACAAGGCTGAATCCCACTTCTAGTGGTAGATTCACTCTCCTTTTTTTTTATCGCATTGATATGCACTAAAGGTTCTGCTCGTCCATTTGGCTGCGCAACGCTAAAGGCACGGGTTAGCCTTTAGCTACCGCTTCGCTACTGGCGCAGCGCTAAGATAACGCTAATCTTAGCCGCGGCCTCTTGGCCTGTTCACTCGACCGTTTGGCGCGCAAAGCCTTAGCTACCGCCCGATACGTTCGCACAGCTTTGGCGCACAAAACCTTAGCTACCGTCCTGACACGTCCGCATGGCTTTGACACGGCAAAGCCTGAGCTACGGTCAACGATACGTCCGTACAGACTTGGCATGGTAATGCCATAGCTACCGTCAACGATACGCCCGCACAGCTAGGGGCACGACAAAGCCCCAGCTTCACCGATTTGCTCGCTCGACTTCGTATGTGTTAAGGCCTGGCAAACCTTAGCCGCGGTTTCTCCGTCCGTTCACTTAACCGTAGTACTAAGACACGGCTCAGTCTTAGTCACCAACTCGCGCGACTCTACACAACCATGCTGCCAACACCAATTTCGACCTCGACGCTCCAGCAATGCAGCATCCAGTCCACGTAACGACTCGCTGTTACGGACTGCCCTAGCATTGCAACAACTAGCCTACGTACGACTCGCTGTACGGGCTAGCACCCCGATCGACCCCCCCCCCGGTTAACCCACAACGTACTGTCAAAACCGGGACATCGATTTACCAAACTCGACCGACCTCAGTTTCCCGCAACGATCATCCAGCTGCATTCAATGACACGACCGACCTCAGCTACCTGCAACGATCGTCCAACTGCATTCAACGTCTCGACCGACCTCAGCTTACCCGCACCAAGCGTCTCAACGACTCGACCTACGTCAGCTACCCTCACCGAACATCCAGCTGCGCACAACTACGACTCGACCATACTAGCTATCGACATCACCTGTCTAGCTGAAGACCACATACAACCACCACGGATTTTACATACACGTTTGTAATTCAGGCAATAAATCGTCACTGTTGTTGTATCTGTTATCTTGCCTTTGTTCCCTTCATTGTCTTTGGTTGTCACTACTCGCACGCATTAAACTTAAATGAATTGCGGAGTCGACATGCTTATCGGCTCCGCAACAAATGAGTTGGAAGATATGGAAGTAGTGGACTAGATGAAAATACTTATTGATCAATGGAACATATACCCTCATGATAACCAAACACTTTTTTTTTTTTGTAATTTGCATGTGAAAATCTAAACATTGGACTTTATTCAGTGAAGGCACAACAATGTGCTTTTTAAAGATGCTCTGAAAAGAAAGAGAATAGACTCAGAATGCTATGCCTCTGTTATGATGTATATAGCTCCGTAAAACACGGGTACGAAACGGCGCCATGAAAGTGAGGCCGGCTCTGTAGGTTTAGCTCCCTTGAATGTAAATAAAGACACTTCCTTATTAGATAGCTTGCGTGTTAATGTGTTATTTATTATCGCTCGCCATCGGCACCAGAACATGGTATCAGAGTGGGATTTTTTTTCTACATTCGGCGAAGTCATCTCTCCACACCTCGGATAAATACACATTACTTCGGAAAATAACTAAAATAGTGTATACGCACCGGCAAACTAATCCAACTACTCTTCGGACACCACGTGAACACATAAAACACGGAAGTCGGACCGGATCATTACACGGCACAAATCGGATACAATACCTCGGAGATAAGACTAATACTTCGGAATAATGGCTTACCCCATCCCACCACCGGAAAAAATGGACATGGACGGCGATTTGAGAGAGAACTGGTCCCTATTTAAACTCTCATGGACGAACTACGCCGACGCTACGCGCATTGATACCAAACCGGCTAAAGTCCAGATAGGAACATTTCTCTCTATCGTTGGCAAGGAATGCCTAAAAATTATAAAAAATCTGCCCATGACAGAGGAGGAACGTGCGGACATCAACTCCACCATAAAAAAATTATCGGACTATTTCGAACCTAAATTAAATACTACATACGAACGCTACGTATTTAATTCATGCGACCAGGAAATAGGCGAACGTTTCGATGCATATTTGAACAAGCTGAGAAAACTAATAAAAACGTGCAGATACAGCACGCTGGAAGATGAATTACTCCGCGACCGGATAGTGATGGGAACAAATAAAAAAGAAATTCGGACCAGACTCCTCAGTGAACCAGACCTAACACTAGACCGGACAATAGATATATGTCGGAGCACTAAACAAAGGGACAGACAAGTTGACGTGATAGGCAGCAGAAAAACAACAGAAACAGTGCATTATACCCAAAAAGCAGAAAAAAGAAAACAGAGACGGGAGCATATCAAGGACTGAAAATTCTGCGGACTAAGCCATGACAAAGGCAAATGTCAGGTCTATGGATTAACCTTCGCAATCTGCCTAAAGCGTAACCATGTTGCAAGGATGTGCCAATCCCAAGGGCATCCACCACGGTCAAATAAACTGCCAGCACATGCAAAGGTCCGTTACGTCAACGACGAACCTGCCAGCAGTGATGAAAGCATATATGCCTTGGATCCTTTGTTAGACCGCAAACACTACTACACAAACATCCACGTATCCCCCTTAGGAGGCCAGAAAGCTCTAACCCTCAAGTTCCAAATTGACACTGGGGCAAGCTGCAGCACTCTTGCTCTTGTGGACTACAAACGCCTCACCACAGCACCCTTACAGCCCTCCCATATAAAGCTGAAGCTGTACGACAATTCCATTCTCCAACCCCTGGGAGCTGTAACACTGTGGTGCGAAGCAAACAACATCAAGAAAAAAGTCCATTTTCAAGTAGTGGACAATAATTCGCCATCCTTATTATCTGGACGGGCCAGCTCTGCACTCCAGCTTATAGCCTTCAACGTTGAATGCATCAGACACCTGGACGAAGTTAAATCACTCACCAAGGAGGGTGTTCTCGAAAACTGTAAAGATGTATTTTCCGGGCTGGGAAGACTATCAGGAGAATGCAAAATACAGATTGATAAAAAAATCAAACCAGTTCAGAACAACCCCCGCAGAGTTCCACTACCACTCAAAATGGAGCTGAAACAAAAGCTGGAGGAATTGGTTGAACAAGGAGTGATAGCATGGGTCACAGAACCGACACCCTGGATCAGCAACAAAGTTGTCATTCGGAAACCCCACAAATTGAGGATCTGTATTGACCCATACCATTTGAATAAGGCAATCCAGCGTAACCACTACCCAACTCCAACAGTCGAGGAAATAGCGACAAAGATGAGCAAGGCCAGGCTCTTCTCGGTCATAGACACTAAGGATGGGTTTCTTCAGGTTGCACTGGATGAGTCGTCTTCATACTTGACAACGTGTTGGACTCCATTTGGCAGGATACGGTGGCTTAGAATGCCACTTGGAATTAGCTCAGCCCCAGAGAAAGGGCAACGACGACTCGACCACTGTTTCGAGGGACTGGACAACACTAAAGTTATCGCAGATGACAATATTATATATGGTTCTGGTGAGAATGATGCGGAGGCCGACAAAAGTCACGACACAGCATTCAGAGCACTTATCGAAAGATGCCGGGAAAAGGGTTTAAAACGCAACCCCAAAAAGTTAAACTTCAAACAAACTTCTGTCAGTTACATGGGACACATCTTCAGTGCACAGGGCTTAGCAGTAGACCCGGAGAAAGTTAAGGCAGTTTCACAGATGCAATACCCAACAGACGTCCAAGGTGTTCAGAGAGTCCTAGGAGTCGCAAACTACCTTGCTAAGTTTACACCCAAACTAAGCACTGTATGTGAACCGCTGCGACGCCTACTGGACAAGGACTCTGTATTTGACTGGTTGCCACCACACGAAACGGCTTTCAGTAGGATGAAAGAACTCATCACCCAAGCTCCAGTCCTCCAATATTATGATGTTAACAAGGAAGTCTCACTGGAATGCGATAGTTTGGAGGTTGGTCTTGGAGCTGTAATAAAACAGGGTGGACACCCCATCGTGTATGCGTCCAGAGCACTTACTAAAACGGAGCTAAACTATGTTCAAATTGAGAAGGAAGACCTCGTCATAGGACAACCTATCAGGGTGAAGTGTCATCCACAAAACCCTAACAGCGACTGGACGCCTGGTATAGTCACTAGCAAAGCAGCACCACGCAGCTACATGGTCCAGGTAGATGGACAACAGTACAGGCGAAACAGGATCCACCTGCGCCAACAGGCCACATTTCCTGACCGGGCACCCACTGAGCCCCTGAATATTCGCCCCCGGCAACTAGATACATTACACGACCTATCGAAAGGTAGATGCACAAAGCAAAAATTGAGGAGAAAGGGGAAGAAAGGAAAGAAAAAGAAAAAGAAAAGAAAAAAGCACATAGGGACCTTACTTTGATTACTCGGAATTTTACTCGCTTCATTCAAAAATGAACTCACACACAATTACAAAGTATGGACTTTTACAGCATCACACATCACCTTGAACTCAGTGTAAACATCACTTGATAAGAGGGATGTTATGATGTATATAGCTCCGTAAAACACGGGTACGAAACGGCCCCATGAGAGTGAGGCCGGCTCTGTAGGTTTAGCTCCCTTGAATGTAAATAAAGACACTTCCTTATTAGATAGCTTGCGTGTTCATGTTGTAGCGTAAATTTCATATGCATACACAAACATCGCACTCACATTTTTAAACCAATCAACAAACATTAGAACATTCTAGAAAAAAAGGATCCAAACAACATACACAAAATTCGCGCCCATAGATTTTTAAGCCAATCAACAAACATTAGAACATTCTAGAAAAAAAGGATCCAAACTACAATATACAAAATTCGCACCCATAGATTTTTTAACCAATCAAGTACTTTCCCCCCCCCCAAAAAAAAAACATTCATACCCGTTTTGATCCTCTTCGGTGTTATAAAAAGAAAGCGATTGACCAATTCAACAGAGATCTAGCCGCTAACAACAAGGAACCTATGTTACGCTACTGGACTGCTCCCTCACCCACCAAAACACGAGAGACGCCACACTGTCTAGCAAAGACATTGCCATTTCTACTTACACCAAAGGCGAAATCGGCAACAACGACAACAACAACATTGTGAGTTCTTTGGTACATATTCTCACTGAATAATAAACCTTTATTTTATAGTTATTCAGATTTTGTTTTTGTTTTGTTCGGGAAATTACTTGCGAGGAACACGTACTGCCTCCAAACTTTATTTTATACTTGTGACACATCTCGCAAATATAACCCGACAATTGGTGACCGCGACCACGTAAAGTCAAAGAAAAAAACACCATGGAAAACACAGAAATGGACACCTTATTGTCACAGCCAGCTACCCAGTCAGCTCTCAGGATACCGCAGTTTTGGACACACGATCCCATTTTGTGGTTCGCACATGTCGATGCTCAATTCGTCACACACCGGATACGCAGCGATGCAGCGCGACTGAACCACATCATTGGATCACTCACTCACGAGGTGATGGCAGAAGTCAGGGACTACATCATGGCTCCGCCTGGTACGGTCCCGTACGACACTTTCCGGGCCGAATTGATTAGACGAACCTCCGACTCACGACAGAAACGTCTACGCCAGCTTCTCGTGGACGAGGAACTAGGCGACAGAAGGCCATCGCAGCTGTTGAGACGGATGAAACAGCTGATGGGCGAAAACCCACTTCAGCCAGACATCCTAAAACAGTTGTTCGTCAATCGATTACCGGCAAACGCACAAATGATCCTCGCTTCCGCCGGAGAAAGCACACCAGTGGGAGAACTAGCCGAGTTAGCGGACAGGATCATGGAAGTTACAACTACCGTAGCCCCGGTGACACAGGCGCAATCATCTAGCAACCCTTTCCTGCCGACCCCTGACAGCTCAGAGCTTACTGAGCTACGAGCTCTAACCCAGCAGCAAGCGCGACAAATTCAGACCCTCACAGAGCAGTTACAGGCCTTCACTAGGGACCAACCGCGACGGAACTACAATCAACACTTTGGCCGTCGCCGCTCTCGTAGTCGGGACCGACCTAGTAGTTATTGCTACTACCATCAACGATTCGGCGATAAGGCACGCAAGTGTGAGAGTCCCTGTTTATATAAACAGTCGACCCCTTCACCACCGGGAAACGAGAAAGCCAGGTGGTAAGAGCGACCGACATGCCTGGCCCTGCCCGAAGGGGTCGCACATTTTATGTCAGAGACCATACAACCGGCATTCACTTCCTGGTGGATACCGGTGGGGAAGTCAGCGTCATCCCCGTAAAATTGGTGCGAGAAAAACGCACACCAACCACGATACAGTTACAGGCCGTAAACCATTCCCCTATCCCAACATTCGGCGAGAAATCCCTTACTTTGAACTTGGGATTCCGTCGTACATTCCAGTGGATTTTTGTCGTAGCGAAATTACCAACCCCTATTTTAGGAGCAGATTTTTTGCACCACTTCGGCCTCTTAGTCGACGTAAAACGAGGACGATTAGTCGACAACAGTACAGGCCTCACTGTGCGTGGTATAGCCACCCGAACGCCGTTAATCAGCCCTGTTGTCTTCCAGCCTACAACCAACCGGTACGCGGACATCCTCAAGCAGTACTCTGACATCACCCGACCTGTGTTTCGAGATAAACACATCAAACATGATATTACTCATCACATTCAGACACAGGGCCCACCTGTCGCAGCTCGACCCAGGAGACTCAGACCGGATCGTTTAAAAGTGGCTAAACAGGAGTTTCAACACATGATGGACCTCGGGATCATCCGCCCATCCAGTAGTAGTTGGTCCTCCCCACTTCACATGGTTCCTAAGAAAACGGCCGATGACTGGCGCCCTTGCGGAGATTACCGGGCACTTAATAGCTGCACCACCCCGGATAATTACCCGATTCCTCATCTGCACGACTTCTCAGGCTCACTTCACGGAAAGTCCATTTTCTCCAAAATTGATCTTGTGCGAGCTTACAATCAGATTCCAGTCGCGTCGGCAGACATTCCAAAAACGGCAATCACCACACCATTCGGATTATTCGAATTTCTTCGGATGCCGTTTGGTCTTAGGAATGCTGCCCAAACCTTCCAACGTTTCATTGACGCAGTTATACGAGGTCTACCCTTCGTATACGCGTATATAGTCGATCTGTTGGTAGCAAGTGCTTCCGAGGAAAAACACACGCGACATCTACATCAACTATTTCAGCGATTGACGCAATATGGTGTAGTGGTCAACCCCAGCAAATGCGAGTTCGGAGCCACTTCTCTATCTTTCCTCGGTCACGTCATAGATAAGGACGGAATCCGCCCTCTGCCCGAGAAGGTCAAATCCATCATGGACTACCCTGCACCAACTTCCTTACGAAAGCTCAGGGAATTCCTCGGTTTAATTAACTTTTACCGGCGGTTCCTCCCTCACTGTGCGGAAACGGCCCAGCCACTCACAGACCTTCTACGACACCGAACGAAAAAGAACGAGACCATAACCCTAACTGAACAGGAGCTAAATTCTTTTTCGAAACTGAAACAATTACTGGCCGAAGCGACGATGTTGGTTTTTCCGAAAGCAGACGCCCCTCTTTGTTTACTAGTCGATGCATCTGACGTCGGAGTGGGAGGAGTACTGCAGCAACTGGTAGACACCACCGGCAGCCACTATCTTTCTTCTCCAGACGACTGCAACCTGCGGAGACTAAATACAGCACCTTTGGCCGAGAACTGCTAGCAGCATATTCTGCAATCCGACATTTCCGCTACATGTTGGAAGGGGCAGTTTTCACCATATATACAGATCATAAGCCGTTAGCACATGCCTTTCACGCGAAACCTGGACGTCATTCACCCAGAGAGGCCCGTCACCTGGATTATATAACCCAGTTCACGACGGATATACGACACATAAAAGGCACGGCAAATATGGCCGCCGATGCAATGTCACGCAAGCATATAGATGGCGTACAAACAGTTGATGCAATCAACCTTCAACAGATCGCAGCCGACCAAGAAGGCGATGAAGAACTAGCAACCCTGCAAAAGTCCCAAAGCCTTACCTTCCAGCAGATGCCATTACCTTCTTCGGCTGGACTCATCTGGTGTGATACCTCCACCGGACATGAACGCCCGTATGTACCGGCTAAACACCGACGGCAAGTTTTTTTTAGCGCTACACAACCTAGCGCACCCAGGCATTCGTGCAACACAGAAGTTGATAACGTCCCGTTTTTTATGGACAGCTATCAACAAAGACACCTGCGAGTGGACTCGAAGTTGCATCCCGTGCCACAAAGCGAAAATTGGTCGCCATATCAGGAGTCCTCTAGGAACCTTCCACGAACCCGATGCACGTTTTAAACATGTGCACATCGACATCGTGGGACCACTGCCACCTTCACAGAACATCACGTATCTACTCACCTGCGTCGACAGATACTCTAGATGGCCCGAAGCATTCCCTCTGTTTGATATTTCGGCAGAGACTATCGCCAAAACCATTACGTCACAGTGGGTATCTCGCTTTGGCACACCGGAAATAATAACTACAGATAGAGGACGACAATTCGACTCCCACCTCTTCACAGAACTAACTCGCCTGTTTGGATGCAAACATATTTGCACAACAGCATACCACCCAGCAGCCAACGGCATGGTTGAACGATTCCACCGTCAACTAAAGGCCGTACTCAAAGCCTACCCTACCAGCACCAACTGGATGGAGTACCTCCCTTTCGTCCTCCTCGGCATCCGTGCTTCTATCAAAGAAGACATTGGGCATACACCTGCTGAGCTGCTGTATGGAACCACGCTGACCCTACCTGGTCAAATGGTTGCACCCATCACACCACACAATGTTCCGGATCCGACGAACTACGTACATCGCTTACGAGAGTTCATGTCACGTCCATTACACACACATCCACGTCCACAGAGAGTAAAAACACATGTCCCTTCGGACATCAACCAATGGACTCATGTATTTGTGCGCAACGACGGAGTATCAACGCGTCTTCGACCATCATATTCTGGTCCTTACCAGGTACTCCGGAGGCACGCCAAATATTTCATACTGGACATTAACGGGAAGCAAAAGGCAGTTTCTGTCGATCGACTTAAAAAAGCAGTCATCAAAGAAGCTCCGGCCGAATCATCACCACTCCAACCTCATACCCCACTAACCACACCAACACAAACACCTTCAGCTACAGACAGGGCACCCACAAGTACACCCCAACCACATACTAAATCTGGCAGAACAATCCGCCGGCCCACCAGGTTCGTGCGATTCTTTTAGTAAAAGACAAGAATTGCACATATAAATTTTTTTTTTTTTTTAATATTTAATAAATATTAATCCGGAAGGAGAGTAATTGTAACGTAAATTTCATATGCATACACAAACATCGCACTCACATTTTTAAACCAATCAACAAACATTAGAACATTCTAGAAAAAAAGGATCCAAACAACATACACAAAATTCGCGCCCATAGATTTTTAAGCCAATCAACAAACATTAGAACATTCTAGAAAAAAAGGATCCAAACTACAATATACAAAATTCGCACCCATAGATTTTTTAACCAATCAAGTACTTTCCCCCCCCCCCAAAAAAAACATTCATACCCGTTTTGATCCTCTTCGGTGTTATAAAAAGAAAGCGATTGACCAATTCAACAGAGATCTAGCCGCTAACAACAAGGAACCTATGTTACGCTACTGGACTGCTCCCTCACCCACCAAAACACGAGAGACGCCACACTGTCTAGCAAAGACATTGCCATTTCTACTTACACCAAAGGCGAAATCGGCAACAACGACAACAACAACATTGTGAGTTCTTTGGTACATATTGTGACGCGAAATTGTCTATAATCCCAAAACGGGACTTTATTTTCGCACGTGTGAAGACGGGGCAGGTTGGCACTTGATCCCCTACAGAAATAAGTCCTGTTCAGAGTTCTTCTCTCAGTCATATAAGAACTGGCATATTACATGAGGGAATAATTTAGGGCCAGACTGACCACCGCCGGCATAGGGGTTACAAATTTCACACTATCACACACCCACCAGGCCGCTAAACTTCTTTCCCTTAGATAATAGAAGAATACGGGCCTATAGGTCTTAGTCGTAATAATATTATTATTGTTGTAGTCGGCAACTCCGGTTTCCCGTGTGATACTTTAGGAATTAATAGGATAGTTCTAAGCAAGATAATATAAGGCGAATAGAAGCTGAAAGGAAAGCATGGAATAACAACATAGACCACATGGTAAAATGAAAATACATAGGTTCTTTACTACGGTTATACATATATATATATATATATATATATATACGTTCAGAGTGTCAAAACATATAATAGGATAGTCCATGAATATGAATGTCTTTTCTTGGCTTTTATCCTTTTTTCAAATTGAGAGAGAGAGTGGTAAACAAAATTTGGGTGTAAAGGAAAAATGTCCTAAAGTTACTTATCTTATTTTTTTGACGGGGTTCCACTGGAGAATTTTCTTCTTTCACGGGCTAATAGACTTTGTACTGTTTTTAATACTGGCTTGAAGGATTTGGGGTCCTTCGTGTCTCAGTTAGTCTTTTGTCTTTAGCCCGGAGTAAAATGGCTATGGTCCGACTGCCACGGGCCTTGCTCAAAAACTACCTTTTTTGTCCTTTACTTCCGCTGAGGGGAAGGGAACCCCACTTCCGTTTTGGGGTCCCAGCTAATCATTTGGCTTCTCTCTCTTTCCCCTTCCGATGTCCGGCGACCTGAGGTCACTTAAGTGCGAACATCTGGTCTATATTCTTCGTGACCCACATTCTCTCCTAACGGTCACTTTTTGACTGCTAGATAATGTTAGTTCAACGGGGGGATAGTATCATTCTTACCTCTTCGTCTTCGTGAGCTATCACGTGACAATATTCTCACTGAATAATAAACCTTTATTTTATAGTTATTCAGATTTTGTTTTTGTTTTGTTCGGGAAATTACTTGCGAGGAACACGTACTGCCTCCAAACTTTATTTTATACTTGTGACACATCTCGCAAATATAACCCGACAATGTGTTATTTATTATCGCTCGCCATCGGCACCAGAACAGCCTCAATTTCATTTTTTTTCTTTTTCTTTTTTGTTCAAGCTTTTATTTTCTAGAACTGTTCACTGTTAAAATCAGACTGGATTACTGGAGAACTTCAGTTTTCTAAAAAGGACCGCGGAACGACCCTATTTCTATTATTATTGAATTATGCATGACACCTCATATGTCATTTACAAGTAAATGTCAGTTGGGTAAGGGAGGAATTGTGACTGTAGATGTAATGATGGTGATGTTTGGGTTGGCTGCTCCTAGAATAATCAGGACTACTTTGTTTTTTGTTTTTTTTTTGAAAAGTAAACATTCAGATGAGAGAGTATGAGATAAGTTGGAGCCTGCAGAATTACCAACTGATGATCATTTAAAATCAAAATGCATTTTCTTTTGTTTTACCAGCAGCATAGACATATATAAATGCAAATTCTATAGAAACATGTTCAGCGATAGGAATGTTTGTTACCATTTTTAGCGAAGAAATGTGTTCTTGCGAGTGTGTGTTATTCCCTCGCTAAGTGTTGTTGTAAAATAAAGGAGAATGAAGAAATAAGAAGACGAAGATGCCGTAAGGTTTTATATGAAGGTTTTTGATGGCAGCATGGAATAAAGGGTTTACGTTTATGCTGCAAGTCTCGTAGGAAGGAAAGAAGTAAGGAAACGAAATGAAGTTGTGATGGAGTGGAGAAAGCATTTTAGCAACTAAATGCCTGAGAGAAAGTGCATTGTTAGGTTAAGGCATTGTTGGATGTGCGAGGGAGATATGTTCGCCGTAGTGTAGCAAAAGTCGTGTTTGCTGTTTGAGGAGAAAAACGTTGAAGTCACCGTGAGTTTGTGGTTCTGGTTGTTTCAGGGAGAAGCATGAATGTCTCCTGAAAATGTTGCTCAGTGAAGAAGTAGCTAGGTGTTGGTGCGATATATTGCATCGCAATCGTCATAACCAATTTTGGGGGTGACGTAAAGTTCTTCCTATGTGTGGCATATTGAATTTATCTAATTCATATTCAACAGGAACCCCTTGGTCAAAGAGAAATAGACGCAAGGGGTCCATAAATTAGATTGCTTCCCTCATTGTGTCGACGCTGCTGCTGCTATTGAAGAACAGCCAGCAAGATGTCTGCACTGACCGAAGTTGTTCAGCCAAAGAGGGTGTTTGACAGCTTCCCCAATTTGTGCTGCCCAGAAAGATGGTGCAGGTTGAATTGGATAGGTCATCCTGATTAGGTGAAATTATGCGTCGACCCTATTGGTCGAATTAAATTACAAGCCAAACAAAAATGCGAAATTCTTTCTGCTACATATGTAAACTTTTTTTTCTAAACCCTAAACTCAATTTTCTTACAGAAAGGACTTTGCAATTCAATATGAATACTCCAACATGATTTGAATTTCATATTAAAGTGCTTATAGAAACTTTGTGCCTAAGATAATCATTCAACTGACATTTAAGAAATGACTAATTGAATAATATCAACTGACTTCTTGCTTTGTTCTAAGTTTTTTAAACTTCTTTAGCTCATCCAAAACCTTTTCACTATTTTATATCTACGGAATATAGAACTTTCATTATTTTAAGTACAAGACTTTTCCTTGTCATTATGCTGTTTTGACATTTGTATTCTTGTCTTTAGGCAGAAGATGACCAAAAACAAAAAACAAACACGAGCCGAGCCTGGAGATTTTGATCTTGGAGCAGGAACTCTTCCATTAAACCAGAGGGAGAATCATTGGTTAAGAGAGACCAGGGCTATTTTTGGCCTTGCTCATGCATACACATATAAGCCACCTCATTATACTGAGCATGTGACACATACTATTATAAAAGAGATGCAATTAAATACGGACATGTGAGCAACTACCCATCTGAATGAGAGAGTTTAACATTCTAAAGAAACTTGTTCTTTCACATATGTTGAAAATTTTATTTGAACAGCAACACATTGTGATAGTAACAGCAGTTTTATAACTTCAACTTATAGTTGGTTGGTAGTTTGGGTTTTATGGCATATCAACCTTCGTAGGTTATTTAATGCCAAATCCATTTTATACAAATAGTCAGTTGTATTTCAAATGATTCATTCTAGTATGAGTACACAGTTTAATTGTCAAAAACATTTTTATTTGAAACTATCTAGGCAAGCAGTTCTAATTCAAACAATTCAGTTTAGTATAAGTACAGATTTTCTTTACACATAGTTAAACGTCAAAACAGTTCTCTGTTAAACAATTCGTTTAGTGTAAATACAGTTTCAATGTCAAAAACAGTTCTATTTCAAATAATTCAGTTTAGCATAAGCATGCAGTTTAAATTTAAGTACGGTTTAATTGTCAAAAACATTCCTATTTCAAGCTATTTAGTTTAGCATAAGTATGCCGTTCTATTTAACCCAGGCATAAGTTCCTATCAGGTGCTACTATGCCGGGCCAGAGTGCTCCGTATTCCCCAAAGGCATAATGTAAACTTCCACTTGGGTTTTGAATTTTAATTTTTATGAATGAATTTCAAAGTAAACAAAATTTTTGTGTATTAAATTTTGTAGGCCTTGAAGAAATTGTTTTTTAGTTTGTGGAATTCTCCAGTTACTCCAGGTAGGAACCTGTTAAGCAAAGGACTGGGGCATGGTCATAAAGAATCCAGGCAAAATGTATTGCTGGAATGACCAGGGTCACGAGGTTTGTGACCAGGATTGGAGACCAGAGTATGGTCCTTTTATGGTTTTGAAATTCTCCAAGGAATTGTAGAGGGCCCTATCGTGTTTGTGGAGGATGAGAGATGCATCTGTATTGTATTTTGATACATGCATGTCGGGATAGCCAACTGTGCAAAGAATAGTATGAAATGAATTTAGATAATAATCAGCCTGAGCAAGTGTTACATAGACGAAGGGTCGGCTTCTAATTAAGATTGTATAATTTTTGCTGTTGTTCAAGTAATTTTTTTTTGTATTTTTTTCAACATGGATCTTTTTCAAACATTGCTGGTTCAATGCTAGTTGAATCTGTTTTCAAGGTGTCAGAAGGTAAAAATAAAACCATTTCATTTTTTTTTTTAATTAACAAATCCATTCGTTTCATATGTATCAATGCCAATGTCAGATACTTCCTGTTTTCTGGGTTGTGTTTTTCTTCATAACACTTTAACATAGTAAAAGCACGATCCCGAATTAGACTTTCATTGTTTTCAATTTCCTGAAGCTCTGGTTTTTTAAAATCGAGGATACGGGCTAAAAATTTCCAATCCAAACCAATGTTTAGAGCAATAGTGATGTCATTTGCAGCTTCCATTGATTCCATTATTTCTGAAAAAAGTTAAAACATCAATATCATTTATTTTATTTATTTAATTACAATGAGAACTGTTCAGAAGTCTTTCATAATGTTTGATCATTATTATTATCATCACAATATTTGATCATTATTATCATCTTAATTACAACAAATGCCAACATCATAATTATATTATCTTAAGATTTTAATTAGTGCAAACGTGTGTATGTATGTATGTGTGTGTATGTGCACAATGTGTAAAAATAACAATAATAACAATTTAAAACTAAAAAGTATACAAAATTCAATAATTAGATGATGACTTCTTCACAAAATTTGTGCTCTCAAACATACAATGTCGAAAATGCATAAGCTAATATATAAAGGATAAATAAACAAATCATCTAAATTTGCCAACACTATCCTTCTTCCATTTCTTTTTTTATTTATATATATATATATATATATACACAGAGGGTGCAATAAGGTAAATTGTTGCTATTTTAAGTTACTAGTTTCACACTTAGTTTCATGTTTTGTCTACTGTGCAGTAAACTAGAGTCAGTTAGGCACTGTCTGTGAGGAAAGCAGAACTATGATACCATTTACTCCTCCAGAAATCAGGAAATTGCATGCTGTTCTACATGGTATTCACAATGGAAGCTCCAATACAAAGATTTCACAATGTTTGGATGTCAATCTGAGTACATTGCAGAGTATTTGAAAACAGTTGTTTACAAAAAGGTACTGCAGCTTGGAAGCCTCACTCAGATCATCTAATAAGAAAATACCTTCAAATTTGTTGGTGTGACCCAGGACATGATTAACAACAACCCCAGTAAGACAATCAGGTATATAGCTAGGAACATAGGAGTGTCTGAGTTGCTCATCAGGGAGACAGAGCATAAAGACATTCAATATTTCTCATAGAAGATGAGAAAGAGACAATTTTTATTATAGGTCAATAACTGAGACAAGAGAAAAGACCATGTTGCAAAGTTTTTGAATAAACTTAAGCTTACATTCTAACTGAACATACTTCGGTTTTTCTCAGGTGATGAACTCAGAATAACTGTTTACTTGCTCTGTCCACACAAGATGTACCAATATAAGATGAAATCCAAATATGCTGTCTATATCATGGTGTTTGAAGTGGTCACTAGCAATGGTGACATTATTTCTTCATTTATCTGCCTACATGGCCTCAAACTTAACACAGACGCGCACATCAAGTGCCTGGAAGCGCTAGAGCTGCCCTGGATAAAAGGGATGGCTGCTGGAAGACCCTATGTCTGGGAATAAGAATCTGTGCTATGCCACACAAGCAGGAAAACCTAGTGTTACCTGACAGAAAATTTCTACAACCACGTCACATCAACATCAGGCTGCCTAACTCACCAGATTGCAATTCCATTGGTTATTATATGTGAAGAATGGTTAAGTGAGAGACCAACAAAACTCAAAACAGAATAAAAAATGAACTGAAGACATTTACCCAATTGTTACGGCCACCGGCCACGGTAGGATTATAATGCAGGGAAGCAAGAACTACTATGAGAATCGGATGTGGGGCAGGCGATTGGCGGATCTTTGAGCCCTAGCAACAGTGGAAGAAGCAGCCGAGAAGGGGCAAAGGTCTTGACCCAGATAAGGAAAAGACATGCCAGTGGTCGAGGCAGGGAGAGCGTTTGAACGCCAAAAAAAAAAAAACGAAAGCCAAAAAGTCAGTTTCGAGCTTCACCAAGGAAGAGAAAGGTCGCCTTTTCACGTGGTCCGGTGAAAGGGGAAATTCTAGTCACAGAATGGCCTAATAGAAGCCGTTGACTCCGTTGGGTAAGAACTTGAGGCTCAACGTAAAAGAAAAGGAAAACAAAAACTGGTGCCTTGCAACTCGTTAATAGGAGATTAACGAATATAAGAAAAAAAAATTAACAAAAGAAAGGAAAGAAAAAAAAAGGTTAGTCAAAAATTTTATTACGAATAATATACGTAACCTAAATAAAGGTCCGTATCAAGACTATTCCAAAGAAACATTTTTGAGATTGTTCATTAGCAGCAAGTTTCGGCAGAAAACATATTTGTTTAAAATTTGTATATCCATATTAAAGACGAAGAGGAGAGACTTTTGTTCTTCGGTAAAAGAAGAAAAAAAAACAAAAAAAAAAAAAAACAGGGAAGTTCCCTCCCTTTAATTGTAAAGGGAAAAACAAGATGCGGATATAATTTTAAAACAAGTTAAAAAAAGAAAAAGGAGAACTTTGTCTTATTGGAAGGACATAGTCAGATACTATTGGAAGCGACTTGTCCTCCACATTTCTGTATATTTTTTGTTATATACGTTTTGCTCTTTGTTTGTCTGTTACAGTTGCGCTTTCTTTAAAATAAAAAAATGTAAGAATGATACATATATAAAGAAAAGAAGAAAAAAACAACTACGTGTCATATTGTTTGTCCGGTTCAGAATTCCCCACGTTTTCATTCCTATCACGTTGACCTCTTTAATCTTGAAACACCCTCATTCGTCCGTGGTCTTAGTAACCCCCACATAGGACATTGTCCATATCTCGAAAAATTAAAAAAAATTAAAAATACGTGTGAAAAACCGTAACACCATAAAGTAAATATTTCTGATAAAGCAAGATGTCAGTGCTATTTTCATTCTTGCATCATTTAGATGACACATAACCCATCACAATATATATATATATATATATTTGTGTGTGTGTGTGTGTGTGTGTGTGTCTTCCTGTATATATCTATATGCATATACATATATATGCATAGATATGTTAACTTATATCCAAATTTATACATACACATACCTATATGTATACAGGAGGTATACTTAGTGTAATAATTATTTTTGTGGGAAAGGAAATTAGCAGATTTCAAATCCTTGATGAGAATATGTTTATATATTTACACTGATACTCTTGGGAAAGGCATGAATCCCTCTCTTCTCCCACTCCAGCTATGGATAAATATAGGAACACAGTAAGTTCTTTAGCCTTGATTAGGCAACCATTCTAGGAGAAGGAAAACTCTCAATTCAAACCAGCTTTACTCTGTGTCCTATAACAACTCGCAACACGTGATGAATAGGCACCATCTTGTAGTCGTCATTTTTCATCAAATAAAACTTAGTTAAGAGCCCTAAGTAAGTCTCAGTATTCTTATATTTCATCACAATTTAATTAACTAGCAGCAAGATGGCATTGGAGTTGATAGCCTTTATAGTGTGTTGCATTCAACACAGGGTTCCAATCATAATAGCACACTTTGCTTAAACATTGATCTTGTGTTACCTCCTGCCTAATGAGGAGGGGTTGAGAAAATGAATGCTCAGTTTGAAAATTGACATTGTGTTGCATCAAGCTTGTAGCTGAAAAGTTGGGTAAAAAATATATATACATATATGTTTACATATACATAAAGGTGGCAACCATAGTCAAGGGCAACCTGTAGGCTCCTTTTCAATAGCTACATCACTGCAGTGTGGGGGAGAATACTACTCCATTCCTTGAATTCTTTGATTTTACCCTTGATACATACCTTATAATGCTGAATGTTAAGCAAGGACATATCAAGTACCATTTTTGGCATCTTTGGTTTTACTCAACCTGGGATTGAACCCCAGTCTCCCAGGCCATTAGTGAACACTCTACCCACTAGGTAATTTATATATATATACATATATATATATATATATATGAGGTGGAAGGAATTTTCGTATTTTCGTTTGGCATGCAATTTAATTCGATGCATAATTTCACCCAATCAGGATTAACTATCCTATTCATCCGGGACCTCCTTTCCAAGCAGCAGAAATTGGGTAAGCTGCCAAACACTCTCTCTTTGGCTGAACAACACCGTCCAGTGCAGACGTCTCACTGGCGGTTCTTCAATAGCAGCAGTAGCATGGACTCATGAGGGAACCTATCTAATTTATGGATTCCTAGTGTCTAATTTCTCTTTGTTACAAGACGAGATCTTGCCTTGATTTGAAAAAACAAAAAGAAAGAAAAGAAGAAAAGAAAAAAAAAACGGAAGTTAACACTTCGAGTTCTCAACCAAAAATGAAAAGTTGGTCGCTCACGCATGGGCTCCGCGCAGAACTTCCGTTTGCGATAAATTAACAAAAAAAAAATACATTAATAAATATCCAATCGGAACGCTTCCCGCGGGGCACAAAAATTGCCGTTTCTGAGCCTACAGAAAATATATAAATAGACGGACCAAATAATCATCAGTCAGACTTGTTCCTTCACACGACCCGTGTTAAGGATTCTACGCACCGTCCAGCGCCTGTCATCCGATACATCAAACGATCGCCGCCGCTAAGAACATTGTCCTAATTCCGAGAAAACCATCCCTTCACCACGGGAACTTTGTAACTATCCCTCCACCACGAGACAAGTACAGTACATGAACTTTGTAACTACTACCACTGAATTCATTCTTTAACTGTGAACATATTTCTCCATTCTACTCTCTGTACTTGATTATTTATAAAAAATTTTCTATAACATCATTATTGTGTTATTGTGAGTATCTATACGTTCTTTGTTTTGCAACCATACGCATTTCTCGCCCACAACTCAGAATATAAAATCTTAGACTAAGAAATCCCAGTTGAATATGAATTAGATATATTCAATACGCCACACACAGGAACAACTTTATGTCACCCCCAAAACTGGCTATGTCGATGCGATGCCTAATCCCGCTCCCGGCACCTAGCTCTCATTTCATCTCTGGGCAACATTAATGAAGACACGCACGCCTCTCCTCAAAACCACCAGACACACAAAACTCATGATGACTCCAAAGTTTATTTCCTCCAATGGCAAAGAAGACTTTCACTAAACTACGGCAAACACAATCCCTCGCACATCCAACAATACGTGCTGCTTTCTCAACTCTATCATATCTCCATTTCGTCTCTCTACATCTTTCCTTTTCCATGAGGCTTGCAGCACAAAAGCAAACTAAATATTCCATGCTGCAATTAAAAACTATTCCTGAAAACATTTCGACTTCTTACATCTTGGAACTTCTCACTTTTACATACCTTACAAAATTAGTGAGGAAACAACTCAACGTAAACACACGCACGTTACAACTTTTCCTTGCTAAAAATAACAATTTCACTACAACTTAAAATATATATACCAATTAAAAGAAAAACCTTTAAAAATTACTCATATTTTTTGTAATGATATTTATTTCAGCAGACCTTATATTTCAAACATTCTGCATCTTCAGACAAAGAAATAATGAGAAATTTCTAATGAAGATTTAGAAAAACTCACAAAATCCAGATCACCCTATCTCCCTAACCCAAATTTCATTTGCTTCTTTGTTTTTAATTTTTTATTAAGTAAAGACCAGATCATTTGTTTTTTCTGTCTGGTTGACAAATGACATTCAATTCCTGTGTCAAGATGTATCAATATTTTAACTCTCTTTCCTTTCACTTATTTTATGTAATAGCAAATAAACTCTTAAACCCAATGAAGGATATAAGTAAAAAATATAGAATAAAGGAATAAAAAGATTTAGGGAGAGAGAAAATTATCTACTATAAACAGCTTACATGGGAATTAATAACCTCTTAACAAATACAAAATTATATTAAAGAATATCATATTGCATATCAACACTATTTTATCATAAAAAACTTAGAAAATTGTCATTTTAATACTATTCAATATAATTGATCACATCAAAAATTTAAATTAAAATTATACCGGTTACCATGAAGATATTCTCTAAAATAGTAAATATAAATTTATATATCCTCAAGATTACAATCATATACATATTATCATAATATTCATATTATTACCGTTAGGACGATCTAATCATCAAAGGGAGCTAAACCCTTTTCTGTTTCAGGCGGAGTTACCTCCTCCCTTTTGACCCCTACTGTTTTGAGTTCTCGTAGATACACGAGACCGGGACGACATTATGTGTGGAGCGCGAAACGAAGGATGACTTTAAATTCCTCGAAACAAATATGGACTTAATTTACCTTTTCCCGAGGGAGCTGTGACACACAGCTCAACCCATATTGATATATGTATTGTGTACCATCCAATATGTGTTTGTCCTTGTAAATAAATGTTCTAGTCAAGTCAACTGTGAGTACTATTCATTTTTCCACTACTATGTCTGTCTTCGATGTGTTATACACTCCCCCCCCACCATATTCGTCTAAGGGCAAGATCTTCATTAAGACGCATTAATAGTTATAGTGTTTCGACACCCACAGATGCAACAATTACTAAACCTCAAATCCTGAAATTTAGAAATAAAATCATATTAAGGTTTGGTTGGTTGGTTTTTATGGCATATCAACCTCTGTAGGTTATTTAACGCCAAATCCATTTTTATGTGAATAATCAGTTCTATTTTAAACAATTCAGTTTAGCATGAGTACACAGTTTAATTGTCAAAAACATTTTTATTTCAAAAAATATCACTAGTGTTATTCATCCTATCATTTATCTCACCATTCACAGTCCTACTATTACTATTATTGTTAATGTTGTTATTGTCATTGATAAATCTCAAAATTATCTTTCAGAATTTCTAGGTATTCTAATCTTTGTTTAAATCCACTTTTTCCAAGGTCCTCATCATATATTCTATTATTTTCATAAAATATCTTTTTATTAGAAGATAACCTATTAATTCTAATATTAACAGCATTTGGGATTTGTCTAATTATCGGTCTAGGGTGGTTACAATTAACATTAATATAAGAGGGGGTTTGTTTGTCTTTATGAAAGGGTTTAAAGCCATTTTCAGATAAAATAAAAGTAATATCTAGGAATTTCACTACTTTCAGATTAGACATGATCTCAATTTTAAATCCCAGTAATTAAAGGCCCTTAAAATTTTCTTTTGAATTCTTCATGTTTTTTGGGCCATTACTCTCTAGTATAAAAATGAGGCCATCACATCTGTATAAGCCTATTTGCTTTGGGTTGATAACCCTGCTCAAAGTATCTAATATATATATATATATATATATATATATATATATATATATATATATAAATATATATCCTCATCAACATATTCATATACATGTAAACAAATATATATTCATATCTCTATACATGTATATATATATTTACATATACATATACACTTTCATACATAAATATATATATATTACTAAATATATATATAAGTATATATATATATATATATATATATATAAAACTAATATTAAGTCTTTACATTGTAAGCATCTTTAAACCAGTATAGCAAACTCACAGCTGATGAGAACTATTCCACATACAGACTCATCACAAAAGCAAAACAATGTATCCTAAACAACCTAGTCTCTTAAAAACAGACTATCATTCAACAAGGAATGTAGAGAGGTTATTTAATCACAAGCAGCAAAAATGTCTCCCTGTTTCAGCAATTACATGTAGGTTCTTTAGTATTTTGAAAATTTTATAACATGAAATATGTGTCGAAGGTTGATCAATAATTTATTTCTATGTTTTATAAATAGCGTTGTCTTTATGAGGAAAATATAAATTTATAGTTTCTGTAAAAATTTGTTCACGTAATTGCTGGGTTTTTGGATTTTCATGTCGGAGCAGCTGGGCATTGGCTGAAATTTGAGTTCTCAATCATTTTTCAAGAACAAAGCTGTCTGGTGATTTTTTAAGATTGAACAGGTTTCTGTTAGTAGAGAAAAAGTTTTTGTTTGAAAGAGTTCAGGAAAATTTCTCTCTCTGCTGAATGTTAAACAGTGTCAAAATTTGGTTAAAGAGGATTGGTCTGGTTTTGTATTACCTGGGACTAAAGAAGATCACAAGTAAAACAAATTTGTAAAATTTCTTTCTTCAGGAATTGTGACGAGGAAATATGACACCCTAATACATTTGCTGAGTTACCAACCCTAGGTATCATTGAAGATATGCTTCTCTGCTGACACATACATGGCTAATAGAGAGTGAGGCTCTCCCGTACCCATATCACCTTGTAATGATAGAGAGGGTGGGAGAGAGAGAGACGTCCCCTCTTTCCATTATTCTGCTTACTACTATAGTCGCTGATGGTCAGATAGTCGCACCCGCCCCACCCATAACTCAGCAAATGTATTAGGGTGTCATATTTCCTAGTCACACCCTCACCCTTAAAAGAAAACAGGAGAGAGAACCAGTCTTTCACCAGCGAATTTTTCCTTTTATTTTTATCCGCACCACTACTATACTTTAGTGTCTCATAGAACGTTCTCTCTCGCTCTTTCTTTTTTTTATAATTTCGGCATTTTGAAAGGATGTCAACTGGTTTTGTTCTTCTATGTATATTTGAAAATAAATCCTTATTTTGGTTATCCAACTTGTTACTTCCATCGGGCACGGTAGGATTATAATGCAGGGAGCAAGAACTTTTCCATGGAAGGTTCGTCTAGAAATTTGTTTATGTCCTCCATCTCCATCATAGAATAAATTAATTTTTATTTTTCATAAAAACCTCTCTTTTATCCTTCACATTCAATACTTAAAAGAGAAATGTCGTAAAACATCATCATAACTCCTTTGTTTAATAGTCAACGAAGACTGGGGTGCAGAAAAGCACACTCTACTTAAATTATATAGAACCTTAATCCACTCTAAAATTGACTATGGCTGTTTCATATATGGAGCAGTCAGAAAATCCTACCTCAAATCATTACAGAGAGTCCACAATGAGGGATTGAGACTCATCTTAGTAGCTTTTAGAACATCCCCCAATGGAGAGCCTTTATTCTGAAGCCCATGAAGCATCTCTAAAACTTAGATTCACAAAATTACGTCTACAGTACTATAGTGAACAGAAATCTTTACCATCCAATCTGGTTTATGACTGTACTTTCCATTCCAAATAGCAAAGCCTATTTGAGTAGAGAGAAAAGACCATAAAAACATTCGGTTTTTGTATGAAACACATACTGAAAGACACAGACATTTCACTCACAAACATTCATGATATAATACAACTAAGCTCTCCTCCCTGGCTACTAAAGCAACCTGTGGTTATCCTTGATTTAAACAAGCTCTCTAAAAATAAAACTCATACCCTAACCTACCAAGAGAAACTAAACAACATTCAGGAGAGATTTCTGAAGCACTTACACATTATCCTGGATGGCTCCAAAAGCAACAATGGAACCGAAGGTAGAGCAGTTCTCCACAAGAAAACCTTGAAAAATGCCACCCAAAAGCGGTCTCCATATATTCTGCCAAAATCTATGCAATAAATTTGGCACTTAAACTAGTTTCAACAAGCAAAAAAGAAGAGTTCATCATTCATTCAGACTTGATCTCTGTTCTACAATCACTTAAAAACACAAAACTTGATAAATACTTTCATTGTCAAGCTTCTGAACAAACTCATCTCCATGAACCAGAGCAAAAAGGAGATATTCTGCTGGATCCCAAGCCATATAGGAATCCAGGGAAACAATAAAGCGGATTTATTAGATAAAGCTGCACTTAATATGGTGTCTGATGAAAAATCAAAAATCAAACCGAAAATCAAGGAAATAATTACAAAGAAATGGCAACAATTATCGGAGAAATATCCCCACAACAAGCTCTTCCAGGTACAGCCGATTTTAAAAGAAAGGAAGCTGGATCCTAATAATACTCACTCCTTCATTCTAAAAGATGGACCTCTCCAAAAATACCCTTGTGGGAACAAGTACACTATAAAACACATCTTGATCAAATGTTCCAAACTAACCAACATTCAATGAAGGTTTTATAATGTTGACAATATGAATAAACTATTTAGAATAATAGATGCAAAGCGGATTTTGAACTTTCTGAAAAGAATCGGCCTCCAATCAAAATGTAGATTGATGTATTTTCCATACTCACAATTGCTTAACTGTGTGGAAACAAATAACTAACATTAGATAGAAGTACTGATGTTAGATGAAATAATTCCAAGTATTACTGTGTGCAAACAAGTGAGCTTTGGTTTGTCAAAAATGTTAGGTTTGTCAAATATGTGCTAACGATTCATATATATTTGATATATTATACATAAACAGAATTTGGCATGAAATAAACCATAAGAAGTTGATATGCTATGAAACCCAACCAACCAACCAACTAACCCCTAATTCCCAGACAAGTTAACTTCATAAGCCAGACATCCAAACATCATGGACAAATTTGCAATAAAAAAGAATAAGAATAACCAATTTGCAATATAAACTAAATAATATCAAATTCAAAATACAAAAGAAAATAATATCGGCAAACTTTTGAGAGGAATGGCTAATTTCAAACAGTATATTCTGCAGTAATATAATACATGATGAATTGTCATTGGGCTTGGTATTTCCAGCTAAATCTGAAAAAACACTAACAAATTTTCTGAGATTTTTATCTAATTTTTATCAATTTAAAACAATAAATATAAATTTTACTTTATAAAAATTAGACATCAAAGAATGTTAAAATAATTGAAAAGTTATATAATACGAGTTAAATTTTCATTAGTCTGGGAATTCGCTTTTCTATCTAAAATAAAAAGTCTTATTTGACAACTACCACTCATTAAAATACAATCAGATTAAAAATGGTGCAATGGCAGAGCTTTCTGGAACATTTCTTTTGAAAAATAATGTACTAATCTAATGAGAGTTCTTTTTGCATGGAAAAGCAGAAATATAGTGTGCTAAATGAACTGCATATCACTAATTCAACATCAACTGCAAACTCAATATTATCATATTACAAGACAATCTCAATGGCCAGCTATTGTTTGGTTTAGTTTAATAACGTATCAAATCCTATTGGTTATTTAATTCAAAAAGATAATTCACTTACAAATGCACAATTAGAATCCTAACTATTCCTATTTTCAACACTAAACTGCAATTATTTTCTTATTGCACTTTAGCAGAATTTACATTTTCACAGTTATGTTTTAAAAGCCACTTATCAGGATGTTTTTGGAAAGTTAAATTCATCATCAGTTTTTTGTTGATTACTGGCAACCATGCGCTTGCTCTACTGAATGATTTGACCTTGGTATCTGACCAGACTCCTTCAACTTTCTTGTTCTCCAATGTTTTTCTTTCTCTATTATTTTCTTTTAATTCATTAGAGGTTAGTGTACCTAATTTCCAAACACACATGATTAACATACCTGAAGTCTGTTTTTCGACATCATTTACTTCATATTTATTAACCGGGTTAGATTCAGTTTTTTTTTCATACAAGGTCAGTAAGGGTTCTGAAAAAAGAAATTATATATAAAATTGAATTTTATATATTCAGAACATTAAATAAATATTTGTGTTTTATCTAAAAAATCTAAAGAGAAAATATTTCCATTAATCAAGAAGAAAGGAAGCTGAGTATGTGCGTGAAGCCCAGTTAGGTTGTGGGTAATGCCTCTCAGGATTGGCAACAGTAATCTGAAGGATAAGCTACATTTAATACAATTGCTAAGCCATAAAATAAAGAGTGATTCAATCAGCTCATCCACGTGAATTCAGCTGGTGAAAGATGGACAATATGACAACAATGCTGTGAAAGAGTGCATCATCTCTGCTGATGTAGATTTTTATGAGTGTGGCATGCAGTCGCTTATTCATCATTGGGGATAATGCAAGGTGTGACTGAAGTGAAGAGAATATCAATTTAAAAAAGGGGAAAACAATGGGGATGAATACCTATATAATGAATTTTAAAACCCCCAAAATATCTGAAAAAATATAAGTTTGCTATACAATAGAGAGGTGTCAAGCAAAACATACCCAAATCATTGCAATGCTACAAATGGCAAAAATATGGCCACCATGAGGATAATTGTAGAGGGTGTGAAGTGTGCTGGAAATGTGATCAACAAAATCCTGACCACCACATTAATGATTGCCTACTCCAACATAAATGTGCCAATTGTGGTGGCAATCATCCAGTATACATAAGATCTTGTGAGAGTTGAAGGCAAGAGGAGGAAGTATTAACAATAAAACACCAGAATAATATTCCTTACTATGAAGCCTGTCAAATAGTAGTATGCTCTAAGAGCACTATCTATTCCCAAGCAGTTCAGTGTAATAAATCTCCATACAAGTATGAGACAATTGTTAAAACCATAATCCAATTGGAGCCGGGCAACTGGGAAAGCTTCATCAATAAAACCAAAGCCTTGCTTGATACCACCAGAGCTGCAGATGCATCAACTACATCAGTGGATCCTGCAGAAAACAAAGAGGAATCATCTGCCCAAACACAGACATGATTGGGGCAAACCAATACTGAGGAGAAAATGGCAATAATACCAATCACATGGCTAATAAAACACCCTGTAACAAAATCTCCTAATAAAACGAGATCAAAAGAAAAAAGATCCCCAATATGACCTCCCGCTTCTACAGACTCCTCTCCATAAATGAAAAAACGCTTAAAGACAAACAAAACCTACACCAAAACCAAAAATACAAGAATCAGAAAATATAGAAACGATGAATAAATTCAGACTATTAGAAAAGATGGAAACAGAGAGCAGCCTCCAATTAATTAAAAAAAAAACTAAAAAGAATAAACCAATAAACAGCCCAGAGCAAGGAGTATTAATGAACCACCAAATAACTCTGTGGAATTGCTTGGATTAAATACAATAAAAAAATGTCCAACAAAATCATACAATGGAACTGTAGAGGAATTACAAAGAACTGCTACTACTCCTGAATAAATATAACCCCAAAGTAGTATGTCTTCAAGAAACATTCCTCCAAGATAAAAACCAGTTGAACATAAAACACTTTCAGTCATTTAATCACCTATACAAAAATGGATACAGAGCTTCTGAAGGTTTTTCTATTCTTGTTTGGAAGGACATACTGCAACAGCAAATCAACATCGACAGTGAGCTCCAAGTGATTGCTGTTAAAACTACCTCCAAATGATCACATAAACAACAAAAAATTTAATAAACTAATAGAACAAGTTCTTAAATTGCACATATTACTAGGTAACCTTAACAGTCACAGTACTATATGTGAGGAGGGGCCTGAAAACCAACAAAAAGGGCACTGATCTGAAGGTGGTAATCAATAGCAACAATCTTTGTATCCTAAAAAACAAATCTTCAACTTACCTCAACCCATCTACCGACTCCTACTCAGCTATCGACTTCACTCTATCTGATCCTTCAAGCTACATGGATTACACATGGAAGGTCCATGACGATCCTTGCAACAGTGACCACTTCCACATAATAATGGAAGTCACACAACCTGTCCAAGACAACAACAGACCTCCATGCTAGAAAACAAATAAGGACGACTGGTAACAATTTAAAACCTTATGTCATAGAAGACTGGTTAAAGACCCAAACAGCACAGTTCTAATTAAACATTTTTCTGAAACATTAATTGCAAGAGTAAATGAAACTATACAAAAACCTCACCCTCAAACAGACACAGCACACCCTGGTTTAACAATGAGTGCGAAAATAGCAATCAGACTACGAAATGCTGCCCTCCACAAATTCAAAAAGGAACCCTTAACAGCCAATCTAAACTCTTTTAAACTGCTTAGAGCAAAGGCAAGGAAAACCATTAAAGAAGCTAAAAAGATCAGTTGGCAAAATTATGTAAATAAACTTAATTTGTCCACCAAAATAAACACAGTCTGGAAAATGATCTGCAAAATTTCTGGCAAAAACCAGTCTAATCCACTCAAACACCTCATTAAAAATAATACTCAACTCACCAATATAAAAGATATGCCCAACACACTAGTTGAGACCTTCTCAGCAAATTCCTCCTCCACAAACTCCAACACAAAATTTCACAAATACAAAGACAAGAAAAAAAACAAAAGCTCAATTTTAAATTGGAGAACATTGAAAGCTGCAATGAACTCTTTTCATTATCACAACTAAGAGAAGCCATCCAAAAGCCCCACAACACTGCAGTCAGCCCAGATGAAAATCACTATAACTTTCTCAGACAATTACCTTCAAAATCCTTAGAATACCTACTTACTGCATTAAATAACATTAGGAAAAATAATAAACTCCCAGAATCATGGAAACTAGCAACCATCATCCCAATACCTAAATCAGGAAAGAATAATCTTTATGTATCAAACTATCACCCAATAGCTTTAACAAACTGCCCGTGTAAGATCATGGAATGAATGGTCAATAAAAAGTTAGTTTGGTTCATAGAATCCAATAATCTTTTTACCAACTTCCAAAGTGACTTTAGAAGCCAAAGATCAATAATGGATCATGTAGTCAGATTAGAAACCTCCATCATCATCATGTCGTGCTGCCAGCACGGATATCCCTGACCCTCTCTCGCCACTTCTCCCAATCATTCATCGCCTCTGGCAGGGCTTCAGGGTTACATCTTGTGTCCTCACATAGCTGCTGTATGTAAGTTCGAGCTGGTCATCCTGCTTTTGCTTGGCCATATGTGGGGGTCCATAGGAGTACATCACTTATGAGCTCGACCTTGCTTCCCCAGCAGTGTCCTGCGTGTCTGGTTCGTCTAACTTGGAAAGTTTTCGTGATGGGAGGCAAGTGGCCGTATAGTTGGTGTCTCGTGGGGTGTTGTCGCCAAGACTTGTTCAATATTGCTCTCAACATTCTTGTGTAATTGCCGTCTAGTTTCTTCTCCGGTCGTTTAGTTAGCGTCCATGTAGTGCATCCATATAGCAGTATCGATACAACTGCTGCCTGGAAGAAACTGCGTTTCATTTTATTGGTCAGGTCTGATTTCCATATGATTGAGAGCCTATCGATAGCCATCCATGCTTTCGTCAGTCGTGTGTCGATGTCTTTTTCGGTTGATGAGACGCTACTTCCTAGGTTGGTGAATTTGTCTTCTAGTTTCAGAGAGGCTCTGTCTAGTGTGGAAATGTTGCCCGTTTGGTTGTAACACATATATTCAGTTTTGTGTGCATTGACATGGAGGCCAATGCCTGCTGCGGCTCGTTCCAAACTATGCAGTAGCGTCTCTGCTTGATTAGGCGTATTCGCCAGTAACACCAAGTCATCAGCGTAGTTGGCGTCTGTGATTGTTTTTGCGGGTGTAGAACACAACAATGTACAACAACAATAACAGTGACAATAATAACAAGCAACACTTACCTGAGGTCCAGCATAGTCAAAATATTTATTGTATTTAAAAAAAAATACAAATTTGGCACGAGGCCGAAAAATGGGGGGGGGGAGGCTGGTCTACACTATCCTAATCTCTAACTTAACTAGACTCATTCACTGACCAATACATATCTCCAAGTTAAAAAACACCAAAATACCTCAATTGAACGTATCACTATCAAACTGCATCCACCAAAAACAACAATCACCAAAACAACACTGCTGCTCTATGAACTTCTAAGCTTAATCCCATATTTACAAAGTGAGGGGGAGGGGAACAATTTAAAAAAAACTATAAGGAACGCTATATACATCTTTATTTAAAACTTCCCCTAAAAACGAAAATGAACAAAACATATATACATAATGATAGTTAGTATGGGGTCCCCCCACGTACTAAAACATGGCAGAAAAAGGGGTTAACCAGTCGAAAATAGTGTCGAAGGAGGAAAAATAATCAAATTAGATAAATAATTGGAGAAAATATAAATAAACAATAAACATGAAATAAAATAAGCCCTCCCTCGCACTCCTGGAGAACTCCAATTTCTGTCATCTAACAGAGGGGAAGGGAAGGGAGAGTAAAACAAAAGAAGGGGACAAAAAAAAGGGGGGGCCCGATGACCTTGCATACTCTAGCTAAGTTAACTCAAATAGGAACAAACTAAATCAAAATGGCCTAAAAAAATCTAACTTACCTGGGCTGGGTGGTCATGTCCTTCCGGTAACTCAATATCCTTAAGTCCCTGGAACGTCCAAAGTGAAAATAAGGTTGGCTCCTACCACGCGACACAAGCGCGCAACAGTCACCCACCTTTCGCCAAACTCCAGTGAAGAGAGTCTTTTTCTCTCAGACCGGATTTTGACTTTGATTTGGTGTTTGTAAAATGCCACCAGGGTCTGAGAAGAAAAAGACTCACCCTCACAGAGTTCCTTCTTTCTTGTCGTCCAAATCACGACACGCATAACGCCGAGTAAGCAGAGAAACACATAATGTTCCTGTCTGTTCAACCTCGGCACCACATTGCTGCACACAGAACTGGCTTCCAGGACAAAAAACTTTCCATTGAGGATGCGGACCATGTAGCCTTCAAGAAGCTTGCACAGCGGCCGTACGACCGGGCAGTGAAAGAAGGCGTGACTAATAGTCTCCTCCAAATCACCGCACCGGCCGCACTCAGGCGAAATGGCCTGTTGCGCTGCAAACAATCTCTTGCCGACCCAGAGGGCATTCCGAATGACCAGCCAGGTGAGGGAAGCCTCGTCATTATTGAGACACCTCAACCTGGGGGCCCAAGGCCACAGTAAGCGACCCTCCGCCTCCGTCACACCGAGCTCGCCAATCAGACCATCGCTAGCGGCCCCCCTCACTAAACATCGATATAATGCCCTACTCGACAACGGCCGGCTGTCAGAGAGACCTGTCTGCAGCCGAGAGAGCACTTTCAAGGCATGCCGACACTCGCGATAGAAGGGGCATTCGCATCTGGGCAACCGATGGGTCTCCCCATCAGCAAAATGCACACTTCTTAGCGACGGGAAAGATTGTTTGGTGTCTTCTTTCCAGACGCTTCCCGCCGCCGTGTCTCGTGAACACATCCGGTCTAGGAAAGTAAGACGCAGAGTATGGCGCCGTACCTCGACGTTAGGTACTCCTAGACCGCCTTCAGAAGGGTGAAGGTAACAGATCTCCCGTCGCACCAAAGGATGTCTCTTGGCCCAGAGAAACTGGAAGAGAATCCTTTCCAGCTTGAATAGGATGGTGGCCGGGATAGGAAGTACTGAAAGTCGGTAAACGGCTAGGGAGTAGATGTGCGAATTGCACACCTCTGCCCGACCCTTTAGGGAAAGCCTTCTACGCAGCCACAACTCAGTTGCGGCTACGACCTTATTCAGCACTTCCGACCAATTTTTCTCCAATTGAAGGTCGGGCCCAAACCAGACGCCGAGTATCTTGCACGGACCGTCTTTCCAAATGAAGGGGCCGGGAAGGACACAGCCTTTCCACGAGCCCAACCGCAAGCCGACAGACTTTTCGCGGTTAATCTTGGCCCCCGTTACAGCTTCGTACCTTCCGATTTCTTTGCTCACCTCCTCCACCTCGGCACTGCTCGTTACAAGCACGCTGACGTCGTCAGCGTATGTAGTGTACCTGGCCACCTCACTGGCGCCAGGTAACGTGAGGCCGCGTTGGACCGGGTTCGCCTTTATCCTGCGTAGAAAAGGCTCTAACGCCAGGATATATAGCATTGGCGATAACGGGCAACCTTGACGAATCGATCGAGTCAGAGTGAAGGGCTCCGACCTTACTCCATTCACCTCCACCACGACTCCGGGGGACGCATAAAGGAGACGTATCCAGGTGCGAAAATCAACCCCGAAGCCGGCCGAAGACAGGACAGCCTCCAGAAAAGCATGGTCAACCCTATCGAAGGCCTTGGACTGATCTAAATTGATCAGCGCGGCATTTCCGTCGACTTTTTCTACGATCGTACGGACCAGATGAAGACTGTCCTGGATAGTCCTACCCTTCACAGCACAAGTCTGCTCGGGGCAAATCAGACTAGGCAGGACAGTCTGCAAACGGTTTGCCAAGATCTTCGCCAAAATCTTTAAGTCCGTGTTTAACATCGTCAAAGGGCGAAAGTTACTAACCCCATCCCCACCATGTTTGTTCTTACGAAGCAACTTCACTATACACCTGGTGAAGCGTCTGGGTATAGTACCCTGCCTCATCCAGTTGTTATAGATGGTTGCCAGCAAGGGGACAAACATGTGCGACAACCTCAAGTACACTTCATAGGGCAGACCATCAATTCCGGGGGACTTATCCAGCCCGACCGACTTCAGTGCAACCCGAATCTCCTCCTCCTTTATGAGCCCCTCACACCCAGCCGCTTCAGTCGCCGAAAGGCGAGGGAAGTCGGCAAGATAGGCGTCGAACTGAGCAGAACTCAGTCCGGGCACCCTGGTGAAAAGCTTCAAGAAATACTGCCGAAACTCCCCACAGATGGCTTCGTTTGTAGTTCGACGGAGCCCCTCCGGCGATGTGACACTGGCGATATGCCGATCTGTAGCATGCCTCAGTTCCTCGGCCCGTAACTCCTGGGCCATATTCGTCGCCTCGCAGGACATTCTCTTTAACCTAGCCCTAACTACTAGAGCTTGGTACTCCATAATTTGCAAGGAGGCCAGCTCAGCCTTAGCTACGTTAACTTGCCCACTATCTCCCGCCAACACCGCCCTATCTAGCTTATCCTTAATCGACCTTTGCTCCGCTACCCTAGCTGACTTGAGTCTCCTACTATAGTCGGCAGCAAAGGATCTAATGCTATCCTTAAGGTTAGCCCACCACCTATTACCCATAATGGCCCCCGTCAATTCCCGCTTTATCGTTAGTTCTAGCTGGTTCCGGAAGTCAGCCTCCGCAAAAAGGGAAAGGTTGAACTTCCAGTAACCAGACATCCTACATCTAGCCTTATCTAACCTAATCGACACACATAAAAATTTGTGGTCGGAATTTTTATACGCCTCAAAACTTGGACCACCTAAATAGTCTAAGTCGACTCGCTTAACTAACACTCGGTCCAAATAGCTATACAGCTGGGCCGAGGCGCCCCTACCGGTCCAAGTCCAAACTATCTTATTTGGGTGCCTTTCGCGAAATTTGTCCACCAGATCAAATTTCTGGACAAACTCACGAAAATATCTGGCATCCAAGGGGTTAGTACCCGCACTAGTAGCCCCTCTATCTAAGTTGGGATCAAGGACGGCGTTCCAATCTCCCACTAAAATTACCCGCTTTGACGGAACGACGTACGGCTCGATGCGCCGGAAAAAGGCAGGAAGCTCACTGGTGGTATTGGGTCCATAAACCCCAATCAAACGAATTGCCTTGTCCTTTATGGTAACATCCAGAACACAAAGTCTGCCCGCCGGATCTGAAAGAACAAGAGCACACGAAGCGTCCAGACGTCTACTTACCAGCCAGGTGACACCTCTAGAACGACTATCAAAGCATGCTGAGAAGGACAAATAGTCCCTCGCCAGAATACCTTCATAGAAGTTGGAGTCGAAGTGAGTCTCCTGTAAACAACAAATATCAATGCCGCGACGCTGGAGGTATAACAATAGTTGGGATCGCTTAGAATCCGACCTCAGGCCGCGGCCATTTAAACTAGCCAACCTTAGATCCATCATGAAAATTACAGGGGTTGAGTGCCCGGACTGAACATGGCTGGGGTCAGGACTCCGACGGTCTGGCTCATGGATCCCGTGGCCATCTCATTATCGATGGCTCCGTCATGAGCGAGACCCCCAACATCCCGCGGAAAAGTTAGTTTCAAAGCCCTATAGAGGGAGGGGTGTAGAACAACAGGGACCCTCCCAACAAGCCCCTTACAGGATGAAAGATCGTCTTTTATGTATGATATAGGGCTGAGGGCCTCGTTTGCTTCCCCGAGCATTTTCATGACACCTTCCGACCCTCGGCCCTTCCGAATGACTGTGGTGATCCATGCATTGGGGAATTTTTTTGGGTCCTCCACATTATGTCCATTAACTTCCTTGAAGTTGTGGAGGACCCTTAAATCCTTCAACAGCTGCGGCTGGACCTTATGAAGACGATCCAGGGCCCCTCATCCACCCGGCAGATGTTTGTCCCGGAATGATGGCGCGGTTTTTCTCGTTTTTTTATATGTTTAGGGACCTCATCCCCCGAGCTGTCGATTGATGAGCTCCGCTGCCGTTTCTTGGGCGTGGTAGATGGTGATGATGAGGTTGCTGTTGCTGGTGGTGCTGGTTTAGTTGGTGGTGATTCCAACGGCAGCGGAGGGGGGGTGGGTCCCTTTTTTCCCCGGACTAGCACAGACATGAGAGGCGGAGGCATGGATCTATGGGGTGGTGTGGTTGGTGGTGGACGAATGGTTCTGGGATGTCTTGGTGATGATGGTGTGGAATGAGAAGGCCCTGGTCATGGAGACGATTTCCGCTCCAGGTCCAGCCGCTTTTTAAATTCCAGGAGTTGTTTGAATTTCTCCCGGCCTGGGCTGAAAGATCTGACCCTGGGAGGTGTGTGCTGTTTAGGTGGGGTCTTGGGTGGGACTTTGTTTTTTGGGGGGGATGATTTCTGTGCATATGTGGGGGTTGGACTGTTGGATTTTTTAGAGGGGGGTGAACTGTCGGTGCCTACCTGGGCCGACTTTTGGGAGCGAGGATCCTCAGGTTGGAGCTTCCTCCCACCTTTTCCCACAGTCAGCCACTCAGCCTTCGCCTCTTCGGAATTAACCGCAGGAGACGAAGGGGGAGTGGGGTTTTTTTTACCCGCTGGTGTGGGCGAGACTACGGGAGCCTCCTTTTCCGTGTTTATTTTAACCACAGGTGAGAGGGTATCGTGTCTGTGGTCGGGCTTCTTCGGGGCCTTCTTCCCCGGGCAAACTGCGGAGAGGTGACCAATCTCGCCACAGTGCCAGCAGGCGGGTTTCCTTCCTGATACTATTACGGGAAGCCTGCGCCCTTCCACCTCCAACCAGTTGGGAACGGAGTAGAAGGTTTTCATATCCAACATGATATCGAACCTCCATTCCCCACGCATTCCATCGTGTGTTGCTGAGACGATGTCACCAAACTGAAGCATATAGGCGGCTAAGTTTGCGTCTCGAAGGAAGCTAGGGACCTCGTATATTGAAACCGTGGTCCGCCGTCGCCCCATATATTCTGTTCTAAAGAAATAATCCTTGTTCTCAAGGGGTTTTATTGTTAGGGCGACGGCTTCTTCTGTGGTCGGTAACAATATATCCCAGAAAGCGTAAGAAGCACCAGCGATTATCGCTTGTGCCTTTACGCCCAGGCTGGAAATTTGACGAAGGACCATGTCTTTTGCGGGCTTAACGATTTTTCTGGATCGTTTGTCCACTAAAAAGACAGACACCGTTCTTTTTTTCTGGTCTTGTCTTACCTCCTCCAAATTGAACATAAGGCCATGCTCCTGTATTTCACTGGAGATGGCCTTTGCTCGCTGGAGCAGGTCGTCGACATCGACCTGTATTTTCGGGGGGGCTGTCCAACTATTTTCTTTTTCTTTTTTATCCCCCCCTTTTTGGGGAGATAATTTTCCTTCCTTTTCCGGGGAGGGTAATTTTTTGGGGGGCGTTTTTTCTTTCTGATCAGGGGAAGGGGCATTTTTCGGGGTAGGTGATGTGTTTTTCTTCTTTTTCACCTGGGGGAGAGGGTCACCCTTAGTAGGGGAAAAAAGGGCCTTTATGGCCGAGCCTTCTGCCCGGCCGGCCATAAATGATATGATGAAAGAATGAGATGTAGAAATGAGGAGGAGAAAAAAAAACAAAAAAAACAACAACAAAAAAAAAAAATTGGGAGAAAAAGAACTTAGCTTTGTTTTTCCAACCGGGTCAGAAAATTACAGCCCAGCCGGGAGAAGTTGTCGTGATGAGATGGTAAAAATCCGATCCGATGTTTTACTGCAAATAAAAATTTTCCTTTTTTTTTTTTAAAAAAACGGGCAAAATTACGACCGAACTAGACAAAGAGGTCCAGCATAGTCAAGACTAATGCTTACTGACAGGGTTGGTATTTATGAACAGACATAGCCAATCAGATGTTCTAGCCAATCACAATCCAAGGAATGGACCGGCCAATGTGGGCACATTGGAATCTCCCAATGTGCCATAAATAGCTCTTCCATTGAAGACTGACTCACTTGGTCTTGGCCTTGCTAAAGACGTTGCTCTTAGCCTAGCTACTGACTACAAGTGTGTTTCGTATTTCAACAGCGGGGTACCTTTTGCTTCTTTTCTTCATCAGCTCGAAGCCATTTTCTCTGATTTTGTCGATCGAAGTTCTAAGCACGTAGTCTAGATAGATGATAAAGAGGTATGGGGCTAGCGTGTCTCCTTGTAGTACTCCTGCAACAATGTCGAAGTATTCCGGGTATCCATCTGGTGAACGTACTTTCACTTTGGTGTTCCTGTAGAGAATCATTATTGCTGCTACGGTTTCTTTTGGTAGGCCGTATGCGAGTAGGATTTGTTCCATCTTCCCTCTGTGGATGGAATCAAAAGCCTTGGTAAAGTCGACAAATAGTAATGTCGCTTGAAGGTTTTTTGCCCGAACGACTCCAAGGATTCTATGGATGGTCAATATTTGGGAGGTTGTGGATCTATTTCTCCGGAAGCCATTTTGGTTTTTCCTAAGGATGTTGTCTATTTTGGGTTCTATGCGGTTTCGTAGTAGGGCATTGTAGATTTTGTTTGCTATGGATGTAAGTGTTATCCCTCGGTAGTTCTTGGCTAATCCGAGGTCGCCCTTTTTTGGGAAAGGAAGGATGCATCCCTTCATCCATCTTTCTATCCTATTTTGACTATAGACTGCGTTGCATTGCCGGAGCAATATATCGTCGAATTGTCTAGTCTTCCACACTTCTGGGGGGATCTCGTCCAGCCCTGCAGCTTTCCTATTTTTAATTTTTCTAAGAACCGAGTCGAGTTCTTCTTTGGTGAAAGGACCTAGTTTAATGTCTAATTGCTTACTGATAATTCTGGTGATCGGTTCATCCGTTATTTTTGGTGGGTTTCCTAGTAGATTTTTGAAATGCTGTTCCCACAGTTTTACTCTTTCTTGTTGGCTTGTAGCTTTCAATTTTGCTTTGGCTGTGCTCTTCCTTCTACTTACTTCGTTTATTGTTTGCCAGGCTATCCTGGATTGTCTATCTTCCACCGAGTCTCTAATATTATCTATCTGATTTTGTATGTATTCTGCCTGTTCTTTTAGATATATTCCTGCTAATTGATATTGTGCCTTTTCTAGTTTTCGGACATTTGTGTTTGTTGGGTTTTTCCGATAGCTTTTGGAGGCAGTTTTCATGAGTGCACGTTTTTCTCTAACCGCTAACGTTTCCCAAGGGACTCTATATTTAGTTCTAGGTTTTGTTGTGATACACTTTGATGCCGCCTCAAGGTGTGCTTCAATAAAATTTTCATATTCGTCATTTGGGGTACCTTTTTCTGTCTTCTCTTGTAGTGTTTCGAATCTGTTTCTGAATTCTAATCCATATTTATCTCTAATATCTCTGTTGTTAAGTAGGGCCCAGTCATAGTGCTTAGTTGTCGCTGTTTGTGTGGCGTTTTTTCGTAGGCTTAGTCGTACTTTGGCCATAACTATTCGATGATCGGAGGACACACCCTCGAAAGAGGAGTATGCCTCGCAATTCATCGCACTATTTTTCCATTTCCTGTTTATAAAGACGTAGTCTATCTGTGTTTTACTATTATTCGCGTATGTGTAAGTCCATAATTTCCCCTCCCTTTTTTGAAAGTTTGTATTGAGGCAGGTTGATCTATTTTCTATCATGAAATCAATTAGATGTCCATTCCTGTTTGATGTGTTGTGTAGGCTGTATTTGTTGTTTCTGTTTTTCCCGATTTGTGCATTCATATCTCCGCCAATGACTAGCAGGTTGTGTTTTGGAATGCTACGCACTAGGGAGGATAGCTCCTCGTAGAAGGTGACTAGTTCGGTTTCTTCGCTAACATTGGTAGGGCTGTAGCAGGAGATGATTGATGCTTCGGGGTTGCCATTAAACGTTGCGGCCATCATCCTAGGTTGTATTCTCTCAATGCTATTAAGTGTTTTTAACGCTCTTGGTCCTATAATCATTCCCATCCCTCCTACCGATGCATTGACAGAGTTTTTCCATGCCGATACAGTCACCAGCATCCATCCATTGCCAGTTTCGTGATATTTGATATCTTCGGTGTTAGTGTATTGGTGTTCTTGTATGCAAATTATGTCTATCTTATGTTCTATGGCTGATGCGGTTAGCTCTGGTAGTTGACCTATTCTATTTTGGGTTCTAACGTTAAATGTCGCTATCTGTATTGTTTATTTGCATTTTAGTAGTTTTTGTTTGAGCTCTGTAGCTGATTTTTCGAACACTGAGGCCAGGGCTCCAGCCTCAGCTGGACGTGCCCCTTTTTTACCCGCGCGAAGAGTGATGCGGTTTATGTATGTGGTTTGAGTATGAGTCGTGGTTATCTTTCGATGGCTGTTTTTATTCTCATCTTTAGAAGCCACTCTTATAGATGAGCAGCAGTAGTTCCCCGATTGAACTGACAATCCTGACCGTTAAGCCGCAAGACTCACACATTCAGGAAATGTTAGGCATTGCGCATTCGAATACCTTCACGTCCCTCATGCTGGTTCCCATGTGTACGTGTAAAAAAAAGAAAAAAAATCCTTCTTTTTACCTTAAGTTTTAACTTAAAGAAAGTCAAGGACTGATGTATATTCAAAGAAATTTTGGGGTATATTTTATCCTGTCATCCGATACAGGCCCTAACAGGTTTTTATTTTCTTTCTTTTTTTTTAGGTGGAGGTGGAATTCGAATTTGACTTGGGTTGCTTTGTTTTCTTATTAACTGCTATGAGGGTGGGCAAACAAACGCCTAAGCTTTTAGAAAAGATTCTAATCCTATTTGCCCTGTATACTAAAGCATTTGACCAGAGTCATTAAATTTGATTTTTTTTAATTTACTGCTATATATTTACTATATAAAATTATATATATATTATATTTACTATATAAAATACACTATATTCCTCATTTGAGAACACAATATAGTAGAGATTTAAGACATAACTATTTTAAATCAAATATGTGCATTTTTAAATGAACAGTTTAGTAGAATAAATTTACTAACCTCTTTGAAACACTTCTGGAAACGGAATCACTTCCAACGTTTGCATACTATTTTATCAAATGCTCGCTTGTTTATTTCCATTTATATACATAAATGGAAGGCACAAGGCCTTGTAGTTTTGGGGGAAGGGGAAAGGAACGGTCATGCTATTCTATGTGTTCTAAGGGAACCTAGCTAGCCACATTCGCCGACCCATTCAGCAGTACAATATATAACCATTCATCCATCGCCATATGCGCAGTAACCACCAAAATACCACATTTGCTCTATGAAGAAGTCCTACTTAAAACCCCGAGAGTAATGAATGATTTTATTTACAACATATGATTTATTTACAATGAATATGATGGGAATTGGAGAAAACCGCCGAAATATATACAAAAGCAAAAAACAAAGGAAAAATCCCCCGTTTGGTTGCCCTCCCATTCCCCTGTCTATAAAATTGGAGGCCGACTTTTTCCGGGGCGAAAGAACCGGAAACAAGCCGGACCTACTCTAGGTGGGATGGGAATCCTAATCTACAGGGGTAAAGAAAAAATAAAGGGTCGGGCACGGTATGGGTCGATACAAACAGGTAATATGATTTTTATAGATATGAATGTTCAAGATCTTCAATAAAAAGCGGACTGGGATACGGGTTAAGGTACAAAAATAATGGGGATGGGGAAGATCTTGAGAACTAACAACTAGATGACGGGGACAATGACTCACAACATACTGCTAACTAGGTTTCAAGGGGGGAAAAAACGTCCTACTTACCAGGGGTGGGTTCCCTAAGGACCCGTACCATAGATGCCATGGGCCGGCAGAGGAGGGAAGGATGACTCCAACGTTGCCCCCTTTCTTACGACCAGGCTCGCTGCATTCACCCACCTTTTGCTGAATGTTATGCGAATCAAGCGTTTTCTATCGCATCTGATTTTGACCCTAAGCAAATGCCTAAAGTACAAAACCAGATCACGATGAGAAAAGTTTGCATCGTCATACAATCGCGTCGACCAGATCACCATTCGAGCTACAGCTAGGATCGCGAGAAAAACCACACGCTTTTCACCTTGAAACGGAGGAAGAACGTTGTCTACGACGTAACCAATGTCGAGCAGCACGAGCTGTTTGAGTTCGATGCGAGCCGTCCACTTCCCAACGTGATCCCAAAACGGGCAAACTCGCTCGCAGTGGTAGAAGGCATGCTCAGCCGTTTCTTCCAAGCCCCTGGCGCAGCGAGGGCAATAAGCATGTCTGCCAGGCCTGCTTTGTAGTTCAAGTCGAGAAGGGGTAACGCATTCCGTACAAGTCGCCAGGTGAGCGAGAACTCGGAGTTGTTCAAGAAGCTCGATCCTGGCGCCCAATTCCAGTGAGAGCGGATCACCTCCGAGGCCATGAAAGGTCACTGAACCCAAGAAGGTTACAAAGAAGGTTACGAAGAAGGTTACGAAGGGCCTTTCGGCACTCGCGGACAAACAGTGCTTCGCTGAAGGTCGACGTAAGCCTTTGGGTTTGACTTGAGGTGAGGAAAAGTCCGATTCGCCTTTCGTCTCCACACTGAGTCCCCCGTCAAGGACTGGCCAAGGTATGCAAGTCTTTCAGCGAGCCAGTGGCTCTCCAGATCAGGCATAGCCAGACCCCCGTTGCGCGTACGTTGGATACAGACCTGTCTACAGACCATTGGCCTTGCACCTCCCCAGAGCAATCTGGAGAGGGATTGTTTAAGGGCCAGCCGATGTGCCTTAGGCAGAGGAAGTACAGCCAATCGGTAAACGATCAAGGGGAAGACGTAAGTAGTGCACGCCTCCGCCCTACCCTTTAAGGACAACCTCCTTGAAAGTCAGATTCCCACCTGAGCATTCATCTTAGCTTGTACTTCCAACCAATTTTGCTCCAAATGGAGGTCGGGCCCGAACCACACCCCGAGGATGCGGATGGGTCCGTAAATCCAGCGGAAGGCCCCTGGAAGGGTATTGCCACCCCTCCACCGAGCCGCAAACCTTCGCTTTTGTCAAAATTGACCTTGGCTCTTGCAATCCACTCGTACTCAACAACCGCCTCTTTCATAGCCTTTATATCCAGACGGCGGGACACAAAGACTGTGATGTCATCAGCGAACGTGGAAACCCTTGCCATAAGAGGGCCAGCAAAAGGGACACCGCGCAGGGCCGGACTTGTCCTCTCATCCCTCAGCCTGCGCAGGAGGGGCTCCAACACGAGGACATAGAGAAGAGGAGACAGGGGGCAGCCCTGCCGGACCGAACGCTTGATTGCGATCGTCCCCGAATGCCTTCCGTTCACCTGCACCACTGCCTGAGGGTTGTGGTACATCATGCTTATCCATCTGCGGAACTCCGGTTTGAATCCGGCAGTCTCCAGAACAGTCGCCAAAAACCGATGGTCAACCCTATCGAAGGCCTTGGACTGATCTAAACTGATCAGCGCGGCTTTAGTGTCGTCTTCTATCCCCTCTAGGACCTCGCGAATCAAGTGCAGGTTGTCCTGGATCGATCTTCCATTCACAGCAAAGGTCTGTTCGGGGCCGATCAGATCGCTAATGACAAGCTGTAAACGACTCGCTAAGACCCGGGCCAAAATCTTTAATTCTGTGTTAAGCAGAGTTATGGGCCTGTAATCGTCTAAACCCTCCCAGACATGCCTGCCACTTTTCTTCAGCAATGTGATCACGCCCTTGGTAACGCAACCAGGGATGGCTCCCTGGGCGAACCAATGGTTGAACATATCCGTCAGAATAGGGACAAACATGTGCGACATCCTCAAGTACACTTCGTAGGGCAAACCATCTAGTCCCGGCGACTTGTTCAGGCCGACCTGCTTCAACGCGTCACGGACTTCGCATTCAGTAACCACACCCTTGCAACTAGCCGCTTCAGCCACCCCAAGGTGGGGGAAGTCGGCAAGATAGCTGCGAAACTCCTGGAGCTGGAGATCAGTGCAGTGGGCAAAGCGATCCCGAAAGTGTGCCCAAAAGGCGTCACGTATCTCACGACTCGATCGCAGCAGTCGCCCGTCCGGGTTCTTGACAGACGCGATGTACCGATTGGGGAACCTTTGCGCTTTTTCTTCACGCGCAGTCACGTTCGTTTTCACAGCTTCGTTGGGAACTCTTCTTAACCTAGATCTAACTACGTATCCCTTGTAGCGCTCGCTACTCTTACGCTCAAGGTCCCTCCTAGGTAGTTCTATACCTAGGGAGTCCTCCCAAGCCACCGGCTGGGAAAGTCTCTCATCTATAGATTTCGCCTCCGCGGTCCTATCTAATTTGAGCTGTCGACCATACTTGGTGGCGAAATCTCTAATCCTATGTTTAAGAGAAACCCACCACCTATTCCCAGTAACCGCCCCCACTAACGCCTGCTGAATTAGGGATTTTAGCCGATCTCGGAAGTCCCGTATCTCCAGTAAGGAGGTATTGAACTTCCAGTAGCCGGCCAGACTAGGCCTATTAACTAACCGCAGACTGACCCTAACAAGTTTATGGTCAGTCCACGCTATCAAGTGGAACGTGGGACAACAAACAAAGTCAATGTCAGCTCATCTCACTAACACTCTGTCCAAGTAGGAACCAACTTTGGCAGAGGGCGAACTATCTAGCTACGTCCACATCTCCCGCCCTGGGTGATCCAGACAAAACCTGTCGACGAGGTCATGACGAGTCATGAGGCTGGCAAGGCTGCTTTCACATCTTCCCGCACGCCTAGCTCCCCGCCCGACCTTATCTTTCTTGGGATCAAGGATCGCATTCCAATCACCTATTAAAACTAGCCGCTTCGTATCGTCCAGGAACGGCGCCAACCGACGAAAAAAGGAAACCCTCTCCACAACGATATTGGGCGCATAAACCGCAACCAGACGAAACTTGAAACTTTTCACGGCAACATCGTCCGTCCGGCTGGCCTCGTCAATGAAGTGCCACAGTTCTTTAGTCTGGTTGCCAGCCGAACGGACGAATGTGGTCAACATTGGTGCGTCCTTGAACAGATACGGGTTAGTTATGTCCTTTTCATCAATCTTTTTAAGTGAACATAATGGTTTCAATATTTGTTTTAGTAGATGATCTAGGTGTGGATTTTCAAATGTGTCCTCACAAAAGTAGAATGCATTTATAGCACGCCGGGCTCTTGCTTTATGTATTGTTGTTGATGTTGATGGTGTTTGTGGAGAGGGTGAAAGTCTGGTCGCCGAATGTGACCTTGTAAGTATTTTCGGGGTTGTAATTGGTGAAAGAGAGGGGGGTAGTGGTATTTCAGTTGGGATGACTGGGGTGGTTTTTGGTTTTTGTGGGGGAGGAATCAATTGGGCTGGTCGTTGATTTGGGACTGGTGTTTTTTCTATTGTTTTGTCCCCCTTGGGGCGTGTTTTTTGTACTGGTTTTTTGTACTGGTTTTTTGGGGTGTTTTTTCTCCCCCTCTTTAGTTGGCGAATCTTCACTGTCCCTTCTTCTTTTTAGATTTATTGACATATCCATTGGTTCTGTTGTTGTCAATGATTGTTTTGTTGCAGTGGTCGATGCTGATGATGATGATTGTTTCGTACTAATGGTCGATGTAGTAGTAGTAGCAGTAGAGATATTAGTAACGGTTATTGGATCAGTTGATGAATTTACTTTGTTTTCCATTGTTGATACTTTTTTCATGGGAGTTTTTTCCCTTTTTTATTGGTTACCTGGGTCCATCCTTCGTCGTCTTTTTTATTGAGGTTGTCTTTGTGGTTTTCGCTTGTTTGAATTGGTGCTGTTATTGTGATGACAGGTGAAGGAGTAGTAACATTAGTGGTAGTAGTCGTTGAACCCTCCCCTATTGAGGCACATGATGAAGACGTAGTCACCGTACGCGGTTCCTCGGGTTGATGTGACCTGTGTGATTTGTTCCACGCCGCCATATATACTTAAGTAGGCGGCGAGGACGTCAGCACTCAGTTGCATTGATACATTGCATACGGTGACCCGTATTCTTCTTTTGCCTAGATATTCTGGTTGTAGCCGAAAGAAGCGTGTTGTGATATTACCACCAGCCAGCCTTTTTGCTGCTTCCTCTGAGGGAAACAGAACATCCCAGATAGCAAAGCTTCTACGACAAAAGTACTTCCCTGGGATGTTTGCCGTTTTTAACAGGTCCTCAAAGGTCTCCTTTTTTATTCCTGCTTGTCTCTTGGTCTTGATGTCCATAACTACGAAGGACAGGGTCTTAGGCTCGACTGCCTCCACGAGTTCTGGTATTGGGAAAATTTATCCGTCTTTGAAATATTGTTCATATTTTTCGACCCTGTCTCTTGCGTAGTCACAAGGGGATTTTTTATTCATGCAATGTGAAGACCAAGAGACTGCTGTTTCCTTTGGTTTTTGGGCCGGTGGTATCGTGTTTCCAGAAGTAGACAAATCAAAAGCTACTTCTTCCGGCATTGGGGAGGGTCGTGTTTCGAATATGTCCAGCTGTGAATGAATATTGTCCAGCAGAGAATGGATATTGTTTGGCTCCCCCATAGTTGTGAAACACAGCTAGGGGGAGATGAACGCGAATGATATATAAAAATTCAAGTGAGATGATAAGATTAAACAGAGAACGATGAATGATTTGATATAAAAATGGCGGTCGTTTTTCTTTTTAAAATAAAACAATAAATCAAGTCGTGGTTTGACCCACTTCGCTAACAAACAACAATTGTTTGAGGGGGGTCACAAAGCTGTAACAATAATAACAATAACAATGCAATAACAATCAAATTTTAACAATAATAACTTACTTTTCAGACACAAATCCAAAACGAGAGGTTGACTTATCAAATGCTCGCTTGGATTATTACTAATTTTACTAGCATTTATACTAAAATTCCACTCCTATATCATGGTCATTGAGGGGGTGGACAGATAGAGAGAAAGAGAGGGGGGGGACAAGAGATCCATCTTTCTTTTACGGGTTCGTTTTAGCACGTGTTAAGCTACATTTGAGGTGTTTTGTTTTGTTTTGGGGGGAGGAATTATGGGTTTTTTTTTGCAAATTTAGAAGTTCGTCTTCTAATAGTAAAGTTTTTCTTGAAATTAAGTCGCAGAAAAGTAATTTCATTCTTCATTTAAACAACACAGAATACAGCGGAGATTTAAGACATAACTATTTTAAATCAAATATGTGCATTTTTAAATGAACAGTTTAGTAGAATAAATTTTCTGACCTCTCTGAAACACTTCTGGAAACAGAATCACTTCCAGAGGCAATTATACGAAAACAACATCTTGTAGCAATATTCTTTGATCTAGACAAGGTATACGAGACTACTTTGAGGTATGGCATCATGAATGACCTACACAACATGGGATTGAAAGGTATACTTCCAAACTTAATAAACGCTTTTCTTTTGGACAGGAAATTCCAAGTCTGTATTGGTTCAACCCTATCAAACATCCAAAATCAAAAAGAGGGCGTCCCTCAGGGGAGTATACTATCAGTAACTCTCTTGAACATAAAAATCAATAGCATCACCAATTGCCTAAATCCTGAAGTTGATACTGTCACGTGATATCCCACTGGGAGGAGGGAGATAAAATTACTACTCCTCGTATTTGAATTGACAGTATCAAGCCGTCAAAAAGGTGACCGTTAAGGAAGAATGTAGGTCACAGAGGGGTATCAACAAGTGTTGGTACTTAGTAACCTCAGGTCGCCAGACACCGGAAGGGGAAAGAGAGAGAAGCCAAATGATTGGCTGGGACCCCAAAACGGAAGTGGGGACCCCTTCCCCTCAGTGGAAGTAAATAGGAAGAAATTTAGTTTTTGAGCAGGGTTCGTAGCGGGCGGACGAACCATAGCCATTTTACTCCGGGTGGAAGACAAAAGAATTACTGAGACACGAAGGACCCCAGGCTCTTCAAGCCAGTGTAAAAAAATAGAACAAAGTCTATTAGCCCGTGAAAGAAGAAAAGATTCTCCAGTGGAACCCCGTCGAAAAAAAATAAGATAAGTAACTTTGGGGCCATTTTCCGTTATACCCAAATTTCGTTTACCACTCTCTCTCTCAATTTGAAGAAAGATAAAAGTCAAGAAAAGACATTTATATTCGTGGACTGTCCAATTATTATATGTTTTGACACCTTGAAAGGTGTATATAACTGTAGTAAAGGAATTCATGTATTTTTATGTTACCATGTGGTCTGTGTTGTTATTTCATGCTTCTTTTCAGTTTCTATTCGCCTTATGTTATCTTGCTTAGAATTGTCCTATTAATTCCTAAAATATCACACGGGAAACCGGAGTTGCTGACTACTACAATATTAATATTATTACGACTAAGACCTATAGGCCCGTATTCTTCTGTTATCTAAGGGAAAGAAGTTTAGCGGCCTGGTGGGTGTGTGATAGTGTGAAATTTGGAACCCCTTTGCCAGCGGCGGTCAGTCTGGCTCTAAATTAATCCCTCACGTAATATGCCAGTTCTTATATGCCTGTGAGAAAAACTCTGAATGAGGACTTATTCCGTAGGGGATCAAGTGCCAACCTGCCCCGTCTTCACACGTGCGAAAATAAAGTCCTGTTTTGGGGATTTTAGTCAATTTGCCGTCACAATACGTAGTTGTTTGTTGATGACTTCTGCATCACCTGTACATCCAAATATATATCTATGGCAGAATGTCAACTGCAATGGGGCATCAACAAAATAAACAAATGGGCAATGATAAACAGCTTTAAAATATCCAAAACAAAAACTCCGAGTGCAGATTTTTGTCATTTAAGTTAAATGCATTAAAATACCACTCGTTGACTAGTACATATTCCTCTGCGTTATTTTTGATAAAAACCTCTCTTTTATTCTGCACATTCAATACGTAAAAGAGAAATGTCATAAAACATCATCATAACTTCTTTGTTTAATAGCCAACAAAGACTGGAGTGCAGAAAAGCACACTCTACTGAAACATTACCTTATATGGAAGGGTTGACTTGAAAACTGACCTAACGTTGCATACTGCTTGTATAAAATTGTGTAAAAACACACGCATACACACACACATATATATATATATATATAGAGAGAGAGAGAGAGAGAGAGAGAGAAAAATTTATATATATATATATATATATATATATATGAATAAAAGATTTCAACTTAGACTGACAAAGATAATTAAACAGATATTTCTACCTGCCTCCAACCTGACTCCATTTGTCCACAATATTTCCTTTTTCTTCACGCTTTTCCCTTTCTTTTGTCTTTCTTTCTTCTCTGTTATTGATTGGTTGGTTGTTTGGGTTTTTGGCATATCAACCTTTGTAGGTTATTTAATATCAAATCCATTTTTATACAAATAATCAGTTCTATTTCAAACAATGCAGTTTAGCATGTGTACACAGTCTAATTCTTAAAAACATTTCTATTTCAAGTTATTCATTCTAGTCAAACAGTTCTAATACAAACAATTCAGCTTAGCATAAGTACAGTTTCAATACCAAAAACAGTTCTATTTCAGATAGCTCAGTTTAACAATTCAATTAAGCATGAGTACGCTGTTTAAATATCAAAACAGTTCTATTTTAAACTGCAGATTTTTGTCAATTAAGAAAAAAGCATTAAAATACCACTCGTTGGCCAGTACAAATTCCTCTGCGTTATTTTTCATAAAAACCTCTATTTTATCCTTCACATTCAATACTTAAAAGAGAAATGTAGCAAAACATCCTAACTCTTTTGTTTAATAGCCAACAAAGACTGGAGTGCAGAAAAGCACACTCTACTGAAATTATATAGAACCTTAATCCACTCAAAAATTGACTATGGCTGTTTCATATATGGAGCAGTCAGAAAATCCTACCTCAAATCATTACAGAGAGTCCACAATGAGGGATTGAGACTCATCTTAGTAGCTTTTAGAACATCCCCCAATGGAGAGCCTTTATTCTGAAGCCCATGAAGCATCTCTAAAACTTAGATTCACAAAATTACGTCTACAGTACTATAGTGAACAGAAATCTTTACCATCCAATCTGGTTTATGACTGTACTTTCCATCCCAAATAGCAAAACCTATTTGAGTAGAGAGAAAAAAGCCATAAAAACATTCGGTGTTTGTATGAAACACATACTGAAGGACACAGACATTTCACTCACAAACATTCATGATACAATACAACTAAGCTCTCCGCCCTGGCTACTAAAGCAACCTGTGGTTATCCTTGATTTAAACAAGCTCTCTAAAAATAAAACTCATACCCTAACCTACCAAGAGAAACTGAACAACATTCAGGAGAGATTTCTGAAGCACTTACACATTATCCTGGATGGCTCCAAAAGCAACACTGGAACTGAAGGTAGAGCAGTTCCCCATAAGAAAACTTTGAAAAATGCCACCCAAAAGCGGCCTCAATATATTTTGCCAAAATCTGTGCAATAAATTTGGTACTTAAACTAGTTTCAACAAGCAAAAAAGAAGAGTTCATCATTCATTCAGACTCGATCTCTGTTCTACAATCACTTAAAAACACAAAACTTGATAATCCTTTCATTGTCAAGCTTCTGAACAAACTCATCTCCATGAACCAGAGCAAAAAGGAGATATTCTGCTGGATCCCAAGCCATATAGGAATCCAGGGAAACAATAAAGCGGATTTATTAGATAAAGCTGCACTTAATATGGTGCCTGATGAAAAATCAAAAATCAAACCGAAAATCAAGGAATTAATTACAAAGAAATGGCAACAATTATCGGAGAATAATCCCCACAACAAGCTCTTCCAGGTACAGCCGATTTTAAAAGAAAGGAAGCTGGATCCTAATAATACTCACTCCTTCATTCTAAAAGATGGGCCTCTCCAAAAATACCCTTGTGGTACACTATAAAACACATCTTGATCAAATATTCCAAACTAACCAACATTCAATGAAGGTTTTATAATGTTGACGATATGAATAAACTATTTAGAATAATAGATGCAAAGCGGATTTTGAACTTTCTGAAAAGAATCGGCCTCCAATCAAAATGTAGATTGATGTATTTTCCATACTCACAATTGCTTAACTGTGTGGAAACAAATAACTAATATTAGATAGAAGTACTGATGTTAGATGAAATAATTCCAAGTATTACTGTGTGCAAACAAGTGAGCTTTGGTTTGTCAAAAATGTTAGGTTTGTCAAATATGTGCTAACGATTCATATATATTTGATATATTATACATAAACAGAATTTGGCATGAAATAAACCATAAGAAGTTGATATGCTATGAAACCCAACCAACCAACCAACTAACCCCTAATTCCCAGACAAGTTAACTTCATAAGCCAGACATCCAAACATCATGGACAAATTTGCAATAAAAAAAATAAGAATAGCCAATTTGCAATATAAACCAAATAACATCAAATTTAAAATACAAAAGAAAATAATATCGGCAAACTTTTGAGAGGAATAGCTAATTTCAAACAGTATATTCTGCAGTAATATAATACATGATGAATTGTCATTGGGCTTGGTATTTCCAGGTAAATCTGAAAAAACACCAACAAATTTTCTGAGATTTTTATCTAATTTTTATCAATTTAAAACTATAAATATAAATTTTACATTATAAAAATTAGACATCAAAGAATGTTAAAATAATTGAAAAGTTATATAATACGAGTTAAATTTTCATTAGTCTGGGAATTCGCTTTTCTATCTAAAATAAAAAGTCTTATTTGACAACTACCACTCATTAAAATACAATCAGATTAAAAATGGTGCAATGGCAGAGCTTTCTGGAACATTTCTTTTGAAAAATAATGTACTAATCTAATGAGAGTTCTTTTTGCATGGAAAAGCAGAAATATAGTGTGCTAAATGAACTGCATATCACTAATTCAACATCAACTGCAAACTCAATATTATCATATTACAAGACAATCTCAATGGCCAGCTATTGTTTGGTTTAGTTTAATAACGTAACAAATCCTATTGGTTATTTAATTCAAAAAGATAATTCACTTACAAATGCACAATTAGAATCCTAACTATTCCTATTTTCAACACTAAACTGCAATTATTTTCTTATTGCACTTTAGCAGAATTTACATTTTCACAGTTATGTTTTAAAAGCCACTTATCAGGATTTTTTTGGAAAGTTAAATTCATCATCTGTTTTTTGTTGATTACTGGCAACCATATGCTTGCTCTACTGAATGATTTGACCTTGGTATCTGACCAAACTCCTTCAACTTTCTTGTTCTCCAATATTTTACTTTCTCTATTATTTTCTTTTAATTCATTAGAGGATTTTCAAACACACATGATTAACCTACCTGAATTCTGTATTTTGACATCAATTAGTTCATGTTTATTAACCTGGTTAGATTCAGTTTTTTCTCCACACAAGGTCAGTAAGGATCCTGAAAAAAAAAAAATGCATATAAAATTGAATTTTATATTTTCAGAACATTAAATAAATATTTGTGTTTTATTTAAAGAATCTAAAGAGAAAATATTTCCATTAACTAAGAAGAAAGGAAGCCGAGTATGTGTGTGAAGCCCAGTTAGGTGGTGGGTAATGCCTTTCAGGATTGGCAACAGAAGGATAAGCAACATTCAATACAGTTGCTAATCCATAAAATAAAGAGTGATTCAATCAGCTCATCCACGTGAATTCAGCTGATGAAAGATGGACAATATGACAACAATGCTGTGAAAGAGTGGATCATCTCTGACTGAAGTGAAGAGAGAATCAATTGAAAATAGGGGAAAACAATGGGGATGAATACCTATATAATGAATTTTAAAATCCCAAAAATACCTGAAAAAATAAAAGTTTGCTATACAATGGAGAGGGTTGAGCAATACATACCCAATCCATTGCAATGCTACAAATCGCAAAAATATTGCCACCATGGGGATAATTGTAGAGGGTGTGAAGTGTGCTGGAAATGTGATCAACAAAATCCTGGCCACCACATTAATGATTGCCTACTCCAACAGAAATGTGCCAATCGTGGTGGCAATCATCCAGTATACATAAGATCTTGTGAGAGTTGAAGGCAAGAGGAGGAAGTATTAACAATAAAACACCAGAATAATATTCCTTACTATGAAGCCTGTCAAATAGTAGTATGCTCTAAGAGCACTATCTATTCCCAAGCAGTTCAGTGTAATAAATCTCCATACAAGTATGAGACAATTGTTAAAACCTTAATCCAATTGGAGCTGGGCAACTGAGAAAGCTTCATCAATAAAACCAGAGCCTCACTTGATACCACCAGAGCAGATGCATCAACAACATCAGTGGATACTGCAGAAAACAACGAGGAATCATCTGCCCAAACACAGACCCGATTGGGGAAAACCAATACTGAGGAGAAAATGGCAAGAATACCAATCACACGGCTAATAAAACACCCTGTAACAAAATCTCCTAATAAAGCAAGATCAAAAGAAAAAAAGATCCCCAAAATGACCTCCCGCTTCTACAGACTCCTCTCCATAAATAAAAACAACACTTAAAGACAAAGAAAACCTACACCAAAACCAAAAGTACAAGAAACAGAAAATATAGGAACGATGAATGAATTCAGATTATTAGAAAAGATGGAAACAGAAAGCAGCCTCTAATTAACTAAAACCAAAACTCAAAAGAATAAACCAACAAACAGCACAGAGCAAAGGACTATTAATGAACCACCAAATAACTCTGTGGAACTGCTTGGATTAAATACAATAAATAATGTCCAACAAAATCATACAATGGAACTGTAGAGGAATTAGAGCTAATTACAAAGATCTGCATTTAAGAAAAATGCATTTAAATATCACTCATTGACTAGAACAATTTCCTCTTTTATTCTGCACATTTAATACTTAAAAGAAAAATGTCGCAAAACATAATAACTTCTTCGTTTAATAGCCAACGAAGACTGGAGTGCAGAAAAGCACACTCTACTGAAACATTGCCTAATGTGGAGGGGTTGACTTGAAAACTGACCTAACGTTGCATACTGCTTGTATAAAATTGTGTAAAACACACACACACACACACACACACACACACACACACACACACACACACACACACACACACACACACATATATATATACTATGATAATTAAACAAATATTTCTACCTGCCTCCAACCTGACTCCATTTGTCCACAATATTTCCCTTTTCTTCACGCTTTTCTCTTTCTTTCTTCTTTCTCTCTTCTTTCTTCTGTATTATTGATTGGTTGGTTGTTAGGGTTTTTGGCATATCAACCTTTGTAGGTTGTTTAATATCAAATCCATTTTTATACAAATAATCAGTTCTATTTCAAACAATTCAGTTTAGCATGAGTACACAGACTAATTGTCAAAAACATTTCTATTTCAAGTTATTCTGTCTTGTCAAACAGTTCTAATCCAAACAATTCAGTTTAGCATAAGTACAGTTTCAATACCAAAAACAGTTTTATTTCAGATAGCTCAGTTTAACAATTCAATTTAGCATAAGTACGCAGTTTAAATAACAAAACAGTTCTATTTTAAACAATTTAGTTTAGCATAAATATGCAGTTTAAATGCAAAAAAACATTAAACTCTCAAAACCATGGTTTAGTTCTATTTGACTCATAGACAGGACCCTATCAGTTTCTACCACTCTAGGCCAGGGTAGACCTAGGAGCAATGCAATGAAGGGTACTCCACATTCTCCAAAGCTCCAGCATTACTGGAACCTTACCATCAGATTGTTTAGTCTCATATCCAAGATACTCATTGGGGAGGTCTTACCTCTACAAAGGTGCAGTCAGTGTATTCTACAGCTCCAGCTGACTGGGCAACTCTATTATTGAAAAGAATTTAAACCATTTAAGTATAAAGACGATCACATGAACATCCAAAACAATCAAACAACAGTTAAGAAACAATAATTATTAAAACAAAATCTTATTCCAATGCAGGTATATATAGAATTTGGTACCAAGACTGCCCAAGATCTCAGATAGGAGAAATAAGCAGAAATTTACCAAAGCAAATCAAGGTACACAAAAGAGACTTTAAATCAGGCAATTTTTCCGATGCTTTAGTTATTCATAAGATTTCCATAAACCACAAATTTGACTTCAAACATTCCAACATCATTACATTAATTCATCCTTCATCCTTCACCTATACAAACTGACTTTTTATTGATGCTATATTTCTCCTTAACTTGTTTAAAAATTTACAATTCATGACGTAACCGTTTTTGAATATTTTTCTGTATTCATTCAAACCACTATTTCAAATTCTCACCCTGAAGATGACCTAAAATACTTTCTACCTGAAATTTTCATAATTTCATATTTTAGATAACCTTGTTGAAATCAATTTTTGGACCGAGACTAATATTCAGTAATAAATTATTTTCATCTATTTATACATATTTTTCTGTTTTCTTTATCCAAGATATCTGTCTTATTAAAATTCATACCTAACTCAAATATATTAATAAATATATATTGAAGTACACACATACACACATACACACCCACATATAGATAAATATATACATATACATTACTAAATATGTATATATAAAACTATTACTCAATCTTCACACTCCAAGCTTCTTTAGACCAGAATAGCAATCTCACAACTGACGAGGACCATTTTAAAAACACACTGATCACAAAAGCAAAACAATGAATCCCAAACAACCAAGCCTTTTACAAACATGCCATCACTCAACAAGGAATGTAGAGAGGTTATTTAATCACAACAAGAAGCAAAAATATCTCCCTGTTTCAGTAATTACATCTAGGTTCTTTAGTATTGGTTTCTTTGATGATCATTAAATTACAAAAGTATGTTGGCAACCTTAGTTGAGGGTGACCCAAACGCACCCTTTTCAATAGCTACTACAGCAAGGTGTAGGGGAGGGCGCTACTCCATTCCTTGGATTGTTCCACTTTACCTTTGATCCTTACCTTATAATGCTGAGTGTTAAGCAAGGTAGCATCAAGTACCATTTTTTGAGTCTTTGGTATGACTCAACCTGAGATTGAACCCTGGTCTCCCCGACCATTAGTGAACACTCTGCTCATTAAGGCAATGGTGATGTGATACTATTATGCATGTTCCTCAAAATAACTTAATTTCATTGAATTTCTTTTAAAAAAAGTTTTCTTGAGGTACTAAATCTATGGAAATGCTTGTTGACCAACTTGTGGAACAAGGTTGCCACATTCATCTTAATTCATTCATTATAAGGTGTATCAAACCAAATGATCTTCCTGACCATGTTTGGCTTTTTTTTTACACCTCTGCTTGACAAATTTCAAATGGGTATGAATTGCACTACTGGCACAAGCCTCTTCATACTTGTGTTTAGCTCTTTAAAAAAAACCTTAATTGCTAGTGTTGGATATTGACTGGAAGACTTCTTTAATAGAATGCATAAGCTGTGTGGTTGACATAACAGGAAATGCACCTATTTCCTAAAGTAAACAGGACACAGATTGATCCCCAGTGGAAATGCTGCATAAGTTGCATGGGTGGCATAACAGAAAGTGCACCTATTTCCTAAAGTAAACAGGATGCAGAGTGTTCCACAGTGGAAATGCCACATAACTTGTGTGTGGAATAACAGGAAGTGCACCTGTTCCTAAAAGTAAACAGGATGGATGTTGTTCTCCAGTGAAAGTATCACATAAATTGCATAGGTGGCATGCTAGAAGGAGGTATGGCCACGTGCAACATGTAGGCAACAGATGTAACCATGAAGATTTGTGTCGGAATCAGCTGTCTGCCCATGTTGTGAATTTTAGATCCAAACAACTAGATTCAGTGTTCACACTGAAAGCCAAAATAACTGGACTGGCTGATCATTCAATGATAAAAAAAGATAAGAATTAAAAATTTAAGTCCAGAGAACAAACACGGAGTTCAATAATAAAATAATAATGTTTTTAGTAAAAAAATCAATTAACAATCATGAAATAATTGTTGTTATTTAGATGTTCCTTTCCCAGTAAATACAAACAGAAAGTCTCAGAATCTAGCCCCTATCTTGCGGCAGTCAATTTAAGTCCATTATCAGTCTTTCTCACTCAGACTCTCAAAGTATTCTCAGTGCGTTAATCTTAACTTTAGCTTGTTGAAACAACAGGGATGTGAGAGGATCTGGTAATCTCCGAGTCTAGTGCAGGGTCCTTTGGATAGGAGCCTCAAGTTAAGTCTGCAAGTTCTCTGTGCACACTGTCTCTTCAACTGTTGGCAAAATTCCAGTTTATATAACTGTTTATTCTGTTCCCAAGTGGGTGTATATCATCAACAGTTCTCTCTTTAATTAATTCTTCAACTATTAATTCCATTCACTGTTACTTTCTGCTACCCCAACAGTGAATTTCAGTTCCTGTTACCAGGGGGTGGGGTGGTCCCTAGATGTGAGTTGCTAAAAATATCAAAAGTTTATACTTTTATTAAAAGCTAAGATAACCTTTGAATAAATATATATAATCATGTCTTGAAATTGTGACGTGGTATGCCACCGGGAGAGGAAAAGTAAGATTAATTTCCCCTACCCTTCTGTGTTTGAACTAACAAGCCCCAAGGACTGACCGCTAAAGCAGTCAGAATGCAGGTCAAAAGCTACCAGCACTCCATGACCTATAATCGGTTAGACAGAGAAGGGAATGTAGGTCATTGTAGTAGCACGACCGGAGAAATAGAGGAAGAAGAAAGAAGCCAAACGATTGGCCAGAGCCTTTAGCGCCAAAAATATAGCCAGTACCTTAAAAAGAAAGAAAGAAAAAGAAAAAAGGAACTGTTTCTTAAATCTCATAATTATTTGTTTGGTCGTTGCTTATTAAAGCTTTTTTACATTTTAAATACTCCCTTTTGTTGAAATCTATTGGTTATGTTGTTTATCTATCAAGTTGCCTTCTTATGCACATATCTTTTTCAGCTTCATATCACTTTCATTTATTCTCGCTAGATGTCTTATTCGCCTTAAAAACATTACAAGGGGATTTTGGAAATTTGGCTACCGTGAAATATATTTTGTTTTAACCAAGAAGTCCATGCTTTCCGTTATCTGATGGGGTAGAAAACGAAGGACTTGGTGGGTATGTGAAAGTGAATTGGAAACCCCCTCGCCAGCGTTGGAGATGACTCTAGTCCCAAATTAACCACCACATTAATTGCCAGTACCATATGCCCGAAATAGGAGTCTTGACTAGGACTTATATTGCGGAGGATCAAGTGCCAGACTGCCCCCGACGTCACAAAATACTTAAACTGTCTGAAAAACATTTTGATCTTATCTTTGATTAAAGGCAACGTCAGCTTTTGCCTTTTTAATCTTTCCAGTACAATTCTAGTCAAGTGAACTCAAAATTTATTAATTTCAAAATAAGAGATTTTTACAATACACTATTCAACATTAAATGTTATATGAAAACTTTTGCAAAAATACAAAATATATTAAAAACAATGGCGAGTAGAATATATCAGTGAAAGTAATGGCTTAATTAGTTTGAAATTCAAAGAAATTATTTTAATTATAATTTTGTATTTTGTGAAAAAGGCTGTGGTAAAGATTAAGAAAATAATTTTTTTAAAAATGCAGCAATAGAATTCCAACCAAAAAGTTAAAGAATATTTGTTAAAAAGTTCAATCAAGAACAAATTTATTTGTACAATTTAACATGAAATATTTAAACATTTAGTCAGTGTAACATTATGACATCATCACATGTGACATCAGATAGTATATTATGAAAATCTGCCCTTTTTAAATCAATCAATTTGGGGTCCACTTTGCAGGATTTATTCTAATGAGAAAGGAGAAAAAGAAAAAGAAAAAAAAATAACTTGTAATGATTTGAAAGCTTCTTTCATATAAGGACAATGATTTTACTTAGTTTTCACAGAAATAACAATTGTTTGAAACAATGTTATTCCACTCAACATAGAAATACAATAAATCCATGAAATTAACATCGCAAAAATCAGGTAAAATGTTGAGTTCATAAAAACACAATAAATGATGAAAATGAATGGAAAACATTATACAATATATTTTGAGCATACAGAGGAAATACATATGTTTACATGTTATTGCTATTCAACATATTTTTGGCTTTGTATTCTTTATATATTGTCATGCAGATAACATTTTACTTCAGCAGGCTCACCAATGCCAATTAGTGAAACAGAAGGAAGAACATTCAAGCAACCATCATAAAATAAGAACATCTTTTCACCATGGCTTCACCATTCTTTCACTGGTTAATTCTTCCAATGTCATACACCTTTACCTGCCATTCCCTACTAATTGGGTACTCTTTTAAATCTTCACCAATACTAATTATCCCATCACAAGGAACATCCATACTTTATCACAGTCAATGGTCATTTTGCCTTTATTGCATGAGTAGGTAATTATCAGGAATATTCATCTGCCATTTTTCCAATGACAGTACCATAGTCAAGATTCATAGCAATAAAATATAACTTTTTCCTTCTGTGACCCTCAAAATATTTTGGTTTGAGTAATTCTACCCTTACCCTGCCAAGCATTCTCAAACATTGACTGAGTGAACTACCCACTTCCACATTTAAATTGGATTCATCTTGGCTTTTATTAAGAAACATCAAATATCAATTTAGAAAGACTGAACTTACCAATTTTCAAGTAAACAATGTAGACAATCAAAATGACAAATAAAACTATGAATATTATGATCCATGTTTTGTAATGACTGTTTTCTGCACCTAAAACAAAAATAAGAAATAATGACAGCATAAAAAATTTATACATGAAATACATATTTCAGTAATAAGGCTGCCTTAGCATGAATATAATGGTTACAAAGTTAGTCTCTCAGACCATAATTACTTTCCTTGGTCTTTATAGTACAAATTATAGTGATATCTAATCATCATGCTTTTATCTTCAAGCAGAATATCGTAATGAATAAAGATAAAATGAACAAGGTCCGAGAGATTTTGAGCCTGTAACAGCATCTACTATTGCATCAAAAGAAAGATACTTGACACTGGTCATGGAGATGAGGGAATTTCTGCCCTTGCTCACATGCATGAGATCTCTTGTTGAACTGACCATATGTCACATACTACAGCTGATCAGATGTAGTTAAAAACTGATCATTATTACATAAATTAAGCTAATTTAAGCTAAGCTTAGTAAATATTCATACAAAAATGTTTTTAAAAAAAAGTTGTTAGAGATTTTTCTAGTGAAAATGACTTATTGTCAAATTATATACTGGAATAAAACAAATGGAACTAAATATTTTAAATTTACTTTATTTGGGAGAAAAAATGGCAGGGGAATAATTTGTGAAATTAGAAAAATATCTTTTAAGATTTCTTTAATAAGACTAACAAATTAATTTTCTCAAGTGATTTTTATCTGATTTTCTAAGATTAAACATTGGTATGATTATATCTTTTGATTTGATTTGAATGTTTTTCCAATCATGTATTGATCAGGACATTTCAGCCTTCTTCAGTAGCCTCCAATCAATGTTGGATAAAATCTTTTTTTTTCAATCTTGCAAGTTTTACATTTTTTTCATTCCTCTACTTATTGTGTCTTGTGTCCTTTTTAGGGAATTCTTCAGAACTAATCAATTAGTTGGTTGGATTTTATGGTATATCAACCTTTGTAGGGTATTTCATGACAAATCCATTTTTTATACAAATAAACAGTTCTATTTAATTTAAGCATTAGTACAGAGTTCAATTGTCAAAATCATTTCTATTTCAGGCTATTTAGTTGAGTCAAACAGTTCTATTTCAAGCAATTTATTTTAGCATAAGTATGAAGTTTAAGTATCAAAACAGTTCTATTTCAAGTAATTCACTTTAGCATAAGTATGCAGTTTAATTCTATGTAACCCATAAATAGGGCCCTATTAGGTGCTACCACACTGGGCCAGAGTGGACTGGGGAGTGATGGCAATGAAGGCGTGCTCCACATTCCCCAAAGCTCCAGCATTACTGGAACCTCATCATCAGATTGTTTATTGTTATATCCAGGATACTCATTGGGGTGGGGTCTTACTCATCTGCTGAAGTGCACTCAGTTTATTCTTCAGCCCCAGCAGACTGGGCAAAACTAATCAATCAATTAGTTGGTATAATACAATGGCTTGGCATCCATATTAGAGATATTGAATTCACAATTCTTCCCAAGTTAAGTGGATTATATTTTAAGAAGGTGAAAAATAAAAATGATTTAAAAAAACATACCAGGATTTTTTTCATAAAGAATTTTGCCATTTATATTCTTGACTTTATCATATCTGAAAAATAAATGAAATAAAACATTTTTTTAGAAAAGGATCAGAATAAAATATTTTGAGAAACTCAATAGTTATGATATTATTAAACACTCATGGGATGAAAAACATATGACCATAACTAACTCTTTTAAAGACATTTTTCTTTATGCTTTTTAATCAAAGAGGAAGTTCTAATAGTGTTGTGGCTAATGTGCTGAACTGCAACATTATAGTACATTTAAAACCTTTTGGAAAGGTATGAAGTCTCTTATCTCTTTATCTATGGGTTCAATAGTATTGTTGGGAGACTAAATGATGTGCTCTCCCTTGTCAAGGTGTTTGAGAAACTCTTTCATGTCACAAGTCCTTTTTGGTCAAGGGAGAAGGCAAACTCAGTAACCTTTCTTTTTATGAATAGGACTTTATAAGCTGTTTTAGGTTAATCTCTTGTGGATAACCTAATTATAAGAAATGGGTGTTATCTACCAGTTAACACCTCATTAATTCTTATAAGTGGTAACCTGCACAAGCCAATATATTTTTATTCTTGTTCACCAAAATATAATTATTTCATGTCAGCATGGGTTTTTTTTTTGTTTGCAAAAGTATAACTGCCACATTTTGGTGTCCAAACATTCATTTCAACACAGTGAATATTTCAGTAAAGGAAATGTATATTTCAAAATAGCTGTCTTGTTCCCCTGTCTTCTCTGTGTTTTAGTTTGGTGCCAACAAAATTCTCCCTTTTCCTTTTTTTTTTCCTTTTGTTTTGTTGTTTTGGCTGGAGTGGTTTACTGCTGGGATGCACTCATTGTGGGAGTGGGAGTGGGAGGGGGCAGTAACTTGATATTTCTTGTCTGGTCAGTAGGAGATTCTTATCTTTTCACTTACAGACCATTAGTGAGTTTTATAATGAAGACATAGGTTATAGGCCCAAGATGATTTTCCTTTTGTTTAATTCCATGGAAAACAAAACATCTGGATTATCTGTTGCAATTCATTTTAGAGATTCGTTTTATGAAAAGGACGACAATGTGCCATGTCTCATGGTATTAATGCTCTCTTATTGAACCCGTGTGTGGAATACCAACATTTTGTGGAGGACAGAGAAAGGACCGACATTTGCCGCAGCTTCTTCAAGACAATACAACATCTTTGAAATTTTTGAGGATATGGTTTCCGAGCATGGATTTGGAAGTTGTGTGTAATACCAGCACAGGACGAGTATTTCTCTTTGTAGCTGAGGATATTGTTCTCCTCCATGTATAATCTGTCGCATCCTGGTGCTAACACATCCTGGTGCTCATGACAAACAGATTTGTGTGGCTGAGGATGAGAACTGAGATTCAACAGTGGGTGAAAGCCTATGTGTCATGTCAAAAGGCCAAAGTTAGAAGACACACCTGTTCACCTCCTGGATCTTTTCCATCATCTGATGAGCAGTTTGACCATGCACATGTAGACATCACAGAACCACTACCTGTGTGTGAGGGTCAGTTATATTTACTGATGTGTTTATCATTTCTCCTACTGCTATTGTTATATTGACATCTGCTGATTCATGCAGAAATATACATATATATGCTGGATTCATACCGATGCAATGATAACAGACGCAGTGACAAAGACAGATGCAGGATAAACGACGCAGGGAGACTTCTTTACAAAAATATTTTACCTCTCACTTTATTGCAAGGGTTCGAAAGGGTTGTTCAAGGGTTGCATGTGAGAGGGAGCTGGAGACCGAACATAAACTGTAATATTTATTTACCAGTTAACCCCACTGTTATGACTGTCACGTTGTGTCTTGTTCTCCTGATGCTGGGGTCCACTCCATCGGGGTTTCCGAGGACCCCCTCGGTCGGGTGTGGCTTTCCCTACCACATCTGGTCTCTAGCTGTCTGGAACCCTCCTGGCAACTGCTTCTTGGACTCAAAGTCAACTGAGTTAAATAATAATTCAACGCCCACACGATCGCCCACTGGATCTTTGAAATTGAATGTTTAATCGTCATCAAGCGGAAATAACTGTCATGCAGTTCAGAGGTCACTCTCTTCCGGTGCATCAGTCTGTATTGGCAAAGTGGGACCTTCACCTTGTCCCATATTATAAGCCTTAATCCGCCCACGCGATCTCTTTCAATTACTGGCCATTGGAATATGTCACTTCCTTCCGGTGCATCACCTTGGAATAGCATTTTGGGGGGAGGGCCGGGTCGAAGGTCAAAACATAACAATCATCCGTTAATTATTTTTCAAAATTCCACATGTGGAATTTTCTTCACGTTCGTCTCCATCACCCTCACACATATTTTACAGAATGATTTACAAGGACAATAATGGCTGAAAACACAAAAAAAGAATCGCTTGAACTACAGCAAACAAAATCTTACTTAGAAGGTGACCTTCTCTCTATGTAACACTTGCCCGGCTAATTATTATCTAAATTTTGTTTTACTATATTTGCGTGGTTGGCCATCTTGACATCAAGGTACAATACGGATGCATCTTTTATTCTCCCAACACAACGGGCCCTCCATAATTCCTTGAAGAAATTTCAAAACCCTAAAAGGACCATACTCTGGTCCCATATCCTGGTCACAAACTTAGTGATCCTGGTCATTCCAGCAATACATTTCGCCTGGATTCCTCATGACCACACTCCAGTTCTTTGCTCAACAGGTTCCTACCTGGAGTAACCAGAGAATTTCATAAACTAAAAACACAATATCTTCAAGGCCCAAAGCATTCCCCATAAACTACAAAAATCATGGCCCAAAACAAAGTATCACAATACATCTGAATGTATCAAAATCTGACACGCATGCAGTAAACCACCTAAAATAGTCCACGCAAAAAACTAATTAGCAATGTGTTACCCATTTTTTCATTAAGTTTCTGTTTCCATGCCCATTGGTTTGCAAGCCCTTGAGGAAACATGCCTTCCCTGATCAAACCCGCGTCGGGTTTCTTTTCAATTTAATCAGGAACCCTCGTGGCTACCAATATATAGGCACCTCGCCTTTCCCTGATTCGTTTCGTTTCGCAAAATCACACATGAATCCAAAACACCATCGTGACTGAAAGACTCAGACATCATCCACAAAATATTGGAGTAGGTCACGCCATTTTTTTTTTATTCCATCCTTGGAACTCCAATCTAAAAATAGAACAGCTTCAAAGGTCGGCGAATTCTTCGATAGAATTGCTTTCTTTGCCGTCTACCCAACAACAATCTGAAGCCAATTGGATGAATGTCTGTCCTATTCTCGCGTCAGCCAGCGATTTTCTCAAAAACAGAAACCCCGAAAAAAAATATTTCCTATTCCACGAAAACCCAAATTCTAAAAAAAAAAAATTTTAGAATCAATATAATTACAATTATTAGTAAACCTAGTATAAAATCCTCTGTTAATGGTTTTCGTCAAATTTCATACGAACAGGAAAAAAAATTTTTCTATTGTCGCCTTTAAACTCAAACAAACTCAAAAAGTTTCACTTTACAACAAGTCAAAACAATATTACAATCACAGTTCAAAAATGTTCAGTTTTCTTTTCTTCTTTTTTTCAATCTATGTACTGTCTATTTAAAAAAATGTTTGTTCTTTCTTTCTTTTTTTTTTCATATGCTGTGTTCAACAATGTTCAAGTTTCTCTTCTCTTTTTTTTCTTTCTGTTCCATCTTCACTGTCCTGTAGCTTTTTTTTCTTTTTGTTTTTTTCTGTTTTCATTTTTTTTCTTTTCTTTTCATATTAAATTGCTCATTCAATGTCCCTTTTTTTTTTCAACCTTATATCTACCTCTCTGTCTTTACCTTAACACGATAACTATAGGTTCGCTTCCCAGTTTATTCAATTTCAGTTGACAGTACCATAAATTAAGCCTGATTTATAATACAACTTTTTCAATAGTTTACGAGCATTCTTCTTTTTTTTTCTTTTCACAAAATATCCCGGGTTTTTTTTTCTAAACAACCCAAACTTTTATAAATTCTGCCAACATTTCCCAATTCAAAATATTTCCGAATCTGCGAATCTTCACCACACTTGGTTCCGTCAAAATTCTGCGCATCTCTTAATTACATCCAAAACCCTGTTTCAAAATATCTTCCCCAATGACAATCTCAAAGCTTCACTCCAGGGGGAACTCACAAAATACCTGTCTGCCTCGTCAGACACAAAAAACATCTGTCTCTTATTTACTCTGCCTCCATGGCAAGACCGTTTTCAAGACAATACCTATGTCTTCAATAATTGATATCAACAATTTCCACAGCAAAACAACCGGCCTGATTCTACCAGCGCCGAAAATATCGATTCTCCCAACTTCATAAATATCGAAAAAGTATATGCGCATTCTTCAGACATGTTATTAAAAAACTTCATATAAAACCTTACAGCCTCTTCTTCTTCTTACTTCTTCATCATCCTCCTTTATAAACCTAATAACATTTAAGGAGCGAATAAAAACATGTGCAAGAATACATTTCTTTACTAAAAATAATAACAACATTCCCCTTGCAAAAACATCATTCTCTTTAGGGGTTAATGACAGAAGCACAACTACAAGCAGTTTGGCCAACAGAATAATGGTCTATACTCTGTTCTTTGATTTAATATGTGCTTCTTTCCCCCAGTCCACGCCACTTCTTAGTTGAACTGCTGATTTCACTGGACAGATTTCTCAATTTGAACCAACTAAACTCTTAATTGATTTGCTGAAAAGAAAAGTTGAATATATAGTAAAACCAAATAAAAAAAAATCTTTTCTGTATGGTCATTACAAGTCATATTTTTAAGACTCAGCTCATTAAAACAGTGATTCATTGCTCAGAAGCAAAAAAAATATTTGAATTTTATTACTTAATATTTACCTATCAGCTGACTTGAAAAAGCATATAGTTGAATATCCTCTTCTCAATATATCCTACCATAGATCAAGACTTTAGGCACTATTTTCTCATCACTCAATGGTGTAAAAGAATATAGCAGAAAGTATTATTTAAAACTGTGTTTAAACACACTTACTTCCTCCTCCTGTTAGGAGAAAAAAAACATTTAAATTTTATTACCTCTGTATTTGCACATCACATCAACAGGGAATGTCTACCCAAAGCATTTCATATCACTCATCAAATGTGTTTCCTAGACTATTCTCTCCAAGCATCTTTAATGACACAATGAAAACAAAAACAAATCTGCTTACCCACACAAATAATCTCCACATATTGCATCTTCTGTGGCAGAACACTTTCTCAAAATTGTTTTATTTGCACATTTACTACAGGATTTGCAGCTTTCAATGGCAGCTGATTTGTTTTGAAATGTGCCAGGTGGACATTTCTTACAAGAATAACAATATTCCATGCCAAGATATGTACGTGGAATGATCTAGATAAAAGGAAACAATATAACAATGAAACAAAAGGAAAATTATATAACTTTCATTCACATATACATACATTAGTTACTTACTTAGGATTATACGAGTGCACTTCAAATTTTTAGATGATATACACACCTATTGATCTTGATATAATTATAAACAAGTTTAAATAAAATTGCATGTGACAAGTTAAGATAGATAGATAGATAGATAGATAGATAGATAGATAGATAGATATGTATTTTTTTTTTTTTGCATTTGATTGGCTGACCAGTCAAAAAGTAGTAGAAGAATATAAAATGATCTGTGATTGGTTAGCCAATCAGGAATCTTTGTTTCCAGGGTAATCCTCAATAAAAAATACATGTTTGTAAGGTTAGAGGAGAGAATATATCTGAGGTCTGTAACAAAAACAGGGAAATGAAAAAAGAAATCTTGCCAAGAACTAAAGCCTCTCCAGCAAAAGTTTCAATATCCAAAAAATCAAATAACATTGGCTGCACTAGCCAGATACCTCATTTCTGTCTCCCAAATACAACAAAAAGCAACACAATTTACATACAAATATATATATATATATATTGTATATATTATTGTTACACCATTGTGTTTCAATGAATAATTGTTAATTGTTGAGGGAGAGTTTTTCTTGTACTTAAGTTGCAAACACATGGGCAACTTGTTTCAATGAACCACCCCAACTGTCAGAAATTCCAGATAGATTGTATCAATCCCCATCTGTGGATCTTTCAAACATAACATAGGCACAGAGGGAGTTGATAAACTAACTAGCCAGAAATGCATATAGAAATCATAGAACTAAGGCTACAATCAAATACTGTGACTAACATAGGACTACAATGACCTTAATCATGTATCATTATAGTGAATTAGATGTTATAACATTTTAGAATTTGGATTTTGTATGAGAAAGGTATTAATACACTTTTCCCAGTTTTAACTGAATAGCAATTTTGTTGTAACTGTTTAACCTTGTAAAAGGCAATCTATTTTGGTTATTTAATAAGTTAGAAGAACCATTTCTGTGTTCCTTGGTGAGCATCATCAAATTATCTCTATTGCCTTAAAAAGCACCATGAATGGAAATTATTTGGCATGGTACGGTAATAACCTAATATTATTATGATGGTAAAAGATGTAATAATATTTGAGAATTTGCCTTTTATATGTGAAATAACCACTTAGGAAAAGGTAAAAGAATATGAAATGCTTTCACTTGGATGAAACAATTAAAAATAGAGGCTGGAAAGTGCACAAATGCAATCAGTTGATATTACATGAATTATTTAAACCAGCAGACTCGTCTTAACTGTTTCTATCATAATCTTAATAGGCAATAATTCTACAACTTCTATTTTAAGTATACCAACAATACTAGGTATTGTGGTAATTTACTAAGCTTTTTGCTTAGATGTGGCACAAGGCCATATAACAATACTAGGTATTGTGGTTATGATACTAAACTGCATCTGGTGGCAAGGTTCTAGTTCTGGAATTCTATTGAGTATAGTGTCACCCCTTTGTTACCAGTAGTCCCAGGTTCAATCTGAATCAAATTAGTGGTACCTGTAAGAGTCTCATCAAGGAGTCTAGCAGATCTGTTTGAGATAATGTTTAAAAGGATTTTCAATTAAAATAATATATTCACTCTTAAAACATTGCTATTGTAACTTTAAGATGATTGAAAAGATACATTTTTGTACCATATATAATTGGAGACTCTAATTGTTAAGATTGGAGCGAATGAAAATGCTAAGTTTAATAGAGGAAAATATTCACAATTAACTAGGGAAAATCAAAGACCATAAAAGAAAAGACTTTTTAAATTTACCTTTTCAAGATCAAGTCCTGTTCCTTTTATACAACCAGTACAATTTTGACAACCAAATTGTTTATGAAAAAACTGAAGTATATCAACACAAGCAGATTCTACTGGTGATAGTATGGATAATAAACAACAGCTTGAATACCTGAAAATAAATAGATATTAAATTTCTCAAGAATATTTATTATGACAGTTGACCAAAAATGAGTCTATTATGACAATGTTCAATGCAAAAGCAATAGATTGATAAAGATGAATCTCTGCAAAGACAGCTTCATGTAAGAAAAGTTATGCTATGTGTATGGTGGAATCACCACAGTATTACTCATTTTAAGTTTTTAAACTGCAACCAGACACTTAATGTAGACTTACCCTCTTAACAGCTGCAATATGTGCATGAAAGTCTTAGAAAATGCCCTACACTTAACAAAAGGAGAAATGTTGTTCTTCTCCTTCATAATGCAAGGTACCATTCAACAAGAATCACACAGGAAAAATATTGGATTTAGGTTGGTCTTTTCTACCCTATCGATTATATTCACTGGAACTTGCATCAAATGATTTCCATCTTTTTTTGTTCTCTACAAAATGCTATGAACGACAATAGATTTTCTAAAGAAAATGTTTGTGAAAAACCTTTTGAGCACAAAACTAGCTGAATTCACTTCAGAGGGATCAACAAGCTACCTGATAAATGGCAAGAAGTGATTCAAAATAATACCAAATATACTACTGACTGAAATCACTGCATTATTGAATTATTCATGAATTATCTTTCACTATAAGAGAATTTGTTTATGACTCAACCCAATATATGGAAGTGAAATCATTGCCTTCAATTATAAAATGTTTCATTGTCTATGGAGACTAACATGCAAGGCATAATGGCAATTGTTCCGGTTTAAGTAAAAACAAATGGGTGATTCTTGTGTAGTCAAGTGACCTCCTCCTTTTCAGACTTTCTGTAAGCTTGCTTCCACTGTCCCAAAATAGGTTTTATTGAGAAGAGCTTATTGTTCATGTTATAGCACTTGAGCAGATGTCATTTACTTTAGATAAAGGTGTTTATTTTTATTTTATTTATATGGAATCTTGAATCTATGGTCAATAGGCATTGCTTAAGCACATTTGATAACCGAATGGGTTTGTCATTTCCTTTGATTCTAATGTAACTTGGAATCCAACATAACACAATCTTTATCTGCATCATAGTTTAATGATTAAGGAATGGTAAAATTTTTCTATTTTTCAGTGCCCTTAAGACAGTCACTTCCATTTTTTAACCATATTATTGCTTGGCATGACCAGCTGATTGATCAGTTTAGGCCTATCCAACCACCTGTCAAGCCAAAGTAAGAACCAAAGTGAAGTGTTGCAGTTCACAGGAATACAAACTTCAGGATTCAGGATCTCTCAGCTAACAGGAATTTATCCTCAAGTATCACAGGTGAAAACTAATTGCCAACAGGTGGCCCCTTTTGAAGAAGTCTTATGCTTCTGCAGAAGATGCACTTGGTGTATTCTAAGCCTCACCAACAGAGCAGAAAAAGAGAGACAGAGAGAGAGAGAAAGAGAGAAAAGGGTAAGTGGCATAATAGTTATTAACATGAAAAATGGAATCAATGAGAAGTGTTTAAATTTCAGCAGAAGTAATTTATATTTCATTTCCCACTAATATTCGAGGGAAAAGCATGAATACAGCTATTGGTAAAATAGTAAGTCAGGCAGGGCTCTCTTGTCTTGGTAGGGCCAAGAAGGAAAATATTAGATGTAACCCCTCCCTACCCTCATGCTAAGAGATTGTGGAACAGAGTGGCAGGGCCTTGTAGGACATGGGAAAGGCTAGTCCTACAGTCAACTCAAAAATTGTTTGATTGACTCTGAGTGGATTAACCTGCTTTGGCCACTAAGGAAAATGAAGCCACACAGCTCTTCATAAATTGTTGGCTTTGTTGAAATTCTTTTATTCATCCATATGGTTAACAAGGAAATACACTTCATTTAGAAAAGCATACATAAGGACATTTATAAGCTAGACAGATAACTTCTTATCTGTCAAGCTTATTGTTATGGTGAGATATGTAATCACCACCGGAACAGTTTAGATGAGGAACTATATCACCGGTCACCGGACAGAGATACACAGAGAGACACCCTGGACAGAACACGTGAAGAACAAACACTCTCTCTGTAAATAATACAATAAACCACTTCTTTATTTATTCAAACCCATAGTACATATTATTTCTTTTATTTCCTTTCACGGAATATTATTTCTTGATTATCCTTATATTATTGCCACCTCAGGATATATCACTTATAAATGTCCTTATGTATGCTTTTCTAAATGAAGTGTATTTCCTTGTTAACCATATTTTCATTTTCCTTTCTTCACTGCTACATATAAAAAGCGGCTATATTTCTGTTTGTTTGTTAGTCCAGGTTTGTAGAAAATGAGTCATCAAATAACCTTGCTTATTTGGTTTTGTAGGTCTACCAAAATAGTGTCATCAAAATAATCTGCTTTGTTTGTCCAGATCTACAAAAATAGTGTCATCAAAATAAGCTTGTTTTACTCTTAAATCCCACAAGTTTCTAATCAATCTGCTACAAAACTTGGAAAGGATGTCAATTTTATTTGTTTGAGTTAGCTAATTTGCATATTTTGCTTTAAAATGATTAATAAAAAAAATAAAATGTATATTAATATTCTAAAAAATACAAGAAATATTTTCATCTATAAAGTGAGTTACTTATTTACATAATCAAATGTTCAATTTTTCCATTCAAGTTTTTTTATTATTGGAAATTTATATTTCATTTATTTTGATAAAGGTACAGCAAGTATAAAATATTATTGTTCTTCAATTATAAGCTCCATAGTTATCAAACAAAGGAAGAAGATTTTACCAGTCATTAGTCAGAAAGTAAATAAAATAAATATATTCCATCTGTTGAATCACGAAACACACTTGTAGTCAGTAGCTAGGCTAAGAGCAACGTCTTTAGCAAGGCCAATTTATTTCCCAGAAGTACAAATTATGCTTTTTTGGTGGGCACAAGGCCCAAGAGTTTAGGGGAGGGGAAGGGGTGAGAACTGTATTTTCCTATGGGCCCTAGCTAGTCACACTCATCGCCAACAGTCAACAGTCATTTTATTTCAATCATTCTATACAATGGATTCATTCAACCAACCAACCAACCACGCCACAATCACCAAAACACCTCATTCACTCCATGAGAATCCTACTTAAAAACCCGATGCAATGGAATGTCGTACGTACAATAGATAAAATGTGATGAGGTATTGGAGGAAAAAGCCCCAAAGTAAACAAAATATAAAGCCGGTTGGTTTCCCTCCCATACCCCCTTCTATGATGTGGAGAGTCAACTGTTTTCTGGTACTTGGATAAGACCAAAAACAAGCCGAAACTCTCCCTATAGGGGAAGATCCTAAAAAACCAATCAGGATAAAAGAACAGGCAGGAAGGGGGCCGGCCTGGAGTGGTGAGTGAACATGAAATACTGAAAATGTGGCCAAGATCCTCATAAAAGGCCAGGGACTCACAAGTGGTAGAGGGGACAGAAAAAAGAAAACTGGGAATGGGGAGGATCTTGAAAGAACTAACATCTAGATTGCGGGGCCAATGACACACTTCATACCACTAACTAGGGGGTCAAGTTATCTAAATGTTACATAGAGTTCCTACTTACCCGGGGTGGGGTCCCGAAGGACCCGGACCATCATCACCATGCGCAGGCAGAGGAGGGAAGGATGACTCCAACGTTGTCCCCTTGCATACGACCAAGCTTGCTGCATACACCCACCTTTTGCTGAATGTTACGCGGTCCAAGCATCTTCTATCGCATCTAATCTTGACCCTAAGCTGATGCCTAAAGAACAAGATCAGATCGTGATAAGAAAAGTTTGCACCCTCATTCAATCCCTTGTTTCGCGTCTGCCAAATCACCATTCTAGCCACGGCTAGGATCACGAGAAACACTACACGTTTCTCACCCTGAAACGGAGGGTCAACATTGTCCAAAACGTATCCAACGTCGAGCGGCACAAGCTCTCTAGGGCTGATGCGAGCCGTCCACTCCTCGACATGGCTCCAGAACGGGCGAACCCGCTCGCAGTAGTAGAAGGCGTGCGAAGCCGTTTCTTCTAAACCACTGTCGCAGCGGGGGCAGTCAGGCATATCTGCAATGCACGCTCTGTAAGCCCAGTCATTGAGGGCCAACGCATTTCGAACTAGCCGCCAGGTGAGCGAGAACTCGGAGTTGTTCAAGAAGCCCGAACCTGGCGCCCAATTCCAATGGGAGCGAGCCTCCTCCGCCGACCAGCCGAGCCGACCCATCAGAGGATCCGAAGCGGAACCCACCACAAAGCCTCTATATAGTTCCTTACGAGTCCATGAGAGGTCACTGGACCGAGGAAGCTTTCGAAGGGCCCTGCGGCACTCGATGACGAATGGTGGTTAATCCCTTGGCCTACGACGGCCTTCAGCCTCGGGATTCAACCTAAGGCAAGGAAAGGCGACTCTCACCTTGAGGCTCCACACCGCGTCCGTCGTCAACGATCGGCCTAGGTGAGCCAATCCCTCAGCGAGCCGGTGGCTCTCGAGATCCGGCATCCCCAGACCCCCATCGCGAGGACGTTGATAGCAGACCTGTCTACGGACCATCGGGCTTCGACCCTTCCAAAGGAACTTGAAAAGGGATTGTTCTAGCGCCACCCGATGAACCTTAGGCAGAGGCAGTACAGACAAACGGTAAAGGATCAGGGGGAAGATGTACCCGGCGCACACCTCCGCCCTGCCCTTTAAGGTCAAGCGCCTTCGAAGCCAGGCAACCACCTGCGCTTCTACCTTAGTCCGTACTTCCAACCAATTTCGCTCCAGCTGGAGGCCGGGCCCGAACCACACCCCAAGGATGCGGACGGGACCGTCACTCCAGCGGAAGGGGCCTGGCAGGGGAACGCTTCCCCTCCAGGCACCCAACCGCAAGCCTTCGCTCTTGTCAAAGTTGACCTTGGCACCTGCTACCTTTTCGTAACTCGCGACCGCCTCCTTCACCGCCAATATGTCCCGACGCCTGGACACAAAGACCGTGATATCATCGGCGAACGTGGAAATCTTCGCTCGGACGCTGCCGCTTAGCAAGATTCCGCGCAGGGCCGGACCATCCCTCTCATCCCTAAGCCTTCGGAGCAGGGGCTCCAAAGCAAGGACATAGAGAAGAGAAGATAAGGGGCAGCCTTGCCGGACCGATCGCTCGATCGCAAAAGCCTCCGAACACCTTCCGTTCACCTGCACCACCGCCTGTGGGTTGTGGTACAGCTTGCTAATCCATTTGCGGAACTCCGGCTCGAATCCGGCAGTCTCCAAAACCGCCGCCAAGAACCGATGGTCCACCCTATCGAAGGCCTTGGACTGATCCAAATTGATCAGCGCGGCTTCGGTGTCGTCTTCTATTCCCTCTAGGATCTGGCGCACCAAATGCAAGTTGTCTAGGATCGATCTTCCCTTCACAGCGTAGCTCTGCTCAGGGCCGATCAGATCACTGATGACAAGCTGCAAACGGCTCGCCAAGACCCGGGCCAAAACCTTTAACTCTGTGTTAAGCAGAGTTATGGGCCTGTAATCGTCTAGCTCGCCCCGAACATGCCTGCCTTCTTTCTTCAGCAATGTGATCACACCCTTGGTAATGCTACCAGGGATGGCTCCCTGGGCAAACCAATGGTTGAACACATCCGTCAGATTAGGGACAAACATGTGCGACATCCTCAAGTACACTTCGTAGGGTAAACCATCTAGTCCAGGCGACTTGTTAAGGCCGACCTGCTTCAGCGCATCACGGACTTCACATTCCGTAACCACACCCTCGCAACTAGCCGCTTCCGCCTCCCCAAGGCGGGGGAAGTCAGCTAAATAGTTACGAAACTCCTGAAGCTGGAGCTCAGGACAGAGGGCAAAGCGACCTCGAAAGTGTGTCCGGAAGGCCTCACAAATCTCACGGCTCGATCTCAGCACTCGCCCGTCCGGGGCGCTAACGCACTCGATGTACCGACAAGGGAACCTTCTCCACTCTTCCTTACGCAAAAATGCGTTACATTTCACGGCTTCGTTCGGAACTCTTTTTAGCCTATTTCTAACTACGAAACCCTTGTAACGCTCGCTAGCCTCACGCTCAAGGTCCCCCTTAGCTAGATCTATGGCTACGGAGTCCCCCCTACCACCGCCCGGGAGAGTCTATCTTCTAAGGATTTCGCCTTCTTAGCCCTATCTAAAGCGAGCTGTTGGCTATACTTGATGGCGAAATCCCTAATCCTATACTTAAGGGAAGCCCACCACCTATTCCCAATAACCGCCCCCACTAACGCCCGCTTGATTAGGTTTTCCAGCCGCACCCGGAAGTCCCATATCTCCAGTAAGGAGGTATTGAACTTCCAGTAGCTAGCCAGACTAGGCCTATTAACTAGCCGCAGACTGACCCTAACGAGTTTATGGTCAGACCGCCCTAACCAGTGGAACGTGGGACAAGTAACTAGGTCACTGTCAGCTCTTCTCACTAACACTCTGTCCAGGTAAGACCGGACCTGGCCAGAGGGCGAACCTCCTATCCACGTCCACATCTCCCTCCCTGGGTGATCGAGACGGAACCTGTCGACCAGGTCGAACTCAGTCAACAAGTCCGACAAGCTGCTCTCACACCTTCCCAAACTGCTAGCACCCCGACCGGCTCTATCTATCTTGGGGTCAAGGACCGCATTCCAATCGCCCACTAGAACTGTCCGCCTCGAGTCATCCAAGAACGACCCCAAGCGCCGAAAGAAGACGCGTCTCTCCGCAGCGATACTGGGCACATGAACCACAGCTATCCGAAACTCGAAAGTTTTCACGGCAACATCAGCCACCAGCAGCCGGCCCTCGTCACCTGCAAAGACAACATTAACAATCGCATCAAGGCTGCGTCCAACTAGCAGAGAGACCCCAGCCCTGAGGCGGCTGCCGAATGCTGAGTAAACGACAAAGTCGCCCCTCAGCACCCGACAGTCCGCCCCGCAAGTGAAGTGAGTCTCCTGCACCACAGCGACATCCACGCACAGGTTCGAGAGTTCAGCAAGCAAGTGCGCACACTTGCTTGCGTCCCTCAGTCCCCACGCATTTAAACTGGCAACGTTTAAAGCCATTCTGGCCCACTTACCTAATCAGTGCTGATGATGGGCCGGAAATCCTCAGGGGTGAGGATGCCAACGGCCTGTCTCAAAGAGCCGGTGCCGAGCTCAGTTGTAACTCGGCCATCCCTGGACACTCCACCGACATCCAATGGGAACCGCACCTTTAATGACCTGTAAAAGGAGGGGTGAACAAAAATGGGGACCCTCCCTGAGCAAAATGGTAAACATCGTCTTAGTGAGGAGTGCTCCAACTCCGCCAACTTTACACCCACGTCGGTCTGACGAACCGTATCCAAGAACTTCCATACGCCCTTGGTACGATCGCCAGCCGTGCGGATGAAAGTGGTCACCATGGCTGCACTCGTAAAGTTCAAAGGATTACATATTCCTTTTTTCCGGATTTTTTCCAGGTCAAGCAGTGGCTTTAATAACTTACGTAGCTGGAAGTCAGTTACTGAGTCCAGCCCGACAGTACAAAAAGCCACTGCCTTCCTGTATTGTTCATCAGTCACATCCTGGATTTCCTGCTTGGCCTGCCGTCGAGCTGGCTTGGGTTTGGCCTCTGGGGCTACTTGTGATGGTGCTGCTGCTGGTTCTGGCTCTGCCTGGATTAACTCCGGGAACAGCTCTGGAGAAGAAGATGAACTTAGGGATGGGAGAGACAAAGTTCTAGGTAGACTTTGGGGGGATTGTCTCTCCAAAGAATGTGGTCTTCTCATGTGCTGAATCTGATAAGGACGAGTTTTTGGAGGTTGAGATTGTCCCAATTGTGGGGATTGTGGAGGTTGAAAAGGTTTAGGAGGTTGTGGGATTTGTAGGGGTTCAGGGGGTACATGTTGTGGAGTTGGGTATTGAGGGGGAGGTAGTGGAGGAAGTGGTGGTGGAGGAAACGGTGGTGGCGGAAATGGGATTGGTATCCGCGGTAGGGTTAGTTGAGGGGGAGGTGGTTAAGGAGTAGGCTGAAAGGCATTGGAGGGACCTTCCAAGGGGTCATCTGTGCAGGGTGGCCCCGTGCACATCTTTTTCGCGGCTCCCTCTCCGCTGCTTCTCCTCCTCTTCAAATTTGTTGTTGTCTCCATGGGGAGATCCAGTGCTTCTTTAGTGGTGAGGGTTGTTTTATCTTTGGGCTTCTTTTTGGATGGGGCCTTGGTTTCTGGGAGTATTGGATGCTCGATAATGTTGGGCGGTATAGGCGCCGTCACTGATGTGGGTATGAATTGGGATGATGAGCTTCTAGCAGGAGAGGCAGTTACAGTCGCAGTCTTGTCCTCCGTTTTCTTGGGGGATTTCCTTTTTTTTTCCTGGTCACTTCGGTCCAGCCTTCCTCCGCTTTTTTTGGCTGGACCTGACCCGGCTCCTTAGCTGTTGGACTGCTGGTTTGGCTACTGATGGTGGCTGTGGCAATTGTTGCTGTTGGAGTAGTTGTTGTGGAGGCTGCTGGAGCTGCAACATTTTGAGGGTCCTTCTTGGGGCAAAATTTTGAAATATGTCCCAACTGTTTGCAGCTCCAGCAGCGTGGACGTCGTCCCTCCACCACCACCATCATCTGCCTCTCTCTGCTGATGATAACTTCTGGGATGTCTCGGAATCCCTCCCTAGTCAAACATAGCCGGAAGACATGGTCCCCGTAGGCCGTCCCGGCGGCTGACCTTAGAAGGTTGCTTTCCTCCACTTGTCCATATCTACTGAGGAAGGCGGCCAGCACCTCCCCAGTGACAGTGGCTGGGACGTTACATACTGTAACGCGGACCCTGCGGGTCCCCATGTACTCCGGCTGCAGTCGGAAGAACTTGGTCGCGATTGTAGTTGTGGCCGCTTTTGTTGCCTGTTCCTTGGTGGGAAGCAGGACGTCCCAAGTTGCAAAACTCTTTCTGCAAAAATACTGGCATGGGACGCCTGCTTTCCGTAGGAGGTCTTCGAATACCTCCTTTTTCAGCCCAACCAGCCGTCTTGTCTTGAGGTCCGAAACCACCAAAGACAAGATTCTTGGCTCCAGCTTTTCGATAATCTCGGGGATGGGCAAGATTTCGTTGCCCTTGAAGTACTGGGCATACTTGCCCATCCGGTCTTTTTCGTGATCTTCGGGGTTCTTTGTCTGGATTTTCCAAGGTACTGGGCCTGGTGGTTTCTCCTTTTGTCCCGGCTGGATTGGGCTATCTGTTTCATCGGGTATTGGCAAAGAAGGCCAATTTGAGCCAATGAGGCTAACCGTTGGTGTTTCCGGTTCCCTTTGTTCCTCCGACTGCTTAGGGAGGGCTTCTCTTTTTTCCGCTTGTGAAGGTGGGTCGCAAGGATAAGATGGAGAAGAGGAACCCTCCATGACTGCTAAATCGCAATCAGGAGGGTTAGTGTGATTCGACGGGAGGTCCAAAAATAAAAATAAAAATAACTAAAGAGGTCAGGATAGAATGGATATAATGACCGCAGGGTCACTTGTCAACGGTAGTAAAGCAAACCCTCACTACCAGGAAACTGGGGGCAGTACTGCCGCCCAGCAACTGGCGCTAGGTGCTAGGTAAGGGAAGTGGGGAGCAACTAGCGTCCAGTTGCCAGACAAAAAAAAGGTGGCAGTAACTCAATACCGATCCACAATACTAAAGTTGTCGTCCGTGAAACACACTTTTAGTCAGTAGCCAGGCCAAGAGCAATGTCTTTAGCAAGGCCAAGACAAAAGCAAATCAGTCCTCAATGAAAGAGCTATTTATGGCACATTGGGAGATTCCAATGTGCACACATTGGCCGGTCCATTCCTTGGATTGTGATTGGCTAGAACATCTCATTGGATATGTTTGTTCATAAATACCAACCCTGTCCAGTAAGCATTATCCTTGACTATGCTCGTTTAGAGTAATCTTGTAAAAGCTCTTCAGACTAGTAAGTGTTTTCATTATTGTTAAAAATTGTTCTTGTTTTTATTGGAAAAATTGTTATTTGTTAAACTGTTGAAACCTTTTGTTGAAATTTATTGTTGACTGCCCCTCCCCCAAACAATTGTTATTTGTTTGCTGAGGGGGGTCAACACACTTGTTATTGTTTGAAAAAAATTTTTTGTTGAAAAAACTCGACGAACATTTCCCATTTCAACATCAGCTCATCTCTCAAAAACAAAGAACATTCGTATTTTTTTTTCTTGCCAAGTTGCCTTATAAGCAACTATGGCTGAAAGATCACCATCTTCAGTAACATCACCGACACCCGACATTTTTGCCGACCCAAGCCCCCCCCCTCAAAGCCGGATGATAAATAGCCAACACTGTCATCAACATCAACTCCGGCCAGTACAATACAGCCCGCCCAAAACGTGCCACCGGCGCCAGCCTCCTGGACGGCACAAATCTCAAAAAAAAGACCCAATTAATTACGGAAGAATGCGGGAAAAATACGAAAAGTATTTCCAAGGGAAAAGGATTCTTCCTATTCCCGAACTCGTCAAGGAGGTACAGCCAAAAATCGTCTCCTTTGTGATTACAGACATAAAATCCAGGAGGCTGGCCGGAATTTGAAAGGAAACTTTTGAAGATCTTTTAAGGGCTGCAGACATCCCAGCCAAATATTACTGCAGACGCAGCTTTGCCACCTGGGATGTACTGCTGCCAAACGAGGAATTAGCAACGAAGCTGACCGGAGGGAACATCACATCGAAATACTTCCGGATGCAGCCAGAGTACATGGGAAAAAGAAAAATCAAAATCACCGTGTGCAATGTCCCGATCCAACTGAACGAAGAGGTATTGGCTGCATACCTAAGCGGATATGGAGACATAGAGGAAGTTGTAAAGGCAAAGTCGGCAAACGGGACAGCACACGGTGATTACATTTTTACCATGTGCCTGGACAGAGGGGGGTTTATGGCAATACCCCATACTCTCGACTATGAGAGTCAAGTTATGACGGTGGTTGTTGAGGGTAGGAAGCCCCAGTGTTGGAACTGCAAACAACTGGGGCATTTCTCCAAATCCTGCCCTCAAAAGACCACCAAAACTACAACACCAACGGCAACAACCACAACAACTATAGCAGCAGTAGCAGCAGCGACTACAGTATCATCAGGCGAAAACCCTAAACCCGGAACTAAAGACCACTCCGATAAAGATGAAGAGGGCTGGACCCAGGTAGTAAGGGGAGGAAAAAAGAAGACTTCCCCCCAAAAGTTACCACCACCAACAACAACAACAACAACATCAACCGTACCAAAACCAACAACAGCCACTACCGTTACCACCGTCACTACTGCTACTACTTCCACAGATAAATCATCATCATCAGCAACAGCCAAGAAAAATAAAGAAAATAATAAAGTAGAAACTATGGACTACTCAACAAACTTAAAACGAAGAAGGGATAGTGGGGACTCGTTAGCGGAGGAGGGGGAAAAGAAACACATTAAGAAACCATCCCAAAAACCAACAGACGAAACAGGAACCCATTCCCAAACACCCTCCCAGCCTCAACCTAAGGGAAAAGAAAAAAGTAAATCACCAGTTCCAGCAGAGCGACCTGCCCAAATAATTCCTCCCCCACAAAAACAAAACACCACCCCAGTACATCTAACTGAATTCCCAATATCACCCTCTCTTTCACCAATCACAACCCCCAAAGTACTCGTACGGTCACACTCGGTGACAAGACTTTCACCTCCCCCTCAAGCAATAGCACACAAAACCAGATCACGCTCGACTTCCACAGAAACCCGAAATGCATTGAACGCCTTCTACTTTTGTGAAGATGTATTGGACAATCCAAATTTAGACCACAGTATTAAAAAATCACTAAAACCATTATCATCCTTCAAGAAAATCAATGAAAAAGATATCACTAACCCGTATCTTTTCACCAATGTACCAATGTTGACCACATTCGTCCGTTCGGCTGGCAACCGAACTAAAGAGCTGTGGCACTTTATTGACGAAGCCAGCCGGGCGGACGCAATGTTGGCCGACACCAAAAATGTAATGTTAAAGAAAATGCTCCCTTTTTGTTCGGGCAGGGTCCCGATTTTAGTTCACCCATCATTCTATAGGTCCCTAAAACTGAGGTACCCCATGGATGTTGGCGGAATTACCAGGGATGACCGAGTTAGCACTGAGCTCGGCACCGGTTCCCTGCGTCAGGCCGTCGGCATCCTTACCCCGAAGGATTTCCGGCCCATAGTCGACAGTGAGTAAGGTAAGTGGGATTGATGGCTCTAAACCTTGCCACTTTGAATGTGAGGGGACTGAGGGATTCAAGCAAGTGTGCGCGCTTGCTTGGTGAACTCAAGAACCTCTGCGTAGATGTCGCTGCAGTGCAAGAAACCCACTTCACTTGCGGTGCGGACTCGTGTGCTGGAAAATGGTTTTAACATTTTCTCAGCATACGGCAGCCGTACCAGCGCTGGGGTCTCTTTGCTAATTGGACGGAGCCTTGATGCTGATGTTGACGTTGTTTTTGCAGGTGACGGGGGCCGACTGGTTGTGGCCGATGTTGCCGTGAAAAGTTTCAAGTTCCGTCTGGTTGCGGTTTATGCGCCCAATATCGTTGCGGAGAGGGTTCCCTTTTTTCGTCGGTTGGCGCCGTTCCTGGACGATACGAAGCGGTTAGTCTTAATGGGTGACTGGAATGCGATCCTTGATCCCAAGATAGATAAGGTCGGGCGGGGAGCTAGGCGTGCGGGAAGGTGTGAAAGCAGCCTTGCCAGCCTCATGACTCGTCATGACCTAGTCGACAGGTTTCGTCTGGATAACCCAGGGCGGAGGATGTGGACGTGGCTAGATAGCTCGCCCTCTGCCAAAGTAGGTTCCTACTTGGACAGAGTGTTAGTTAGACGAGCTGACATTGATTTCGTTAGTTGTCCCACGTTCCACTTGATAGCGTGGACTGACCATAAACTTGTTAGGGTCAGTCTACGGTTAGCTAATAGCCCTAGTCTAGCCGGCTACTGGAAGTTCAATACCTCCTTACTGGAGATACGGGACTTTCGGGACCGGCTGGAATCCCTAATCAAGCGGGCGTTAGTGGGGGCGGTTACCGGGAATAGGTGGTGGGGATCTCTTAAACATAGGGTTAGAGATTTCGCCACCAAGTACGGTCAACAGCTCAATTTAGATAGGGCCGAGGAGGCGAAATCTATAGACGATAGACTTTCCCGGGCGGTGGCTGGGGGGGGGACTCCCTAACCGTAGAGCTAGCTAGGGAGGACCTTGAGTGTGAGAGTAGCGAGCGCTACAAGGGATACGTAGTTAGATCTAGGTTAAAGAGAGTTCTCTACGAAGCTGTGAAGACGAACGCGACTGCGCGTGAAGAAGAAGTGCGAAGGTTCCCCGATCGGTATATCGATTCTGTCAAGACCCCGGATGGGCGACTGCTGCGATCGAGTCGCGAGATGCGTGATGCCTTTCGGGCGCACTTTCGGGATCGCTTTGCCCGCTGTACTGATCTCCCGCTCCGGGATTTTCGTAGCTATCTTGCCGACTTCCCCCGCCTTGGGGTGGCTGAAGCGGCTAGTTGCGAGGGTGTGGTTACTGAATGCGAAGTCCGTGACGCGTTGAAGCAGGTCGGCCTGAACAAGTCGCCGGGACTAGATGGTTTGCCCTACGAAGTGTACTTGAGGATGTCGCACATGTTTGTGCCTATTCTGACGGATATGTTCAACCATTGGTTCGCCCAGGGAGCCATCCCTGGTAGCATTACCAAGGGCGTGATCCCATTGCTGAAGAAAGGTGGCAGGCATGTTTGGGAGGGTTTAGATGATTACAGGCCCATAACTCTGCTTAACACAGAGTTAAAGATTTTGGCCCGGGTCTTAGCGAATCGTTTACAGCTTGTCATCAGTGATCTGATCGGCCCCGAGCAGACCTTTGCTGTGAAGGGAAGATCGATCCAGGACAACCTGCACTTGATTCGCGAGGTCCTAGAGGGGATAGAAGACGGCACCGAGGCCGCGCTGATCAGTTTGGATCAGTCCAAGGCCTTCGATAGGGTTGACCATCGGTTTTTGGTGACTTTTTTGGAGACTGCCGGATTCAAACCCGAGTTCCGCAGATGGATTAGCATGATGTACCACAACCCTCAGGCAGTGGTGCAGGTGAACGGAAGGCGTTCGAGGGTGTTCGCGGTCGAGCGTTCGGTCCGGCAGGGCTGTCCCCTGTCTCCTCTTCTCTATGTCCTCGCTTTGGAGCCCCTGCTCCGTAGGCTTAGGGATGAGGGGACAAATCCGGCCCTGCGCGGTGTCCCTTTTGCTGGCCCTCTTATGGCAAGGGTTTCTGCGTTCGCTGATGATATCAGTGTTTGTATCCCGCCGCCTGGATATAAAGGCTGTGAAGAAGGCGGTTAGCGAGTACGAGCGGATTGCAGGAGCCAAGGTCAATTTTGACAAAAGCGAAGGTTTGCGGCTCGGTGCTTGGAGGGGTAGCGATACCCTTCCAGGACCCTTCCGCTGGAGTGACGGACCCGTCCGCATCCTCGGGGTGTGGTTCGGGCCCGACCTCCAACTGGAGCGAAATTGGTCGGAATTACAAACCAAGGTGAATGCTCAGGTGGGAATCTGGCTTTCAAGGAGGTTGTCCTTAAAGGGCAGGGCGGAGGCGTGCGCCGTATACGTCTTCCCCTTGATCCTTTACCGATTGGCTGTACTTCCTCTGCCTGAGGCACGTCGGTTGGCACTTCAACGATCCCTCTCCGGATTGCTCTGGGGAGGTGCAAGGCCGATGGTCCGCAGGCAGGTCTGTATCCAACGTACACGCAACGGGGGTCCAGGAATGCCTGATCTGGAGAGCCACTGGCTTGCTGAAAGACTTGCATACTTGGGCCGATCCTTGACGGGGGACGCAGTGTGGAGACTAAAGGTGAGTCGGACTTTTCCTCGCCTCAAGTCAGACCCAAAGGCTGAAGGTCGACGTAGGCCTTTGGGCGAAGCACTGTTTGTCCGCGAGTGCCGAAAGGCCCTTCGTAACCTTCTTGGGTCCAGTGACCTTTCATGGCCTCGGAAAGAACTGTATCGGGAGCTAGTGGTGGGTGCCGCTTCTGATCCCCTTAGTGAGCGGCGCGGCTGGACGGCGGAGGAGATCCGCTCTCACTGGAATTGGGCGCCAGGATCGAGCTTCTTGAACAACTCCGAGTTCTCGCTCACCTGGCGACTTGTTCGGAATGCGTTACCCCTTGCCGGCTTGAACTACAGGGCGGGCCTGGCAGAAGTGCCCGATTGCGCTCGCTGCGCCAGTGGGTTGGAAGAAACGGCTGAGCATGCCTTCTACTACTGCGAGCGAGTTCGCCCGTTTTGGGATCACGTCGGCGAGTGGACGGCTCGCATCGAACCCAAACAGCTTGTGCTGCTCGACGTTGGTTACGTCATAGACAACGTTCTTCCTCCGTTTCAGGGTGAGAAGCGTATGGTGTTTCTCGCGATCCTGGCTCAAGCTAGAATGGTGATTTGGACGACGCGAAACAAGGGATTGTATGACGATGCAAACTTTTCTCATCGTGATCTGGTTTTGTATTTTAGGCATCAGCTTAGGGTCAAAATCAGATGCGATAGAAAACGCTTGGATCGCATAACATTCAGCAAAAGGTGGGTGAATGCAGCGAGCCTGGTCGTGAGAAAGGGGGCAATGCTGGAGTCATCCTTCCCTCCTCTGCTGGCCCATGGCGTCTACGATACGGGTCCTTCGGGACCCCATCCTGGGTAAGTAGGAATTTTCTCCTTTGCAACCTAGTTAGCAGTATGTTGTGAGACATTGCCCCGTCATCTAGCCGCTAGTTTTCAAGATCTTCCCCATCCTCATTATTTTTCTACCTCAAACCCGTATCCCAATCCGCTTCTGTTGAAGATCTTGTAAATTCATATGTATAAAAAATCATATTGCCTGCTTATATCAATCCATACCGCGCCTCCCCTCTTTTCTTTTATCCCTGTAGATTAGGATCCCAGCCCAACCTAGGGTAGGTCCGGCTTGTTTTCGGTTCTTTCGCCCGGAAAACAGTCGGCCGCCAGTTTTACAGACGGGGGGATGGGAGGGCAACCAAACGGGGAATTTTTTTCCTTATTTTTTTCATTTGTATATATTTTGGGTTTTTTCTCCCATTCCCATCATATTCATTGTAAATAAATCATATATTGTAAAATAAAATCATGCATCACCTTTGGGTTTTAAGTAGGACTTTTTCATAGAGCAAATGTGGTATTTTGGTGGTTGCTGCGCATATGACGATGGATGAATGGTTATATATTGTACTGCTGAATGGGTCGGCGAATGTGGCTAGCTAGGTTCCCTTAGAACATATAGAATAGCACGACCGCTCCTTTCCCCTCCCCACAAAACATCAGGCCGAGTGGCTGACTGTGGGAAAAGGTGGGAGGAAGCTCCAACCTGAGGATCCTCGCTCCCAAAAGTCGTCCCAGGTGGGCACCGACAGTTCACCCCCCTCAAAAAAGTCCAACGGAAGCAGTTCAACCCCCTCATATGCGGACAAAACATCTCCACAAAAAATCAAACTCCCTCCCAAGACCCCACCTAAACAGCGCACTCCTCCCAAGGTCAGATCTTTCAGCCCAGGCCGGGAGAAGTTCGAAAAATTAATGGAATTCAAAAAGCGGCTGGACCAGGAGCGGAAATCGGCTCCGCGACCAGGGCCCTCTCATTCCACCCCTTCGTCACCAAGACAACCCCGAATCATCAGACCACCACCAACTACACCACCTCATAGATCCATGCCTCCACCTCTCATGTTTGTCTTAGTACAGAGAAAAAAGGGACCCATCCCCCCTCCGCTGCCGTTGGAGTCTCCTCCAACAAGACCATCGCCACCAGCAACAGCAGCAGCATCTTCACCTTCCACCACACCAAAGAAACGGCAGCGGAGCTCATCAATCGACAGTTCGGGGGATGAGGTCTCAAAACACAAAAGCAAGAAAGAAAAACCTCGTCATCATACCGGAACGAACATCTGCCGGGTGGATGAGGGGGCTCTGGATCGTCTTCACAAGGTCCAGCCGCAGCTGTTGAAAGATTTAAGGGTCCTCCACAACTTCAAGGAAGTTAATGGACGTAATATGGAGGACCCTAAAAATTTTCCAGACTCATGGATCACCACCGTCATCCGAAAGGGCCGAGGGTCGGAAGATGTCATGAAAATGCTTGGTGAAGCGAACGAGGCCCTCGGCCCGATATCATTTTTAAAGGACGATCTTTCATCTTGTAAGGGGCTCGTTGGGAGGGTCCCTGTTGTTTTACACCCCTCCCTTTATAGGGCACTTAAACTAACCTTTCCGCGGGACGTCGGGGGTCTTGCTCATGACGGAGCCATCGATAATGAGATGGCCACAGGATCCATGAGCCAGACCGTCGGAGTCCTGACCCCAGCCATGTTCAGTCCGGGCACTCAACCCCTGTAATTTTTCATGATGGATCTAAGGTTGGCTAGTTTAAATGGCCGCGGCCTGAGGTCGGATTCTAAGCGATCCCAACTATTGTTATACCTCCAGCGTCGCGGCATTGATATTTGTTGTTTACAGGAGACTCACTTCGACTCCAACTTCCATGAAGGTATTCTGGCGAGGGACTATTTGTCCTTCTCAGCATGCTTTGATGGTCGTTCTAGAGGTGTCACCTGGCTGGTAAGTAGACGTCTGGACGCTTCGTGTGCTCTTGTTCTTTCAGATCCGGCGGGCAGACTTTGTGTTCTGGATGTTACCATAAAGGATAAGGCGTTTCGATTGATTGGGGTTTATGGACCCAATGCTACCAGTGAGCTTCCTGCCCTTTTCCGGCGCATCGAGCCGTACGTCGTTCCGTCAAAGCGGGTAATTTTAGTGGGAGATTGGAACGCCGTCCTTGATCCCAACTTAGATAGAGGGGCTACTAGTACGGGTACTAACTCCTTGGATGCCAGACATTTTCGTGAGTTTGTCCAGAAATTTGATCTGGTGGACAAATTTCGTGAAAGGCATCCAAATAAGATAGTTTGGACTTGGACCGGTAGGGGCGCCTCGGCCCAGCTGTATAGCTATTTGGACCGAGTGTTAGTTAAGCGAGTCGACTTAGACTATTTAGGTGGTCCAAGTTTTGAGGCGTATAAAAATTCCGACCACAAATTTTTATGTGTGTCGATTAGGTTAGATAAGGCTAGATGTAGGATGTCTGGTTACTGGAAGTTCAACCTCTCCCTCTTGGCGGAGGCTGACTTCCGGAACCAGCTAGAACTAACGATAAAGCGGAAACTGACGGGGGCTATTATGGGAAATAGGTGGTGGGCTAACCTTAAGGATAGCATTAGATCCTTTGCTGCCGACTATAGTAGGAGACTCAAGTCAGCTAGGGTAGCGGAGCAAAGGTCGATTAAGGATAAGCTAGATAGGGCGGTGTTGGCGGGAGATAGTGGGCTAGTTAACATAGCTAAGGCCGAGCTGGCCTCCTTGCAAATTAAGGAGTACCAAGCTCTGGTAGTTAGGGCTAGGTTAAAAAGAATGTCGTGCGAGGTGACGAATATGGCCCAGGAATTACGGGCCGAGGAACTCAGGCATGCTACAGATCGGCATATCGCCAGTGTCACATCGCCGGAGGGGCTCCGTCGAACTACAAACGAAGCCATCTGTGGGGAGTTCCGGCAGTACTTCTTGAAGCTTTTCACTAAGGAGCCCGGACTGAGTTCTGCTCAGTTCGACACCTATCTTGCCGACTTCCCTCGCCATTTCGGCGACTGAAGCGGCTGGGTGTGAGGGGCGCATAAAGGAGGAGGAGATTCGGGATGCACTGAAGTCGGTCGGGCTGGATAAGTCCCCCGGAATTGATGGTCTGCCCTACGAAGTGTACTTGAGGTTGTTGCACATGTTTGTCCCCTTGCTGGCAACCATCTATAACAACTGGATGAGGCAGGGTACCATACCCAGACGCTTCACCAGGGGTATAGTGAAGTTGCTTCGTAAGAACAAACATGGTGGGGATGGGATTAGTAACTTTCGCCCTTTAACGATGTTAAACACGGACTTAAAGATTTTGGCGAAGATCTTGGCAAACCGGTTGCAGACTGTCCTGCCTAGTCTGATTTGCCCCGAGCAGACTTGTGCTGTGAAGAGTAGGACTATCCAGGACAGTCTTCATCTGGTCCGCACGATCGTAGAAAAAGTCGACGGAAATGCTGCGCTGATCAATTTAGATCAGTCCAAGGCCTTTGATAGGGTTGACCATGCTTTTTTGGAGGCTGTCTTGTCTTCGGCCGGCTTCGGGGTTGATTTTCGCACCTGGATACGTCTCCTTTATGCGTCCCCCGGAGTCGTGGTGGAGGTGAATGGGGTAAGGTCGGAGCCCTTCACTCTGACTCGATCGATTCGGCAAGGTTACCCGTTATCGCCCATGTTATATATCCTGGCGTTAGAGCCTTTTCTACGCAGGATAAAGGCGAACCCGGTCCTACGCGGCCTCACGTTACCTGGCGCCAGTGAGGTGGCCAGGTACACTGCATACGCTGACGACGTCAGCGTGCTTGTAACGAGCAGTGCCGAGGTGGAGGAGGTGAGCAAAGAAATCGGAAGGTACGAAGCTGTAACAGGGGCCAAGATTAACCGCGAAAAGTCTGTCGACTTGCGGTTGGGCTCGTGGAAAGGCTGTGCTCTTCCCGGCCCCTTTATTTGGAAAGACGGTCCGTGCAAGATACTCGGCGTGTGGTTTGGGCCTGACCTTCAATTGGAGAAAAATTGGTCGGAAGTACTGGATAAGGTCGTAGCCGCAACTGAGTTGTGGTTACGTAGAAGGCTTTCTCTTAAGGGTCGGGCAGAGGTGTGCAGTTCGCATATCTACTCCCTAGCCGTATACCGACTTTCAGTGCTTCCTATCCCGGCCACCATCCTATTCAAGCTGGAAAGGATTCTCTTCCAGTTTCTCTGGGCTAAGAGACATCCTTTGGTGCGACGGGAGATCTGTTACCTTCACCCTTCTGAAGGCGGTCTAGGAGTGCCTAACGTCGAGGTACGGCGCCATACTTTGCGTCTTACTTTCCTAGACCGGATGTGTTCACGAGACACGGCGGCGGGAAGCGTCTGGAAAGAAGACGCTAAACAGTCTTTCCCGTCGCTAAGAAGTGTGCATTTTGCTGATGGGGAGGCCCATCGGTTGCCCAGACGCGAATGCCCCTTCTATCGCGAGCGCCGGCATGCTTTGAGAGTTCTCTCTCGGCTGCAGACAGGTCTCTCTGACAGCCGGCCGTTGTCGAGTAGGGCATTATATCGTTGTTTAGTTAGGGGGGCCGCTAGCGATGGTCTGATTGGCGAGCTCGGTGTGACGGAGGCGGAGGGTCGCTTACTGTGGCCTTAGGCCCCCAGGATGAGGTGTCTCAATAATGACGAGGCTTCCCTCACCTGGCTGGTCATTCGGAATGCCCTCTGGGTCGGCAAGAAATTGTTTGCAGCGCAACAGGCCATTTCGCCTGAGTGCGGTCGGTGCGGTGATTTGGAGGAGACTATTAGTCACACCTTCTTTCACTGCCCGGTCGTACGGCCGCTGTCCAAGCTTCTTGAAGGCTACATGGTCCGCATCCTCAATGGAAAGTTTTTTGTCCTGGAAGCCAGTTCTGTGTGCAGCAATGTGGTACCGAGGTTGAACAGACAGGAACATTATGTGTTTCTCTGCTTACTCGGCGTTATGCGTGTCGTGATTTGGACGACGAGAAAGAAGGAACTCTACGAGGATGAGTCTTTTTCTTCTCAGACCCTGGTGGCATTTTTTAAACACCAAATCAAAGTCAAAATCCGGTCTGAGAGAAAAAGACTCTCTTCGCTGGAGTTTGGCGAAAGGTGGGTGATGTTGCGCGCTTGTGTCGCGTGGTAGGAGCTAACCTTACTTTCACTTTGGACATTCCAGGGACTTAAGAATTTTGAGTTACCGGAAGGACGTGACCACCCAGCCCAGGTAAGTTAGATTTTTTTTTAGGCCATTTTGAATTAGTTTGTTCCTAATTTAGTTAACTTAGCTAGAGTATGCAAGGTCATTGGGCCCCTTTTTTTGTCCCCTTCTTTTGTTTCACTCTCCCTTCCCTTCCCTTCCCCTCTGTTAGGTGACAGGAATTGGAGTTCTCCAGAAGTGCGAGGGAGGGCTTATGTTATTTCATGTTTATTGTTTACTTATATTTCTTACCATTTATTTATCCTATTTGTTTATTTTTTCCTCCTTCGACACTATTTTCGACTGGTTAACTCCTCTTTCTGCCATGTTTTAGTACGTGGGGGGGGGACCCCATACTAACTATCATAATGTATATATGTTTTGTTCACTTTCGTTTTTAGGGGAATTATTTTTGAATAAATGTATATAGTATTCGTTTAGTTTTTTTTTTAAATGTTCCCCTCCCCCTCACTTTGTAAATATGGGATTAAGTTTAGAAAGCCATGGAGCATTAATGATGTTTTGGTGAGTGTTGTTTTTGGTGAATGCAGTTTGATAGCTCAATTGAGGTATTTTGGTGTTTTTTAATTTGGAGATATGTATTGGTCAGTGAATGAGTCTAGTTAAGTTAGAGATTAGGATAGTGTAGACCAGCCTTCCCCCCCATTTTTAGGCCTTGTGCCAAATTTGTAATTAATTACAATAAATAATCCTTGACTATGCTGGACCTCAGGTAAGTGTTGCTGTTATTATTGTCACTATTATGGCTGTTGTAGTAATTTACGAAGGTCTTTACTTCGATTTAGCACAAGGCCAAATGAATGGGGCACCCAATGAGACTATTATGGCTGTTGTATATTGTTGCCTTCTACACCATCTATGAAGCTTGTTGCAATCTTTACAAGTTATCCTTCAAAACTGGCACTACCATTAAACGTGTGCCATGCTACCAATTTACCTTCCAGGAGGCCATTGTCAAAAGATACCAACAGGAACAAACTTTTATACTTACAAAAATTGGATAGTCATGTTGAGGATTCCTGAAAATGGAAAAATAATCAAATAATTCATACAATTGAGTCAATTTTTCATCTTTCTTGAGCCTGTCTTAATTTTAGTCTTTAAAAAATCCTTTTTCAATAAAGCTGGTAAAAAAGAATGGCAACACTATTCAAAGTGGGCAGCACCAATTATTCCTGTATCCAAAAATCCCATGGGACCTATTAGGATATGCTGAATTTACAAACCGTCAATGCAGTGGCAACTTATATATCTAATTTTACAAATGAAGTACTTATTTTCTACATTGTGAGTGGGCAAATCTTTCAGAAAAAATGACTTGAGTCATTGCTATGAAGAACTTGAGTTGAATAAAGAAACAAAGTAATTATTTACAATTAATTTACATGTAACAGAGAAACCTTGCTACTTTAAAATTGAATACAGTGTCTCATGAATGTGTAGTTGGAGGTTTGGAATAGTGGATTTCTAGGTGGAAGAAACGAGCTTATTCAAATGACTCTCAAGATAAATCAACATGCAAAATGGAAATCGTTTTAAAGTTATGAAATATGATGGGCAGAATTGAAGCTGCAGAAAAACCAAGTAAGATTGAGTAAAAGTCAATATAACAGAAACTTACCCTCTCACATGTTTGTCAACTTTGTTCTGGATTCTGGATTCACTACTTATCGTGAAGTGTAAGAAAAACTTTTTCACCTTTGGTTGAAATATGTTTGCTTTGGAAAAACTGCAATTAGAGAAGTAAAGAATAATTGTTTTGGTAAAAAGATAATTATGAGTGGATTTATGGGATGTCTAAGTGCATTGAGATCAAAATGAATACTTACTGTAGACTGAGAAAATAGGGACAGTGAATAATTGTTTTGTTAAATACGAATTAAAAATAGATTTGAGGGTTTGAGGTATGCTTGTACCTGTTGAGTTATGTGGATTGATATCAGAATGTTTATTTTATTAAGACTGAGAAAATAGGGATGATAACTCCCTGCATTGTTAAAAAGAAAATTACAAATAATTTTGATATATAATAAAGAGTTATCAAGAGGGAAGGGCAGCTGAGACCAGTCAGAAGAGGAGAGAGGAGAAGAAAGAGTGAATGGGGAATAATGTAATGTAATGGGACACTCAAAGGGGGTGTAATGATAACCCTTAAAACTCTCCATCTGACTAAAATACGACTAAAATAATTATTAAATTCCCTAATTATTTTACAATAAGCTACCAACCAGACAGGGATTTGATAAATACTAGCAACTGCTAGCTGGATCTTCCTGCAGTCAATTGCCAATCAAACTTCAATGGAAGCAACTCTTTGTTATTGTTATAATCTCACAGTATCCTTTTGGTTTTTTTTTGTTCTCACTCTTCTTTGTTTATGCAATTTATGGTACTCAAAGATGATAAACATATAAGGTCATCCTTTAAATGTCAGTACTTTTGCTCCAGCAAAAAGTCTCAGTTTTGATAAGGTGTTGATTGGGTTTTAATAGTTACATTTTATTCAAAGTGATAAAACTTTTTTGTAAATTTCAAAAATAACAAATTAATAATTCAATATCTTTCAAAATTATTCATTTGTCCGTTGAAAACTTGAATAACTCGGAGAGTTCATTAAATAACACTTAATAAAGAAATGTTATATCAGCGTATGGTTGCAAGGAAAGAAATAAACACAGTTGCAAAAACATGAAGGCGATTAAAAACTTTAACAATTGTATTGGAAATTAATGTGTAAAAAGTTCAAATAGCTGGGTTTGTAAAAATCTGTTGATATGGAATTAAAAAGTAGAAAAATATCCTATGCATAAAAGTGGTAGGATTGTTGAGCTTATGTGCACACGGTCAATTGGATGTTACAAGTGTGGAGAGGAGAGGGTTGTTTCGTGATTTACAGGTTAGTTGCTTCCTTCAAAGCGGAGAAGAGGAAAGTCAATGTGGTTAATGCATGGTTTCGATTTTTGCCTCTCTCTCACTCAGTTAGAGTTCTGGCCTGTGGACTGTTGTCTGCCTTCTTTTGATCTGGCCCCGCAATCGTGAAATTTGTCTTTTATATCGTTTTATTTATTCTCATCGGATCAGATTGGGTTTTCTTTGATTTTTTTACTGCGAAGGCCACGGATTGGCCAAAAAATTACTTTAAATTATTTTAATTTTTTGACATATTTTATCGACATTTTGCTATGCGCTGATCCTATGTGCAGAAACCCCTTTTTTCCATTTTGAAGAAAGTCTCAGCACTGATAACATCCGTTGAATACTCTCGTGGGCGCTAGTTACAATCATTATTTTGTGTGTACAATAAATTAGAAAGAGATCCCTTTTGCTCATATAACAAAGCCCCCTCAGATCTCATTTTGATTTTATGTGGATGTGTGTATGTGCATTTGTTCTGTGCAACTAGTGCATTATAAAGACCTTGTAGCAGGCTGGAATTTGACGGCGGGTTTGCTTAACTGGGATTGATCTTGGGTTTTGGTGTTGATTTATTGTGTCAATTTGTGCAGAAGGTTGTGCCGGTTTTTGTGAGGTGGATAGACTTAGGTGTGGTGATCCATGACCTTGTTTGTGAGCGTGAGGTGGTAGGGGAGTTTAGTAGTTGTGTGACTGGTGTTTTGGCTGGAGTGCAAGGTGACGTATGTGTGCTTGGTGAATACAGTCAGTCTCGCCCTTTTAATTTCTTACCCAAATCACCATATTATTTGTTTTGATGACTTCAAACGGGCCAATCCAATCTAAGTGAGATGAGTGTGCTGTAGTAGTTTGAGGACGGAGTAGTAACACCTAGTCGCCCACTTGTATTGGATCCTTGTATAAGAGTTGGTTCAGTTTCGTATTTAGCTTGTGATCTGCTTCATTGTTTGTGAGAGCAACGCAACGATGGAGTTGCCTCAACAGAGCGTTGATTTGCATGCCATATACCATAGGGCTTTGGTTTGTGGGTTCATTATGGGGTAGTTTGGGTAAGCCGATGTTAGGTTGACAGCCAGTGAACATGTAGTGTGGTGATATGTCGGTGGCACTATTAATTGTTGCGTTCATAGATGTGATGGTTTCCAGGATAACTGTCAATTCACAGTTTCTATCTTTGCACAGAATGAAGAGACTGTTCTTCATTGTGCGATGTTGTCACTCAATGTTACCCGTGCTCTGAGGTTGCCAGGGGTAATGTAATTCCCAAGTGATTCACATCATGTCATAGAAGTTCTTATCCACTTCTCCTGAGAAGAGCCCTTATCAGGTGCTACCATTCCAGGCCAAAGTGGACCCAGGAGCAATGGCAATGAAGAGGTATTCCGCATTCCCCAAAGCTTCAGCATCACTGGAGCCTCACCATCAGATTGTTAAGTGTCATATCCTGGATACTCATTGGGAAGTGGGGGTTTTACTCCTCTGCACAGAAGCAGTTGGTGTATTCTACAGCCCCAGTTGACTGGGCAATACACAGAGTTAAATGTCAAAACAGTTTTATTTCAGATGGGCAAAGGTATGGCTGTGAGATGGCGGCTAAAGCTGTCAAGGATGGTGAGGATATACCCTTTTCCTTTTGAGACGGGCATCGAAACAAAATCCACGTAGATGATGTCAAATAGTCTTTTCCCACATTTACAGTGACCGGTTGGTCAGTGTCGCCGTTTGTCATAGTATCCCTTCCACTCGGCACAAATTTTACAAGATTCAATGTATGCTTCGATGTCGCGATTTTTGTGCTCCCACCAATAGCTGGCTAGATGGGTGCACATGCAAGTGACACCTGAATGATGATGCAGTCATGTGCCTGATACAGAAATCTGCTGCAAAGTTTGTATGGCATGACCAGCTTTGTTTCCTGAAGAGGGGTGTTCAATGGTCCTCCGGATCCATGTGACATTCCTGGCTTGGATCCTTTGTCTAAAGAGCTTGGATAATTTTCGAAAGTAGATTTTCTGTTGTTCAGCTGCTATGTTAATGTGGTCGCAGTTCTTCTCAGTAGGGATGGTGGAGGTGGAATGGTATGCGAAAAATGTGTCTGCCATAAACTTGTGACAATATGTACTTTGTAGTGTGTGGGTCTTGGGAATAAGCTGTAGGCTGTCGATTTCATTCAGACACCATGGCGGAACGTAGATGTGCAGGTCAGATCCTTCCACCTTAAATACTCAGCCTGCTGAAATGGAGTCGGCTGGTGTTTTTGTCCTTTACTGTCCATGGCTTCTGCTGAGCATGTAGGCCCAAACATTTGATTGACCCTTGATGTATTCTAGCACAAATTTGTAGCAAGAGATTTCTTCTTGCCAATGTTGTATCTTGGCAATGGTTAAATTTCCGCTAGTCTGGATATGTTAGCGACGTGTAATCAGTGAAAATCACAAAGATGCAGTTGCGCAGGAAGTACTCAAATTTTAGGATCGCCCATTTTATCGTGTTCTGTGGTAGACCAGTTCTGTTCTGTGAGGTTGAATGAGTGTCTGCCTCCTGCATCAGAATGGCTCCATAAGCTACATTGCTGGCATCTGTGGTAACGGTGAAGAGCTGCGAAAAGGCTGGAAATGAAATGACCGGTGGTGAGGAGAGTCTGTTTTTTATTTTCTTGGATGCTTTGTCTGCTTTCTCTGTCCAGGTGAAAGTCTTGTTTGTCTTGTTTAATTTGTGTATGGGATGCATCAGGAATGTGTTGGATCGTATATGTTTGTCTAAACGCGTCTCCAGAAATTGTCTGATCCATACCAAATGGCCGATGAGGCTTGTAGCTCATTCTTTGATGTTGGGGGTTTCATTTCTGTTGTACCCCCTATATAATGGACTTGCCCTCCTCCATAAATACACATCAACGGAGTGTCAGAGGACGCGCCCAAGCACTGTTTTATGAACAGTCTTGGGTGACTCTACGGTCGATGGGTCATACTTTGGTCGGCCGTCCCTGGGTGCGGCGTGGATCTGGCTAGTGTGGCTTGTCGACTGGAGATTTCCTCCAGCCTCAGGGAGCTGTCTTCCCAGCCTTTACACCCTTATGTTGGTCGGATTATTACCTGGCACCTGAGGTACCACTATTAAGGGGAATGCCGACGGGGCCGAAGGTATTTTTGGCAATGCCAGACGCGCGTAGGCTTCGGCCCTGTGACCGGATCCATCTTAACAACAACCTTGTGCCATACTTGTCCAGTGGTGAGACAGATGACAGATACCGCGGCCACACCCTGTTATAAGAACAGTCATAGACTGATTCTCCAGTTGATGGGCCACGCTTTGATCAGCCGTGCCTGGCTGTGGCACGGATCTGGCTTGTTGACTGGAGATTTCCTCTGGTCTCAAGGGGCCTCCCCCCAAGCTTTTACCCCTTGAGGCGCCTCTATTAAGGGATATGCAGACGGGACCGAAGGTATTTTTGGCAATGCTGGACGCATGTTGGCTGCGGACCTCCGACCGAACCCACCTTAAAAAGGCCTTGTGCCATACTCGCACGTTTGGTGCGGCGTGTAACAGATACCCAAACAAACCCATTTTTGGAGTTGGTGTATTTTTTGGAAGTGACAAGTAAGTGTTTTTGTTGAAAGTATTGTTCTTGTTAAAATTATTATGGTTATCGTTTTTGTTATTCAACTTGTGCTCCTCCCCAAAACAACTGTTATTTGTTGGTTGTTGAGGGGGGGGTCAAGCCAAGACTCTTCTGTTACTTTGTTATTGTTTTTGGAAAAAAAGAAGATTTTTTGTCTTATTCACATCAACCTTCGACACTCATTTTCAACAAAGACGTTCGTTTTCCCTCCTCCTAGTTGCCTTAAGCAACTATGGGGGAGCCTACACCATTTAAAAACTTGCCAATAGATTTATTCGATGATCTGAGCACCCCTTCCAAGAAGGCGGAATGGCCTTTATTACCATCATCACTGGCGCTGTCGACAAACTCATCACTTCCGGCCAGTTCTATTCCACCGGCCCAAAAAGTGCCAGAAATACCAGTCTCCTGGTTGACACAGACCAAAAAAAAAAAAACCCAAAAAACTCCCCATCTGAAGAACTCGCACAAAATCCGACAGGGAGTAACATCTCATCAAAATTCTACTGGCTTCAGCCGGAGTATAAAGGCCATCGTAGAATCAGAGTCACTGTGTATAACGTCCCAATGTAATTGAGTGGGGACGTTCTCGATGCCTACCTTAGTGAGTACGGCGGCGTAGAAGACATAACATCTAAGTCTGCAAGTGGAGCGGCACACGGTGACTACTTTGTGACCATGTGTTTGGATAGAGGGGGGTTTCAGGCCATATGAATATGAGGACCAAATCATAATGGTGGTCGTGGAGGGCAGGAGACCATATTTACCAACCCCTCCGCTCGGGCAGGATATGACACTAGGTCAATTTTTTAGCGGAGTTTAACAGGTTTGAAATTAGAGTTTTCCTTCTCCTAGACTAGTTGCCTCACCAAGGCTGAAGAACCTAGTCTGCCCTACTATTTACCCATAGCTGGAGGGATAATAATTGGATTCATACCTTTCCCAAAGGAATTAGCGCTACGTGAAATGCAAGTCCAGGATTTGATCTCGTGTCGCCGTGTTCATTTCCTACGACGATAACCATTACACCACGGGCCCTGGAGGGCAGGAGACACTAATGCTGGAATTGTAAACAGCTGGGGCACTTTTCCTGTTTCTGCCCTCAAAAGACCACCAAATCAACATTGTCACCACCACCACCAACAACAATAGCGGTAGCGACCACGATTATCATCCCCCCTACAAGCAGAAGTCCTAAACCAAAAACTGGGGACCACCCTAATAAAGCGGAAGAAGGATGGACCCAGGTAACTTGGGGCGGCAAGAAAAAGTCCCCCTTAAAAACACAAATATCAACATCAACACAAGAAAAACAACCGAACCAGATGTAAGGCTGGTAGCATTTGTCCTTCCACGTAAAAGCTGTTTAGTGATGGTCGCGTTCATCGATGACTATCTGCAAAATAGCCACTACGGAGATCGAGAGCTGCAAAATATTTATTGCCTTCCCCGAACTTGTGAAATAACTGGTTGATCCTTGGTGTAGGGTACGGATCGAGATCGACCAGTACCTTGTTGAGGGTTCTTTTAAAATTTGCAACGACTCAAATCGTACCATTCTTTTTGCGCATGGCGAAAACCGAGCTGTTGAAACTTTTAGGGTCGTGACAGGTTTCGATGATTCCTTTGGCACCCATGCGGTCTATCTCGTCGTTGACGTCAGCTTCCAGAGCTTGGGCAATCGGGTGCTGCCTTTGGCTAGGTGATTGGCCGTATGTGATTGGTTGGTATTCAAACGGGCTTGATGAAGGTACCCTTTTCTCCGTTTTCTGTACCGAGGATGTCGATGTAATGCAAGAGTAAGCCAGTCACGTTTCCAGTTGTTGCATTTAGGGTGATTCGGGAGTGTAAACCCTGTCTTTCGTTTTAGCCAGTGTAGTTTTACCTCTAATGTCTGATTGTGGGGCGATGGTATCGTAGTGTGTCAGCTGTCAGTGCTAAAGGTAGTTTGAACCCCATACACTGGGTTGTGTTTGGATGTTGTGGTGTAGTCCTGTGGTGACGTTAGAGGGGCTGTGTGTGTAGTATGACCAGACGTGAGTGAGCATTTGAATTCGATGGTTGGGTCTTGCTTGTTGATCGAGTATGAGGTGAGGGTACTGTAGCTGAGGATATTTTGCCCAATCAGGATTGGGGTGATGGCACGTGTGACTAGAATGTTTACATCCTTGAAGGCAGAGGAGTTTCGGTCGCCACTGGTGATGTCACAGTTTAGTTCGCCTAAGATGGTGATACTGTCATTTATGCCCTTAACGAGGGTATCGGAGTGCGTCATGTCTGTGTTTCTTTTTGTGTTTTTTTTTTGTTTTTTTTTTGCATCTTCCGGAAATTGGGAGATTGGTGTGATGCAGGTGGAGCACCCTGAATCTTGTTTTGCGGTTTCGGAGAAGGTGGTTTCATTGACGGTGAAAGTGGCTCTGATGAACAGGGATTGTTGTGTAGTGTGTTGCTGGAAGTTAAATATGTGATGGTGAGTACGTTGGTCCGTATGGAAAATCCAGATCAATTGTTGGGCTGGGGCGTCACTAATAGGTGTTTCTTCTGTTATTGTGAGGTGGGATTGGGCTAAGGGTGGGTGTCAATATGGGCAGTTGCACCCGTTGAAACAGGTAAAGCCTTTAGTATAATTCTGGTAAATTGCCTGGCTTTGGGCCTTTGATCTGTGTACGGTTGTATGATGATCTGTTGTTGGGTGGCGAGTTGTTTGTGTGAGTTTTCCTCTGGGGAAGCAGCTTGTTTACAATCATTTGTTGCCTTAGCGTATCCTTGGGCTTTTCGGGTCATTGTGGTTGGTTGTAATACACAATGGCATTGTGTTCAGTTGTGTTATCCGTTTTAAAACCGCGGTCAAGATATCGTTGTACCTCACTTGCTATACCACCTGCAGTGTAGTGGTTGTCCATCGTTTTCCCGAGATGAGAGTATATGTTTGGTGTCCAAATCTTGATTTTCTCACTCATGAGCATTGCGCCTACCAGTGAAATGGCAGTATCAACGGTCTGTTCTTTGGTGTTGTCTTTTTTAAATTTATTTTTCATATGGATGGTCGCCTCTCTAAGGGTGTTTTCAAGCCGTCCGGCGAAATCGGTTAACTTCTCGCTATTTCGTCTTTGCAGGTCCGAAGTTCGACAGAGATGTTGGAAGTTGAACATTTGGTTGCCATGGGTTGCAATGAGTCATGATTTCAGTTGCTGGGAATCTATCATTTGCTGAAAAATGCCCCGATCTTAAAATCGTTTGGCGATTTTCATAAATTCACCTTCCATTTAAGGGTACTTGGCGAGGTCTGATTTGATGTTAATGATGTAGGCTTGCTTTAGATCGGTGATAAAGTTGTGTATGTCGTTACTCGGATTGAAGTACTTTATATCCCTCATGGAGTCCCGTAACGACTGTTGTCGTTTCATAAGTCCATGTAGCGTATCTGTATGTGTAGCAGATAGTGATGATGTAGTGGCCAGACTCAAAGCGGCGAGCATGTTTTGTATATCTATTTCTGCTTCGGCTATTGTTGTATCGTCCAGATGTGTTGAGCTGCATTTTATGTTGAGATGTGCTATTTTTTGTTTTTTGATCAGGCAAGTCAATTCGGTTCGAGTTAGACTAGAGTAATTTATTTTTCCTTGCTGCACGCTTCTGACACCAGTTCTTATATCAGTGTATAGTTGGTTGCAAGGAAAGAAATAAACACAGTTGCAAAAACAAAGAATACAAAGGCACATAAAAATTTTAACAATTGTTTTGGAAACAAATGAGTAAAAAGTTAAAATAGCTGGGTTTCTAAAATCGTGTTGATATGGAATTAAAAAGTGGAAAAATGTCCAATGCTTAATAGTGATAGGATTATTGGACTTATATGTATGCGGCCAATCAGATGTTACGATTGCAGAGAGGAGAGGGGTATTTGGTGATTTACGGGTTAGTCACTTCCTTCAAAACAGATAAGAGGAAAGTCAATGTGGGTGATGCGTGGTTTTGAGTTCTCTCTCTCTCTCTCTCTCTCTCTCTCTCTCTCTCTCTCTCTCTCTCTCTCTCAGTTAGAGTTCTGGCCTGCGGAATGTCATCTGCTTTCTTTTGATCTGGCCCCACTATTGAGAAATTTGTCTTTTATATCGTTTTTTCTCTTCTGGTCGGATCAGATTGGGTTTTCTTCGGTTTTTTTTTATCGTGAAGGTCATGGATTGGCCGAAAAATAACTTCAAATTATTTTAATTTTTTGACAAATTTCATCGACATTTCGCTATGCGCTGATCCTATGCGAAGAAACCCCTTTTTTACATTTTGAAGAAAGTCTCAGCACCAATAACATCCGGTGAATGCTCTCGTGGACGCAAGTTGCAATCATTTTTTTTTTGTGTACGATAAATTAGAAATAGATGTCTTTCGGTCTTATAACATATATATATATATATATATATATTTATGAACATGAATATTTTACAGAATTTTTTTTTTTACTTTCAAAAATAATAAATGATAAGATATTCTTTAATTTTTTTTATTCTTTGAAATGTTGAAAAACTCCTGGAACTTATTGAAAATTTAACATTCTTTCAAGAACATAAACACTAGAAAATAATGCAGAAGTATTTCAAAATATTTTCTAATTCTACTAATAGCCAATTATCTAATATAAGTACTAATAAAATTACGCTGTTTTTTCTGTTGAAACAAATTAAAAAATCATTAAAGCTGTTATTTAAGGTTAAATTATAGTTTTATTTGAAAGATATTAACAACATAATTATCAGTATTAAATGCAAAATACATGTCTAATTAATTTTTAATAAATTTTAAACATTTAAATTCAGAAAAGTTGAAAATTTACCCCAATAGAAGTTACGTAAATTAAAAAAATGTTATCAACATTCAAAATACTTAGAAAAAAATTCTAAATTAAAATAAAATTAAAATCTTGAAACATTAATAAACTGATTTATGTAAAAATATTACTTACACGAAACAAACTATCAGACTTACTATGGTGTTTACGTCCAAGTAATTGGTTAAAATTAATGACAAGATATATCGTCCATCATTTTATAATACAAATGTTAAAGTTTGCTTTAGTTTCCGGCTTAAAATTATTAGTACGAAAGGCCAACCACCAATAAATTAATTAATAAAAGAATAAAATAAAATAAAATAAAATAAAAACCAACTTTTCAAGTACAGAAAGTCATATCAGCATTAGTTTATTTTTTGTATTTAATCTTGAAAAATGAAAATATGCACGTTAAGATAATTTTTGAAAATACAAACAAGAAAACTCAATGAAATGATTATTTTTTAATTTCTTATTAATTCATCATAGCTTTGCAGCTACTCAAATCTAAAATCCTCATTGAAAAAACGCAAAGTCATCTGGAAAGGGAATTTTTCACCCCTACTAGAAACAACGAGCCTTGGCATCACCAATAACGTCATCTCTTCTTTGACGAGTGGAATTTTCCGTTGCCAACACAAAAGCTTTTTTTCAAAATAAATAATCCTGCAAACCATCTTGAAGATGATTTCTGAACGCAGAATAAAACATGGTGTTTGTAAGCTCTTCTTGTCAGTATAATCAAATGTTTCATTATTACTTGTAGAGAAGGGAAAATTTTCGTATTTTGGTTTGGCGCGCAATTTAATTCGACACTTAATTTTACCCAATCAGGATGACTTATCCTATTCAGCCCGGACCTTCATTTCTGGCCACCAAATCTTGTAAGCTTCCAAACAGTTTTTTTGGCTGGAGAACGCCGACCAGTGCAGCCGTCACACTGGCCGTTCTTCAATAGCGATGCTTTTCAACTGGACAATGCCGCTCAGTGCGGACGCCTCACTGCGGCTCTAGCACCAGCAGCAGCATGGACAAACAAGGGAACCCATCTAGTTGAATATAAATTAGATGCATTCAACATGCCTCGCACAGGCACAATTTTATGTCACCCCAAAATATGTCGATCTGAGCGTAATCCCGCTCTCGACACGCTAGCTCTCAATTCACCTCTGGGCCACTTTAATGGAGATAACGCCTACTCTCCTCAAATACCAGACACGAAACTCACGGTGACATCCAAAGTTCAATTCCTACAACTGCAACATGTCTTTCGTTAAAATGCAAAAAACACAATCCCTCACATGTCCAACGACACACGCTGCCATCTCAACTTCTCATAACTCAATTTCGTCTCAGTACTCACAACCATTCACGAGTCTTGCAGCACCAAAAGCAAACCCAATATTCCATGCTGTAAATAAAAACCTATTCACAAAAACCCATTTCGACTCTCGCCATCTTACTTCTTCATCCTCCTCCTTTTATTTCCTAACAACTATTAGCGAGGGACTTTACAAACTAAGCGAGGAAACAACTCAATGTAAACACACATACGCTACAACCATTCCTCACTAACAAACAACACTTCCCTCTCGCTACTAACAAACCAACTTCTCCAGCTAAAATCCTTCTACAAAAACTCTGCCTACATACTCATTTATAAAAGAGAGATTTCCTGTCTTTGACATTTGTTACAGCCATCGGCCACGGTAGGATTATAATGCAGGGAGCAAGGACTACTATGAGGACCGGAAGTGGGGGCAGGCGATTGGCGGGTCTCTGAGCCCTAGCAACAGTGGAAGAAGCAGCCGAGAAGGGGCAAAGGTCTTGACCCAGATAAGGAAAAGACATGCCAGGGGTCGAGGCAGGGAGGGCGTTTTACTGCCAAAAAGAAACGAAACCCAAAAAATCAGTTTCGAGCTTCGCCAAGGAAGAGAAAGGTCGCCTTTTCACGTGGTCCGGTGAAAAGGGAAATTCTAGTCACAGAATGGCCTAATAGAAGCCGTTGACTCCGTTGGGTAAGAAACTGAGGCTCAACGTAAAAGAAAAGAAAAACAAAAACTGGTGCCTTGCGACTCGTTAATAAGAGATTAACGAATATAAGAAAAAGAAAAAAATTAACAAAAGAAAGGAAAGAAAAAAAAGGTTAGTCAAAAATTTTATTACGAATAATATACGTAACCTAAACAAAGGTCCGTGTCAAGACTATTCCAAAGAAACATTTTGAGGTTGTTCATTAGCAGCTAGTTTCGGCGGAAAACATATTTGTTTAAAATTTGTATATCCATATTAAAGACGAAGAGGAGAGACTTTTCTTCGGTAAAAGAAGAAAAAAAAGGGGGAAGTAAAACAAATGTGAGAGAGAACGAGTAAGTTCTCTCCCTTTAATTGTAAAGGGAACAAGATACGGATATAATTTTAAAACAGGTGAAAAAAAAAAAAAGAGTAAAGAAAAAGGAGAACTTTGTCTTATTGGGAGGACATAGTCAAATACTATTGGAAGCGACTTGTCCTCCACATTTCTGTATATTTTTTTTGTTGTATTTATTTTGCTGTTTGTTTGTCTGTTGTTGCAATTGTGTTTTCTTTGAAATAAAATAAAAATGTAAAAACGATACATGTATAAAGAAAAGAAGAAAAACAACTACACGTCATATTGTTTGTCCGGTTCAGAATTCCCCACGTGTTCATTCATATCACGTCGACCTCTTTAACCTTGACACACCCTCATTCGTCCGTGGTCTCAGTAACCCTCACATAGGACTTCGTCCGTTTCTCGAAAAATTAAACCTATACGCAAGCTCTATACTTAGCTAGTTATATGGGCTTTCAAAGCTATCAATAAAATATAACTAGTTACGGAGAATATTTAGAGCTTGGGTGGTACGGTTACTGTCGACGGAGATTCTCCCCGTCTTTCGAGGATAATGTAACCTCGGAACAAAAATACAGTAACCGTTACACATTGAATACACTGCGACACTTCTTCCTTTTGCCGTGACCTGCCGATAAACCTAAACATATCAAGTTACACGCCCGCGTTAGGACAATTATATCCGAGTACGACCGGAACTGACTAAGCCCTTTTTCTTTCTAACGACCTTGACATTTCGTTATAGCTAAAAGAAAAGGGAGAATTAAAATTAATAACATTTACAAAGCACTTCGGCCAAAAATAACCTGATAAGACTTGAACTAATAGTCGTCGCCCGCCTATAGCAGGTTAGAAAAATACTTTATGGCTACACTCATTTTTTATCAAAGAATTTTACATTCACGCGGCTGAGCTGTGTGTCACAGCACTTTCGTGATATCAACAGGCCCTTTTCAACGCTCGGCGGCGCGCACCCGGCTTTTAGCTTTTTGCGGAGCCCCTGGGCCTGCTCTGGACTTCGGTCCGGAGCGTGGCCCTGGAAAAGGAACAATGGCAGACTTGGAGCCTTTAATTAGGCACCTAGTTTCGACTAGGCTACCTTCGGGTGGGCGAGCTGCATTTTTGTCTCCTTTGTCCCCCTTGTACGGCACTAGACCAAGCGTCTAGTTTAAGCCGCAAACTGGCATACGTGCCCGGACCCACATTTGGGTTCGTGAAACTGCTTGCCTCATCAGGCTCACATTGCACTAAGTGAGCCGATGAGCAGCACAGACAAGCAGGGTTCGAGTCTCGGCTCGTTCCCGACCTTCCCCTCCCCTTTATCCCCACTTTAATCGGCCTTCGGGCTTTTGACCTTGTGTCAAGTCGTGTCTGGTGGGAGGCAGCGACAAATACTTGGCGCGCTCCTGGCGAAGCTCTTTAAGGAGGAATCCTGCATTTTGTGCGGTCGCATTCACCTTAACTTCCGACGTTGATCCCACTTCTCGTGGTAGATCTGCTTTTTTCCCCACCTACATAGGTATGCACAAAGGTCCTTTTTAGGACCATAAGAGGTCCCTGTCTGCGGGTCAGAGCATCTCTGGTGGTCAGTAATGATCAGTCGAAGTAGACGGCCAGGCGGCAAACACGAAGACGGATTCTAAGACCAACCGGTCTTAACTCTCACTCGGTTCCGATAGTCCGATAAGCTGCGCAGCGCTAATGGCACGGTCCAGCCTTTAGCTACTGCTTCGCTATCTGCGCAGCGCTAAGATAACGCCCATCTTAGCCTCGGCCTTCTGGCCTGTCCGCTCGTCCGCACGGCTTTGACCCGACAAAGCCTTCGTTCCCGTCCGCTCGTCCGCACGGCTTTCACACAACAAAGCCTTCGTTCCCGTCAGCTCGTCCGCACGGCTTTGACCCGACAAAGCCTTCGCTCTCGTCCGCTCGTCCGCACGGCTTTGACCCGACAAAGCCTTCGTTCTCGTCCGCTCGTCCGCACGGATTTGACCCGACAAAGCCTTCGTTCCCGTCCGCTCGTCCGCACGGCTTTGACCCGACAAAGCCTTCGTTCCCGTCCGCTCGTCCGCACGGCTTTGACCCGACAAAGCCTTCGCTCTCGTCCGCTCGTCCGCACGGCTTTGACACGACAAAGCCTTCACTCCCGTCCGATACGTCCGCACGGCTAGGGGGCCCAGCAAGGCCCTAGCCTTTCCTCGACCTCGACGCTCTTGCAAGGTACAACGCAGTCCACGTAACGACTCGCTGTTACGGACTGTTCTACTACTGCAACACCTGACTCACGTATGACCCGCCGTACGAGCCAGCAACCGGATCGATACATCCTTGGTTAACCACAACATACCGTCATAACCGGGGATATCGATCTACGAACCTCGACCGACCTCAACTGCCCGCGACGACTGTCCAGCTGTACCTGACCACTCAACCGACCTCAGCTTACCAGCATCAAACATCCATCTGTATCTCTACGACTCGACCTACGCCAGCGACCCTCGTCGAACGCCCAGCAGTGAACATCTACAACGCGACTGTACCAGCTAACGACATAACCCATTCTAGCTGAAGACTACATACAACCGCCACGGGCATTCACATATATGCTTGTAAATACGACAAAATAAATTGTCACTTGTATTTATTATTACCTTGCCTTTGTCCCTTCCTATTGTTTTGGCTGTTCTCATTCATATAATTCATTTGCGGGGTCGACATACTTATCGGCTCCGCAACACTTTGATAGAAAAATACATAAAACTAGGTTCAATAATATAGTGATGCTTGGCTAGCGTATAAAAGCATCAATTCATTAGGTTTACGCTTCAAACATTTTATCATCAACCACTCAGAAAATTTTGTGACTTCTGAAGAAATTCACACACAGACAGTAGATTTCAAAGAATGGATTAAGTGACCAGGTATGAAGTCCAAACATATGCACCAGTACCTGGCAAGATATTTTTTGTTTCTTCAGTTTTGGGTAAAACAACTCAGGTGCATCAATTTTTTTATCCAAGCGGCAAGATTGTACCCCCCCCCTTTCATACCACGAGCATCACATTATGCCGCAACCAGTAGAATCTGATTCTTCGTCGGAAAACGACGAAGAAGAACCCCAGAAAAAAAAAATAATGATTGAATAAAAAGGATTATTTCATTTTTCAAAAATTCTCTGAGGCCGTGCCCGTAAAAAAAGTAAGTACAAAGTAGAAAAATGGCCCAATTTAGTGCCCTCCACCACACAGTTCGTTTTATTTTGTTTTCTTTTTTTTCTGCTGAAATGTGGGCGTTTTTTGTTTTAAGTCTTTTACATCACTTATAAAAAAAATCCTCCTGCAATTTTTTTATTTATCATACTATCTTTTTTTTTTATTGTAAAAAAAAGGAATGGTCAAATATTGTTTCCATCCCCCTTCTTTTTATCTAGCGAACAAAATCCCTAACCCAAGTAAGCTTACTTAACACCTCTACCCTCTCCTGATTTCCCTACAAAAATTTTAAAACATTGGTTACACGTCTCTTCGTCGCTACCTCTGGTCGTCAGTAATGCTTGCTGGTCCGAAAGTTGGAGAACGTTTTACGTTAAATTTATATAACGAAGTGACGCCTCACCACCAAATTTTAAGATATTGGGGTTTTCTCGAAAAAAAAAAAAGTTTTCGCTAAAATCCGATGAGTTAATTTACCCTTTTTTTCTTTATTTCGTACACATCTTCAGAGTTTTGTCTTTATAAGATACTATATCCTATGTCCCTATCGATTTATTAGTGTCACATACATGATGGAGGTAAAGTTAAGAAGCTTGAAAAAATCAGCAAGTTTTTCTATAAAATAATTTTAGCATTATTAAGTTTATTCCTCAATAAATTAATACTGAAAATCTCGTTAAAATCGGATAATTCCCTAATTTTTGGTGATTTTAAAAATGTTTGTACCTAAAACTAATATTTGATATATTTAAAGTTTTTGTTAATACTTAAAAATATTTTCGATGTAAGAATCCTAAAAGAAGTTATATGATAGAAAATTGAAAATGTATTGGACAATTTATCTAAAAATAATTAAGAATTATTTAAATCTTTAAAAAAATGGGGGGGTTCAGTTTTACATTTTAGGTCATTTCTACCCAAGAAAAAAAACAATTTAAAAACCAAAGCATTTTTTAAGAACATAAATACTATGAAATAATGTAGAAGTTTGAAAATATTTTCTTAATAAGAGATATTAACTAACTAATAATTTGATATTCTTTGAAATTATTGATTTATTCTTTCAAAATATTTTAAAAAGATGTACTTTATTCAAATTGACTATTTCGATATGATAAAAAAATATGAAAATTTATTTGATATTTTATGAATTTATTTTTCCCCTTGTACTTCGAGGAAAGAGCAGCAGAGGGCAGGTGATCGTTGTTCAGAGAAAGACGGTTGCTTATTCGACATTTTAAAACTACAATTAAAATTTTTAAAATGCATTCTTAAAGTTTTGGGGGCTTACTTTTTGCAAGTTTGATTGCTTCTTGATATTTTCCCCTAATATCCCCAGATGTATAGATCGTACACAAACATTTTTTTATATCGAAATCTTTCTTGAAAGAAGCTGAAAAATAATATATATGGCCTCTACTTGTTATATTCTGAGTTGTGGGCGAGAAATGCGTATGGTTGCAAAACAAAGAACGTATAGATACTCACAATAACACAGTAATGATGTTATAGAAATTTTCTATAGATAGATTAAGTACAGAGAGTAGAATGGAGAAATATGTTCACAGTTAAAGAATGAATTCAGTGGTAGTAGTTATAAAGTTCATGTACTGTACTTGTCTCGTGGTGAAGGGATGGTTTTCTCGGAATTAGGATAGCGTTGGTAGCTCGGCGAGCGTTTGATGTATCGGATGACAGGCGCCGGACGGTGGCGAAGAATCCTTAACACGGGTCGTGTGAGGGAACAAGTCTGTGGACAAAAAAGGCACAAAAATAATAAATTCCGACGACAAAAACACAAGTCGGATAACGAAAACAAGTGATTTAAACAAGCGTCACAAATAAAGAATTCTCGGTAAGACTTAAAAAAAATAAAAAATAAAAAAATTCAAACAGAAAAAACAAAGTCTTACCGAGATAACCAATTTAACAATTCACGTAACAAAGGTAATAACAATATCGACTGGTCTTCAAAACAAGCAAACGTGAAAGAACAAGTCCGTCGTGGAGGAACGCAACTGTTTATTTCCTGTAGGAACTTTACAGGAAGGCACTAGGCCTTATGTTTTGGGGGGAAGGGGAAGGGTGTGGTCTTGCTTTATCTATGTTTTTACTAAGGGAACCTAGCTAGCCACATTCGCCGACCCATTCAACAATACAATATATAGTCATTCATCCGTCGACTTGCGCGCTGCTACCACCAAAATACCACATTTGCTCTATGGAGAAAGTCCTACTTAAAACCCCGGATGTGATGCATGATTTTATTTACAATTTGTGATTATTTACAAATGAATTCATATGATGGGGATGGGAGAAAAACCCCGAAATATGTACAATAACAAGGAAACAAGGAAAAATCCCCCGTTTGGTTGCCCTCCCATCCCCCCGTCTATAAAATTGGACGCCGACTGTTTTCCGGGGCGAAAGAACCGGAAACAAGTCGGACCTGCCCTAGGACTGGGATCCTAATCTATAGGGGAAAAAAAAAGAAGATAACGGGTCGGGCACGGTGTGGGTCGATACAAGACGGTAATATGATTTTTATACATATGAATGTTCAAGATCTTCAGTAAAAGCGGACTGGGATACAGGTTGAGGTCGAAAAATAATGGGGATGGGGAAGATCTTGAGTACTAATGACTAGATGACGGGGACAATGACTGACAACATACTGCTAACTAGGTTACAAGGGGAAAAGCTTTGCCTACTTACCGGGGGTGGGGTCCCGAAGGACCCGTACCGTAGACGCCATGAGCGGGCAGAGGAGGGAAGGATGACTCCAACGTTGCCCCCTTTCGTACGACCAGGCTCGCTGCATTCACCCACCTTCTGTTGAATGTTATGCGATCCAAGCATTTTCTATCGCATCTGATTTTGACCCTCAGCTGATGCCGAAAATACAAAACCAGATCGCGATGAGAAAAGTTTGCATCGTCATACAATCCCTTCTTTCGCGTGTTCCAAATCACCATTCGAGCTACAGCCAGGATCGCGAGAAACACCACACGCTTCTCACCCTGAAACGGAGGAAGAACGTTGTCCACGACGTAACCAACGTCGAGCAGCACGAGCTGCTTGGGTTCGATGCGAGCCGTCCACTCCCCGACGTGATCCCAAAACGGGCGAACTCGCTCGCAATAGTAGAAGGCGTGCTCAGCCGTTTCTTCCAATCCACTGCCGCAGCGAGGACAATCAGGCATGTCTGCTAGGCCCGCTTTGTAGTTCAAGCCGAGAAGGGGTAACGCATTCCGTACAAGTCACCAGGTGAGCGAGAACTCGGAGTTGTTCAAGAAGCTCGATCCTGGCGCCCAATTCCAGTGAGAGCGGATCTCCTCCGCCGTCCAGCCTCGCCGCTCGCTAAGAGGATCAGAAGCGGAACCCACCACTAACTCCCGATATAGCTCTTTCCGAGGCCATGAAAGGTCACTGGACCCAAGAAGGTTACGAAGGGCCTTTCGGCACTCGCTAAAAAACAGTGCTTCGCCCAAAGGCCTACGTCGACCTTCAGCCTTTGGGTCTGACTTGAGGCGAGGAAAAGTCCGACTCGCCTTTCGTCTCCACACTGAGTCCCCTGTCAAGGACCGGCCGAGGTATGCAAGTCTTTCAGCAAGCCAGTGGCTCTCCAGATCAGGCATACCCAGACCCCCGTTGCGTGTACGTTGGATACAGACCTGCCTACGGACCATCGGCCTTGCACCTCCCCAGAGTAATCTGGAGAGGGATTGTTGCAGTGCCAACCGACGTGCCTTAGGCAGAGGAAGTACAGCCAATCGGTAAAGGATCAGAGGGAAGACGTACGTGGCGCACGCCTCCGCCCTGCCCTTTAAGGACAACCTCCTTGAAAGCCAGATTCCCACCTGAGCATTCACCTTGGTTTGTACTTCCGACCAATTTCGCTCCAGTTGGAGGTCGGGCCCGAACCACACCCCGAGGATGCGGATGGGTCCGTCACTCCAGTGGAAGGGCCCCGGAAGAGTATTGCTACCCCTCCAAGCACCAAGCCGCAAACCTTCGCTTTTGTCAAAATTGACCTTGGCTCCTGCGATCCGCTCGTACTCGACAACCGCCTCTTTCACAGCCTTTATATCCAGACAGCGGGATACAAAGACTGTGATGTCATCAGCGAACGCGGAAACCCTTGCCGCAAAGCTGCTAACAAAAGGTATACCGCGCAGGGACGGACTTGTCCCCTCATCCCTAAGCCTGCGCAGGAGGGGCTCCAACGTGAGGACATAGAGTAGAGGAGACAACGGGCAGCCCTGCCGCACCGAACGCTCGAGTGGAGGGACGCAACTGCCTGATGATTATTTGGTCCGTCTATTTATACATTTTCTGTAGGCTCAGAACGGCAATTTTTGTGCCCCGCGGGAAGCGTTCCGATTGGATATTTATTAATGTATTTTTTTTTTGTTAATTTATCGCAAACGGAAGTCCTGCGCGGAGCCCATGCGTGAGCGACTAACTTTTCATTTTGAGTTGAGAACTCGAAGTGTTAACTTCCGTTTTTTTTTTCTTTTCTTCTTTTCTTTCTTTTTGTTTTTTCAAATCAAGGCAAGATCTCGTCTTGTAACAGCTCCCCCAGATCTTACCATGATTTGAAGTTGCTATGTTGTTAGTGCTTGCTTGCGTGCGTGTAGGGAGTTGTGACAACGGGTGATGGGTAGGTTGCCGGGGTGGACAAGGAGGTAGGAGTGGTCGTGTCGACGGGTGATTGGGAATTTGGTGAGGTGGGGATAGAGCTGGAGGTGGGGGTGGTCGATGCATGTGTTGCAGGTCATTTGGTCGTGGTACGAGTCGACGGACGTGTCCACGGTGAACCCAATGCGTTTCACAGTTTTCGTTTTTCACTTGAACTACCAAACCGTTCGTTTTGGTGACCTCAAAGTCACCTATCCAAGGCAGGTGAGACAAGTGGGCTGTTGCGGATTGCGGTCGGTGGAGTAGCACCTTGTCACCGACTTGTATCGGGTCTTTGAAGATGCTGCGGTTCAGTTTGGCTTCCATTTTGTGGTCAGCCTCGTTGTTCGCCAAGGCGACTCTTTGATGCACTTGTCGGAGCAAAGCGTTTATCTGCATACCGTAAGCACCTGGGTTGTTGTTAACGATGTCTTGGCAGGGGATCTTCGGTAGACCAATGTTTGGTTGGCGGCCGGTGATAATGTAATGCGGGGATGCACCAGTGGCGGTGTTGGCTGTGGCATTCATTGAGGAAACTGCGGATTCGAGAACGTCCGTCCATTCACAGTTTCTGTCTTCGCAGATCATGTAAAGGGCGTTTTTTAAGGTCCGGTGTTGCCTTTCAATGTTCCCCGAGCTTTGTGGTCACCACGGGCAGTGAAGTTCCTGGGTGATCGAGGTTAGGTCACAAAATTCCTTGTAGACCTCACCAGTGAAGTGGGTTCCTCGGTCGGAGGAGACAATGCGGGGAATCTCGCGGTGACGAAGAAAGAACTGGTAGAGTCCGCGGGCTGCGTCGATTGCGCGGTCTCTGGCACATGGTATGGCCATGAGGTGGCGGCTGAAGCTGTCTAGAATAGTAAGGATGTACCGCTTGCCCTTTGAGAGGGGCATTGAGACAAAATCTATGTAGACAACCTCGAATGGTTTTCCGCCTCTCTTGCAATGGCCCGTGGACCAGTTTCGGCGCATGCCGTAATTTCCCTTGCGTTTAGCGCAGGTTTGGCATGACTGAACATACGCCCTGATATCGCGATTTTTGAATTCCCACCAGTAGCTGGATAGGTGTTCCTGCATGCGGGAGATCCCTGAGTGGTTGACACAGTCATGGGCTTGGTGGAGATATTTTGTCCGGAGCTTGTAGGGTACTACCAGTTTTGGTGTGTTTGTAGTATCCCTGATCATCAATACAGATGTACCAGGTTCCAAGTAGAATTGGTGTATGTGTTTGTTATATAGCCCGGTACGATGATCTTTGGGGTCGAGTAGGGTAGCGTCCGGTCTTGGGGTTGCCAACTGAAGAGCTCTGATGATTTTTGAAAATGTGTCATCAGAGGCTTGTTCCGCTGCAATACCCATGTGGTCAGCTATCTCTTCAACCGGGATGGTCGATGTGGCATGAAACGCGAGGAATGCGTCGATGGCCTGCAGATGATGCTGAATGTTCCGTGTTGTGTGAGTCCCAGAGAGCAGCTGGGAGCTCTTGATTTCGTCCATGCACCAGGATGGAACGTAGATGTTTAGACTGGAGCCTTGGAGTTTGAAGCGCTTCCCTGCAGGTGTGGGGTCTGCCGTAAGCTTGTCCTTGCTGTGGCCATATCTCCGACTGAGCATGTCTGCCCAGACATTCGATTCACCTTCTACATATTCCAAGACGAATTTGTAGCACGATATTTCCTCCTGCCATCGTCGTATCTTCGCATTGTTGAATTCACGTTGATCCAAGTATGTGAGAGATCGATGATCTGTGAGGACGACGAAGGGACGACTACGCAAGAAGTAATCGAATTTGGTGATGGCCCATTTTATCGCATATGCCTCGCGTTCAGTTGTTGACCAGTTGCGCTCCGTCGCGTTAAAGGTGTGTGAGGCAACTGCTATTATTTTCTTTTGGCCGTGTTTATTCTCTTGCATGAGAATGGCCCCCACATGCGATATCGCTGGCGTCGGTGGTGAGGGTAAAGAGTCCGGTGAAGTCGGGGAATGAAATGATTGGTGGTGGAAACAGCGTCCTTTCCAAGTAAAGGCCGTTTTATGGCGGTCACGTTCGTCAATGACGATTTGCCAATAGCCATTGCGGAGGTCGAGTGTTGAGAAGTACCTGTTACCTTCGCCAATCTTGTTGAATGTCGAGTCAATGGTAGGTATTGGGTATGGGTCGAGATCGACTAAAACCTTGTTGAGGGTTCTTTTGAAATTTGCGACCACTCGAATCTTTCCGTTTTTCTTGCGGACGGCAAAAACGGGACTGTTAAATCCTTTAGGGTCGTTGCAAGGTTCGATAACACCCTCACTTGCCATGCGGCAATTTCCGCGTCAACATCACCCTCCAGTGCTTGGGCTATAGGGTGCTGTTTTTGGCTCCTGGACTGGCCGTTGGTTGGTATGCGTATGGGCTTGATGAAAGTGCCCCTTCTATTGTCGTCGGTGCCGAGAATGTCCGCATAGCTGATGAGTAAATCGGCGGTAGCTTCTAATTCACTACGGCTATGATGGTCTGGAAGCGAGAGGCCTACGGTTTGCTTAAGCCAATGGAGTTTTTGGTTGAGAGTCAACCCGTTAGGCGATGATCTGGCTGTGGCTCGTGGTTCCTCGTTGGAAACGGTTAGGGCGTCGTGTGAAAGGTTGTGGGTCGGTTTTATCCTTGGATGGACGGTTGTAGAGAGCGGGACAATATGTTTTAGCTTGCCAGATGGGAGTGTGCGCGCAAGTTCTACAGTCGCCTTCTGGTTATCGATAGTATAGTATAACAGTGTGTGGTGGCCGAGTATGTTCTGACCGATCAAGATGGGAATGTCTGATGTCGTGATCAGTGTGTCGACGTTGCAGAAAGCGGGGGAAGTATCGTCACCCAAGGTAATGTCGCAGGTGAGCTTGCCCAGAATAGAGATGTTCCCTCCGATTCCTTTGACTCGGATGTTGGTTTTGGACATGTGTCTTCTTGCATCTTCAGGTAAGCGAGAAATGGGAATGATGCAAGTCGTGCATCCGGAATCCAGCATGCCTACACCGGAGAATGTGATGCCGTTGTTGCGGAGGTTGATCTGAACAAGGGGCGATCGGAGATCAGGTTGGATTTGAACGTTAAATGTGTGATGATGCTGAGTGGATACATGGACCTGGGAACGAGTCATCACATCTCGTTCGGTCCCAACCGAAAATCCAGTTCGTCGAAGCGCGTCGCGTGTTCATGGTTGTGCTGATCGCTATCTATTCCAGGTAAACCGGTGTCAGTGGTCGCTATGTGTGCTTGAGCATGAGGGGGGTGAAAATATGGGCACCTGTTGCCCTTAAAGCATGCGCGGCCTCGTAAAAAATTTTTGCACATTGCTTGTTGGCTGGGTTGGCCAGCGCTTCTTTGTGCCCGGTTGTGCTTCATGTTGTAGGTGGGGGCGGTTCGACTTTTCCAGTCAACGATGGATGGGTTCCGCCTGTGGGTTTGCCGCAGTTGCTTGTTCAGATCCAGCAACTGTAGCTGTACGTCGGCTAGTATCTTGTCACTTTCAAGGCTACGAGGTTTGTCAGAGTGTGTAGGTTGGCTCGCCATCAGCGCAGTGGTTTCAGCGGCGGTGGTGATGTCCGTTTTGATACCACGATCAAGATAGCATTGCGCATCGCTGGCTATACCACCCGCTGAGTAGTGTCTGTCCATAGTTTTGACGAGGTGTGGATACATGTTAGGTGTCCATGCCTTGATCTTTTCACTCATGAGCATGGCCCCCATTAGGGAAAACGCAGTTTCGGCCGTCATCACAGCATTTTGTCTGTCCGACTTGAATTTTGCCGTGATGTGGACTGTGGCCTCTCGGATTGTGTTTTCAAGTCGGCCTGCAAAATCAGTGAGTTTCTCTCCCTCATGTCGCTGAAGGTCCCATGCTCGGCTTAGGTACTGGAAGTTTGTCATTTGGCTCCCGTGGGTGGATATAAGGTAAGCCTTTAGTTCCTCGAACGTGGACGTAGGCTGTCTTGAGTCCTCCATCTGCTGGAAGATGCCTTCGTTCAGTAGTTGCTTTGCCAGCTTGACAAACTCCTTCTCCATTGCAGGATATTCCCTTAATTCTGGCTTAACGTGTATGGTGTAAGCCTTATTAAGGTCGGTAATGAAGCGGTTTACATCGCTGCCCGGTTCGAAGGTCCGGATGGATTTTGTGGCGTCCCGAAGTGACTGCTGTCGCAATAGAAGCTCATAGTTTGTGGTGTGTTGTTGCAATGTGTGCGATCGATCGTGTGTGGTAGTTTGCAGAGCAGTTAAAAGTTCGTGGAGGTCTGTTTTCAGTTCACTAATGATTAATTATGCTTGCGGGTTATCTGCCGGCTCCATGTCAATTTTCGTTTGGAGAATCGCTGCTTTTTGCTGTTTTATAAGTTCCAAGATTTCTGATCGAGAAAGGCCGGAGTATTCCATACTTGTTTTGCTGCACGCTTGACACCAGTGTTATATTCTGAGTTGTGGGCGAGAAATGCGTATGGTTGCAAAACAAAGAACGTATAGATACTCACAATAACACAGTAATGATGTTATAGAAATTTTTTATAGATAGATTAAGTACAGAGAGTAGAATGGAGAAATATGTTCACAGTTAAAGAATGAATTCAGTGGTAGTAGTTATAAAGTTCATGTACTGTACTTGTCTCGTGGTGAAGGGATGGTTTTCTCGGAATTAGGATAGCGTTGGTAGCTCGGCGAGCGTTTGATGTATCGGATGACAGGCGCCGGACGGTGGCGAAGAATCCTTAACACGGGTCGTGTGAGGGAACAAGTCTGTGGTGTAGGAACGCAACTGCCTGATGATTATTTGGTCCGTCTATTTATACATTTTCTGTAGGCTCAGAACGGCAACTTTTGTGCCCCGCGGGAAGCGTTCCGATTGGATATTTATTAATGCATTTTTTTTTTTGTTAATTTATCGCAAACGGAAGTCCTGCGCGGAGTCCATGCGTGAGCGACTAACTTTTCATTTTGAGTTGAGAACTCGAAGTGTTAACTTCCGTTTTTTTTTCTTTCTTCTTTTCTTTCTTTTTGTTTTTTCAAATCAAGGCAAGATCTCGTCTTGTAACATACTGTACTATATGTTAATTTTTATTAAGTAATATTCATAGAAAATATATGAAACCCACGCTTCTACCTTAAAGTAAGTTTGGCCCACCTCCGGTCTGTGAGTTCGGCACTGATCTGGTGTTTAATTGTTGAAGTTTTGGAGGAGAAACTCGGTATACATACATACATACACTAAACATAACTGACGTCTTAAGATCGCTGTTTACTTTCATCGACAACAGAATAAAGATCGACAGAACGTATGGTGAGTAAATTCATAAGCATAAATACGGGATATCTTTACATTTCAATTTCATGTTTTAAGTTGCACATTTGAATAACTTACCTATTTTGCTAATGACTTGGCCCTTTGATTTTTTACCAGTACTTATTTTTCTCATTTTATGATGCAAGTTATCTGTTTCTGCAATTTCCTCGAAACTGACGTTTTTCAGTTTCACTTTTTATAACGTAACAGAAAGTCCCCTATATTCGTTTAAACTTTTTTCAAAATCTATTTTTTAAAGCAAATATGATTTTTCAATTTTTCTTGTAAAATAATTTTACTTGACAGCAAATTTTGTCTTTGTTTGTTGATGTAAAGTTACGAAATAAATTATTCAAAACCAGAAACTTTTCTAGCTTCCTTACATTAAGAAAAAATTGTTGTATCGCTTATAAGTTTATCAAAATAGCAACATAGGTTTTTAAATATTTTTTCTCAATATATTTTTAAAATATGCTATAGGAAGAAGTCCACCAACTAAATTAAGAAATTACAAAGTCAGTTACGAATAAAAATTCATAATCAACAAATCAGCAGTTGTAATTTACTAAACTCTTTGCTTTGATGTGGCACAAGGTCGAATGAAAGGGGCACCAACTGAGACTGAAACCTACACGTGTTTGTGTTACAGGGTCGATAAGGATGTATGGCCTGTTGGTTGGGGTTTGGAGTGTTACAACATACAATGAGAAAAAACTCCATTTAACACAAGACAAACAAGGAACATCTAATAATTAAACAATTTTTATAAAACAAAAACGCCAACTTGGATTTGAATGTTCAGAAGTTCCCCTTTGCGAGTAGTAAATTTTCGAAGTGGTGGAAAGTCAGATATCAAGAGACAGGGGAAAGGAGGAGAATGTTTTTAAAGAGTACTTATTTATTTTTCTTTTCTTTTCTTTTTTTCTCTTTCTTTTATGGTCAGGCAGTGGAATTAGCAGAGAGGTGATATTTGTCGCTGCCAGACACGACTTGATAGCAGAGAGGTAGTTTCGGCTCTTAACTCGAGGGCGGACGTCACTTCTCTACTGGTTATCGTGTTGTAGGGCACGCTCTTGGCGAGCGCCCCGGGGCCTGTTCTGGACTTCGGTCCGGAGCGTGGCCCTGGAAAAGGAACAATGGCAGACTTGGGGCCTTTAATTAGGCACCTAGTTTCGAATCGGCTATCTTCGGGTGGGCGAGCTGCATTTTTGTCTCCTTTGTCCCCCTTGTACGGCACTAGACCATGCGTCTAGTTTAAGCCGCAAACTGGCATACGTGCCCGGACCCACATTTGGGTTCGTGAAACTGCTTGCCTCACCAGGCTCACATTGCACTAAGTGAGCCGATGAGCAGCACTGACAAGCAGGGTTCGAGTCTCGATTCGTTCCCGACCTCCCCTCCCCTTTATCCCCACTTTAATCGGCCTTCGGGCTTTTGACCTTGTGTCAAGTCGTGTGTGGTGGGAGGCAGCGACAAATACTTGGTTATCGTGTTGTCGGGTGTTATTGTGAGATGTGTCACAAGTATAAAATAAAGTTTGGAGGCAGTACGTGTTCCTCGCAAGTAATTTCCCTAACAAAACAAAAACAAAACCTGAATAACTATAAAATAATGGTTTATTATTCAGCTGGAATATTGTACCAAAGAACTCACAATGTTGTTGTTGTTGTCGTCGTTGATTTCGCCTTTGGTGTAAGTGGAAATGGCAATGTCTTTGCTAGACAGCGTGGCGTCTCTCGGGATTTGGTGGGTGAGGGAGCAGTCCAGTAGCGTAACGTAGTTTCCTTGTTGTTAGCGGCGAGACCTCCGGTATTTATCGTTGCGTCCTACCAACGCACGAATATGGCACAAGGCCGTTTTTAAGGTGGGCCCGGTCGCAGGGCCGAAGCCCACACGCGTCCGGCAAAGCCAAAAATACCTTCAGCCCTGTCGGCATTCCCCTTTTTGGGGCGCCTCAGGCGCCTGGCAATAACCCCCCCGAAGGGGGTAAAAGCCTGGGGGGGTGGCCCCCTGAGGCCAAAAGAAATCTCCAGTGCCGAGGCACACCCAGCAGAACCGCCCAGAGATAAAACGGCCTACCGAATGCACCCCAACAACTGGAGAGGAAAGATCCGAAGATCTCCACAAGACCCCTGATGACTTGGTCAATCGCTTTCTTTTTATAACTCCTAAGAGGATCAAAACGTGTATGAATGTTTTTTTGGTGGGAAAGTACTTGATTGGTTAAAAAATCTATGGGTACGAATTTTCTATATTGTGGTTTGGATCCTTTTTTTTCTAGAATGTTCTAATGTTTGTTGATTGGCTTAAAAATGTGAATGCGATGTTTGTGTATGCATATGAAATTTACGCTACAATTACTCGCTTTCCGGATTTATATTTATTAAATATTAAAAAATAAATAAAATTTTTTTCATGTGCAATTCTTGTCTTTTACTTAAGGAATCGCACGAACCTGGTGGGCCGGCGGATTGTTCTGCCAGATTTAGTAGGTGCTTGGGGTGTACTTGTGGGTGCCCTGTCTGTAGCTGAAGGTGTTTGTGGTGGTGTGGTTGGTGGGGTATGAGGTTGGAGTGGTGATGATTCGGCCGGAGCTTCTTTGATGACTGCTTTTTTTAAGTCGATCGACAGAAACTGCCTTTTGCTTCCCGTTAATGTCCAGTATGAAATATTTGGCGTGCCTCCGGAGTACCTGGTAAGGACCAGAATATGATGGTCGAAGACGCGTTGATACTCCGTCGTTGCGCACAAATACATGAGTCCATTGGTTGATGTCCGAAGGGACATGTGTTTTTACTCTCTGTGGACGTGGATGTGTGTGTAATGGACGTGACATGAACTCTCGTAAGCGATGTACGTAGTTCATCGGATCCGGAACATTGTGTGGTGTGATGGGTGCAACCATTTGACCAGGTAGGGTCAGCGTGGTGCCATACAGCAGCTCTGCAGGCGTATGCCCAATGTCTTCTTTGATAGAAGCACGGATGCCGAGGAGGACGAAAGGGAGGTACTCCGTCCAGTTGGTGCTGGTCGGGTAGGCCTTGAGTGCGACCTTCAGTTGACGGTGGAATCGTTCAACCATGCCGTTGGTTGCTGGGTGGTATGCTGTTGTGCGAATATGTTTGCATCCAAGCAGGCGAGTTAGTTCTGTGAAGAGGTGGGAGTCGAATTGTCGTCCTCTATCTGTAGTTATTATTTCCGGTGTGCCAAAGCGAGATACCCACTGTGACGTAATGGTTTTGGCGATAGTCTCTGCCGAAATATCAGACAGAGGGAATGCTTCGGGCCATCTAGAGTATCTGTCGACGCAGGTGAGTAGATACGTAGTGTTTTGTGAATGTGGCAGTGGTCCCACGATGTCGACGTGCACATGTTTAAAACGTGCATCGGGTTCGTGGAAGGTTCCTAGAGGACTCCTGATATGGCGACCAATTTTCGCTTTCTGGCACGGGATGCAACTTCGAGTCCACTCGCGGGTGTCTTTGTTGATAGCTGTCCATAAAAAACGGGACGTTATCAACTTCTGTGTTGCACGAATGCCTGGATGCGCTAGGTTGTGTAGCGCTAAAAAAACTTGCCGTTGGTGTTTAGCCGGTACATACGGGCGTTCATGTCCGGTGGAGGTATCACACCAGATGAGTCCAGCCGAAGACGGTAATTGCATCTGCTGGAAGGTAAGGCTTTGGGACTTCTGCGGGGTTGCTAGTTCTTCATCACCTTCCTGGTCGGCTGCAATCTGTTGAAGGTTGATTGCATCAACTGTTTGTACCCCATCTATATGCATGCGTGACATTGCATCGGCGGCCATGTTTGCCGTGCCTTTTATGTGTCGTATATCCGTCGTGAACTGGGTTATGTTATCCAGGTGACGGGCCTCTCTGGATGAATGACATCCAGGTTTAGCGTGAAAGGCATGTGCTAACGGCTTATGGTCTGTATATATGGTGAAGACTGCCCCTTCCAACATGTAGCGGAAATGTCGGATTGCGGAATATGCTGCTAGCAGTTCTCGACCAAAGATGCTGTATTTAGTCTCCGCGGGTTGCAGTCGTCTGGAGAAGAAAGATAGTGGCTGCCAGGTGTTGTCTACCAGTTGCTGCAGTACTCCTCCCACTCCGACGTCAGATGCATCGACTAGTAAACAAAAAGGGGCGTCTACTTTCGGAAAAACCAACATCGTCGCTTCTGCCAGTAATTGTTTCAGTTTCGAAAAAGAACTTAGCTCCTGTTCAGTTAGGGTTATGGTCTCGTTCTTTTTCGTTCTGTGCCGGAGAAGGTCTGTGAGTGGCTGGGCCGTTTCCGCACAGTGAGGGAGGAACCGCCGGTAAAAGTTAATTAAACCGAGGAATTCCCTGAGCTTTCGTAAGGAAGTTGGTGCAGGGGTGTCCATGATGGATTTGACCTTCTCGGGCAGAGGGCGGATTCCGTCCTTATCTATGACGTGACCGAGGAAAGATAGAGAAGTAGCTCCGAACTCGCATTTGCTGGGGTTGACCACTACACCATATTGCGTCAATCGCTGAAATAGTTGATGTAGATGTTGCGTGTGTTATTCCTCGGAAGCACTTGCTACAAACATATCGTCTATATACGCGTATACGAAGGGTAGACCTCGTATAACTGCGTCAATGAAACGTTGGAAGGTTTGGGCAGCATTCCTAAGACCAAACGGCATCCGAAGAAATTCGAATAATCCGAATAGTGTGGTGATTGCTGTTTTTGGAATGTCTGCCGACGCGACTGGAATCTGGTTGTAAGGTCGCACGAGAAAATGGACGTCCCGTGAAGTGAGCCGGAGAAGTCGTGCAGATGAGGAATCGGGTAATTATCCGGGGTGGTGCAGCTATTAAGTGCCCGGTAATCTCCGCAAGGGCGCCAGTCATCGGCCGTTTTCTTAGGAACCATGTGAAGTGGGGAGGACCAACTACTGCTGTATGGGCGGATGATCCCAAGGTCCATCATGTGTTGAAACTCCTGTTTAGCCACTTTTAAACGATCTGGTCTGAGTCTCCTGGGTCGAGCTGCGACAGGTGGGCCCTGTGTCTGAATGTGATGAGTAATATCATGTTTGATGTGGTTATCTCGAAACACAGGTCGGGTGATGTCAGAGTACTGCCTGAGGATGTCCGCGTACCGGTTGGTTGTAGGCTGGAAGACAACAGGGCTGATTAACGGCGTTCTGGTGGCTATACCACGCACAGTGAGGCCTGTAGTGTTGTCGACTAATCGTCCTCGTTTTACGTCGACTAAGAGGCCGAAGTGGTGCAAAAAATCTGCTCCTAAAATAGGGGTTGGTAACTTCGCTACGACAAAAATCCACTGGAATGTACGACGGAATCCCAAGTTCAAAGTAAGGGATTTCTCGCTGAATGTTGGGATAGGGGAATGGTTTGCGGCCTGTAACTGTATCGTGGTTGGTGTGCGTTTTTCTCGCACCAACTTTACGGGGATGACGCTGACTTCCGCACCGGTATCCACCAGGAAGCGAATGCCGGTTGTATGGTCTCAGACATAAAATGTGCGACCCCTTCGGGCAGGGCCAGGCGTGTCGGTCGCTCTTACCACCTGGCTTTCTCGTTTCCCGGTGGTGAAGGGGTCGACTGTTTATATGAACAGGGATTCTCACACTTGCGTGCCTTTTCGCCGAATCGTTGATGGTAGTAGCAATAACTACCAGGTCGGTCCCGACTACGAGAGCGGCGACGGCCAAAGTGTTGATTGTAGTTCCGTCGTGGTTGGTCCCTAGTGAAGGCCCGTAACTGGTCTGTGAGGGTCTGAATTTGTCGCGCTTGCTGCTGGGTTAGAGCTCGTAGCTCAGTAAGCTCTGAGCTGTCAGGGGCCGGCAGGAAAAGGTTGGTAGAAGATTGTGCCTGGGTCACCGGGGCTATGGTAGTTGTAACTTCCATTATCCTGTCCGCTAACTCGGCTAGTTCTTCCACTGGTGTGTTTTCTCTGGCGGAAGCGAGGATCATTTGTGCGTTTGCCGGTAATCGATTGACGAACAACTGTTTTAGGACGTCTGGCTGAAGTGGATTTTCGCCCATCAGCTGTTTCATCCGTCTCAACAGCTGCGATGGTCTTCTGTCGCTTAGTTCCTCGTCCACGAGAAGCTGGCGTAGGCGTTTCTGTTGTGAGTCGGAGGTTCGTCTGATCAATTCGGCCCGGAAAGTGTCGTACGGGACCGTACCAGGTGGAGCCATGATGTAGTCTCTGACTTCTGCCATCACCTCGTGAGTGAGTGATCCAATTATGTGGTTCAGTCGTGCAGCGTCGCTGCGTATCCGTTGTGTGACGAATTGAGCGTCGACATGTGCGAACCACAAAATGTGATCGTGTGTCCAAAACGGCGGTATCCTGAGAGCTGACTGGGTAGCTAGCTGTGATAATAAGGCGTCCATTTCTGTGTTTTCCATGGTGTTTTTTCTTTGACTTTACGTGGTCGGGTCACCAATTTGTCGGGGATATTGCGAGATGTGTCACAAGTATAAAATAAAGTTTGGAGGCAGTACGTGTTCCTCGCAAGTAATTTCCCTAACAAAACAAAAACAAAAAATGAATAACTATAAAATAAAGGTTTATTATTCAGCTGGAATATTGTACCAAAGAACTCGCAATGTTGTTATTGTTGTCGTTGTCGTTGTTGTTGTTGATTTCGCCTTTGGTGTAAGTGGAAATGGTAATGTCTTTGCTAGAGAACGTGGCGTATCTCGTGTTTTGGTGGGTGAGGGAGCAGTCCAGTAGCGTAACGCAGTTTCCTTGTTGTTAGCGGCGAGACTTCTGATGACTTGGTCAATCGCTTTCTTTTTATAACCTTTAAGAGGATCAAAACGGGTATGAATGTTTTTTTGGTGAGAAAGTACTTGATTGGTTAAAAAATCTATGGGTACGAATTTTCTATATTGTGGTTTGGATCCTTTTTTTCTAGAATGTTCTAATGTTTGTTGATTGGCTTAAAAATGTGAGTGCGATGTTTGTGTATGTATATGAAATTTACGCTACAGTGTTTACGTGCTTCCTAGGGTCTCTTTTTGTCCTCACTGACCTGGTTCACAGAAAACCTGAGTATTTATCTCTCTCCACCGACTCCAAATTCGCCACTCCGAAATCCTTCCAATTTTGGCGCGACCGCTTCCCATTGGCTACTTTACTTTTTATTATTTTTCTTTTCTGATTTTTAACCGGATGGATGCGTGGAGCCTTATGCGTGGCGACGCGTTTATACATTTTGTATGTGGCAGCTGACGAGTTAACATCCGGTTGGGAGTTTTCTTGTTAATTCCTAAATCCCCGCAGATGTCGACCCTACTTGGTTTACAAAGGCGAATTAATGTAAACAGCCAAGACAATGAAGAGACTGTAGCAGAAGGTATTCTGGTTTGGCGGGCAATTTAATTCGACGCATAATTTCACCCAATCAGGATGACCTATCCTATTCAATCCGGATCTCCTTTCCCGGGCAGCAGAAATTGGGTAAGCTGCCAAACACAGTCTCTTCGGCTGACAACGCCGGCCCGTGCAGACGTCCCACTAGCCGCTTTTGAATAGCAGTAGCATGGACTCATGAGGGAACCTATCTAATTTATGGGTTCCTTGCAAGGAATCCCAGTTGAATATAAATTAGATATATTCAACATGCCACGCACAGGAACAACTTTATGTCACCCCCAAAATGCGACGCACAATTAAGCTCTCAGCACCTAGCTCTCAATTCATCTCTGGGCCACTTTAATGGAGACAATGCACACTATCCCCCCCACCAAAAAATACCAGCACACGAAACTCATGGTGACTCCAAAGTTCATTTCCTCCAACGGCAACATGGCTTTCGCTAAACTACGGCGAACACAGTCCCTCGCACGTCCGACGATACGCGCTGTCTTTCTCAACTTTCTCATAACTCCATTTCATCTCCTTACTCACTACGAGACTTGCAACACAAAAAGCAAACTACATTTTCCATGCTGCAAATAAAAACTATTCCTTAAAAACACATTTTGGCTATCGGCATCTTACTTCTTCATTCTCCTTTATTTACTTTTAAAACTTAGCGAGGAAGTAACTAAAAACACACACACACGTTACACCCACGTAACTCGCTCAAAAACAACAACAAACCTCCGACTAAAAGACAAACGCAAGAGCAACAGTATAATAAGAAAACGGGCGCAAATTTATTGACCGGATTATATACAGGTCGGTGTTGAAAAGGTGATCAACGGGAGGCTGGTCGATCGCTGGTCTGATACTGGTTGCCAGCAGTTGGTTGGTCGTAGGCAGGGTCGTCGGGGTGGTTGGTACTGGATGTTAACAGAGTCGTCAGTTTGGTAGCTGGATTGCAGGCTGGTCGGACTCGAGATCAGGAGACAGGAACTGTCTGCAAGGTCTCAGCCAGAACGACTCCAAATGGCTAGATCAACTGCTAAGGAGGGATCGCTGTGTGAGCCTATCGCTAAGCGAGGCGCTAGGGTGATCTGAATGCAAAATATCCATGGAACAGATACTACACTTTGATCCTGTCCCTTACGGCCACGCAAGGTGTATATTTGTCTCTACCACCCAACAGCCAGGACTTGACACAATGTCAATGACCCGAATGTCGGCCTAAAGTGGGGATTTAGGAGAGGGAACGATCGGGCACGAGCCGAGGCTCGAGATATTTGTCACTGCCTCCCACTAGACAGGACTTGACACAAGGTCAGTGACCCGAAGGTCGATTAAAGTTGGGATTAGAGGAGGGGAAGGGAGGGCACGAGCCGAGACTTGAACCCTGTTGGTCTATGCTGGTCATAGGCCCACTTAGTGCAATGTGGGCTTGATGAGTCTAGCTGGACATGGACTCGATATTTGTCTTTTCCTCCCACCAAACAGGACTTGACACAAAGTCAACGACCCGAAGGTCGATTATAGTGGAGATTTATGGGAAGAGGAGGTCGGGCACGAGCCCTGCTGGTCTATGCTGGTTATCGGCCCACTTAGTGCAATGTGGGCCTGATGAGCCTAGCTGGTCTTGGACCCAAATCTGGGTCCAGGCACGTATGGCTGATGATAGCTTAAAATGGACAACTATGTCCGGTGCTATACTTGCTGGTCAATCGCTGTTGCCAGCCCACCCAGCCAAAAGGCCGTGTAGCGCGCAAGGAGAAGAGAGGTCGAAAAATGCCGAAATTTATGCCAAAAAAAGGAAAGTTTTTTCGCTGGTTTTGTGAAATGTTTGTAATGTAAATTCCGTTCTAAGCATTGACTTCTGGTTTTTAACGATGCTGGATTTTTTATGTATTTAAAACCACTTGCCGTATTTCTTTTTTTCTTTTTAAATGGAAATGAAAGAGATAAAGGTAATTGTCTTTAATTGGAATCATTTTGAGATGAGGTTTCTTAATCTGAGAATTAATTTTTATTTATTGCGGACTTTTTTCCTCATCTTGGTAGTTTTTGTGTTGTTTCTTCTTTCACTACGTTTCGGCCAAAACGCAGTGAAAGAAGAAACAACACAAAAACTACCAAGATGAGGAAAAAAGTCCGCAATAAATAAAAATTAATTCTCAGATAATGGTAATGTTTATAGGGTGGAAGCAACATAAGTTTGCTAGTCTAGCTTGCTAAACATTACACCACCAGAGGTGCCTACGCAACAGAAATATGCAGAAAAATACGTACCTTCTAAAGCATTTTTTTTTTGTTTTGTTTGCTTCATTTATAATTCGCACCAAATCAGCAGATTTTCGGACTTTAATAAAAAAAATTCCCTTATTTAAAGCAATGACAGATCAGGTTTTACAAGGATAATTAAATAAGTTTCGAGACTTTTTTGTATGGGCACTTTTATTGATAGTACACACATGAAACTCTAGTCCCCTTCAAAGTAATCTCTTCCGGCTGCAATGCACTTGTTGTACCGTTCCAACAACTTCTGGAAGGCCCCATAGAAATCCTCTTGTGTGAGCGTGTCAATGACCTTCGTTACAGCCTCTTTTATCTCCTCAATTGTCTCATAAAGACAGCCTCTGAGCTTAGGGATTAACCAAAAGTCACAGGGAGCAAGGTCTGGACTATTAGGAGGCTGAGGAACTGTCTTGATGGCCATCTTCGTCAAATAGTCTGTAACAAGGATGGAGTTGTGAACTAGTTCATTGTCCTGGTTAAAATGCCACTGACCCGATTTGAAGAGTGCTGGCCTCTTCCCTAGGAATCTCTTCCTGAAGTCCCTTAAAACCTCAACATAGTAACCCTAACCCTAACCCTTTGTCCAATCAACTCAGGTGTATTGACTTCCTTACTCCTCCCACACCTCTCATCGTCCCTCACAGACTCCCTGACTTCCTTGAATCTCTTATGCTCGATTCATGCAAGATGCTCCAAAAGCAGTCTGAAGCATTCCATACGTTTCTGTGGCATTTTTTCCAAGTTTAAAACACAATTTTATTGCATATCTTTCTTCTAAATGGTCCTCACGTCCAGATTGCATTTTTGAAATTCACCAGCTGTGACAATCAGGCTTTAGTAGGGTGTATTCCAATTGCTGCTGTAGCTGTTCATTTGAACCTGAAATCATAAAAATTGGTCATTCATCTCATAAGATGTATAGCAATAACGTACTGAATTTTCAAGAGTCTACGACGATTTTAAATACCTGTACAAAAAAAGTCTGGAAACTTATTGAATTCACCACGTAAATATATCAACTGAAATAGTCCAGTCATAAAGCGAATGGTAGTATTTTGGTGATTGCTGCGCACTTGTTCATGTATGATTGTGTGAGAGAACTCCCCCACCCAGGTGGATTAATTAATAAACGATTCTAAGGGATTAAATGAATTTATTAATTAAATGGATAAAAGGATAGAGTTAGAAATAAGTTTGTTTTTCTATAATACGGAGAATAAGTAAAGAAAATTTATTTTATTTTTCTTATTTATCATTTTATTTTCTATCTTATTTTATTTATTTATTTGTTTATTTATTTTTTGACTGACGTTCCTGGATTTAAGTCTTTAGTAAGTAAAGTGATGGTTCGGGGAGTGGAGGGATGGATTCGTTGGTTGAATCCTGTGGTAAAAGGGTTAAGGAATTTTTGTGTGGCCTAAAAGGTGGAATCCAGGCATACGAGGAGACAGGATGAGTGGATTCGATTTAAGTTCGATTTAATAATAATTTTCTGGACAGAAAACAGCGGGCATCCCGAATTCGTTTTTAGTACCTGTCAATATAGCCATCTGGAATTTCTTTAAAAAATATACGGAATATCCGTGGTCCCGGAAATTTACATATCATTATTCATGAGTGTAACCAATTTTCACAAGGAATTTGATTCTTCTCGCCATATTGTAGGACTAGCAGATGGCAATAAATATACTAATTTAGCGCTAAAAAGGTGGATGATTGTGTTAAAATGACTGATATAAATGAAAAGGTTCATAGAAACATTCTAAAAAGTGTACTATATATTCCTTGTTTTGATAAGAATATTTTCTCAGTACAGGCGGCGACCGAAAACGGTGCTAACATAAAATTTAAACCTATCTCTGCGATACTTAATGCAAATGGAACGAAATTTCAAATCAATAAGAAAGGAAAATTGTATTATTTGAATAATGTAATTGCTCTGAAGAAAGTTATTCATTCATTAGAAGATTGACATAGAATAATGGGACATTGTTCTTGAGAATTTACGGACCTAATTCAACATAATAGTAAGACATAACTTTTTAGAGAAGAGGAATGTTTGTTACCATTTTTAGTGAAGAAATGTATTCTTGCGAGTATTATTATTCCCTCGCTAAGTGTTGTTAGAAAATAAAGGAGAATGAAGAAATAAGAAGACTTTGATGCCGTTAGGTTTTATATGAAGGTTTTTTAATGGCAACATAGAATAAAGGGTTTACGTTTATGCTGCAAGTCTCGTAGGAAGGAAAGAAGCAAGGAAACGAAATGAAGTTATAGATTTGAGAAAGCATTTTAGCAGCTAAATGCCCGAGCGAAAAGGGCATCGTTAGGTTAAGGCATTGTTGAATGTGTTGAGGGAGCTATGTTCGCCATAGTGTAGCAAAAGTCGTGTTTGCTGTTTGAGGACAGAAACGATTGTAGTCACCGTGAGTTTGTGATTCTGGTTGTTTCGGGGAGAAGCGTGAATATCTTCAAAAAATGTTGCCTAGAGGTGAAGTAGCTTGGTGTCGGAGCGGAATTTTCCATCGCAGTCGACATAGCCAATACTGGAGGCGACTAAGAGTTGTTCCTGTGTGTGGCGTATTGAATTCATCTAATTCATATTCAACTGGGAACCCTTGGTCTAAGAGAATAGACGCAAGGGGTCCATAAATTAGACGGCTTCCCTCATTGTGTCGATGCTGCTGCTGCTGCTATTGAAGAGTAGACAGTAAGACGTCTGTCCTGAACGAAGAAGTTCTGAGAAAAAAACGTCTTTGGCAGATTTCCCCAGTTTGTGCTGCCCGGAAAGATGATCCGGGTTGAATAGGATAAGTCATCCTGATTGGGTGAAATTATGCGTCGACCCTAACAGTCGAATTAAATTAAGCGCCAAACAAAAATACGAAATTCTTTCTGCTACACCTTTTTAGGTGCAAGTATTCATCTTTATATATTCCAGGCAGGATACTTTAACTCAACAAGGCAAAAACATGAGCACGATCTTTTTAGAACATGCGCGGAGTTTCTTTTATTTACAGGGAAAGAATAGAAAAACTAAAAGCAGATGACCTGACCCTTATTCAAAAATGGGATTTGGAGCAGATAAATCTAATCCGATAATGCTATTATCAGTAGTTCTAACAAGTACTGACTAGAGTGATAATTTCAACAATTGTAACGTTAACGATATTTTGAAATTAGAAAAAATGTTCTAGGCATGCAAATTAGATAGAAATAAATTTAATTATGAAATGTGTCCACAGGCAAAGATGTCCTAATAACGAAATTAACTACCAGACAGACGTGCAACTAAGATGTTAGGATTGGTTCATATTGATTTAGCAGGGCCTTCAGACCTTATAGCAAAAGACGATTTTAGATATGTATAAGGATGCATAGATGATTATTCTAGTCTAATAGTGACTTATATTTTTAAAAATAAAAATAAAAATGACCCGTTAAAAGCTTTTGAAAAATTTGTAGCTGATGTCGTATTAAAACTACGCCGTATGAAATTTTTACTGGTATTAAACCAAACACTTCCGATATGCATATATTTAGGAACATTTGCTATGCGTACATACAAAATCCAAAGAAATTAGATGATAGAAATGAGAAGGGAATATTTGTAGAATACGATAAATGTAGTCCAGTTTATTTCGTATATTTTCCAGGGAAAGAATCGTCAGGATAGCAAAATTCATTGATAAATTTAGCGAAAAATATTCAAACTCATCTACTATTTACGAATCTGACGATGATATTATGATTAAGATGATGAGATTGATATGCAATTAACCGAAGAACAAATAGAAGCAAAGGAAAATAGTTGAAGAATTAAAACACGTCTGAAACATTTAAGTGATTATTACGTTAATGACGAAGTAACTGATATACTGGATTATACGATAGATTACTTGTGTTTATGCTTGGGGAGAACTCGACGGAAAAACGTGATGGTGCGAGAGTCTCGTGAAGCATGCGCAGCGAACCTTCTCGGGCGCTGTTTTCTTCCTTTTTAGTTGGAGACGTGAAGAGGAGAATAGCGAGAGACGGAGACGATGGAGTCGCGGTAACCTGGGCGTGTAGAAGTCGCCGAACTGGCAACACATTTTTTTCTCTTGCTGCACTGGTTTTCACGTGTGTAGTCGTTCACCATAAATTTTCTTTGGCCATTCAAGTTTATAGGGTAGCGGCTGTGTGTTTTCTTCTTCGCACGGTGAAATTCATGTGCGTTTGCCGTTCTTAGACATGCGAAGGTCCAACCTAAGGTTTCGAAGTCGAGGAGGAAGAACGCTAAATTACACTCTGGACCTTAATTGTTTTTCTCTGTAAGGAGGAATATCATTGAATTACTTGCTGTCTTGTTGCCTCCCTTGTTTTATTTAATTCTCGACATTACTGCTATCATATTCAGGCCGTACCAAGAACGTACGAGGAAGCGATAGTATTTGTCCTCCGTCCCACCTACCGGACGAGTGTGGTACTGTAAAATGGAAGATAACAATGAAAGAAGAAATGGATACTTTAAAGAAATTGAAACGTTTGAATTAGCGCAACTACCTCTGAATAAGACGGCGGGTATGTGCTATCAAAACAGACAAAACCAAAAGGAAATTTATGAAGCTAGATTATTATATAAAGTTTTTTTTTTCATACATTGACTAACTTTTACCAACAGCAAAAATGACCTCGATAAGAACGTTAATGCAAATTGCAACACAACATAACTTGATAATGCGTCAACTAGATATTAAGTCAGCCTATCTCAACGCATTAACTCAGAGTTATATATGGAGTAAGCAAAAGGTTTCGAGATAGAAAATGAAAATTGGAAAGAAAGATTAGTTAATAAATCAAAGAAATCTTTATATGCTTAGAAACATAGCGGTCGAAAATAGAATAACTTATCAAACACATATTTGATGGAACAAAGTTTTTGTCAATCGCTATCAAACGTTTGAGTATATATGAATTATAAGGATATATATAGGATTATCATTGTATGGGGAGATGATATCTTAATAGCGACTAAGTGTAATGGAAATATGATGAATACTAAAAATATCTAAAACGAAAATTTAAAATGAAGGACTTAGGTAAAATTAAATTTTTTAGGTATAGAATTTACCTATGAAGATAATATATCATACATGGGTCGCGACCAGTTCACAAACGTAAACAAACCAGACTACTTACATCCCTAGGAATGCTATCCGGTTTGTTGGGAATATGTTGACTTAAACCCTCAAAAAAGAGACAAACATTTTTCTCTCTGGCAAGCACAGTTAGTCATTTAGACATGAGATAACTTCCAATCAAATAACGAAGCAACATATCTGGACTGCTATCAACACACGAGGTGTTTCATTTATTTTAAAACAATAACAACTGAAAAATACAAAAGTCTAAGGCCAGGTAACTCACACCTACAAAAAATGGTTTTGAGCAGATAACCTCTGGCTCAACTGTCATTAGAGTCTGTAGGTATTAACTAGTTCTGACTAAAGTGAATTTCAACACTCCTCCTCACTTGCAGTCAGACTTGTTCAATAATTTCCCTAACACCAAACATTTCTCTGAGCTTCACAAATTGTGAGCTCAGAAGTGCTTTTGTCAGCATATCAGCAACCATGTTCTTGCTTTCACAATATTCAAGTTGAATAGCTTTCTTTTCAACTTGTTCATGGATATAATGGAACTTGATGTTAATATGTTTTGCACGTCCATGATATTGTGGGTTTTTTTCGCCATGAATATTGTGGATTAGTTATCCTCATATATGTGTTGATTTAACTGAGGCTTAATTGAGATCATTTTGGAGACGTTGCATCCATACAGCTTCTTGTGTTGCACTTGCCAATGCCATGTATTCTTCTTCAGCTGTAGATAATGCAACACAAGATTGTTTTTGCTTCTCCAACTGACAGCAGTTCCACTCAATTTAAATAGGTAGCCCGAAGTTGACCTGCGGTCATCCAAATCACCAGCCCAGTCTGCATCAAAATATCCAATGAAATCCGTCACTTTCTCCTTGTCATACAACAACCCATAGTTCCGTGTACCATTTAGATAACGCATGATGTGTTTAATGGACTTCCAGTGTTCCATCGTAGACTTGGAACAAAATCTGGCTACATTACTGACAGCATAAGCAATATCGGATCTTATTCTTGTTGAAAGATATAATAAACTTCTGATTGCCGACTGATACAATTCTTGATTGAATAACTTGCTGTCCTCAGTGGCTTTGGTTAGCTTTGCACCAGTATCAATTGGTGTTGCTGGAGGTTTGGAATTTTCCATTTGAAATCTTTTCAAGGCTTCTGCTGTATATACTGGTTGTCCGATCCAGATCTTTCCTGACCCTGGATAAGTAATTTGGACACTCAAGAAGTAATGGAGTTTTCCCATATCCTTGATGTCAAAACTTTCTGAGATGCTTTTAACGAATTCTTGGATACGTGTCGAAGACTTGCTCGCCAGAATAATATCATCAACATAAACACCTGCTGTGAAGATCTCTCCTCCTGAAGTTAGTGTGTAGATACAAGGATCATTTTCTAACTGTTTGAAATGCATCTCCTTCACCTCACTGTTAAGGGCTTCATTCCAACATCTTGGCGACTGTTTTAAACCATATAGGCTTCGATTCAGTTTACAGACAAGATGCTCTTCGCCTTTAACTTGAAATCCTCCCGGCTGCTTCAAATATATGTCTTCATTTAACTCACCATTCAAAAATGCCGTGGTTATGTCCAACTGGTGTAGTTTGAGATCATGTTTAGCTGCCAATGCTATAACAGTTCGAACTGATTCCAACCTTACAATTGGACAGACGCTCTCATCGTAGTGAACTCCATGTTTTTGAAGAAAACGTTGAGCTACGAGTCGAGCTTTGTGTTGTTTCATGTTTCCACCACTATTATATTCTTTTGAACACCAACTTACTTCCAACAGCTTTTCGTCCACAGGGTAATTCAGCCAGATCCCATACTTTATTAGCATTTAGTGAATTTATTTCACTTTCCATTGCTTTCATCCATTCCCTTTTCTCAGGACAGGAAAGGGCTTCTTTTACTGTTAATGGGTCATCCAACCTGTGAGCAATGTATACCCATTCACCATACTGATCTCGAGCTTTTCTAATCCTTGGTGATCTTCGGGTTTCTATGGCCTCTCGTGAATTCTCGTCATCATCACTGCTGATGTTTTCACATTCAATCTCCACTAAAGGTTGATTTTCAACTTCTGTTCCCTGTTCACGTATGGTTGCTGGTTCATTAAATATGACATCTCTGCTATGGAAGACTTTCGATGTGTCTGTATCAAAGAGTCTATACCCTTTAACACCAATGCCATATCCAAGGAAAGTGCTCTTCTTTGTTTTAGGATCCATTTTAGATCTTTCATCCTTTGGTATATGAGCATAAGCACTACATCCAAAAATGCGTAAATGATTAACATTTAGTTTGTAGCCTTTCCATGCTTCATATGGTGTCATTGCTTTTACGGCAGTTGTTGGGCTTCGGTTTCGAACATATAAAGCTGTCGATAGGGCCTCTGTTTAAAATTCCTTAGGCAGCTTCGAATCTGACAACATTGCTCGTATAGTTTCCACCAACGTCCGATTCATTCTCTCAGCTACTCCATTTTGCTCTGGTGTTTTAAGGAACAGGGCGCTCATGGCGAATACCATTCTCTTTTAAGTAATCTTCAAACTCTTTTGAAGTGTATTCAACGTCATAATCAGAGCATAGTGTCTTGATTTTTTTACCACTGGATTTCTCCACCATGGATTTCCACTCTAGGAATTTTTAAAAAACTTTGCTTTTGTTTTTAAGAATGTATATCCATACATATCTTGATTTATCATCAATAAATGTGAAAAAACATTCTGCTCCACTGATTGATTTTACCTCTAATCTTCCACAAACATTACTGTGCACAATTTTGAGCAGTTTTGAGGCTCGCCTACCGCTAGATATTGGAAATGAAGAACGGTGATATTTTCCATCCACACATGGCTCACAAATTTTTGTCCTTTGTTACATCATTGTCAAGTCCGTTTACTAGTTGATCTGCTGCTAGCTTCTGTAAATTCTTCATTCCAATATGACCAAAACGACGATGCCAAATTTCCTCCTTTGTGTCAACACTCGAGCATATAGTTGCTGCATGGATTGTTCCCTGTTCATCAATACAGTTCAAGATGTTACCAACTTTTGAACCTGTAGCTACTACATTCCTTTTTTTATCCAGAAGTTGACAACGTGACTGTGAATGTAAACGATTTTCCTGATCTGGTAGCCTTAGACATAATAATCAAGTTGTAAGAAAACTTGGGAACATATAGTGTTTCAAATAATCTACATCTTTGTTGTTTTCGTCAGACACTCTCATATTTAAATCAATTGTCCCTATCCCCAATGCTTTAACTGAGTGTCTATCACCGAGGGTTATATCCTCTGCTTTATCTAATTTTTTCATATTGATAAACTCATCAATATCATGGCACATATGACACGTCGCTCCAGAGTCCACGATCCATGAGCTCTTTTCATTATTATTGGTTGTTAATGCATGGTGAGCAAACAATCTAACAACATGTTCGTTTTTAGAACAACTAGGCTCCACTTTCGTTTTCTTCGTTAAGAAAGCTTTCTTCTTTGGATAGTCCTTTTATATACTTTCTTTAGAGTCTTCTCCGAGGAGACGACAGTTACGTTTCTGATGTCCAAATTTACCTCAGTGAAAACATTTTGGTCCCTTTTTGTTGATATGGTGTTTTGATGTCATGGCTTTTGACTCAGCATCACCAGTTTGTTTTTCTCTTATTTTATTCTCCTCGTATAGCAGTCGTTCTGTGACTAAGGCCCATTTAGGTACATCTTGACTTCAATTTAAGAGAATATAATCTCCTCCTTAATGTTATTTTGTTAGCCCACATCTTCTTCTGAAAATAGTCAGCTAATTTTTTCCATACTACTCCCGGATCGTCTTCATCTCCAATTAGGTACAAAAGTGATGGTTCTAGAGAGAGTACAATCGTCGCCAATGCGCGATCTTTGCGCGATAAATACTTCGCATGTAATCCCATTTCTGTTCTAGAATCGGGAACAATTTCTGTTCCATTAACGATGTTCCAAACACCATCTCTTATTAATGCCATTTTGCATTGTACCTTCCAAGTTGCATAATTTGTCCCATTCAGAGATACAAGATTAATAAGTTATGTCTCCATCGCAATGTTCAAGAATATTTCAATTATAAATAATATAAAAGATATTTAAATCATAAACGGCGCAAAAACTTCTTCCGAGAACGACAAATTAAAGATGACAGAACAATGTGCTCGACATAACTCGCTCTTTCTAGGCCCCATAACTTTTTGTTGGCAATTTGTTGACCTCAAAAAAGAGGCATACCTTTTTCTCTTGGCAAATGGAGTTAGTCATTTAGACATGAGATAACTTCCAATCAAATAACGAAGCAACACAATAGGACTGCTATCGATACACGAGGTGTTTCATTTATTTTAAAACAATAACGACTGAATTAACAAAAGTGTAAGGCCAGGTAACTCACCCCTACAAAAATGGTTTCGAGCAGATAACCTCTGGCCCGACTGTTATTAGAATCTGTAGGTATTCACTAGTTCTGACTAAAGTGAATTTCAACACGGCTACGACCGGAAACTATGAAACCTTACATGACCCTAACCTACCGTAACAGCTATAAAGGGAATAAATTAAATTTCACAATATTTACAGAACCTGTCCGTCAAAAGTAGTTCTATTAAAATAGAGTGGATTATCATCTGTAGCCTATCCTTGGCTAAAGAATGACTGTATTTCCACTTCTATTTTTATAGATGAACTTTACGTCTACCCAGCTGTGTGACAAAGTTTTACCTTTATATAAACAAGCTTTTGGCGTTAAAAATTTCAGCTCACTCAAGTAGCGAAGCTCGCACGTCCAACAAAGGAAGACTTGAGGCCGTAAGGTCCCTGGCTTCGGCTGGGCCACCTTCGGGTGGGCGAGCTTCATCATAGTCCAGCAGGGCTCGAACTTCGGCTTTTGCCCGACCTTTTGCCCTAAACCCCCACAATAATCGACCTTAGGATCATTGACCTTGTGTCAAGCCCTGTCTGGTGAGAGACAGTGGTAAATATCGGCTAGGTTCCCTCATGCACACCCGCTGACTTGGGCACAGTCCAAAAAAGCAGATATGAGGCCGTAAGGCCATTGGCTTCAGTTGGGCCATCTTCAGGTGAGTGAGCTGCGTCATAGTTCAGCAGGGCTCGAGACTCAAATCGTGTCTGACCTTCCCCTCCTCTAAACTCCCACTATAATCGACCTTCGAGTCGAATGCCAGGCGTGTGTGGGCTACGGCTCCGCGCCCAGACCCATATTAAAAAGGTCTTGTGCCATTCTCGGCCAGTCAGTGGGATGGAGAGCAAATACCACTAGCACGATTTTTCGTACCGAAGCTCTTAAAAGAGTAATCCTACATCTCGTGGTTGTATTCACCTTACTCTACATAAACATGCAAAAAGGTCCTTTTAAGGATCATTAGAGGTCACCGTCCTTCGTTTGGAGTATCTCTGACGGTTCTTACGAACTTGTCGAAGCAGACGGCCTGGAGGCAAACATGGAGAAGTCTCTAAGACTACCCGGTTTGAACCATTTTTGCACAGCGCTAAGATACGGCAAATCGTAGTTATCGGCTCCCTGTCTGTTCGCCCGGCTTCGCAGCGCTAAGATACAGCAAATCTTAGCCACAGTTTCCCCGTCTGTTCGCTCGGCTTTGCAACGCTAAGAAACGTTAACCTTAGCTATTGGTTCCCTGTTCGTTCGCTCGACTTTATAGAGCTAAGGCACGAACTTTACTAATTCTGTAACCTACGACAAATAAATTTTCATTTGTTATACTGTTATCTCGCCTTTGCTCTCTTCATTGTTCTTTGTCTATCAATTACTCACACGCTTAACAAACCCAAAAATACTTTGCGGGCTCAACGTGCTTATCGGCTCCGCAACAAGGATAACAAAACGAGATGTTAGTTCATAACAAAAGTTGGTAGATAAATTTGAAATGTTAATTAATTCAAAGTGCTTTTGAAGGTCTCTGTTGGTAGACCTGCTGATTCATCATCAGTCTGAGCGGTGCCCACCACTCATGGACAAGTACTGTTATTGCATAAGGTATAGGATATAAAATTAAATATTTTACAACCAATTGCTGAATACTAAAAAGTAAGAAACTCCTACATATAGATTTGATCAGAATCGCTAAAACAAAGACTTTTTACAAATTAGAAAAAAATTAGAATCCAAAATTAAAAGAGTAATTTCTGCAACCTTATTGGACAAGATAGTCACATGATATGCTTTCATTTACATCCTCACAGTTGAACTCTAAACGAACCCATCAATGGGGTGCTATTCTGTACAGACCATGGTGTTCTATACTATTTGAAGAAATGTGAAGTCGTTAGTTTGATATATGGGCATTGTTTTAAATTTTGTGTGACTACATTAGGATAGGTATTTAGACAAATTTAATTTTCTATTTTCTAGTATTCTAATGTTGCTTTTGTGAAGTGATATTCTAGTATTGAGAGCTTGTGTCAATCCTATATATACTTCTTTATATTTGTTACATTCGATTATGTAGATTATGTTTTTTGAGTCGCAGCTTAAATCTTTATTATGAATTTTGTTTTTGGGTTTGATATAAAAGAAAAAAACTTCTGAGAAAAATTCAAGCCCACACTGAATAAAACAAACCACACACACACACACACACACACACACACACATACACACACATCAACATCTATACATACATACACAGAGAAAAAGGTAAAAAAATAGTTGACAGTTAAATTTTAAACCACTTTACTTCAAAAGAAAAAAAGCTTCTTAGCCTACACTGGATAAAATATAAACTATATACATACACAGAGAAGCAAATACACACATTCATTGTTGGATAGCCGTGATACAACTATACGCGGAAACATATATATGCGGAAACATATTCAACAATAATGACGAACGAACACACTTCGCCGTCCGTCTCCATCCCCCTCACACACACATTTTACGAATAATTCTCAAGGACAACAATAGCTGAAAAAAAAAAACACAAAAAGAAATTACTTGAACTACAGCAAAAAATAAGATCTTAATTAGAAGGCGACTTTCTCCCTATGTAACACTTGCCCCGCTAATTATCATCTAAATTTGTTTTACGATCTTTACGCGGTTTGCTATCTTGACATGTGTGCATCAAAGTACAATACGGATACGTCTTTCATCCTCCCCACAAACACAACAGGGGCCTCTGTAATTCCTTGAAGAATCTCAAAACCCTAAAAGGACCATACTCTTGTCTCAGATCCTGGTCACAAACCTAGTGACTGTGGTCATTCCAGCAATACATTTCACCTTGATTCCTCATGACCACACTCCAGTCCTTCGCTCAACAGGTTCCTACCTGGAGTAACTGGAGAATTCCACAAACTAAAACACAATATCTTCAAGGTCCAAAACATTCCACATAAATCTACAAAAATCATGGCCCAAAACAATGCATCACAATTCTATCAAACAACAATACATACGAATGTATCACAATCTGACACGCATGCAGTAAACCACCTAAGATAGACCACGCAAAATATTTATCAGCAATGTGTAACTCTTTTTTTTTTTCATAATATGAAACAGAAAAAAAAAAATTCTACTGTCGCCTTTAAACTCAAACAAACTCTTTTTTTTCACAAATTTTCACTACTTTTCAACAAGTCAAAACAATGTCCACAATGAAAGTTCTAAAATTTTCAGCTTTTTTCTTTTTTTAAATCTGTACACTGTCTATTTTTCATAAATGTTCGTTTTTTCTTTCTTTTTTTTTCTATGCTGTGTTCAACAGTGTTCAAGTTTCTTTTCTTTTCTCTTCCTGCCTCCTTCCACTGTCTTGTCGTCCGCTTCTTTTTTCTTTATATATAATAGATTGCTCATTCACTATCCTTTTTTTGCAAAACTTATCTCTGCTTCTCTCTGTCTTTACCTTAATATAATAACTATAGGTTCGTGCCTCACCGTTTATTCAATATCTACCAAGTATTTCCATAAAATAAGCATGGTTTATTAATAAAACCTTTTCAATAATATTCTTTCTTCTTTCATCAAGTATCTCTACAAAAGCATGGCTCGTATCCATCCATCATTTCTTCATTTTTACTTGTTCCGAGCATGACAACACAACTCTAGTTTCTTGATTACTTCCAAAGATGAGTTAGATTATCCCGGGGCGTCTTTCCTAAAAACCCAAACCCCCATCCATTCGGCCCACAACATTTTCCCCTCAAGAACAATTCAAAAACCGAGTCCCCAAATCTTCCGGTACATACAACGAGATCGTCAAGATTTTGGACATATACTTAATTATCTAATCTCTAGACCCCTGTTTCAGAATATCCTCTTCAAACAACGAAGAAAAAATATTTGCCTCTTCGTAGCTCCGCCCCAGTGGCGAGATCGTTCGAGACAATTCCAGTTGATATCGGACCCAAGGGTTCGAGGCATCATCCGTGCCCCCGATTGTATTTAGTATCAACAAACCTTCACAAAACCTGCTATACTTCTACCAGTACCCAAAATCGATCCAATTCTAGGGAGACTCCACTAAACACTTTCAATTTCCACAACTTTTAAAAGCATCGAAACCCGCCCACAGCCATAACCACGGATATGAGCATTCTCCAGACAACATCATTGATGCCCCGAAATCCTCCCAGATCTCGGTTTAAAATCCTAATTTCCAATTACTATGTGGTAGGATAGCATTGACAAGTTACTACAAAATTTCACTCATAAAAATTTTGTTTACTATAAAATTCATTCATAAAAATTTTAAACTCAAAACCCAGTGTAAGTTTACTTATGGCTGTCAATCATTTTACAAACAGGTTACAATAGTCTGTCCAACGGGGCCATCTTTCTTTCTTTTTTTTTTCACAGCCACCAGCTTGTATTTTTCCCTCTTACTCTCTTTCTTTCTCTCTCCCTCACTACGATTCAAAATTACATATAGTACTCATTGTCATTTTTCTATGCTTAGGGCTCAATCGGTTTCTTTAAAAATTATTTCCAATTCTATTTTTTAGAAAGGCCTAATAACATTAACATATAAGCCAACAAGACTCAATTTACTTCCCACTTGTTATTATTACTCAATTTTTTATTATTATAATCAATTTAATTTTTTTTCACGAACCCAAATATTACGACAGAGAGAATGAGTAATTTACTTACAGTGTCTTAAGTGTTTCTCTTTTCTTTTCTTTTTTCTCTTCTTTGTTGCTGGTCTGTTCCTTTTTTTCTTTGTTTCTCCCAGTCTGTTGCATTTTCCTTAGATCTTTTTTTTTTTTCTCGATTTTCTTCTCATGTCTCATTCGGTTTGAAGCGTTAGATTCTGTTTCCGATTCTCTCTTCAGCCGTTTCTTTGATCGTCTACCCAGGTTCGAAACCATGCCATGGTGGGCATGCCTGGCCCCAGGCACCAAATATAGATATGTTGTATAGCCATGATACAACTATACGTGGAAACATATATATGCGGAAACATAATCAACAATAATGACGAATGAACTCACTTCTTTAGAAAAATATACCTCTCACACTTTATGCGAAAGGGTGGCGAAAGGGTTGTATGTGAGAGGTGAGTTGGAGACTGAACAGACTGCAACATATTGACCCCCAGTTCCTCTGACTATAGCAGCACTTCTTTTCTCATTCTGTTGGGCTTCTCAACGGAGGGTCCTGAGGGCCCAAGCTCTCTGCTGGGAGCTTGTTCTCACTGCCCCGAACTGCAACCCGAACTCCAACAAACTGACTCCAACTAACTCGAGCTGTCTGTGGCACTGGGTTATATAATTGTTTGAGGTCCACCTGCTTCCTGTGGGCGTTGCAATTGCACTAAATTCAACCCATCCATGTTCAAGGTTATATCTTGATATCTTCGACCGGATGCACATGTTTCTTGATTGTCGGCTGGGCCGAAGGTCAATATGTTACATCATATCAAATATCAAACACTAATTGGGGTAATAAAAAAATGCACACACAATAGAGGACATAAAATACTCTTAAAAAGAGAGGAAAAAAGAAAAAGAAAAGAAGGAAAGAACCAACCCCTACTAGGAATCTATCATGAAATCAAAAGAAACAGTATACCCATCAAAACAGTGACCTCTATATAAACCAAACACCACACTAGAAAAAAACATTAAAGTTCTCTGAAGAAAGCCATAGGCTGGAAACACTGCATAAGAATTAATAAATAATTCTTTAAAGGATATAAATCTCTTTGTGGACATATTCATTTTGAAATATATATGATCTGATTTTATGCTTGTATTGATTAGGTCAGTGATCATTCTTTGCTGCTGGTACCATGTAATCTAGTATATGTTAATTGAAGAGATGGATACCACCAAGTAACTCTCATTGTTATAAGAGATGCCATGAAGTGAAATTCTCAACATGACACCCTGACAATGAAATAGATTATGCAAAACATCTAGCCATGTTACTGTAACACAGCAAAAATAGCACATTATAGATATTTGTTAGTACAACAGTGTTAAAATGCTCTAGTTCAAAATAATTTTCAATCCAATTTGCAATTTGATAATAATGTGGAGTCTGAATTCACAAGTGGTTCCAAGCATTATTGTTGAAGGGATATAACTTTTAGATGCTAATTCTAGAGTTCTCCAGTTATTTGTATTTATAAGTTCTATAAATCATTTTTATCTTGACATTGAGTTGCTGAAAGTCGCATTTAAACAAGTTACATAAGAAGCATTTTATTGCATGAGTATTTCACTTTATTATACTTACTTGGCATTCCAAGACACCAAGGGAGTTAAGGCAACACCTTCTCTTAGAAGGTGTTGGTTAAGGTTGGTCATCTGAGCTCAGTGGAGCCTCCTTTCCATGCAGTACCTGCTTAGTAAGGCTGAGTTTATTTCTTAGTGCCCAAGATGACCCTAAGTGAATGTTAAAGGAACCAATCATTTTTTGTGACAGCCATGCATTAGTCTAGATTTGTGCATGCCTCCCCATCACCACTATAAAATGACTTCATGTAAAATCTGACTTAGTGGTAAGTTGGATAAAGCCATACTCTTCATAAAACAAAAATTATGCTGGTTAAATACCTAAATTCAATGAATTATTTTTTATATTCATAGATATTTTATACTAAATATCCTGCATTTAATGCATCCAGTTTTGTTATTTGAGCAGTAAACTAATCTATCTTATTGATCAAATAAGAAACTATTCTGAACATTACCTATCAGATAACATTAATTAATTTAGATGAAATGTTTTTGTTATGGTTAAAAATACTTTAAATTCTTTTCTTTTACTATTATAGAGAGAGATCCAAGCAAGATGGCAATTTTAAACATTTCACTATGTTGTTAGCATCATTAAAGAAAATATTTTTGTATTATTATTTTTACTATTTCGAAACCTAAAGCAAATCAAATAACTTCCTGGATATTCTATTTAAAAAGTATGAAAGGATGCAGAAAAAAGTGTTCATGTTGTTCAATATATTTGATACATGTTTTCTCAATTTTCTTTAACACTTAATAAAAAGAAAAAGAGTCATCTTTCTCTACTTGGTTAGGCTAAGAAATTTTTAGTGTTCCCTCAATATGTGGACCTCAGCTAATAATTAAAATTGTTTGGTGTTTTGGTTAATGCCATTTTTAATTCAGAAGCTTTGGGTTCTTTTCAGCAAGAATCGACTTTTACCTAGAGCAGGAAATCTTTTAGCTGGAGGTCTCAAAAACAATAAAGCCCTTGAAATTCTCATTGTAAGTTTAGATTTTATCTGGGATATTCATATCACTAAAATATTAAAACTTCATACAAACGTAAAATGAATTGATGCCAGAGGAATAGAAGAGAAAGTAACATTTGGGATTTCCTTAAATTTCTATTGTAACACAGCAAAAATGTGTCCTGATGAATTTTATAAGTACAAGGCTGTCTACTTATAGAAAAAAAAAGGTTTTCTTATTCAAAGTATATCATAAACTTCATTAAACTAATAAAATAAATATCAACTCAGAGCAACTGATCCTATTTACCCAACCCCTCCGCTCGGGCAGGATATGACACAAGGTCAAATTTTTAAGCGGAGTTTAAGAGGTTTGAATTCAGAGTTTTCCTTCTCCTAGACTAGTTGCCTCACCAAGGCTGAAGAACCTAGTCTGCCCTACTATTTATCCATAGCAATTGATCTTTAATCCATTTCAAAATAATTTGGGATTTTTCAGTGAGCATTGCTATTTGAGGACTACACTTTTTTTTTGAAGCGGTTTAAATAATTAAAAAAAATAAAATTCCAAATCATTTTTTCCCAATGAGATTTTTATGTTAAATTGATACTACAGCTGTATTGAAATTGTAACCAACAATTACATTTTTTTAATTCTATTAAATTTGATTATAAAGTATAATAAATACAAATATGTATACATCAAAGTTACATGACCAGATAGAATATTAATATAGTTAAAAATGATGGAATGCAGTGACAATCTATGAATATCAAAAATTATTGACAAATTCTCAAGATTTTCTGTTGAATTTAAATTCTAAGATTTATTTCATTTATTTTTAATGTTAAAGTGAAAATTGTACAATTCAAGCTTGAAGAAGAGTTAGTTTTACAAAAAATATTATCATGAAGGTTTTAATTAAGTTTATTTTATTCTACTGTAAATATAACTAAATATTGTATAATATTTTATATACTAATTAAATAACAGAAATTCAATGGCATCAGCTGGTCTTTACTAGCTAAAGCAAAAGAATATACTTGTTATTCCTTCTCCTTCCACGACATATTTCCCACCTATTCTTTAAAAAAGATTTCTTTAACTGGAAAGATTTAAAAAGCCCTCTAAAAGGCTGTGAATATGTACATGTGTGTGCACTTTGCACAATTCCACTCATCCAACAATGTATACAAGAAATATCAAAATTTAGCATCTTTAATATCTTAACCACTTCATTTTCAATATCAACAAACAAATAATGTGCTGGAAAAATAACTGCCATTGCAAATTGTATTGTATTAACATTGAAAAAATGTTTTTTGTAGTCTGATTCATCATCAAGTTTTAAATAAGAAAAATATTCTTTTCAGTAATTTAGTTTATCTGATGAATTTATTTTGTTAGGCTATATTGTAAGTGTGTGTATGTGTATATTTACCTTATGATCTAAGAATATGGCCATTCTAGTTTTTAAAATAATGTTCTTGGTTTGTATGTAATGGATTTAAATATTTTCTACGTTACAAGAAAATATCAATAACACAAAATTTAATAACTTCTAAAAACTAAAACTTCAAATATATTTTCCTGAAAACTTCATGTTGATTGAAAATGAGCTTTGGTAAAAACTTTACCTATTTGCTTCTAAGAAATTGTTTTTCTAAAAGTTTCAAAAATGAAGGTTTTAAAAAAAAGTTTAAAATTTGTAAACTAAATTTAATTGGCAACTTTCAAACTATTATCAATTAGTGAACACAAAGAATATCTATTAAGAAAAGAAAAAAAAAATTAATTAAATATTTACATGTTTTCTTTTACAGTTGGATAGTAATCTTATTGGTGATGAAGGAGTTAAGGCCATCCTGCAATTGATGCCCATCCACCCAACACTGCAACTATTATCATTTCAGGTCAGTCTTTTCCATTTTGTTAAATCATTTAAAAAGAAGAGGAGGACATTATTCACAAACTTGATGTTAGGTTCATAGATTTAAAAGTGGGTGTGAATTAATTTAATTTCAGATTTTGTGAAAACAGGATAATAAATAAACCTAATATAATCTGATCTGTGAATGGATTGAACACATACTTCACTGTTACAGTAGAATACAAAAATATTTCCTTCTCCATTGTTAACATAGAATGATTGTTAACCATGGCGTTCTATACTATCTGAAATAGTAGATTAAACCTCTTTAACAAATGTTTCTCTTACTACTTTAATATAGGGTTAAATTTTCTAGCTAAATTAATTATACTCTTAATTACAGCTTTTATCCACCCACCCTGCACAAATACATACAAGAATAAATTAAAACAAAATATTTTAGAGAGTTGGCTTCAGCTTGTGTATCCACTTTTTAATTTAAAAAAATTGGCAGGGTTTGTTTGGGGAATACTGTCAGGTTTGCAGTTTTGTACAATCGTTTAATTATCAACAATAAAACTGTTTTTAATCAAGCAAAAAATAGTAATGGTTGCTTAGTGCCATTAAATTAGAAATTAAAATTTTTTATTCCTTTAAAACTTTATATTGAATTAAAAAATATTCATAAGTAGCCTTTCCTTTAGTTTGATTATTTTAATTCGCTTAAAAGTATATAGATATAAATATATATAAAATATATATAAACTATATATAGATATAACTTTTTTAAAACTTAAAGCAAAACAACTAAAAGTAAAAATAATACGTTTTGTCCTTTAACAACAATATCAGGAAAATATTTTTAAAATGTGATAAATAAAATGGTATTATTATTATTCTTTAAAAGAAATTTTTCAGTTAAAACATTAAAACAAGCACATAAAATGAAAACGTCAAAAGACGTAAAAGGAAACCTTTCTAAAAAAATTTAATTAAAATAATGTCATTAACTCCATGTAATAAAATTTATTAATGTTATTTTTTCTCTTTAATTCTAATAAGTGAAATCATTACAGTTATAACATGAGGGCAGATAATTTTTACCATTTATACAAGAATGGAAGTTGAGGTTGTCAAGTTCTATAGCTTCTTGTTATATTAAAGGGAAGGACAAATGAGTCAACGAAGATATTGATAATTTTTAATTTGGAAGTTTTAGTAACAGCTTGATACTAAAGGAACCCATGTGCTGTAAGTTGCAGGAAGCAGAGGAACAAATGTTGTAGAGATGAGAAGGAATAAAACAGCTGAATGTCAGAGCATGACTTGAGATGCTGTTGTCAGGACAGGGAATAAAATGCTGAAGTCAAAGCAGGAGTTGAGATGCTGTTGTCAGGACAGGGAATAAAATGCTGAAGTCAAAGCAGGCGTTGAGATGCTGTCGTCAGGACAGGAAATAAAATGCTGAAGTCAAAACAGGAGTTGAAAATTATCTAATCTATTTCTCTGAGGATCCGTTTACAAGGAAAATGCATGATGAAAGAATGATTTCCCAGACACCAATGGTCCATAAATTTGATGTGGTCTCTTCATGGTGCTTAACAGACTGCTTGAAATATGTGAGAGAGAGAGTCAGTGAAGAAAAGTGAATGTGGTCTCTCTTGTTGGCTGGTCTTTCCTGCTACTAAGAAGCGAAGAGAGAATGTGGGCTCTGTCACATTGACTGACTGTCAGAAGTGAAACGCCGGAGAGGTCTTTTGTTCTTGCAAGGCCTGCCTAGAAGAGAGTGAAAGAAAGTTACCTCGTCTATTATAGTTGCCCGTGGAAGTGACCCGGGCAGAATGGCATGAAATATTATCATTGGTCGAAAATATGAATTCGGGACAAAACTGTGAAAATATTCCTGTGCCAGACAATAATTTGAAATTCTTTCTGCTACACAGTTCACCAGTTAGTAACTAATGTAGTAAAAATAATCATTTATTCTTTCACTTTGGAAACAAAAGCGCGAAGAAATTGGCTTTTTTTTTTACTTTTAATGTAAATGTTGGATAAAGTTTTAATAGAGAAATGTTAATGAACATTTCTTTATCAAAATTTTATTAAAATTTATTATTCAAACTTAAACTTTTCATAAAAAAATGTTGACATATGCTAATTTTATCATGGTTAAAAACTTGAGAAATTTAAACTTTAATTTCCTTGATGTTACGTTTTCACCCACATTAACATTTTTTTTTTATTTCTTAACAATATCAAAAATAAATATCAAATTAAGTAATGACATTAAATTTATGAAAAAAATAATTTTAATTCATTCTATAATAAAAACAGTTCACTTTACGTCTTTGAAGAAACTAAACAAAATTCTGTTCAAATTTATCGTTTTGCATTTATCAATAGATAATTCTTTAAACTTTAATTAAAAATGTTGCATAAACTTTAAGTGGGAAAATGCCAAAAATGAATTAAACTTTAATTTAAAAATGTTAAAGCTTTAAACTTAAGTAAATCTTTCTGTGTGAGTGAATTTAAGCCCCAAAATTTCCTTTTTACCATTTAAATAAAAATAATATATCAACTCAAATTGAAATAATCAAATATACTCACATCAACAAAATAACTTAAATGATATTCCAACCAAATGTAAAATTAAAAGATTGTTTTGAATTTCTCGAGCCGACAAAACAAGGGTATACACACAGCACACAGTAATTAGCTCAAACTGAAACTAAAACGACTTCATTCTCTCCTTTCAATAAAACCGGCTTCAAGTCTAATGACTTTTGTGCGATATGAAGTGGCCTGTAGTATAGAACGCCATGGGACGAATTTTGAAGAGTTCTAAATTCTTGCATATTTAGAACCAAATATATTCACGATGTAAGAGTGTTCACTTTCTCCGCAGAAAAAATATTGTTGCAGAGCCGATAAGCACGTCGACTCCGCAAATGATTTAAGTTAAGCATGCGAGTAATGACAGCCAAAAGATAATGAAGGAAAAAAAGGTGAGGTAAAAATATAACAAAGGTGACGATTTATTTGTCGTGTTTACAAGGGCGTATGTAATGTTTGTGATAGTTGTTGGTGTCTTCAGCTAGATGGTTGGTGTCGATAGCTGGTATAGTCGAAGTCGTAGAGTAGCAGCTAGATGTTCGAAGCGAGTGGCTGATGTTGGTCGAAGTCGGAATTGATAGTACCAAAATGGTCGTGCCGTTGCTAAGGCACTCGAACGGACGAGGGAACTGACAGTTAAAGCTAACCCGTGCTTTAGCGTAGCGATGCCGTGCAAACAGACAATGGAACCGACAGCTAAAGCTAACTCGTGCTTTAGCGCTGTGCAGCCGTACTAACGGACAAGGTAACCGACAGCTAAAGCTAACCCATGCTTTAGTGCTGCGCAGCCGTGCTAACGTTTCGAGCAAACGGACCAGGAAGCCAAGGCTAAGATTTGCGGTATCTTGGCGCAGCAAACAGGTGACCGATAGCTAAAGCTAACTCGTGCTTTAGCGCTGCCCCGCTAAGCGTACGAACGGACAACGGAACCGAGCGAATGGTTAAGACCGGATGATCTTAGAGTCCTCTTCGTATGTGCCACCAGGCCGTCTCCGTCGACGAGTCCGTAAGGACCGTCAGAGATACTCCAACCCGCAGAAGGCGACCTCTGTCGTAGCCCGATATAATGTTTAAGGTTTGAGTGATCCAGTTTGTTTACGTTTTTAGGCTGGTCACAACAAGGCTCCCCCTTGATAATTGATCGTATCAATTAGAGGTAATAATCTGTTCTTAGATTACTAGTGAAGGTGACCTTCCATCCAGATCGGGTTTGCTGATGTGGTGGCGTTGGAGTACTACCAAATGGAGGTGTTGTTGATTCCATGGTGTTGTTGATTCTCCGAAAACGCTGGTTTAATCCGATCGATGGACACGGTATCAGTTGTGTCACCGTACCTAATCGTAATGTGTTTGTTGGAGTGTTATCACTTTAAATGGACCTTGGTAAGCTAACGTAAGTGGTTTTCTTACGGCGTCGTTCCATACAAAAACGTATTTACAGTTTCGGAGATGTTGAGGGATGAATGTGACTGTTTGTTGCTGTCGCGGAAGGGTATATTTCAAACGTGCCATTCTGTGGTGGAGCTCCTGAATGAACGGGATTGATGGCTTTGAAGCTGTGTCGAGGGAGTCATTGTACCAGGTGTACCAAACGTACTTATCCATTCTTTCAGGAGGGTCTTGGCAACAGTGCTTGCTGAGATGTCCTTGATAGGCACTGCGGTGCGCCATCGTGAGAAATGGTTCAGCGCCGTCAATAGGTATTGGTAATCTTGATATATAGGCATTGGTCCGACCAGGTCGATGTGTATGTGTGAAAACCGTGCGTCAGGATTGTTGAAAGTACCAATAGAAGACTTGGTGTGCCGGTGGACTTTACACTGTTGACATTTTAGACACGTAGAGACCCATTCGTGAATGTCTGCATTCATGTTGGGCTAGACGAAGCGTTCAGCAATGAGCTTAACAGTTGCACGTTAACACGGGTGTGACAATCCGTGTAGGTGTCAAAATACTTGTCTTCATAATGCCGAAGGGACACAAGGCCTCGGGTTGGCTTGGTTGATGTCACAGTACAGTCTTCCATCGCTGAGAGGTACTGGGAACTCCTGATGTTTCAAGGAAGTGTTCGTTTTGACCTCTTGTAATGTTGAGTCGGATTTTTTTCTTTGCCTATTAAATCGTGACTCAGAACGTCGTGTGTCTGCGACTGTGTTGTCCTTCTCTTTGACGTGGCGTATGTCGGTGGAAAACTGTGACAAGTAATCGAGATGTCGGATTTCCTGAGCAGTGTATTTGTTAGAGTTGGTACTCATTGCTGTTGTTAGAGGCTTGTGGTCTGTGTTAATAGCGAAGTTTCTGCCTTCTAGGAGATGTCTGAAATGTTTGACTGCCAAGTATATGGTCAGTAACTCTTGTGAAAAGGTGCTGTACCTTCTCTGTACAGGTGAAAGTTTGGCTTCAAAGAATGTGATAGGTTTGCGTTGAGAGTCGCATTCCTGTTCAACCACTGCTCCTACTCCGGCGTCTGATGCGTCAGTGGTAAGGGTGAGATGCGTTCGTGGGTGGTCCTTAATGTATGACAGTTTGGTGAAGTTCACTAACGCGGTCTTTGCTACGTTGAATGCACAGAGGGCGTCCGTTTCGAGTGAAATGTTCCTATTTTTCCTGTGTCGTAGATTCGTGAGAGGTTGAAGAATAGTGGAACAGTTTGAGATGAATCTTCTGTAAAAGTTTATCATCCCAATGAAACGTCGCAGCTGTTTTATGGATGTTGGAGTAGGAAAATCCTAGATAGCACTGATTTTCGTTGGTAGAGGGGTTATTCCATCTGCATCGGTGCTGTGTCCGATGAATTCGGTGCTAGGCGCCCCGAAAACACACTTGTCGAGGTTCAGACGTAACCCGTAATGTGAAAGTCGTCTGAACTCTTCACGTAGGTGTTGCTTATGGGATTCCCTGTCCTTCCTGGCCACCAGGATATCGTTTATGTACGCATATACATTGGGAAGTCCGCACAGAACTTTGTCCATCAAACGCTGAAAAGTCTGTGCGGCGTTACGTAGACCGAATGACATTTTTAGAATTCGTATAGGCCAAACGGTGTCGTTACTGCTGTCTTTGGGATGTCTCCCGGAGCTACAGGGATCTGGTGGTAAGCTTTCGTAAGATCTATTTGCGAGAAGATGCGAGAACCCTGCAGTCCGGAAGCTAAATCGTGCATGTGGGGTACTGGATATCGATCAGGAATTGTGGATGCGCTTAGTTTCCTGTAATCGACGTATACCTAGAACTCCTTGTCGGCAGGTTTTGGCACTAGGTGTAGTGGTGAGGCGTAAGGGCTGTCTGAGGGTCGTATAGTGCCGTCGTTCAGCATTTGCTCGAACTGCTCCTTCGTATATGTTAGTTTATAAGGTGCAAGCTGTCTTGGTTGGGAATGTGCTGGTGGACCACTCGTTCTGATATGGTGTTGCGTTTGGTGGTCCAATCTCCGTGGTGCTGTATCGTGCTTGCGTCCCTATGATAGCAAATGTCTGTATCGTCGATCCGGTGTATACTGGGGGTTCGTGGGCGTCGCTGGTGACTGTGCGCCCAGTCCCTTGGCCTCTGTCATCTGGTAACCTTCATCTTCTGGAGTTGTTTTTGAAGATCTGCCATCATTTCTTTCATAGCTCGTAACTCCATGGTCGTTTTTGACTCCACCGATGTTGGTGCCTGTACCGTGTTGATGTTGCTGGAACGCTCGAACACCAAATCGGTGGAATCAGCCAAGTCGTCCCGTGTGGTTGATCGAGACATCGAGCCGATTATTTGGGAGACCGATGATGGCAGTCACTCCATCCACAAGGTTCGTAGGACGGTCTCGGAGACATGTTTCGAGCCCAATTGACTCTTCAAAAATCGTAAGAGTTGGGCTGGTGTCCTGTCTCCTATTGTGATGTTCTGGAGGACGTCCCTGATTAATTCTTCCTCAGAGTGGCTCTTACGTTTAAGTATCAGGTCTTTGAGGTAGTCATACGGGTTCTGCTCTGGGAATTCTGTGAAGGCGTCTGTGATCCTGCTTATGACATCTGGTAATAACGTTGGTAACGCCACCATGACTTTTGTCATCGATGTATCAACCTCACCGCTGCCCTCCGTTGCTCAGGCTGTACTCACGTTTGGGTAACCACTTGTTGCGGAGCCGATAGGCACGTCGACCCCGAATATAAGGCGAATGCGACCATGAGATGTGGGATTCAGCCTCGGTAGTAAGGTGAATGCAACCACGAGATGTGGGATTAAGCTTTGGAAGTAAGGCGAATGCGACCACGAGATGTAGGATTCAGCCTTGAGAGATTCGTTATGAAAAACCCACCGCCTGACCGTCGAAAAAGGCTTATTGATGTCCAGCAGGAGCTGTGACCCAGTAACAGGGCTGCCTAAGCGCAAAGTTCATTCTTAAAAAACAGGAGTGGAAGTACAGTTCTTCTTTAGCTAGGAATAGGCTTCGGAAGATAATCCCCTTTATTTTGATAGAGTTACTTTTGACAGAGGAGCCCTATTAATGATGTAAATGTCGTTTAGTCCCTTTTTTTCTTTTAGTTGTAGCGGCAGGTTTTACATCCGGTCGTAGCCGGATGTAATGTTTAAGGTTTGAGTGATCCAGTTTGTTTACATTTTTAGGTGGGTAATATGAAGTAAAAAAAAGCATTACCAGTTTGATATTAAAAAGAACTTAAAGTAGAAAATTGTACTAGCCTCGTTGCAAGTACCTACGCCTAAACAATGTACGTGACTTTATTTCCGACGAAAACCTTGGGAAATTATTCAAGCAATTGTTTGGGAGAAAAAGGAAAGACATTTTGTGAGTTGTTGATACATATTTGTGGAATAAGCCATCATTGTCGACGAAAAGGTGGAACCTGAGAACCAACTGCCCAACGTCCAAAAAAGAAAGAGATAGCAATTCTAGCCTTATCGAAGTCAAGAGGAGGAGGGGGGAAGTAAGAGAGACTTATTTGCCTTACTGTATGTATCGGCGTATGCTTGAAAAAGTAGCCATAATTTGTAAGTAAATGTTTTTCTTTCACCTTTTTACCCACCGTAAAAACTTGCATATGGACTTATATACATGAATCACATTACTTTTTTTATTTGTTTAAAATAAATTGCTTTTGAAGCTGCATTTGTCTGTAGACTTTGTTCGATATTTTTTTTATTACCTACTCTTTTAGACAATAACGTTTGTTTTTCTTTTTCAGAACCGTGAGAGACGGTTACATGTCTTTTAGATCTTTTGAAATTTAAAAAGATTTAAAACCCGTTCATTATGCATATAACGTTTGTAGTAGTCACGGATCTACTTCCTCTCACGAATCAATGCTCCCCGCCAAGCGATTCGGCCACACGCTAACCAATCAGGGGCAGAGTGCATTGATTCCTTCTTCCTCTCTAGAACTATTTTTCTAGTCCTTTTTGGAAATCACAACAAGTCAGAGAGAACCTAGTTAGCAGCCATGACAGACCTCACTCGCGTCCTCTACTACGGACATTCCCCATGGAACATCTTCACTGAAGAACACGCCGCTACTAGCTTCACAAACAGAAGAACCTAGGTTTGCGGCAGTCGCACGACCTACTTGCTACAGTGACACACATTTCCTAAAAACTCAAGGACCAACATACTAACCGGCGACACCAAAAATAACCTTTTCTCTCCCTGACTCGTTTACTTCTGCTACTGTAATAAACCTTTCGTTGTTGTGCTTTCAAAGAAGTTTCGTTATTTATTTGTATTGTCAATTAATTCATACTGTTACGGAAACCAACCATTAAAAACATCAAAAGTTCATTTAATGTTTAACGGGAAAATGTAAGCATTATACGTAGTTACTGCTTTAGTGTAAATAAAAGTGAAAAACTGTTAGAGACGAATATTAATAATTCAATAGTTTTTTTATACATGGGAAATTTTAACGACACCCAATATGGGTCGTAAGAAAGAATAAGCAACGCGGTAAGACGTTTAAATACATTTATATAAGAAGGACGAAAGAGTTGCTAAAGCATATTCTAATGGCGGTCAATAGTCTTTAAGAGAACCAAGTTAAAATTATAATCCACTTATCTGTGGTTGGTGAATGTCCTGTTATCTTACTGTATATTTTCTGGTTGTGTTTAGACTGCTTTAAGAGGGCCGTAGACGTTAGGTTTCGTAGGGCTCAAAACTGTCTTCGGTGTTCTGTTTGTAGAGTTGGGTGGTCTGCTAAAACTTTTTTCTGGTTGTGTTTAGCCACGTCTGTCCTCGTGGAGACCCTAATCTCTTCTGGCCGTGCCGAAGTCACGTTTGCGTCTTTCTGTCCCAAGTTACGTGCTCAAGTCCCTTCCGTCCTGTCTTCACCCTTTACCCTCGGCCTCTTTACATCCGGGTACACAGCCGTCTTGAGGATAACTCGTAATTTTCTTATATTCTCCCAACACACAGAAATATATGCAATGCTGTACTCATTGCATGTTCCATACATTAGTATATTACATAAATCAATTCTTTTATTAACAATTATTACAGCTGGTTAAGTGATCACTCAAAAAAAAAAAACCTTGAGCATCAAGTGCTATTTTTTGAGTTTTTAGTATGACTTGACCTGGGATTGAACCCAGGTCTCCCAGACCATTGGTGAACACTCTACTCATTACAACAATGGCCTGGTTTTAAAGTTGGTGACCTTAGTCGAGGGTGACCCGAAAGCTCCCTTTTCAATAGCTACTACACCGAGGTGTAGGGGAGAGCGCTACTCCATTCCCAGGATTGCTTCACTTTACCCTGATCCTCATCTTATAGTGCTGAGTGCTTATCAAGGCGGTATCAAGTAACATTTCAGAGAGAGCATCTAATAATTGGGACCTGGATGGAAGTTCCATGTCAGGACATCCACAGAATCCGTTTTCACGAAAATATCACCATTAACATTTGGATGTAAAAAAGACATTAGGTTTCAATGGTAGTACCTCAGTATCAGCCATACTTCGATATATTAGAGGCCTGGAATTTATGACCCTTTGAATGTCAGAGATTATGGTAAGAAGTTGGAAGTAATTGGATTTAGCTCTGCCCAATGTCTTAAAGAGACAGGTCTTAGTGTTTTTTTTTTATAATTCTTTCCCATACGCTTCCCATTCATGGGGAGTACAAAGGTATTTTTATGTGATTGATAGTCTGGCTTATAAAATTGTTTCTGAACTCATTACTGTCCAAATGATTTTCTATTATATCTTTGCCCAGTGCGTTGTCAAAGGATCTTGCATTATCACTGTAAATGTAGGAATATATTTCGCATGAGTTATAGAACCTGATAAATGCTTGTATGAATGCTTTGATGATGATATTTACCAACCCCTCCGCTCGAGTAGGATATGACACAAGGTCAATTTTTTCAGCGGAGTTTAACAGGTTTGAATTCAGAGTTTTCCTTCTCCTAGACTAGTTGCCCCACCAAGGCTGAAGAAATTAGTCTGCCCTACTACTTACCCAAAGCTGGAGGGAGAATAATTGGATTCATACCTTTCCCAAGGGTATTAGTGCTATGTGAAATGCAACCAGTCTTGTCCAGGATTTGAACTCGTATCGGCGTGTTCATTTCCTACGACGATAACCATTACTCTATGGGCACCTCCAAATGAATGCTTTGAATATCATGTCTCGTACATTCTCTATGTGCATGCTTCTTAGTGCCAGACTTAGTGTTGCTCAGTCGACTGGGACTGTAGAATATACCGACTGCTTCTCTGCAGAGGGATACCACCCCACACCCAAAGTGTCCTGGATATGACACTAAACAATCTAATGGTGAGGTTCCAGTGATGTGGAATGGGGAATGTGGAATACCCCTTCATTGCCATCGCTCCCAGGTCCACTGATAAGGGTTCTACCTATGGGTTAAATAGAATTAAACTGTGGTTTCTTAACTTTTTTTTGCATTTAAACTGCGTACTTATGCTAAACTGAATTGCTTGAAATAGAACTGTTTTGACCTCTAAACTGTGTACCTAAGCTAAACTGAATTATCTGAAATTAACTGTTTTGACATTTAACTCTGTATATTGCCAAGTCGGATGGGGTTGTCGAATACACCGACTGCACTTCTGCAGAGGGGTACGACCACCAAAACGAGTGTTCTGGATATGACACTAAACAATCTGATGGTGAGGTTCCGGTGATGCTGGAGCTTTGGGGAATGCGGAGAACCCCTTCATTGCTATTGCTCCAAGATCTATTTTAGCCAGGAATGGTAGTACCTGATAGGGCTCTATCTATGGGTTAGATAGAACTAAATTGCATACTTATGCTAAACTGAATTGTTTGAAATGGAACTGTTTTTTACATTGAAACTGTACTTACACTAAACTGAATTGTTTCATGACACCAACAGGTATCGTTGGTATGACGCTCTCTGCAGAATGAGTTCGACCTACTTCGTCTTCTGCGTTGTGAGGAGCTTCTCTCAGGGCGGGAACATTGGAATGCTTGGAACTTCACCGGCCTTTGAACCTGCAGAGATAAATTTGCCATACCCTGCAGTAGCTCAGTTAACCTATCTGGTGTGATTGTTTCTGTTGTGGGTTCAAGTTCGTTGTTTTCCATTTTTTACGTGAAAGCGATGGCAATGAAGGGGTACTCCCCATTTTCCAAAGCTCCAACATTACTGGAGCCTCACCATCAGATTGTTAAGTGTCATATCTAGGACACTAGCCCTCCTCAGAGATGCAAGCGATGTATTCTACAGCCCAAGCTGATTCAGCCAGTGTATTTAAGGAGATATAAAACTAAAACTCACAAATATTAATTAAAATATTGAGAATCTAGCAGCAAAGTATCTAGGACAATTCACAATGAATAAACAAAAATAAATGCGATTTTAGTTTAGTTTAGAAATGGGAGCTTGGTTGTTTGGTTGTGTTTTATGGCATATCAACCCTTGTTGGTTATTTGATGCCAAATCCTGTTTGTATATCATTATTTAATATATTATGGATACCAATAAGAGTTATAACAAAAGAAAATCACCAAATAAATACATTTTGCAAGAACAAGAAGTAGCATTTTAATCCATGTCTTCCTAATCATTATATAATACTTAATATCAAAAAACTTGATGCGGAGGTGAATATTATTCTTCTGTTTGTAGATGTAATGATGGTGACGCGACCTGCCTAAAAACATAAACAGATGGGATTACTTGTTTGCCCTAGAAAAATTACATCTGGGTACAGCCGGAAATGACAAAGCCCTTTTCGACCCTAACCGGCCGTTACAGCTAAAAAAAAAAAAGGGATAGATTAACATTTATCATCATTTACAAAACACTTCTGCCAGAAATAATTCTATAAAAATGGAGTTAATCATCTTCACTAGCCTATAACAGGCTAAAGAAATACTTATTTTCTACATTCATCTTACGTCTGGGCGGTTCTGCCGGCTGTGCCTTGGCACTGGAGAGTTCCTCCGGTCTCAGGGGCCATTCCCCCAGGCTTTTACCCATTTCGGGGGGGGTTATTATCTGGTGCCTGAGGCGCCCATAAAAAGGGGAATGCCGACGAGGCCGAAGGTATTTTGACCTCGCTGGACGCGTGTGGGTTTCGGCCCTGCGACCGGACCCACCTTAAAAATGGCCTAGTGCCACATTCTTGTATTGGTGGGACATATGATAAATAGCAGAGGTCTTTTCAGACGCTTTCAGGGGCCACACGGTTCCATGATGTCGAATCCTGCATACTCGTGGTTGCATTCACCTCACCGTCACGTCTAGTGGCAGATTCACCCTTTTTTCCATCACATTGATATGCATTAAAGGTCCTTTTAAGGACGATTAGAGGTTGGAGTATCTCTGACAGTCCTTAACGACCAGTCGAAGTAGATGGCCCAGAGGCAAACATGAAAAGGACTCACTAAGACCAGCCGGTCTTAACAATTCCATCAGTTCCGCTCGTTCGTTTGGCTGTGGAAAAAATATGATTGGTTGAAAAATAGACTTTTTTTTATAACTGAGATTTTCTGGGGATTTTGGATAGACTATGTGCGGAGCCTATGCACAGATGCCATGATTTTCTCAGTTTGACACTGACCGTTGTTGGATCAACATCCGTTTGCTGTTATTTTCTTCTACAGTGTCGATGTCTGTGGGTCTGTGTTTTATGCGTTTTAGTAGTTAGGTGTGTGAAGGGTTAAGTGGATGAATTAGAAGAGATTTGATGTATTTTACTATAACAATAATCATTCAACAGACATTTAAGAAATGACTAATTGAATAATATCAACTGACTTCTTGCTTTGTTCAAAGTTTTTTAAACTTCTTTAGCTTATCCAAAACCTTTTCACTATTTTATATCTATGGAATATAGAACTTTCATTATTTTAAGTACAAGACTTTTCCTAGTCATTATGCTGTTTGTATTCTTGTCTTTAGGCAGAAGATAAACAAAAACAAAAACCAAACACAAGCCTAGCCTGGAGATTTTGATCTTGCAGCAGTAACTCTTCCATTAAACCAGAGGGAGAATCATTGGTTAAGAGAGACCAGGGCTATTTTTGGCGTTGCTCATGCATACACATATAAGCCGCCTCATTATACTGACCATGTGTCACATACTATTATAAAAGAGATGCAATTAAATACGGACATGTGAGCAACTACCAATCTGGATGAGAGAGTTTAACATTCTAAAGAAACTTGTTCTTTCACATATGTTGAAAATTTTATTTGAACAGCAACACATTGTGATAGTAACAGCAGTTTTATAACTTCAACTTATAGTTAGTTGGTTATTTGGGTTTATGGCATATCAACCTTTTTAGGTTATTTAATGCCAAATCCATTTTTATACAAATAGCCAGTTGTATTTCAAATAATTCAGTCTAGCATGAGTACACGGTTTAATTGTCAAAAACATTTCTATTTGAAACTATTCAGTTTAGGCAAGCAGTTCTAATTCAAACAATTTAGTTTAGTATAAGTACAGATTATCTTTGCACACAGTTAAATATAAAGGGTGTGGTTACTGAATGCATTGAAGCAGGTCAGCCTCAACAAGTCACCAGGACTAGATGATTTACCCTACGAAGTGTGCTTAAGGCTGCTGCACTTGTTTTGTTAATATTCTGACTTATATATTCAACCATTAGTTCGCCCAGGGTGTCATCCATGGTAGCGTTACCAAGGGTGTGATCAAATTGATGAAGATAGGTGGCAGGAATATTTTAGACGGTTACACGTCCATAAACCTGCTTAACACAGAGTTAAAGATCTTGGCCCGGGTCTTAGCAAATCGTTTAAAGGTTGCCATTAGCGATCTGATCGGCCCTGAGCAGACCTACGCTGTGAAGGGAAGATCGATCTAAGACAATTTGCATTTGATTCGCGATGTCCTAGTAGGGATAGGAGATGGTGTGGTACTATAGCTTCACGACACCTAGTTTGCCGCTGGTTTCGTGATTACCACATGTGTCGACTGGTCTTTCTCTGTTTCTTTCCACGCCCACGTTGCTTTCAGATCCGAGGAAAGAGAAAGACCAGTCGACACATGTGGTAATCACGAAACCAGCGGCAAACTAGGTGTCGTGAAGCTATAGTACCACATTTGGTGCCTAAAGACGCAGGATTGACCCTGTTTAATTACCACGGCGGATCTCGTCGCATCTGTGCCTCAGAAACCAGAATCGACCCTGACTACGTTTGATGGTTCAAAACACAGGATCGACACCCAAATAATTCACCGGCACAACGAAACCTCACCCAGAAAACAGCCCAGGAAGACATCAGCTCAACTACAGTCACACAGCCACTCAAGGAAAAATCCACAGAGTCGGGGTAAGTGACTATTTTCCTTTGCTTCTCTACATTCATTGTGCAGATTTGATTCGTTTCGAAAAAGCTACTAAGTGTTTGTTTTTTTAATACAATGGCTACTTCCCGTCCAAGCATTTTCCCTATGTTGGTAACAGCTGGATCGAAGATCCCAATTTTTACTGGAAGGCCGACTGACCTGAAACCATGGCTAATGGCGTTAAAGAAAAAACAAAGGGTCCATGATCTAACGGACGCCGAATTGATTAACTTAGCCTATGACTATTCAGATGGGATCGTATCCGAATGGATTGGAAGCTATCTTGACGACCATCCAGACACTTCCAGTAAAACCTTATTCGATGAAATCACAGCACAGTATGGAGAATTTATAAACCCTGCTGATGCTGCTCGAGCGTTGATTAAGGTGACGCAAGAAAAAAATGAATCGCTTGCGGAGTTAGCGAGTCGAATGTCAAGTCTTGCGAGGATGGCTTACAGAGACTCTGAGCTGAGAGAAGGGTCAGCCATACAAGTACAACTGGCCGAATTCTTCATTGATGGGATAAACAATTCCTTCATTAGGGAAGATGTGGCAAGAGCTAACCCGACGACACTGTCGGAAGCCTTGTCATCAGCCAGAGAAAGCGAAAGGCTCTATGAGCGACTTCGGGGCTGCCGTGAAAAAGAAAAAACTAATAAATTTTCAGGTAGGAATTATTAGCGACAGGAGGGAATAGGCTCTTCTACAGTACTAAGGGAACCAAAGGCGGAGGGTTACCATAGAAAATGGGCTGGAGAGAGTCATGGTTGTTACAGCTGTAGACGACCAGTACAAAAAACAAAAAGGAATGCTCCAAGTCAGCAAGAACGCTGGAATTGTGACGAACAAAAGTGCCCGAGGTCCGAAGGCGGGAATATAACTTACTCGACTTCAGAAAAACGAAAAACCAAGGCGCCGGCACAAACTAAAAGTCACAAAACTAACCATATCCACTCATTAAAGAAAGAAAAGGGGGTAGAAATTCCCTTGGATAGTAAAACCAGTGGGGAAACTAAAATCTACACTGTGGATAGTGTAAAGTTACCCCCACGAACTGCTATTTCCTGCGCTGCCAAACTAATCCCTTCAGAGCCAAATGAAGAAAACTTATACCAGGTGATTTCAAAGGAGGCGAGTGGAATGCATGTAAATATGGAGGAAGAAGAAAAGCAGCGTATGGAGGATTTTGTTCGTGACTTGTTCTCGAAAACTGATGATTTCAATCTGTTAACCAAAAAGATTGTTGGGAAGAAGTATCTGCAGCATTCCCAGAAAGATAGCCTGAACCCTCAACAGAAATCTATTTTTGCTGATATTATTGTGAAGCTGCTTTTTGAATTTAATGTTGGTAATGAGGAATCTGTAAAAGCAAATGGAAATAAAATTATCACTCCACCATCTGCTCAAGAGAAATCAGGAGTTCCTGAAGATGGCAATAGTAATTCTCCTAGTGAATTATCCAAGAGTGCTCAAGAGACACAACCCCAAACTCTATTATCTCGAACGGGTTCTTGTCCAAAAGTAGAGAATGAAACTTCACTTGATGCTTGTACTACTGAGGTCATAGAATTGGAAGAGAAGGAAGATGTTGAGGCTGTAGAGAAAAAAATTGGAACTGTCCAAGAATGCAAAGAAGTCTACGATGGAAGATGTTAAAGATAAGCAATGGTCATTGCTTTCCTTGCGACCATCAAAAAGGATACTCTCAAGACAAATTTCAATAAATAACTTCCAGGACAAAGTTAAGAAGACTAGTCCTTATAAGTTTCCCAGTCCCTTAGCCAGTGCTACAATTCCTAAACATCCCTTAACAAATAGTTTCCGAAAGTTGACAAATGAAAAATCTATTCATGAAGAATCACAGGGTAAGACAACTTCCTTTGCTGATCAACCACCAGAGAAAAAACAAAAGGCAGTTACTAAAAGGCTGTCTGCTTTTGAGGTGCTGCAGTCTGTGCTCGAGGACAGTAATGATGGTAGTTTGCTCAGTAAGAGTGATTTAACAGATGATGATCGAGCATCGGCTCCTCGTTCATCTCCTGTCTGTGAAAACTTGCCTGATAAAGAGGACAGTCTTATCCCATTAGAAGAAATCTCTGACTCTACTCCTACTCGACGCCGTCTTGCCTAAAAAAAAAACTATTAGAATCTGATAGTGAAAGCTTGGGGGGCTTTACACCTCCAACAAAGATAAAAAAAGTAATTAGTAGTGATTCTGATTGCAAGAATAGTCCTATTCGTATGCGATTGTTTCGTAATCGTATTGTTGATTATTCCCTTCATGTACCAAATACAGCAAAGAAAAAAAAATTTAAAGTGCCAACTGTAAAAAAACAAAAAAAAAAAACAAAAAAACAAAAACAATCTCTATAGCTGTTAATGGGCTTCAGCCTAAATTAAAAATCATTCATGAAAAATCCGCAATGGACTCTGATAGTGACTGCAATGCAAAGAAGCTACAATTATCTCCACGGGGCTCTAGTGTAGGTAAATTGAGAATCATCCGTGAAAATACCGTTGATTCGGAGAACGATTGTAAGCATGAATGAAGGTGTGTAAAACAACATATATATATATATATATATGGAGAGAGAGAGAGAGATTGAAAAGAATTCGGTGTTAAAAGGTAACTGGATAATTTTAGTAATAACCATCAACTTAATAATTTTATCAGTTTCCTTAACATTAAGCCTGATTATACGCCATTGTTTCAGTAAGCTTAAGAAAGATAGACGAACTAAGCTGCACAGGAATGTTGAGCGCTCAGGAATGGTTGTCACTGATCAAGAGAAGAGACCAGAACAACAAATCGAACTCAAACCAATCCTTTTATATATGTATGTGTATGTTACCGCTAAAATTTCTTACCGACATTTAACCCTTGGTTAAATGTCTGGTAAGATGGGGAGGAATATGACACTTTCATTTAAGTGTCAAGGAGTTGGCTGGCGAAATTAATTAAAGGAAATTAATTAATTTTATTAAATCATGATAATAAGTATTTCATTAAAAATAAATTCATTTTTGGGTGTCCAAGTAATTTTTGAGAACCGTGTATAAAATAAATATCAAGTGATTAAGTACGAAAAAGTTTGAGATCCGATCAGGGCTTGTTGACCTATAAGTCTGTCACCAAAAAAATAAACATCCGCACAACTGCAAAAAGCTGTCAAGACAGCCATCGGATTTCAAACTTTAAACAAAAAGATGTATTTTTAAAATAGCGGACAATTTGGGTTGGTGTCACCAAGTTTGGCACAAGGCCTTGAATCACTAAATCATTGGTCAGCTAACCACGGGACTGCTCCTTGTGGCCCCTCCCAATGACTGTGGCTGATTGGCCGATTGTCTAAACCAATCAGGGGCAAACCGGGGGGATTGTTACGATGATAGCCATTGGTCGGCAGTCCCCATTGGCTGACCAATCAGAAACTGATTATTCGGGATTCGGACCCATAAATGGAGGACACCCAAAGCGAAAAATTGAGTTGGTTCAGGAATTCGCCGCTAAAAGAACCAAATCCGTTGCCATTGCACTGCCTAATTGCAGTTAAAACTCCGCCAGTCAACTACTTTCACTCCCAGTTTGTGGTGTTTGACTAAAAATTATCTAAACAACTGTGTAAATAAACGTTTGTTACTGTTTATAACAAACGACTTATTTTCGTCATTTTTTAAATTTGCTTGGCAACTTTTTCACCTCTCCAACACGAATTCCAACCTTCATCGACTGGACCTCAACCATCTTCTCTTTCCTCGGATCTGAAAGCAACGTGGGCGTGGAAAGAAACAGAGAAAGATCAGTCGACACATGTGGTAATCACGAAACCAGCGGCAAACTAGGTGTCGTGAAGCTATAGTACCACAATGGCATGGAAGCCGTTCTGATCAATTTAGATCAGTCCAAGGCCTTCGATAGGGTTGGCCATCGGTTTTGGGCGTCTGTTTTGGAGACTGCCAGATTCTAACCGGAGATCTGCAGATGGACTAGCATGATGTTCCACAACCCTTAGGCAGTAGTGCAGGTGAACGGAAGGCATTCGGGGGCGTTCGCGATCAAGCGTTCGATCCAGCAGGGCTGCCACCTGTCTCCTCTTCTCTATGTCATTGCTTTGGAGCCCCTGTTTCGTAGGCTTATGGATGAAGGGGACAATCCGGCCCTGCGCGGTGTCCCTTTTGCTGGTCGTCTTACAGCAAGGGTTTCCGCGTTCACCGATGATATCACAGTTTTCGTATCTCGCCGCCTGGATATAAAGGCTGTGAAGAAGGCGGTTTGCGAGTACGAGCGGATATCAGGAGCCAAATTGGTCGGAAGTACAAGCTAAGGTGGATGCTCAGGTGGGAACATAGCTTTCAAGGAGGTAGTCCTTAAAGAACAGAACGGAGGCATGCGCCGTATACGTCTTCCCCTTGATCCTTTACCGATTGGCTGTACTTCCTCTGCCTAAGGCACGTCGGTTGACGCTTGAACGATCCCTCTCCAGATTACTCTGGGGAGGCCGAAGGCCGATGGTCCGTAGATAGGTCGGCATCCAACGTACTCGCAATGGGGGTCTGGGTATGCCTGATCTGGAGAGCCACTGGTTTGCTGAAAGACTTGCATACTTGAGCCGATCCTTGTCGGGAGACGCGATGTGGAGACGAAAGGCGAGTCAGACTTTTGCTCGCCTCCAGTCAGACCCAAAGGCTGAAGGTCGACGTAAAACAGTCAGCTTCCATTTGGTTGACGAGAAGAAGAGAGGGCAACCAAAACGGGGAATTTTTTTCCTTGGTTTCGCATTTTCGTTTTATTGTATTTCGGGTTTTTTCTCCCATTCCCATCTTATAATATTTTTGTAAATAAACGTTATATTGTAAATAAAATCAGTCCATTCGGGACTTTTTAAGAATATCCTTTCACAGACCAAATATGGTATTATGGTGTCTGTAGCGTGATTGGTGATGGATGATTAGCTATATATTGAACTGTTGAATGTGGCCAACTCGGCTCCTTAGAACACATTGATAAAGCATGACAGCTCCTTTCCCCTCCCCCACAAAACTATAAGAGCCTTGTGCTCTCCATTTGTCAACAAATGGAACTAAAGAGTCAACCAGACCTACTTGACACAATCACGTGTGATACTACTTGCGTAGTGGACGGTTAGTCACTATCCCACTGGACTCTCAGCTTCCTGTTAACTAACTACTGTCTAACCAGGTTCCCTTGTATCTTCTTTCTGTTACTCACTACTCACTATTCATCCGAGGTATTTCACCTCTATGGCTACGAAGGTTTATTTTTCCGGATTAAGTTTGGGTCCGAATGTGCAGAGGGCGGCGAAGAGCTTCTCAAGGGCGACTAAATACTCCGCGAACGTTTTGGCATAGACCAGGTTGTCATCAATGTATGAGGATATATTTGACCGAGAGACGACGGTCGTTAAATCTTCTGCTACACATCAAGAGAAGATTTGTCCGGCAGATGTAAGGCTGAAGGCTTGCTGCGTGTACTGGTAGCATTTGTCCTTCCACGTAAAAGCTGTTTTGTGGCGGTTGCGTTCATCGATGACTATCTGCCAATAGCCACTACGGAGGTCGTGAGTTGCAAAATAATTATTGTCTTCTCTGGAGGTGTAGGGTACGGATCGAGATCGACCAGTACCTTGTTGAAGGTTCTTTTAAAATTTGCATCGACTCAAATCGTACTATTCTTTTTGCTCATGGCAAAAACCGAGCTTTTGGGTCGTGACAGGTTTCGATGATTCCTTCAGCACACATGTGGTCTATCACATCGTTGACGTCAGCTTCCAGAGCTTGGACAATTGGGTGCTGCCTTTGGCTACGTGATTGGCCGCTGGTTGGTATTCAAACGGGCTTGATGAAGGTACACTTTTCTCCGTTTTCTGTGCCGAGGATGTCGATGTAACGCAAGAGTAAGCCACTCACGTTTTCCAGTTGTTGCGGTTAGGGTGATTCGGGAGTATTTCGTTTTAGCCAGTGTAGTTTTACGTCTAATGTCTGACCGTGGGGTGATGGTATTGTAGTGTGTCAGCTGTCAATGCTAAAGGTAGTTTGAACCCAATACACTGGATTGTGTTTGGATGTGGTGGTGTAGTCCTGTGGTGACGTTAGAGGGGCTGTGTGTGTCGTATGCCCAGACCTGAGTGAGCATTTGAATTCGATGGTTAGGTCTTGGTTGTTGATCGAGTATGAGTTAAGGGTTCTGTAACTGAGGATATTTTGCCCAATCAGGATTGGGGTGATGGCACTTGTGACTAGAATGTTTACTTCCTTGAAGGCAGGGGAGTTTCGGTCGACTATGGTGATGTCACAGTTTAGTTCGCCTAAGATGGTGACACTGCTGTTTATGCCCTTAACGAGGGTATCGGGGTGCGTTATGCGTTTTTTTTTTTTGCACCTTCCGGTAATTGGGAGATTGGTATGATGCAGCTGGAGCACCCTGAATCTTGCATTGCGGTTTCGGAGAAGGTGGTTCCATTGACGGTGAAAGTGGCTCAGATGAACAGGGATTGTTGTGTAATGTTTTGCTTCCAGCAACACACTACACAACAATCCCAGTTAAGGGGAAGCAGCTTGTTTATAGTTATTTGTTGCCTTGGCGTATCCTTGGGCTTTTCGGGTCATTGTGGTTGGTTGTAATACACAATGGCATTGTGTTCAGTTGTGTTATCCGTTTTAAAACCGCGGTCAAGATATCGTTGTACCTCACTTGCTATACCACCTGCAGTGTAGTGGTTGTCCATCGTTTTCCCGTGATGAGAGTATATGTTTGGTGTCCAAATCTTGATTTTCTCACTCATGAGCATTGCGCCTACCAGTAAAATGGCAGTATCAACGGTCTGTTCTTTGGTGTTGTCTTTTTGAAATTTATTTTTTATATGGACGGTCGCCTCTCTAAGGGTGTTTTCAAGCCGTCCGGCGAAATCGGTTAACTTCTCGCTATTTCGTCTTTGCAGGTCCGAAGTTCGACAGAAATGTTGGAAGTTAGACATTTGGTTGGCGTGGGTTGCAATGAGTCATGATTTCATTTGCTGGGAATCTATCATTTGCTGAAAAATGCCCTGATCTAATAATCGTATGGCAATTTTCATAAATTCATCTTCCATTTAGGGGTACTTGGCGAGGTCTGATTCGAAGTTAATGATGTAGGCTTGCTTTAGATTGGTGATAAAGTGGTGTATGTCGTTACCCGGATTGAAGTTCTTTATATCCCTCATGGCGTCCCGTAACGACTGTTGTAGTTTTATAAGTCCATGTAGCGTATCTGTGTGCGTGGCTGATAGTGATGATGTAGTGGCCAGAGTCAAAGCAGCGGGCATGTTTTATATATCTATTTCTGCTTCGGCTATTGTTGTCTCGTCCAGATGTGTTGAGCTGCATTTTATGTTGAGATGTGCTATTTTTTGTTTTTTGATCAGTAGTCAATTCGGTTCGAGTTAGACTTGAGTAATTTATTTTTCTTTGCTGCACGCTTCTGACACCAGTTCTTATATCAGTGTATAGTTGGTTGCAAGGAAAGAAATAAACACAGTTGCAAAAACCAAGAATATAAAGGCACATCAAAATTTTAACAATTGTTTTGGAAACAAATGAGTAAAAAGTTAAAATAGCTGGGTTTCTAAAATCGTGTTGATATGGAATTAAAAAGTGGAAAAATGTCGAATGCTTAATAGTGATAGGATTGTTAGACTTGTATGCACGCGGCCAATCAGATGTTACGAGTGCGAAGAGGAGAGGGGTATTTGGTGATTTACGGGTTAGTCACTTCCTTCAAAACAGAGAAGAGCAAAGTCAATGTGGGTGATGCGTGGTTTTGAGTTCTCTCTTTCTCTCTCTCTCAGTTAGAGTTCTGGCCTGCGGACTGTCGTCTGCTTTCTTTTGATCTGGCCCCACTGTTGAGAAATTTGTCTTTTATATCGTTTTTTCTCTTCTGATCGGATCAGATTGGGTTTTCTTTGGTTTTTTTTTTTTACCGCGAAGGTCACGGATTGGCCGAAAATCTACCTTAGATTATTTTCATTTTTTGACAAGTTTCATCGACATTTCGCTATGCGTTGAAACCCCTTTTTTCCATTTTGAAGAAAGTCTTAGCACCAATAACATCTGGTGAATGCTCTCGTGGACGCTACATTACGTAGAAGTTACGAAAATTTAAAAAAAAAAATGTTATCAACATTCAAAATACTTAAAAAATGTAAAAAATTAAATTAAAATTAAAATCTAGAAACATTAATAAACTGATTCATGTAAAAATATTACTTACACGCAACAAACTATCAGACTTACTATGGTGTTTAAGTCCAAGTAATTGGTTAAAATTAATGAAAAGATATTATATCGTCCATCATTTTACAATACAAATGTTAAAGTTTGCTTTAGTTTCCGGCTTGAAATTATTGGTACGAAAGGCCAACCACCAATAAATTAATTAATAAAAGTATAAAATAAAATAAAAATCCACTTTTCAAGTATAGAAATTCATATCAGTATTAGTTTATTTTTTGTATTTAATCTTGAAAAATGAAAATATGCACGTTAAGATAATTTTTGAAAATACAAACAAGAAAACTCAATGAAATGATTATTTTTTAATTTCTTATTAATTCATCATAGCATTACAGCTACTAAAATCTAAAATTCGCATTGAAAAAAAAGCATCTGTAATGCCAGCTAAGGGAATTTTTCACCCCTACTGGAAACAACGAGCCTTGGCATCAACAATAACATCATCTTGCCGCGACCGGCCTACGAACGTAAACAGATCGGATTACACCTTTCGCCCAAGACAGTGCAGAGCTTTGGCGCGCAAGCCTTAGCTATCGTCTCGATACGTCTGCGGAGCTTTGGCGCGCAAGCCTTAGCTACTGCCGCGATACGTCCGCACAGCTTTGGCACGAAACAGCCTAACTACCGCCTCGTTTCGTCCGCACAGCTTTGGCGTGAAACAGCCATAGCTACCGCCCCGACTCGTCTGCACAGCTTTGGCGCGACAAAGCCTTAGATACGGTCAACGATACGTCCGCACAGCTATATGGCATGACAAAGCAATAGCTACCGTCAACGGTACGCCCGCACAAGCTATCTGGCACGACAAAGCCATAGCTACCGTCAACGATACGCCTGCACAGCTATCTGGCACGACAAAGCCATAGCTACCGTAAACAATACGCCCGCACAGCTACCTAGCGCGACAAAGCCATAGCTACCGTAAACGATACGCCCCCACAGCTATATGGCACGACAAAGCCATAGCTACCGACCACGACGCTCCGGCGATGCAGTCCACGTAACGACTCGCTGTTACGGACTGCCCCAGCAACGCAGCATCTAGTCCACGTAACGACTCGCTGTTACGGACTACCCTAGCAATGCAGCATCTAGTCCACGTAACGACTCACTGTTACGGACTACACTAGCATTGCAGCATCTGGCCCACGTAATGACTCGCTGTTACGGGTTAGCAGCAGATCGACACCCCCCAGTTAACCCAACGTACTGTTAAAACCGGGATATCGATCTACCGACCACGACGCTCCTACAAGGCAGCATTCAGTCCACGTAACGACTCGCTGTTACGGACTGCCCTAGCATTGCAACAACTAGCCCACATAAGGAATCGCTGTTACGGGCTAGCAACCACGACTCGACCATACCAACGAAGTGTCAAAACCGGGACATCGATTTACCAGCGACCGACTTCGGCTTTCCGCAACAACTCGACCGACCTCAGCTGCCCGCGACGACTGTCCAACTCAATCCAACGACTCGACCGATCTCAGTATACCAGCATCAAACATCTAGCTGTATCTACACGACTCGACCTACGTCAGTGACCCTCGTCGAACGTCCAGCTGCGAACATCTACAACGCGACCATACCAGCTAACGGCATGACCCATCCTAGCTGAAGATCACATACAACCGCCACGGACATTTACATACACGTTTTGTAATTCCGGCAATAAAATCGTCACTTTTGTTGTATCTATCATCTCGCCTTTTATCTTCCTCCATTGTCTTTGGCCATGCACACTCGCCGGCATCTAACTTAAATCATTTGTGGAGTCGACGCACTTATAGGCTCGGCAACAATCTCTTCTTTGACGAGTGGGATTTTCCGTTGCCAACACAAAAGCTATTTTCAAAATAAATAATCCTGCAAACCATCTTGAAGATGATTTCTGAACGAAGAATAAAACATGGTGTTTGTAAGCTTATAACAAGAGGGCAGATGATATTACCATTTTGGAATAAATGGTAATTGACGTAGTATCGTTTTGTTGTCTCTTGTTATTTTTTTTTAGAAAGGAAACAAATAATTAACGCGTAGATACTGATGGCTTTCAATCTAGTAGTTTAATGATTGCTTGAGAGGAAGTTTTCCTTATGCCGCAAGTTGAATAGAATGAGCAATCATTTGTAAATGGCTATGCGGGAGTTTAGTGCTTAGCAAGAAGCTTCGGGTCCAATTGGTTTAGGAGGGAGAAATAATTGACCAGGAAATGGTCTCCTAAGGTATGCAGAGGAACAAATGTTGAAGTGTGCTCTCTCAAGATGGATACTCCCTGCCTGCTGTTGGAATCGTCCCGAGTTGGAGAGAGAAATGTTATCTCTCGTATCGGCTGGTCTTACCATCTGCCAGCCAAGAGGAATGAGAAAAGAAAAGTGTAGTTTTAGGTTGGATAATCTCCCTGAGTGTTGAACCCGGGATTTGTACCGAAACCCGGGATTGAACCAGCGGCCTTTAGATTTCAGTTTAAAGTGCTTGTTACACCACTTCCCTCTTGGCGTTCCTCCTCCACTTTCCTCCTTCTCTCTCTCTCGCTCTCCTTTTCTCTCTCTCTCTCTGTCTATGTCTGTGTGTGTGTGTGCTTCTTTCGTTTCTCTTCTACCTTCTTTCCTGCTTCTGCTTCTCGCCGAGAAAAAGTCACGCCAAAAAGAAAAACGAGTCGGTTTTTATTTACGTCACTCTACCCATAATCCATTTCCTTAGCCTATAAAAATTCCGGTCGGGTGCCTCCTCTCTTTTTTTTTCTTTAATATGCTGAAGGTGGATTAATGAAACAGCGGTGAGTATTTTTCTTTTCTTTTCTTTGTATCAGATCACTGACCTGCACGCCAGACACAAACGAACCCTGTTTTGTCGAGAGCTGCCGTTAGTCTCACTTTCATGTCCACACTCCCCCCTGGTCTCAAGATCACACATCTGTCATGGCGGACGTGGTTGTTTGTTGCGGGCACTCCTACGAAGGGGGATCGTCAGCATCAGCGTCGGTGTTCGCGGTCGGATCATCAGGCACGCGGGGCATAGGTCGGCTACTCGCCAACGGATTCGTGTTTAGGGCGGGTCGGATGTCCCTCACATGGCGTGGAGTGCCATCGACCAGTACGGCCTGTTCACTGACGATGCCGGTGATTTGTCCCCTTCGAAAACTGGTGGTGCCCCGGCTATTGGAAGGTTTCATCCAGACGGTGTCCCCTAACTCATACGGCCCTCTTGTTCCCTGCCGATTAGGCAGACGCGCGTCGATGCCCTTGATGCGCACTCGGTACCGATGGATTGCATTGGCGGGTGCGCTTGCAGCAGTCACAGCATCCTTTGGCGTTGTATTATATCTATAGACCGCTTCCGCGATCGTGCACGCCTTCCTCTTCACGCTTCGGTGGCACCGCTCTGCAATGCCGTTGCCACTCGGCACATACGCACATCGGTGTCTGAGCCTGATCCCCCACTCGTCTACGAAACGCCCAAACTCCATGCTGCAGAAGGATGTGTCGTTGTCCGTGAGGATCTCTTCAGGCGGTCCCCTTTCGTAAAATATGGACTCCAATTCACGGATGACACTGGAGGAGTCCTGTCTTACTAACGGGCGCCAAATCGCGAACCTCGTCGGTCCGCAATCTATTAGTGTGAGGAAGTGCTGGCTGCCATAGTGGGTTACGTCCATACCCAGTCGGCTCCAAGTCGTGTCTGTTCCCAGCCGACCCTTCCGCCATCTAGCCGGGGCGGGGTCGATTGACTGGCATGTTTGGCATTCCTTGACCACCGCTCTCACTGCACTTTTTGACTGACGGATTGGTCAATTGCACAAAATAGTATGTCCGTCTCACTCCGGGGTGCTCACTGTCGTGGTGTATCTCCCTGATCTTGTCCGCCGCCTTAACAGAGGCAGCACATAGTAACGGTACTGGCCCAGCTTCTTTCTTCATGGCGTCATACCATCTCTTGGCACTCAGGTGAGCCTATCAGCGAGGTTGCAGTTTGAGGTGACAAGTACCGCATCCACAGACAGATTGTACTCCGTCACCAGCTTTCTTATGGTCTCCAACCTCCGTCTGATCAGCATCTCGCTGGCCGCCTTGGTGCGCACCCTGGCCTTGCCTGTCAGTGTGTCCGATACCCAGTGGTATACGCATAGCGAAACGGTGTGTATGCGTAATTTCCTGACTTTCCACTGGAGTGCCAGGTTGACGCCTTTCATCACCGCATCGAGCTCTGCCAGGTTGATGTGAGCAGCGTCATTCGTCGGTCGCAACCAGCAGGCGTCCTCAATCGCAGCTCCATTCTTCTCCAACAGCACACCAATCGCCAGAGAGCTTGCATCCACCCACACGTCCAGTTCGTCTCCCAGTACGCACCAATCTCCTTTTGCGGGGTCATCCTGCTTTACCCTTGCGATGGTCTCCTTCACCATGCGAACCAACAGATCGTCCGTTGTTTCATTGTCCCAGCCTTTGGTGACTGCACTTGCTCTCCTTTTTATGGTGCCTGTTGCCGCACGAGTCCATCCACACACTGGTAGGTGCCCCACAAGGTTTCCACACAGGGAGAAGACAGCTCGTCTCGTGAAGACATCGGGTACTTCAGGAACTGCAGTTCCGCGCCCCCACTTCAAGGTCCCCCGCTCCTGTCGAACGTTCAAGGCCTAAGACACGGGCGCCATCCTCCAAACGTTCTGGGTCCTTGCATATCAGACCAAACTCGGCCAGTTGGGACCTTACGCGTGATGACGACACAACGTCTTCGTTCACGTATATGTCATTAAGGTACGCCGATGTCCCCTCTTTTATTGTTTCTTGATGTGACAACACAGCGTTGACGATTGTCTTCATTATTTCGGGTGCCACGTTCATCCCGAAGCCCAGTCTGGTAAGGCAGTACCTTCTGCCGGCAAATACCACCGTCTGAAACGGCCACATCGTCTCGCTGACCCGGACCTGCAGGTACGCTTTTCTTAGATCCAGCAGGGACACATTGGGACCCAGCTGGCGCCATTCTCGTAGTTTGCTGGCACAGACGTCAGCATCTGCCGTGAATGCATCAACATGCGCGTTTAGTTCGCGGTAGTCCATCACTGGCCTAACTTTTGCATTGTTGTGCTGAGCAACCGCCATCAGCGGGATCAAACCTTGGGAGGTCCAAGTTTCTTATAGGGGTAAGGAATTAACCAGCCATCCTTGATCCATTCGTATGCAGGCCTTATTTGGTCGGGCACATGCTACTCGGCTACTCCGTTCCGCAGTTTGGCTGGTTCCTGATTTCCCGACCACCTCCACGAGGTGGTCCAAGCCTTCTGGGTCAAATTCGACACTAAAGTCTGGCTGGTTGATCCTCGCGCTTCGCACACCGGGGTCTTCTCCTGAAACTGTACTGCCCCCGTCTGCATTATGAGAACACCACCTAGGGCTCTGATGGCATCATAGCCTAGAAGCAGGTCAAAGCTCAGTTTTTTTTTGAGCGCTACTAGCGCCTCGACGTTGGCTGAGTTTCCAGTTCTTATGCGGATGTTTACCGCGCCCACCCCGCAACATGTCCGCGTTTCTCCACTGATGGTGGTCAGCCTGACACCCTTCTCCTTCCAAGTACGGCAGAGGCCCGCGAACACTATGGTGCGGGAGCAACCGGAATCGAGGATTGCTGAGCACAATGTCTCGTTGACATAGACCTGACTGATCGGTAGCGCCTCATTTAATTTCTGCTTTGGGGAAAGGTTGACGCCGGCACCTTGCACCCGGTCCCGTTTCCCGCACAATCCCAGGCCATATGTCCGGTCTCATTACACCGGTAGCAGCGAACAGCTGTCAGTCGCCGCCTGCAGTTCCTCGCAATGTGGCCCTGGCCATCGCACCTATAACACACGACCCCACAACGCGGACTAGGCCCCTGAGACGGTTTGTCATCACTCGGTGTGGATTGCGCAGCGGCGATTACCGGATCCCTCAGCTCGGAATTGTCCTTCATCACGGTCCTGGCCCGGTTTACAAGGTCTTTAAGGGACAACGAGTCTATGTTTGAGCTCGCTCGCAGGAGCTGCTTTGCTCCGGTTGGGAGCCCCGCCAGAAATTTGTACGCCGATGCCCGCTCGGGCAGCCCACCGAACAACACCGTCAGCTTCGTTAGCTCGGCCAAATATACGTCCACAGTCTCGCCTGAATGTAATGCTCTTGCCTCAAATTGCTCCTAGGCAGTGGCAGGGTCGATAGCAAACGCTTTGTATAGTGCTGCCTTGATCCTCTCATAACTCTGATTTTCTTCAACACTGAGCTGTTGATACACAGCGAAAGCCCCACCGGACAGACGCAGAGGAATCACATGTTCAATGGTCTTTACGCTAGACAAGAGACAATGCAGTTCCACTCCCCCCCCCAGTCAAGTACTGGGGCCGAGCCATTGAATTCTGGAATTAATTTCAGGTCGAACCTGTTCCCCATTATGCCGAAATAGCTTGTAGTTTTAGGTTGGATAATCTTCTTTAGATTTCAGTTTAAAGTGCTTGTTACACCACTTCCCTCTTTGCGTTCCTCCTTCACTTTCCTCCTTCTCTCTCTCTCTCCTTTTCTCTCTCTCTCTCTCTCTCTCTCTCTCTCTCTCTCTCTCTCTCTGTGTCTATGTCTCTGTGTGTGTGTGCTTCTTTCGTTTCTCTTCTACCTTCTTTCCTGCTTCTGCTTCTCGCCGAGAAAAAGTCACGCCAAAAAGAAAAACGAGTCGGTTTTTATTTACGTCACTCTACCCATAATCCATTTCCTTAGCCTATAAAAATTCCGGTTGGGTGCCTTCTCTCTTTTTTTTTTTCTTTAATAGGCTGAAGGTGGATTAATGAAACAGCGGTGAGTATTTTTCTTTTCTTTGTATCAGATCACTGACCTGCACGCCAGACACAAACGAACCCTCTTTTGTCGAGAGCTACCGTTAGTCTCACTTTCATGTCCACAAAAAGAGAGGTCGCACGTGTTTAGCGCTGCCTTTTATGGTGCCCGCTGAGGTATGCCCGGGCAAAATGGCATGGGTCGTTTTAATTGGATGAAATGTATGATTTCAAAATTCCAATGGCAAAAAAATTCCCGCACTAAATAATGGTTTGTAATTCTTTCTGCTACAAGCTCTTCTAGTCAGTATAATCAAATGTTTCATTATTACTCATTTATAAAAGAGAGATTTCCTGTCTTTGACATTGAATACACTGCCTTTCCCTTCTATATAAACACAGCAATCGCTGACCAAACCAGCATTCGGCTGCCATTTTAGCATTCGGCTGCGATTTATTGGCCGAAGCCACCAGACATGGATGCCAGGAAAACATAGCGTTCGTGTTATGCAGCTAAGACAATCAGTTGTTGGGCCTCAGAAGGACCATCCATTTCGTCCTTTAAATGCTCTTTTTTGCATAATACCAATATTCCACCTTGTTATTTGTTAACCACTACCTCAGCCATATCTGGGACCACAGGGTTATGTTGGAATGCTTAAACATTTCTTTAAGAACATCGGTAGACAGGCGGTCATTTTGTTTGGAAGTGACTGATTAATAACTAGGAATCTATTAGTAGCGAAATAGTTGAAGTGTGTTGTATTTAGCACATGGTGGCAAGGAAAGACAAACACAAGTTGAAGGTTTTAAACAATTAAAACAACAAGAAGGAAACACAAGGTGATAAAACGAAGAATCAACTGTACAAAGTTTGTAGCGTACAATATCCAGTGAAGGAGTGAATCGAGGTGTGTGTGTGTGTGTGTGAAACCAGAGTTCATGTACGATCACTTTGTTATAAGTTATAAGAAACTCACTTGTTAGCTATGGGGGTTGTAAGGATACCAGATGATCTCGGTGGTAGTAGGGGTCGAGGACGGGGCGGCATTGTAGCCAGGTCAGCAGTCGTTCACAGCAAGTGGCGCGTGTGATCCGTCAGGGTTCAGATGAGTTCTTAATGGCCGTAGCGTGTTCCTTCCTTCCACCCTCGTGGTCAGTCTGCTGCTTTTGCAGATCTTTGCTTCTTAAATAGCTACCCCTTGGATCAAGTCGGCTCTGGGAATATTTTTAGGGGGAAGATTTATGATTGGCTGAAAAAGGGCATTTTGTTAAATTAAGTTATTTTCTTGCATCCTCGCCCGGAGGCCCTGCGCGGAGCCTCCTTCGCAAAGACGCATTTTATTTATTTTTTTCGGCGGCAGCCGTCAGGCTAACATCCGGTCGAATGCTACCCCTATCCAGCCACGTGTGTGTGTTTTTTTTAATGAAATCGCAAATTGGGAGAAATCTGAATCCTGCTATATAACAAGTGGAAATCAACGAAACAGTAATTGTACGTCGTAAATTCAACAGGGGTCGTGTACTAAAACAACTGTGGTTGATTAGTGGAATTGAGAAGTTAAACAAACGAAGGTTTGTTGTCGCCTTAAACGGTCCCACTGGTGATAAAAGAAACAGTGCAACACTTCTTCCTTTGATAGAAAAATACATAAAACTCGGTTCAATAATATAGTGATGCTTGGCTGGCGTACAAAAGCATCAATTCATTAGGTTTACGCAACAAACATTTTGTCATTAACCATTCAGAAAATTTTGTGACTTCTGAAGAAATTCACACACAGACAGTTGATCTCAAAGAATGGATTAAGTGACCAGGTATGAAGTCCAAATATCTGCACCAGTACCTGGCAAGATATTTGTTTATTTCTTCAGTTTTGGGTAAAACAACTCAGGTGCATCAATTTTTTTATCTAAGCGGCAAGATTGTACTCCCCTTTTTCATACCACGAGCGTCAAATTATGCCGCAACCAGTAAAAACTGATTCTTCGTCGGAAAACAACGAAGAAGAACCCCAGAAAAAGAAAAAAAAAATGATTGGATAAAAAGGATTATTTCATTTTTAAAAATTCTCTGAGGCCGTGCCCGTAAAAAAAAGTAAGTAATAAGTAGAAAAAATGGCCTAAGTTAGTGCCCTCCACCACACAGTTCGTTTTATTTTCTTTTATTTTTTTTCTGCTGAAATGTGGGCGTTTTTTATTCTAAGTCTTTTACATCACTTATAAAAAAAATCCTCCCTCAATTTTTTTATTTATCATACTATCCTTTTTTTGATAGTAAAAAAAAAAAGGAATGGTCAAATATTGTTTCCATCCCACTTTTTTTATCTAACGAACAAAATCCCCACCACCAAATTTTAAAATATTGGGGTTTTCTCGAAAAAAAAGTTTTCGCTAAAATTCGATGAGTTAAAGGGTAAAAATTTACCCTTTTCTCTTTATTTCGTACACATCTTCAGAGTTTTTTCTTTATAATATCATCATCATCATCATCATCATCATCATGTCGCGCTGGTAGCACGGATATCCCTGACTGGATAAAAAGACGTAATACCATGTCTTTGGCGGGCTTAACAATCTTTTTAGATCGTTTGTCCACGATAAAGACAGACACCGTTCTTTTCTTTTGGTCACGTCTCACTTCCTCCAAATTGAACATAAGGCCATGCTCCTGCACTTGGCTGTATATGGCCCTTGCCCTCTGGAGTAAGTCCACGACCTTGACCTGTATTTTTAGTGGGGCTTTCCATATGTTTACACATTCTTTTGATTGGTCATCTATTTTGGGGGGTGAATCATTTTTCAGCGACGAGCTGGTTGGCTCATTTTGGTCTGGAGGAGGGGCATTTTTATGAGGGGAGGGTGATTTTCTATTTTGTTCAGGGGGAGATTGTTGTGCAGAACTTTCGTCCGGGGGAATGTCATTTTTGGAGGAGGGTGACTTAATTTTTTTTTTTTGAAGATGTGGGAGGGTCACCTTTGCTGGGGGGAAATAGGGCCTTTATGGCCGAGCCTTCTGACCGGCCGGCCATAAATGATGGGCTGGGTGTAAGAAAAAAAGTGGGGTGTAGATATGATAAAAAAGGAAAAATGAAGAAAAAAAAGTGGGAAAAAAAACTTAACTGATTATTCCAACCCGGTCAGAATTACTCAGACCAGCCGGGAGAAGTCGACACAATGAGATGACGTTGGTAAAATCCGTTCGTTAAAATTCTTGAGTTGTTGATAGCGCCTGAAAAAAAAAACAACTTTTCTGTGGAAGCCAAAAATGGCTGCCTCCTTGCAAAAAAAACACACGCCTTCCGTTCAAACTGGAAGTAACCAGTCGAAAAGGAAGTAGCCTGGCAAAAAAGGGGGGATATTGTTGCCAACCTGAATGTCTATCAGCTTTTGATATTTATGGTCAGAATTGAGAGTAGGAGGGGTGAAATTACAACCTATATATTCAGGTTCAGTCACCTCTTTCTGGTTCAGTCTACATTGTTAGATCAGTCCCGATCATTTTGGTGACAAATTGATTTCAGACTGGACATCTCCAGGTGCTGGGTAGCACTTTGGCCGGCCGAGTTGTCGGGACGCGGTTCGGGCAGAGTGTGTCTCGGTGCCTGGGGATTTTCCTACGGCCTCAGGGGGCCTTCCCCCCAGGCTTTTACTCCCTTCGGGGAGGTTTGGTTTATCGCCCGGCGCCTGAGGCGCCCCTAATAAGGGGGATGCCGACGGGGCCGTAGGCATTTTTGGGAACTCCGGGCGCATGTGGGCTACGGCCCTGCGCCCGGTCCCACCTGAAAAAAGGCCTTGTGCCATACTTGCCCGTAAGGTGGGGCGGCCAACAAATACTCCAGTCTACATTGTTAGATCAGTCCCGATCATTTTGGTGACAAATTGATTTCGAGCTGGACCTCTCCAGGTGCTGGGTAGCACTTTGGCCGGCCGAGTTGTCGGGAACGGATTTTACCAACTTCATTTCATTGTGTCGGCTTCTCCCGGCTGGTCTGAATAATTCTGACCTCGTAGGAAATACAGATAAGTTTTTCTTCCCGCTTTTTTCCCTTCATTTCTGCCCTTTTTTCATACCTACAACTTTTTTTTCTTCCACCTACCCAATCATTTATGGCCAGCCGGTCAGTCGGCTCGGCCATAAAGGCCCTATTTCCCCCAAATAAGGGTGACCCCCCACATCATTAAAAAAGAAAACTAAATCACCCTCCTCAAAAAATGACCCTCCCCCTGACCAAAGTGTTGTATTACTGTCTCCCCTAAAAATACCCCTCCCCCTGAACAAAATAGAAAGTCACCCTCCCCTCACAAAAATGCCCCTCCTCCTGACCAAAGTAAGCCAACCAGCTCATCACTAAATAGTACTTCACCCCCCTCAATCGACGACCCATCAAAAAAACCAAAATAATGTGAAAACATATGGAAAGCTCCACCTAAAATTCAGGTCGACGTCGTGGACTTACTCCAGCGGGCAAGGGCCATATCCAGCCAAGTGCAGGAGCATGGTCTTATGTTCAATTTGGAGGAAGTGAGACAAGACCAAAAGAAAAGAACGGCGTCTGTCTTTGTGGTGGACAAACGATCCAGAAAGATTGTTAAGCCCGCCAAAGACATACTACTACGTCTGTTATCCAGCCTGGGCGTAAAAGTGCAAGCTATAATAGCTGGCTCCTCTTACGCTTTCTGGGATATACTGTTACCAACTGAAGATGAAGCTGTCGCCCTAACTCGTAAAACATTAAAAAATAAAGAGTACTTCTTCCGCACGGTATCAGTGTATAAGGTCCCTAGCTTCCTCAGAGACGCCAATTTAGCCGCGTTCATGCTAAATTTTGGAGACATCGTCTCAGCAACACATGATCGAATACGTGCGGAATGGAGGTTTGACATAATGTTAGATGCAAAGACCTTCTACTCCATTCCCAACTGGTTGGATGTGGAAGGGCGCAGGCTTCCGGTGATCGTCTCCGGACACAAACCTGCCTGCTGGCACTGCAGCGGGATTGGTCACCTCTCTGCAGTTTGCCCGGGGAAGAAGGCCCCGAAAAAGCCCGACCAAAATCCCGGTACCTCCCACCTGTTGTAACAAACACCGAAAAACAGGTTCCCGTAGTCTTGCCCACATCAGCGGGTAAAAAAACCCACTCTCCCTATGTCTTCTATGGTTAGCTCCGAAGTGTCAGGGGCCGTGTGGCTGACTATGGGAAAAGGTGGGAGGAAGATCCAACCTGCGGATCCTCACTCCCGAAAGTCGTTCCAGGTGGGCACCAACAGTTCTCCCACCTCAGAATCGCAATCCTATGCCCAACTTACGAAATCCCCCAGCATAAAATACCCGCCCAAAACTCCTCCTAACCAGCCCACTCCTCCCAAGGTCAGGTCATTCAATCAAGGCCAGGAGAAGTTCGAACAACTCCTGGAATTCAAAAAGCAGCTGGACCTACAACAAAAGTCAACTCCCCAGCCAGGACCCTCTCGATCCACTCCTTCATCTCCCAAGCTACCCAGGACCATTAGACCGCCAATGAAATTGGTCGGAAGTACTGGAAAAGGTCGTAGCTGCAACGGAGTTGTGGCTACGCAGGGGGCTTTTCCTTAAGGGTCGGGCTGAGGTGTGCTGCTCGCACATCTACTCCGTTGTCGTTTACCGACTTTCAGTGCTTCCAATCCCGTGCACCATCCTATTCAAGCTGGAAAGGATTCTCATCGTCTGGGCAAAGCGGTTTCCTTTGGTGCGACGGGAGATCTGTTACCTTCACCCTTCCGAAGGCGGTCTAGGTGTGCCGAACGTCGAGACATGGCACCATACTGTGGGCCTTACTTTCCTAGACCGGATGTGTTCACGAGATACAGCGGCGGGAAGCGTCTGGAAAGAAGACGCTAAACAATCTTTCCCGTCGCTAAGAAGTGTGCATTCTGCTGACGGGGAGGCACACCGTTTGCCCAGACGCGAGTGCCCCTTCTATTGCGAGTGCCGAGTATTTGTCGCTGCCTCCCACCAGACACGACTTGACACAAGGTCAAAAGCTCGAAGGCCGATTAAAGTGGGGATAAAGGGGAGGGGAGGTCGGGAACGAGCCGAGACTCGAACCATGCTTGTCTGTGCTGCTCATCGGCTCACTTAGTGCAATGTGAGCCTGATGAGGCAAGCAGTTTCACGAACCCAAATGTGGGTCCGGGCACGTATGCCAGTTTGCGGCTTAAACTAGACGCATGGTCTAGTGCCGTACAAGGGGGACAAAGGAGACAAAAATGCAGCTCGCCCACCTGAAGGTAGACTAGTCGAAACTAGGTGCCTAATTAAAGGCCCCAAGTCTGCCATTGTTCCTTTTCCAGGGCCATGCTCAGGACCGAAGTCCAGAACAGGCCCCGGGGCGCTCGCCGGGGGCTCGCCTCTCTCTCGGCTGCAGACAGGTCTCTCTGACAGCCGGTCGTTGTCGAGTAGGGCATTATATCGTTGTTTAGTCAGGGGGGCCGCTAGCGATGGTCTGATTGGCGAGCTCGGTGTGACGGAGGCGGAGGGTTGCTTGCTGTGGCCTTGGGTCCCTAGGATGACGTGTCTCAATAACAACGAGGCTTCCCTCACGTGGCTAGTCAATCGGAATGCCCTCTGGGTCGGCAAGAAATTGTTTTCAGCGCAACAGGACATTTCGCCAGAGTACGGCCGGTGCGGTGATTTGTAGGAGTCTATTGGTCACGCCTTCTTTCACTGCCCGGTCGTGCGACCGCTGTGCAAGCTTCTTGAAGGCTACGTGGTTCGCATCCTCAATGGAAGGTTCTTCGTCCTGGAAGCCAGTTCTGTGTGCAGCAATGTGGTATAGAAGTTGAACAGACAGGAACAGTATGTGTTTCTCTGCTTACTCGGCGTTATGCGTGTCTTGATTTGGACGACGAGAAAGAAGGAACTCTACGAGGATGAGTCTTTTTCGTCTCAGACCCTGGTGGCCTGTCTAAGCACCAAATCAAAGTTAAAATCCGGTCTGAGAGAAAGAGACTCTCTTCACTGGAGTTTGGCAAAAGGTGGGTGACTGTTGCGCGCTTGTGTCACGTGGTGGGAGCCAGCCTTATTTTCAGCCTAGACATCACAGGGACGTAAGGATCTTGGGTTACCACTCAGCCCAGGTAAGTTAGATTTTAGGCCATTTTGATTTAGTTTGTCCTATTTTAGTTAACTTAGCTAGAGTATGTGAGGTCATTAGCACCCTTTTTATTTTTGTCCCCTTCTTTTGTTCTGCTCTCCCTTCCCCCTTTTAGATGACAGGAATTGGATTTCTCCAGGAGTGCGATGGAGTGCTTATCCTATTTCATTTATTTACTGTTTACTTATATTATTTACCATTTATTTATCTATTTATTTATTTATTCTTCTTCGGCACTATTTTCGACTGGTTAACTCCTCTTTCTGCCATGTTTTAGTATGTGGGGGGGGACCCCATACTAACCATCATACTGTGTATATACTTTGTTGATCTTTCGTTTTTAGGGGAATTGTATAGATGTATATTTGTATATAGCTTTCTTTGAATTTTTAAATTATTCCCCTCCCCCTCACACTGTAAATATGGGATTAAGTTTAGAAGTCCATGGAGCAATAGGTTTGTTTTGGTGAACGTAGTTTGATAGTGATATGTTTAATTGAGGTATTTTGGTGCTTTCATTTTGGAGATATGTATTAGTCAGTGAATGAGTTTAGTTAAGTTAGACTTTAGGATAGTGTTGACCAGCCTTCCCCCTCCATATTTTAGGCCCTTTGCAGCATTTGTAAATCTTTTTTACAATAAATAATTCAGTCTAAATTGTGTTACCAAGGAGACCAGACCGTTTTTTTTTCCCACTCCAGAATTTTTGATAGTTCTGTTACCAGACCTTATTGGGCGGGTCGCTTAAAGAGCAATTCTTTTTTGCAACCCCGATTGCTGCCCTTCTACTATTTTTTTTTTTTTTCGACACAATAAATAGATACTGAAAATCTCGTTAAAATCAGATAATTCCCTAATTTTTGGTGATTTAAAAAATGTTAGTACCTAAAACTAATATTTGATATATTTAAAGTTTTTGTTAATACTTAAAAATATTTTCGATGTAAGAATCCTAACAGAAGTTATATGATAAAAAATTGAAATGTATTGGACAATTTATCTAAAAATAATTAAGAATTATTTAAATCTTAAAAAAAAAGGGGTTTTCGGTTTTACGTTTTAGGTTTTAGCGTAAGGTGACCATTTTAGCGTTAATTTTTAGCCGGAGTTTTTGTTGTTAGCGAGGAATGGTTGTAACATGGGTTCGTGTTTACGTTGAGTTGTTTCCTCGCTAAGAGTATAAGGTCTTTCGCTAATTGTAGTTAGGTATTAAAGGAAGGATGAAGAAGTAAGATGGCGATAGTCGAAAGGTGTTTTTAGAAAAAGGTTTTATTTGCAGCATGGAATATTGGGTTTTCTTTTTGTGCTGCAAGTCTCGTAGCGAGAGGTTGTGAGTATAGAGACGAAATGGCGTTATGAGAAGTTGGGAAGGTTGCGTGTGTCGTCGGACGTGCGAGGGATTGTGTTTGCTGTAGTTTAGCGAAAGCTATGTTGCCGTTGGAGGAATTGAACTTTGGAGTCACCATGGTTTTTGTCCGTCTGGTGGAGAGGCGTGCGTTGTCTCCATTAAAGTGGCCCAGAGGTGAATTGAGAGCTAGGTGTCCAGAGCTTATTTGTGCGTCGGATCGACATAGCCAATTTTGGGGGTGACATAAAGTTGTGCCTGTGCGAGGCATATTGAATGTATCTAATTTATATTCAACTGGGATTCTTTGCGAGGAATCCATGAATTAGATAGGTTCCCTTATGTGTCCATGCTGCTGCGAGAAGAGCCCCCAATGAGACGTCTGCCTGGGCGGCGTTGTCCAGCTAAAGAGTGTTGCTATTGTAGTGAAGAACGGCCAATGTGACGTCTGCATTGGACGGCGTTCTCCAGCCAAAGAGGGTGTGTTTGGCAGCTTATCCAATTTGCTGCCCGCAAATGAAGGTCCAGGCTGAATAGGATAGGTCATCCAGATTAGGTGAAATTAAGTGTCGAATTAAATTTGCACGCCAAACTGAAATACGAAATTTCCCTTCACTACAAGGTCATTTCTACCCAAGAAAAAAAAAACAATTTAAAAACCAAAGCATTTTTACGAACATAAATACTATGACTATTTCGATATGATACAAAAATATTAAAATCAATTTGATATTTTATTAATTTATTTTTCCCCATGTACTTCGAGAAAAGAGCAGCAGATGGCACGTGATCATTGTTCACAGAAAGACGGTTGTTTATTCGCCATTTTATTTTAAAACTACGATTAAAATGTAAAAAATGCATTCTTAAAGTTTTGGGGGTTTACTTTTTGCAAGTTTGATTGCTTCTTGATATTTTCACCTAATATCCCCACTTCTATAGATCGTACACAAACATTTTTTCATATCGAAATCTTTCTTGAAAGAAGCTGAAAAATAATATATATGGCCTCCACTGTACTATATGTTAATTTTTATTAAGTAATATTCATAGAAAATATATGAAACACACGCATCTACCTTAAAGTAAGCTTGGCCCACCTCCGGTCTGTGAGTTCGGCACTGATCTGGTGTTTAATTGTTGAAGTTTTGGAGGAGAAACTCGGTATACATACATACATACACTAAACATAACTGACGTCTTAAGATCGCTGTTTACTTTCATCGACAACAGAATAAAGATCGACAGAGCGTATGGTGAGTAAATTCATAAGCATAAATACGGGATATCTTTATATTTCAATTTCATGTTTTAAGTTGCACATTTGAATAACTTACCTATTTTGCTAATGACTTGGCTCTTTGATTTTTTTACCAGTACTTGTTTTTTCATTTTATAATGCAATATCCTTGAAACTGACGTTTTTCAGTATCACTTTTATCGTAGTCATAACGCAAACGAAAACAAAACTATCAAAAAAAAAACATTCCTAAAAAAATGATGAGTCACGTGATGTTCAGCCATTAGTATTCAGGAACTATACGTAAGAGACTAAATTGCTCCGCACAGAACGCTTTCTTTAAATATTAAAATCAGCCTGTTTTTCTAAGTACACCCTTCAACTAATGGACAAAATAGGTAGTATTTAAAAACACATGGCCGATATAGAATGAAGTTTCTCACAATAATATAGTAATAATAAACAAAGTCATACAATATAGACTACATAGCGTAGTGGCACAGGGCAGCTATATGAGCAGCGGTATCAAACCGGGTCGAACAAGAAGGTATTTTCCTTTAAAAAGGGGAATGCCGACGGGGCCGTAGGTATTTTTGGCAATGCCGGACGCGTGTGGGCTTTTGCCCTGCGACCGGACCCACCTTAAAAAGGCCTTGTGCCATATTCACCCGGTGGTGGGACGGATGATAAATAACAAGAAGGTATTTTCCTTTAAAAATGGGAATGCCGACGGGGTCGAAGGTATTTTTGGCCTTGCCGGACGCGTGTGGGCTTTGGCCCTGCGACCGGACCCACCTTAAAATCGGCCTTGAGCCACATTCCTCTCCAGTAGTTGGGTGTCATTCGGTAGGCCGTTTTATCTCTGGGCGGTTCTGCTGGGTGTGCCTCGGCACTGGAGAGTTCCTCCGGCTTCAGGGGGCAATCCCCCCAGGCTTTTACTCCTTCTGGGGTTCGAGTGTATTGCTTGGCGCCTGAGGCGCCCCAAAAAATGGTAATGCAGACGAGGCCGAATGTATTTTTGGCTTTGCCGGACGCGTGTAGGCTTCTTCCTTGCGACCGGACCCACCTAAAAAAACGGCCTTGTGCCATATTCGTACGTTGGTGGGATGCACCGATAAATAAATAACAGAAGGTATTTTCCTTCTGGGGGGTAGGTTCATTACCTGGCGCCTGAAGTACCCCCAAAAAGGGAAATGCCGACGGGGTCGAATGTATTTTTGGCCTTGCCGGACGCGTGTGGGCTTCGGCCCTGCGACCGGACTCACCTTAAAAGCGGCCTTGTGCCACATTCGTGCGTTGGTTGGATGTATGATACATAATCAGAATGTATTTCCCTTTAAAAAGGGGAATTTCGACGGGGTCGAAGGTATTTTTGGCCTTGCCGGACGCGTGTTGGCTTCGGCCCTATGACCGGACCCACCTTAAAAACGGCCTTGTGCCATATTCGTGCGTTTGTGTGACGTATGATAAATAAATCAGTCTAAATTGTGTTATCAAGGAGACCAGACCGTTATTTTTTCCACTCCAGAATTTTAGATAGTTCTGTTACCAGACCTTGATGGGCGGGTCGCTTAAAGAGCAATTCTTTTTTGCAACCCCGATTGCTGCCTGCACCTTAAGTATCGCCCTTCTATTTTTTTTTTTTCGACACAATAAATGAATACTGAAAATCTCGTTAAAATCGGATGATTCCCTAATTTTTGGTGATTTAAAAAATGTTAGTACCTAAAACTAATATTTGATATATTTAAAATTTTTCCTTATACTTAAAAATATTTTCGATGTAAGAATCCTAACAGAAGTTATATGATAACAAATTGAAAATGTATTGGACAATTTATGTAAAAATAATTAAGAATTATTTAAATCTTAAAAAAAAAGGTTTTTCAGTTTTACGTTTTAGGTCATTTCTACCCAAGAAAAAAAAAAACAATTTAAAAACCAAAGCATTTTTTACGAACATAAATACTATGACTATTTCGATATGATACAAAAATATGAAAATTTATTTGATATCTTATGAATTTATTTTTCCCCTCGTACTTCGAGGAAATAGCAGCAGAGGGCACGTCATCGTTGTTCAGAGAGAGATGGTTGCTTATTCGCCATTTGAAAACGACAATTAAAATGTACAAAATGCATTCTTAAAGTTTTGGGGGCTTACTTTTTGCAAGTTTGATTGCTTCTTGATATTTTCCCCTAATATCCCCACTTCTATAGATCGTACACAAACATTTTTTTTATATCAAAATCTTTCTTGAAAGAAGCTGAAAAATAATATACATGGCCTCCACTGTACTATATGTTAATTTTATTAAGTAATATTCATAGAAAATATATGAAACCCACGCTTCTACTTTAAAGTAAGCTTGACCCCCTTCGGTCTGTGAGTTCGGCACTGATCTGGGGTTTAATTGTTGAAGTTTTGGAGGAGAAACTCGCCATACATACATACATACATACATACATACACTAAACGTAACTGACGTCTTAAGACCCCTGTTTACTTTCATCGACAACAGAATAAAGATCGACAGAACGTATGGTGAGTAAATTCATAAGCATAAATACGGGATATCTTTACATTTCAGTTACATGTTTTAAGTTGCGCATTTGAATAACTTACCTATTTTGCTAATGACTTGGCTCTTTGATTTCTTACCAGTACTTGTTTTTCCTATTTTATGATGCAAGTTTTCTGTTTCTGCCCATATCCAAGAAACTGACGTTTTTCAGTTTCACTTTTATCATATTCTTAACCCAAAAACCCCATACCTAAAAAAAGATTATGTCATGTGATGTCGTTCAGCCATTAGTATTCAGGAACTATACGTAAAAGACTAAATTTATTTGTTAACAAGGCCAAAAGACCGAAGACCGATGATGTCGTTCAGCGATAAGTATTCAGGAACTATACGTAAGGGACTAAATTACTCCGCACAGAACGCTTTCTTTAAATATTAAAATCAGCCTGTTTTTCTAAGTACACCCTTCAACTAATGGACAAAATAGGTAGTATTTAAAAACACATGGCCGAAATAGAATGAAGTTTCTCACAATAATATAGTAATAATAAGCAAAGTCATACAATATAGACTACATAGCGTAGTGGCACAGGGCAGCTATATGAGCAGCGGTATCAAACCGGGTCGAACAAGAAGGTATTTTCCTTTAAAAAGGGGAATGCCGACGGGGCCGTAGGTATTTTTGGCCTTGCCGGATGCGTGTGGGCTTTTGCCCTGCGACCGGACCCACCTTAAAAAGGCCTTGTGCCATATTCACCCAGTGGTGGGACGGATGATAAATAACAAGAAGGTATTTTCCTTTAAAAAGGGGAATGTCGACATGGTTGAAGGTATTTTTGGCCTTGCCGGACGCGTGTGGGCTCCGGCCGTGCGATCGGACCCACCTTAAAAACGGCCTTGTGCCATATTCGTGGGTTGGTGGGACGCATCGATAAATAATAATAGCAGAAGGTATTTTCCTTTAAAAAGGGGAATGCCGACGGGGTCGAAGGTATTTTTGGCCTTGCCGGATGCGTGTGGGCTTCGGCCCTGCAACTGGACCCAACTTAAAAACAGCCTTGTGCCATATTCGTGGGTTGGTGGGACGCATCGATAAATAATAAATAACAGAAGGTATTTTCCTTTAAAAAGGGGAATGCCAACGGGGTCGAAGATATTTTGGGCCTTGCCGGACGCGTGTGGGCTCCGGCCCTGAGACCGGACCCAACTTAAAAACGGCCTTGTGCCATATTCGTGGGTTGGTGGGACGCATCGATAAATGATAAATAACAGAAGGTATTTTCCTTTAAAAAGGGGAATACCGACGGGGTCGAAGGCATTTTTGGCCTTGTCGGACGCGTGTGGGCTTCGGCCGTGCGACTGGACCCACATTAAAAACGGTCTTGTGCCATATTCGTGGGTTGGTGGGACGCATCCATAAATAATAAAGAATGAAAGGTATTTTCCTTTAAAAATGGGAATGCCGACGGGGTCGAAGGTATTTCTGGCCTTGCCGGACGCGTGTTGGCTTCGGCCCTGTGACCGGACCCACCTTGAAAACGGCCTTGTGCCATCTTCGTGCGTTGTTTGGACATGTGATAAATAATCAGAAGTTATTTTCCTTTGAAAAGGGGAATGCTGACGAGGTCGAAGGTATTTTTTGCCTTGCCGGAGGCGTGTTGGCTTCGGCCCTGTGACCGGACCAACCTTAAAATCGGCCTTGTGCCACATCTGTGCGTTGGTGGGACGTATGATAAATAATCAGAAGGTATTTTCCTCTCCAGTTGTTGGGTTGCGTTCGGTTGGCCGTTTTATCTCTGGGTGGTTCTGCTGGGTGTGCCTCGGCACTGGAGAGGTCCTCCGGCCTCAGGGGGCCATCCCCCAGGCTTTTACCCCCATCGGGGGGTTTGGTTTATTGCCTGTGCCTGAGGTGCTCCAAAAAGTGGAGTGCTGACGGGTTCGAAAATATTTTTGGCCTTGTCGGTCGCGTAAGCGCTACTGCCTTTCGACTGGACCCATCTTAAAAATGGCCTCATGCCACACTCATGCTTTGGTGGGACGTATAAATAATCAGAAGGTATTTTCCTCTCCAGTTGTTGGGTTGCATTCGGTAGGCCGTTTTATCTCTGGGCGGTTCTGATGGGTGTGCCTCGGCACTGGAGAGTTCCTCCGTCCTCAGGGGGACTGTCCCCCAGGCTTTTCCCGCATCGGGGGAACTCAGGCGCCTGGCAATAAACCTAAGTTTATTGCCAGGCGCCTGAGTTGCCTTAAAAAGCGAATGCCGACTGGGTCGAAGGTATTTTTGGCCTTGACGGTCGCGTGTGGGCTATGGCCCTTCGACTGGACCCACCTTAAAAACGGACTTTTGCCACATTCGTGCCTTGGTGGAACGCATCCATAAATAACAGAAGGTATTTTTCTTTAAAAGGGAGATCCCCCCCAGGCTTTTACCCCCCTTCGTGGGGGGTTATTGCCTTGCGCCTGAGGCGGCCCAAAAAAGGGGAATGCTGACGGGGCCGAAGGTATTTTTGACCTTGCCGGACGCGTGTGGCTTCGGCACTGCGACCGGACCCACCTTAAAAACAGCCCTGTGCCATATTCGTGGGTTGGTGGGACGCATCGATAAATAATAAATAACTGAAGGTATTTTCCTTTAAAAAGGGGAATGCAGTCGGGTCGGACGCGTGTGGGCTTCGGCCCTGTGACCGGACCCACCTTAAATACGACCTTGTGCCACATTCGTGCGTTGGTGGGACGTATGATAAAAAAAAAAACAGTTGGGCTGGGAGGACAGCTGCGGGTGTGGGAGAAAGCCGGATTTCTCCCTGGTCGTTCTACGACTGAAGTCTAAGCAGCAGCTGCTGCCTATGAGGACTGCTCAAGGTTTCCTAGGAAGCAGACGTTCCGATTCCAGCCGCAGACGACGCAGGAAGATTGCCAGCCTCTCAGCTTAAAAGCTCTTTTCAGGACTACTTAAAAAATCTTTCCAAACACCTCCTAAGACGGCACGACGCAGCAGACACAACTACCAGCCTCTCAATCTAACAGCCCTTTTCAGATCTAATTCAGAAAGTCTAATACTCTTTGAGACGGTACCAGCAGCTACCTTCTTGCGCCGGCGACCACTTTCCTGCACCAGCAGACACCAGCAATAGGGTAGGTTGATTTTTCACTTTTTTTTTAAATATCAAAAAGAATAATGCACTGAAAGTTGTCTATATACCTATTAAATACTCATACCAAAGATTAGATCTGAATCTTCAACGGTTTTTTTGCTAATTTGGCATGAAAGATTTTGAATAAACACGTACTGAAAAGTCTTCGATTTTGTCAGATTTGGCCTAAATATTGATGTAAAAACCAAACAATTTCAGTATTTAACTTAGGTAATCTTATTTTATTTTATGGAAATATAAATAAGTTGATCATTGGGATCTTTTAAAATTTTTTCTTGACTGGCTTCCCGCTTCTGAAAGAATATAAAAAATAATTTGAGTTTAATTTTTAAATGCAATTTGTTCTGCTTTAATAATATTTGGTGAAATCAGACGTAATCTTTAAAATGTTTCAATAAAGTGGCACAAGTACTTCAACCAGTTTTGTATGAATAAATATAAACGTACCTAATGGCCAAAATTCTTTTTATACCCTCTTCTCTCCCTTCAGGTTCATCAAATTTCACCATTGAAAATAAAACATTCTCCAGAAGTAATGCCAAGGCATTATACTGGAGGTTTTTTAATGTAATCCTTTGAACCTCAATTGATTTCTTTCGTATCCTGTCAATCATATTGTAAATATAAATTTGCTGGTGATGGAACTTGTTACTTTTTTATATCAAACCAACAAATAGCATAAACATTCACAATAAAATTTATCAAGTATATAGTTTGGTCGAAAGATTCTGTGGATATGCCCCACGAGTCCATAGGCACATGAGCCTGATGGCCAAAGTTAACCACCTTGCCTGGTTTAATGGACCAATTTTCCACGATGCAAATCTAGGGTCCACCTTACCTCTAGAAATACCAACTGAATATTCATAGGGTAGTCTTTGGTCACTACTAAGGCTATCCATATCTTTCATTCCAAAATGAAACTCCAGGGGATTCTCAACAGCTGAAAAAGATTTTTGGGGTAAATTATGGCAATCATTTACCCAATGGACCATTGAATGTAGTGTGTTTTTTCCTCCCATCAACTCCTATACAAAGAAGATTCTCCACATTTTCATTATGCTTTTCATAGGCATTTGTTTTCACTTTAGCCTTTGCTCTATTTTACATTTATCCATATAGATAGTCTTTATATCTATACTAGGGATAAAAAGGCCAATAGCCCTCAAATCCAAGAGCAAGGCATGGGCAAGGCTGGCTCCAAGATTAGAAAATATATCACCCCTAACTAACTCAAGAGTATACCTTGGAATTTTTGTGAGGTTATAAAGCACTTGGAGAGGACTATCTAGCTGTTTATAATCCTCTGTTTCATCACTTGGAGAAGATGTGTAAGAATGGGAAGAATCACCCTGAACATATAATGTTGAAGCTATTGGTGGGGATATCTTCATACTTTTTTGTTGGCTTTTTTGTTAGAGAGCAAGTGCAGATGATGTGCTTAGTCTGGCAATTTTCTTTGGTGCATTTGACATTAATATTGTCATAACTTAAAATTGGCAGGTTGCACGAACATGATGATATATCAAAAAATGTATCCAACTTTTCCTTCCAGAATTTTATTTGGGCAGCAGGTAGATGTTTCCTACTTATTTGCTTTGCCTTCTGAAAGCATAGAATTTTCACCTTGTTGACAACACTAATTTCCTTTAACAAAGGCAAACGAGGGTTGACAGCCTTCCAAATATCTATCACGTCCTTTGCTATTAATTTAGAAATACCTAAACAAGAAAGGTGGGGATAAGTGTTCATTAAAAAATAGCTGTATTGAATTTTTTGTCGACAAGTTCCTGTCTCAGTTTTATCCAATGGTGATGGTAAACCTGAAAATTTAATTGCACCTTCATTTCGAGTGGAAACTCCAGTGTTTTTTCCTGCCATTTTTAAATTAACTCGTAAACCGACTTTTCACTTAAAAAAACACTACATTTTAAAATATACATAAATTACAATAATTATAAAATGTTTAAATATTTTAATAGTATGTCTACTTTGCGAAATATATATATTTGCCTTAATTATAAGGGTAAAAAACACAAACAAACCAAAGTACTCCGGAGAGATAGTTACCACCGGTGAAAGCCGAAAAAATATCTGGTAAATAAAACGAGGTTTAGTAAGTCGTTATTTGTATTTTAAACTATATATTTTAATGTATTTTATTTTTGTTTTTGGTCATTTAATTAAACATTATATGAAAATGGATAATAAACTTAAAAATATGAATTATTTAATAACTTTTATCATTCAATTTTCCTTTAGTCTCAGTTTTTATTTTATGGGTACAGGTTTCCAGCGTCACCGATATCACGACTAAAATCACAAAATATTATGTCTTTAAATGCGATTTCGCAAAAAAGTACAAAATTTTGGAAAAAAATATTTCGTGGGGTAATTTCTGATGTTATTTTACAACTTTCACCACGTTATTCTTTTTACAGTTCCAAAATCGACCTACCCTAACCAGCAACTACCCATTCTGGACCAGCGAACACTTTCCTGCACTAGCTGATACCAGTCCTAAACCAGCGACCACCTATCCAACGAATACCAGTCTTGTACTAGCTGTTCAGACCTGCTCCAGCGACTAGATCCTGTCCTAACGATCACCATCCGGCCGCGGCGATTGTTCGCCGTACGCTTTTTTCGATTTACGATTCGTCATAATAAAATTTGGCCTTTCGAAGAAAACCCTTGTTTTTTTCATTCTTGCTTAGTTCGTTGTCAATCATCGATATTTCAAAAGTTTGCGGGGACCGGTATATTTATCTGACCTCCGCAACAAGTTTATCAAAATAGCAACATAGGTTTTTAAATATTTTTTCTTGTTGATGTCTTCAATATTTTTAAAAAATATGATACAGGAAGAAGTCTACCAACTAAATTAAGAAATTACGAAGTCAGTTACGAATAAAAATTCATAATCAACAAATCAGCAGTTGTAATTTCACAACCTCTTTGCTTTGATGTGGCACAAGGTCGAATGAAAGGGGCACCAACTGAGACTCAAACCTATTCGTGTAGGTGTAACAGGGCCGATAAGGATGTCGACCCTACTTGGTTTACAAAGGCGAATTAATGTGAACAGCCAAGACAATGAAGAGACAAGCGCGAGGGCAACGATGTGATAAGAAAATGAGCGCAAATTTATTGACCGAATTATGTACAGGTCGATGGTGGAAAGGTGATTAACGGGAGGCTGATCGATCGCTGGTCTGACACTGGTTGCCGGTGGTTGGTTGGTCGTAGGCAGGGTCGTCAGGGTGGTTGGTACTTGATGTCAACAGAGTCGTCCGTTTGGTCGCTGGATTGCAGGCTGGTCGTACTCGAAATCAGGAGACAGGAACTGTCCGCAAGGTCTCAGCCAGAACGACTCCAAATGGCTAGATCAACCGTAAAGGAGGGATCGCTGAGTGAGCCTATCACTCAGCGAGGCGCTAGGGTGATCTGAATGCAAAATATTCGTGGAACAGATACCACACTTTGATCCTGTCCCTTACGGCCATGCAAGGTGTATATTTGTCTCTGCCACCCACCAGCCAGGACTTGACACAATGTCAATGACCCGAAGGTCGGGTTAAAGTGGGGATTTAGGAGAGGGGAAGGTCGGGCACGAGCCGAGACTCGAACCCTGTTGGTCTATGCTAGTCATCGGTCCACTTAGTGCAATGTGGGCTTGATGAGTCTAGCTGGACATGGACCCGATACTTGTCTCTGCCTCCCACCAAATAGGACTTCCAAAGGGAATGTCGGGCACGAGCCTTGCTGGTCTATGCTGGTAATCGGTCAACTTAGTGCAATGTGCACCTGATGAGCCTAGTTGGTCTTGGGCCCAAATCTGGGTCCAGGCACGTATGCCTGATTATAGCTTAAAATGGACAACTATGTTCGGTGTTATACTTGCTGGTCAATGGCCGTTGCCAGCCCACCCAGCCAAAAGGCCGTGTGGAGTGCAAGGAGAAGAGAGGTGGAAAAATGCCGAAATTTATGCCAAAAAAGGAAAGCTTTTTCGCTGGTTTTGTGAAATGTTTGTAATATTATTCTATTCTAAGCATTGACTTCTGGTTTTTAACGACGCTGGATTTTTTATGTATTTAAAACCACTTGCAGTATTTCTTCTTTTTTCTTAATGGAAATGAAAGGGATAATGGTAACGTTTATAGAGTGGAAGCAACGTAAGTTTGCCAGTCTAGCTTGCTAAACATTACATCACCAGAGGTGCCTACGCAACAGAAATATGCAGAAAAATACGTACAAACGTGTGTTAAGTCCGTAATGGTCGAATATGGTCTTCAGCTAGAATGGTAACGCTGATAGCTGGTATAGTTGAGACGTAGATGAGCGCAGCTTGATGTTAGTCGCGGGTAGCTGGCGTAGGTTGAGTCGCAGAATGCAGCTGGATGGTCGTAGTCAAAGGCTGAGGTCGGACGAGTCGTAGAATGCAGCTGGATGATCGAAGTCGAAGGCTGGGGTCGGACGAGTCGAAGAATACAACAGGATGATCTTAGTTGAAAGCTGAGGTCGGATGAGTCGAAGAATGCAGCTGGATGATCATCATAGGAAGCTAGTGTCGGTCGTAGTTGGTAGATCGATATTCCCGGTTATGACGGTATGTTGAGTTAACCGAGGGTATATCGATCCGGTTGCTGGCTCGTACAGCGGGTCGTACGTGAGCCAAGTGTTGCGGTGGTAGGACAGTCCGTAACAGCGAGTCGTTACGTGGACTGCGTGGTACAATGCAGGAGCGTCGAGGTCGAGTTCGGTTATGGCAGCTTGGTCGTGTAGTGTCGGGCGAGCTAGTGACTAAGACTGAGCCGTGTCTTAGTGTTACGGACCAAGTGAAAGGTCGGAGACCGTGGTTAAGGTTTGCCAGACCTTAGTACAGACAAGATCGAGCGAACGAGTCGAGAGAAGCTAGGGCTTTGTCATGCCGCCTAGCCGTGCGGACGTAACGAGACGAAGGCGGAGGCTTTGCCGTGTTAAAGCCATACGGACGATGGCTATGGCTGGGTCGCGCCAAAAGCCGTGCGGACGTATCGGACGGGAGCGAATGCTTTGCCGTGTCAAAGCCGTGCGGACGATATCCGGCGCTAGCTAAGGCTTTGTCGTGCCGAAGCAGTACGGACGGTCGGTCGATAGCGAAGGCTTTGCGTGTCAAAGCCGTACGGACATATCGGACGGGAGCTAAGGCTGAGCCGTGCCGAAGCTCTGCACAAACGAGCGGACAGGCCGGGAGGCCGAGGCTAAGATGGGCGTTATCTTAGCGCTGCGCAGATAGTGAAGCGGTAGCTAAAGGCTGGACCGTGCCATTAGCGCTGCGCAAGCGGAACCGAGCGAGGGTTAAGACCGGCTGGTCTTAGAATCCGTCTTCGTGTTTGCCTCCGGCCCGTCTATTTCGGCGAGCCAGTTAAGGCTGCCAGAGATGCTCCGACCCGCAGACGGGGATCTCTTATGGCCCTTAAAAGGACCGTATGTGCATAAATATGTGATGTCAAAGGTGAATGCACCACGTGACGTAGGATTCGAGCCTTTTGGAGACCGCTAAGAGCGGCTCCTGAGAGCATTCGAGGACCTCTGATTTTTGCCGTCGCAGGAGCCTTTGTTATATGAAAGTAGGGCAACGCCACGCTGCAGCGTTTGTGTAAATAGAAAGTTATAAAAATGGGGGTAAAGATAAATCACTTCTTTAGCGTAGTGTCGGCTATCGAAGATGATTTCTTCCATTTTTATAGTGTTGTTTGTGACAGAAGTGTTCTGTTAATATAGTTAATTTCAAATTTATCCCTTTTTTATCTGAGACGAGAGGTAAAGGTCGTAAGAAGGGGATTCGTCACTTCCGTTCATAACCGGATGTTGTTTTACTAGGACGAGCGAGTAGTCCGATGTGTACATTAGTGGACAGGTTACGAAAATACTACAACACCGCTATTCGGAATAATTCACAATAATTCACAACGTGGCGAATGGTGATAATAACTTTGGATTCGACAGGGGAGCGTGTGATTTGATTTCGGTGAAGATTTCTAGGCTAAGGTAGACATATCGGCCAGCGGCTGGATCTTACGTCAGAATTGGCGTTGTTATTGCACACTTTGGCTGGGTCGGTGAATGTAATTAGCTAGAGCTCCCTATAATATCATAGTACCCTTCCCTCCCTTTCAAATTTCTGGGGCTTCATGCTCCCCCAAATTTTGTTACTTTATAACTTATTTTGAGGAAATAAAATCAACTGAAAGAGTCCCTTGGGTATATGGTGATGTGGTTATGACCCACATTTCTGGTCTATTTTATATTTACTACGCGGCGGTATGTCACGTGACCTGTTTGTAGGTACCACTAAATTTGGCCCGCAGTTCCTTTTTTGTTTTCTTTGTCCTTTTTGTTCATTTAATTCCGGCAATAAAGGCTTGTGAGAGCACGTGAATATACTATCTCTCAAATTACGTATCGTCTTCTTATTCATGTGAGTCTGTATACCTCTTTGATATTAACAGGCTATGGGCACAGCAGCGGACAGTTTAATATGACCCATAGATTGATGTTTCAAAGGGACGAAAGAAAATGAGTCGTGGGAGGTAAAATTTCTTGGCTATTTCAGAACACAAAAGTTGTATAATACCATCACCGCAGGGATTGGTGGTGAAATAAATCCCAGCAAAAACGCCGAGGCATTTGTACAATTAGTATAATACTTTGATGTTAGAAGTTTATCACTAATCATACGAGATGCGAATAATGACAACAGAAAAGCTCTAAAAATTTTAAGTGGACACTACTTACCACGTGACAAGCCTAGAGTTGGTTGGGTCGCGAGTTTTTCAGTTAGCTGTTAAATTATCTAAAATCTTTGAGCGGAAATGCAAGTCAAATTGGAAAGTTTAAGCGAGTACACCAATAAGCAACATAGGAAGACCAAAATGTAAACAAAATAGATTCATGTCTGTCACAGGTTTGATTGAGGAAATGAAAACAGGGAATTTGAAAACATGTAAGATATGACGCAATAATTCAACAAGATGGCATCATTCTTGAATATCCTGAATTTAGACATATGAAAATTAGCGAATTTTGAAAAAGTAGTCAGTCGGTCAGTTGTCAGAAATTTGCATACAGAGAGTTCGATCGGGTTGGGGTGTCTCTTTGTGTCTATTCGTAGACCCTTACAGAAATTCACTCTCTCTCTCTCCCCCACCCGTGCTATTGTATGCAGTCTGAACATCGAACAATAAATGATTGTTAATTGTTTTTGAGTTGCCAACATCCAGGCAACTTTGTTCCAACGGATCACCTCGTCCGTCGAAAGTTCTGGATGGGTTGTGTCATTCCCTGTCATGTTAGGGAAAGCAGCATTAAGTACCATTTTTGGAGTCTTTGGAATGACTCGGCCAGGGATTGAAACCCGGTCTCCCGGGACATTGGCGAAAACATCCCTATATTTTTTTCTATAAATGATACTTATGATTCTTCCTATTTTAATTTGTTAGTAGACTGCAGGACAATAACCTATATTCTAAATGATGAGTGTAAGTTTATCAATTTTCATAAGGAATTTGATTCTTCTCGCCATATTGTAGGACTAGCAGATGGCAATAAATATACTAATTTAGCCCTAAAAAGGTGGATGATTGTGTTAAATGACCGATACAAATGAAAAGGTTCATAGAAACATTCTAAAACGTGTACTATATATTCCTTGTTTTGATAAGAATACTTTCTCGGTACAGGCGGCGACCGAAAACGGTGCTAACATAAAATTTAAACTGATTTAAATTTAAAAATGCGATACTTAATGCAAATGGAACGAAATTTCAAATCAATAAGAAAGGAAAATTGTATTATTTGAATAATGTAATTGCTCTGAAGAAAGTTATTCATTCATTAGAAGATTGGCATAGAATAATGGGACATTGTTCTTGAGAATTTACGGACCTAATTGAACATAAAAGTTTTTTAGGTGCAGGTATTCATCTTCATATATTCCAGGCAGGATACTTTAACTTAACAAGGAAAAAACATGAGCACGCCCTTTTTAGAACATGCGCGGAGTTTCTTTTATTTACAGGGAAAGAATAGAAAAACGAGAAGCAGATGACCAGACCCTTATTCAAAAATGGGATTTGGAGCAGATAAATCTAATCCGATAATGCTATTATCAGTAGTTCTAAAAAGTACTGACTAGAGTGATAATTTCAACAATTGTAACGTTAACGATAATTTAAAATTAGAGAAAATGTTCAAGGCATGCAAATTAGATAGAAATAAATTTAATTATGAAATTTGTCCACAGGCAAAGGTGTCCTAATAACGAAATTAACTACCAGACAGACGTGCAACTAAAATGTTAGGATTGGTTCATATTGATTTAGCAGGGCCTTCAGACCTTATAGCAAAAGACGATTTTAGATATGTATAAGGATGCATAGATGATTATTCTGGTCTAATTGTGACTTATATGTTTGTAGTGGAAGGAAATTTCGTATTTTGGTTTGGTGCGCAATTTAATTCGACGCATAATTTCACCCAATCAGGATGACTTATCCTATTTAAGCCGAAATTCCTTTCCGGGCAGCAGAAATTGGGTAAGCTGCCAAACATAGTCTCTTTGGCTGAACAACGCCGTCCAGTGCAGACGTCTCACTGGCGGTTCTTCAATAGCAGCAGCAGCATGGACACATGAGGGAACCTATCTAATTTATGGATTCCTTGCGTCTGTTTCTCTCAGACCAAGGAATCCTAGTTGAATCTGAATTAGATACATTTAATACGCCACACAAAGGAACAACTTTATGTCACCCCCAACATTGGCTATGTCGATGCGATGCCTAATCCCGCTCTCGGCACGTTGCTCTCATTTCACCTCTGGGCCACTTTAATGGAGACAACGCATGCCTCTCCCCAAATCCACCAGACACACAAAACTCACGGTGACTCCAAAATTTATTTCCTCCAACGGCAAACAAGACTTTCGCTAAACTACGGCGAACACAATCCCTCGCACGTCCGACGATACGCGCTGCCTTCTCAACTTTCTCATAACTCCATTTCGTCTCTTTACTCACAACCACTCCTATGAGGCTTGCAGCACAAAAGCAAACTAAATATTCCATGCTGCAAATAAAGACTATTCCTAAAAACATTTCGACTTCGTACATCTTGGAACTTCTCACCTTTATATACCTAACAACAATTAGCGAGGAAATAACACATTTAGCGAGGAAACAACTCAACGTAAACACACACACGCACGTTACAACTCTTCCTCGCTAAAAAAAAAAAAACAAACAAACAAACAATATCATACCTACACGTTAAAAAATAAAAATGACCCGTTAAAAAGCCTTTGAAAAACTTGTAGCTGATGTCGTATTAAAACTACACCGTATGAAATTTTTACTGGTATTAAACCAAACACTTCCGACATGCATTTATTTAGGAACATTTGCTATGCGTATATACAAAATCCAAAGAAATTAGATGATAGAAATGAGAAGGGAATATTTGTAGAATACGATAAATGTAGTCCAGTTTATTTGGTATATTTTCCAGGGAAAGAATCGTCAGGATAGCAAAATTCATTGATAAATTTAGCGAAAAATATTCAAACTCGTCTACTATCTACGAATCTGACGATGATATTATGATTAAGATGATGAGATTGATATGCAATTAACCGAAGAGCTAATAGAAGCAATGGAAAATAGTGAAAGAATTAAAACACGTCTGAAACATTTAAGTGATTATTACGTTAATGACGAAGTAAATGATATACTGGATTATACGATAGATTACTTGTGTTTATGCTTGGGGAGAACTCGACGGAAAAACGTGATGGTGCGAGAGTCTCGTGAAGCATGCGCAGCGAACCTTCTCGGGCGCTGTTTTCTTCCTTTTTAGTTCGAGACGTGAAGAGGAGAATAGCGAGAGACGAAGACGATGGAGTCGCGGTAACCTGGGCGTGTAGAAGTCGCCGAACTGACAACACATTTTTTTCTCTTGCTGCACTGGTTTTCACGTGTGTTGTCGTTCACCATAAATTTTCTTTGGCCATTCAAGTTTATAGGGTAGCGGATGTGTATTTTCTCGTTCTCACAGTAAAATTTATGTGCATTTGCCGTTCTTAGACATGCGAAGGTCCAACCCAAGGTTTCGAAGTCGAGGAGGAAGAACGCTAAATTACACTCTGAACCTTAATTGTTTTTCTCTGTAAGGAGGAATAACTTTAAATTACTTGCTGTCTTGTTGCCTCCCTTGTTTTTTTTTTAATTCTCTACGTTACTGCTATCATATTCAGGCCGTACCAAGAACGTACAAGGAAGCGATAGTATTTGTCCTCCGTCCCACCTACCGGACGAGTGTGGTACAGTAAAATGGAAGATAACAATGAAAGAAGAAATGGATACTTTAAAAGAAATTGAAACGTTTGAATTAGCGCAACTACCTCCGAATAAGTGTATGTGCTATCAAAACAGACAAAACCAAAAGGAAATTTATGAAGCTAGATTATTATATAAAGTTTTTTTTTTTTCAGAAATCATACATTGACTATCAATAAACACTTTTACGAACAGCAAAAATGACCTCGATAAGAACGTTAATGCAAATTGCAACACAACATAACTTGATAATGCGTCAAGTAGATATTAAGTCAGCCTATTTCAACGCATTAACTCAGAGTTATATATGGAGTAAGCAAAAGGTTTCGAGATAGAAAATGAACATTGTAAAGAAAGATTAGTTAATAAATCAAAGAAATCTTTATAGGCTTAGAAACATAGCGGTCGAAAATAGAATAACTTATCAAACACATATTTGATGGAACAAAGTTTTTATCAATCACTATCAGACGTTTGAGTATATATAAATTATAAGGATATATATAGGATTATCATTGTATGGGGAGATGATATCTTAATAGCGACTAAGTGTAATGGAAATATGATGAATACTAAAAATATCTAAAACAAAAATTCAAAATGAATGACCTAGGTAAAATTAAATTTTTTAGGTATAGAATTACCTATGAAGATAATATATCATACACGGGTCGCGACCAGTTCGAAAACGTAAACAAACCAGACTACTTACATCCCTGGGAACACTATCCGGCTTGTTGGGAATTTGTTGGCTTAAAACCTCAAAAAAGAGACACACATTTTTTCTCTGGCAAGCGTAGTTAGTCATTTAGACATGAGATAACTTCCAATCAAATAACGAAGCAACACATCAGGACTGCTATCAACACACGAGGTGTTTCATTTATTTTAAAACAGTAACAACTGAAAAAATCAAAAGTCTAAGGGCAGGTAACTCACACCTACAAAAAATGGCCCGACTGTCATTAGAGTCTGTAGGTATTAACTAGTTCTGACAAAAGTGAATTTTAACACTCCTCCTCGCTTGCAGTCAGACTTGTTCAATAATTTCTCTAACACCTAACATTTCTCTGAGCTTCACAAATTTTTAGCTCAGAAGTGCTTTTGTCAACATATCAGCAACCATGTTCTTCCTTTCACAATATTCAAGTTGAAAAGCTTTCTTTTCAAGTCGTTCACGGATATAATGGAACTTAATGTCAATATGTTTTGCTCGTCCATGATATTGTGGATTTTTCGCCGTGAATATTGTGGATTGGTTATCCTCATATATGAGTGTTGATTTAACTGAGGCTTAATTGAGATCATTTTGAAGACGTCGCATCCATACAGCTTTTTGTGCTGCACTTGCCAATGGCATGTATTCTTCTTCAACTGTAGATAATGCCACACAAGATTGTTTTTGCTTCTCCAACTGACAGCAGCTCCACTCAATTTAAATACGTAGCCTGAAGTTGACCAGCGGACATCCAAATCACCAGCCCAGTCTGCATCAGAATATCCAATGAAACCCGTCACTTTCTCCTTGTCATACAACAACCCATAGTTCCGTGTACCATTTAGATAACGCGTGACGTGTTTAATGGACTTCCAGTGTTCCATAGTAGACTTGGAACAAAACCTGGCTACCTTACTGACAGCATAGGCAATATCGGGTCTTATTCTTGTTGAAAGATATAATAAACTTCTGATTGCCGACTGATACAATTCTTGATTGAATAACTTGCTGTCATCAGTGGCTTTGGTTAGCTTTGCACCAGTATCAATTGGTGTTGCTGTAGGTTTGGAATTTTCCATTTGAAATCTTTTCAAGACTTCTGCTGTATATGCTGGTTGTCCGATCCAGATCTTTCCTGATCCTGGATAAGTAATTTGGACACCCCAAGAAGTAATGGAGTTTTCTCATATCCTTGATGACAAAACTTTCTGAGATGCTTTTAACGAATTCTTGGATACGTGTCGAAGACTTGCTCGCCAGAATAATATCATCAACATAAACACCTTCTGTGAAGATCTCTCCTCCTGAAGTTAGTGTGTAGATACAAAGATCATTTTCTGTTTGAAATGCATCTCCTTCAGCTGACTGTTAAGGGCTTCATTCCAACATCTTGGCGACTGTTTCAAACCATATAGGCTTCGATTCAGTTTACAGACAAGATGCTCTTTGCCTTTGACTTGAAATCCTTCCGGCTGCTTCATATATATGTCTTCATTTAACTCACCATTCAAAAATGCCGTGGTTATGTCCAACTGGTGTAGTTTGAGATCATGTTTAGCTGCCAACGTTATAACAGTTCGAACTGAATCCAACCTTACAACTGGACAAACGGTCTCATCGTAGTCAACACCATGTTTTTGAAGAAAACCTTGAGCTACGAGTCGACCTTTGTGCTGTTTCATATTTCCACCACTATCATATTTTCTTTTGAACGCCCACTTACTTCCAATAGCTTTTCGTCCACAGGGTAATTCAGCCAGATCCCATATTTTATTAGCATTTAGTGAATTTATTTCACTTTCCATTGCTTTCATCCATTCCCTTTTCTCAGGACTGGAAAGTGCTTCTTTTACTGTTAATGGGTCATCTAACCTGTGAGCAATGTGTACCCATTTACCATACTGATCTGGAGCTTTTCTAATCCTTGGTGATCTTCGGGTTTCTGTGGCCTCTCGTGAATTCTCATCATCATCACTGCTGATGTTTTCACGTTCAATCTCCACTAAAGGTTGATTTTCAACTTCTATTCCCTGTTCACGTATGGTTGCTGGTTCATTAAATATGACATCTCTGCTATGGAAGACTTTCGATGTGTCTGTATCAAAGAGTCTATACCCTTTAACACCAATGCCATATCCAAGGAAAGGGCTCTTCTTTGTTTTAGGATCCATTTTAGATCTTTCATTCTTTTGTATATGAGCATAAGCACTACATCCAAAAATGCGTAAATGATTAACATTTGGTTTGTAGCCTTTCCATGCTTCATATGGTGTCATTGCTTTTACGGCAGTTGTTGGGCTTCGGTTTCGAACATATGAAGCTGTCGATAGGGCCTCTGCCTAAAATTTCTTAGACAGCTTTGAATCTGACAACATTGCTCGTACAGTTCCACCAACGTCCGATTCATTCTCTCAGCTACTCCATTTTGCTCTGGTGTTTTAGGAACAGTGCGCTCATGGCGAATACCATTCTTTTTAAAGAAATCTTTTGAAGTGTATTCACCGCCATTATCAGAGCGTAGTGTCTTGATTTTTTCACCACTGGATTTCTCCACCATGAATTTCCACTCCAGGAATTTTTTAAAAAACTTCGCTTTTGTTTTTAAGAATGTATATCCATACATATCTTGATTTATCATCAATAAATGTGATAAAATATTCTGCTCCACTGATTGATTTTACCTCTAATCTTCTACAAACATCACTGTGCACTAGTTTTGTGGCTCGCCTACTGCTAGATATTGGAAATGAAGAACGGTGATGTTTTCCATCCACACATGGCTCACAAAATTTTGTCCTTTGTTACATCATAGTCAAGTCCATTTACTAGTTGATCTGCTGCTAGCTTCTGTAAATTCTTCATTCCAATATGACCAAAACGTCGATGCCAAATTTCCTCCTTTGTGTCAACACTCGAGCATATAGTTGCTGCATGGGTTGTTCCCTGTTCATCAATACAGTTCAAGATGTTACCAACTTTTGAACCTGTAGCTACTACATTCCGTTTTTTATCCAGAAGATGACAACGTGACTCTGTGAATGTAAACGATTTTCCTGATCTGGTAGCCTTAGACATAATAATCAAGTTGTAAGAAAACTTGGGAACATATAGTGTTTCAAATAATCTACATCTTTGTTGTTTTCGTCAGACACTCTCATATTTAAATCAATTGTCCCTATCCCCAATGCTTTAACTGAGTGTCTATCACCGAGAGTTATATCCTCTGCTTTATCTATTTTTTTCATATTGATAAACTCATCAATATCATGGCACATATGACACGTCGCTCCAGATTCCATGATCCATGAGCTCTTTTCATTATTATTGGTTGTTAATGCATGGAGAGCAAACAATCTAACAACATGTTCGTTTTTAGAACAACTAGGCTCCACTTTCGTTTTCTTCGTTTAGAAAGCTTTCTTCTTTAGATAGTCTTTTTTTTATACTTTCTTGAGAGTCTTTTCCGAGTTGACGACAGTTACGTTTCTGATGACCAAATTTACCTCAGTGGAAACATTTTGGTCCCTTTTTGTTGATATGGTGTTTTGATGTCATGGCTTTTGACTCAGCATCACCAGTTTGTTTTACTCTTATTTTATTCTCCTCGTATAGCAGTCGTCCTGTGATTAAGGCCCATTTAGGTACATCTTGACTTCAATTTGAGAGAATATAATCACCTCCTTAATGCTAGTTTGTTCACCCACATCTTCTGAAACTAGTCAGCTAATTTTTCCATACTACTCCCGAATCGTCTTCATCTCCAATTAGCTACAAAAGTGATGGTTCTAGAGAGAGTATAATCGTCGCCAATGCGCGATCTTTGCGCGATAAATACTTCGCGTGTAATCCCATTTCTGTTCTAGAATCGGGAACAATTTCTGTTCCATTAACGATGTTCCAAAAACCATCTCTTATTAATGCCATTTTTCATTGTACCTTCCAAGTTGCATAATTTGTCCCATTCAGAGATACAAGATTAATAAGTTATGTCTCCATCGCTATGTTCAAGAATATTTCAATTATAAATAATATAAAAGATATTTAAATCATAAACGGCGCAAAAACTTCTTCCGAGAACGACAAATTAAAGATGGCAGAACAATGTGCTCAACGTAACTCGCGCTTTCTTGGCCCCATAACCTTTTGTTGGGAATTTTTTGACCTCAAAAAAGAGACATACCTTTTTCTCTCTGGCAAGCGGAGTTAGTCATTTAGACATGAGATAACTTCCAATCAAATAACGAAGCAACACACCAGGACTGCTATCGACACACGAGGTATTTCATCTATTTTAAAACAATAACGACTGAAAAAACAAAAGTCAGGTAACTCACCCCTACAAAAATGGTTTCGAGGAGATAACCTTTGGCCCGACTGTTATTAGAATCTGTAGGTATTAACTAGTTCTGACTAAAGTGAATTTCAACACGGCTACGACTGGAAACGATGAAATCTTACATGACCCTAACCTACCGTAACAGCTAAAAAAGGGAATAAATTACATTTCACATTTACAGAACCCGTCCGTCAAAAGTAAAAAGTAAAGTAAAGTTAGCGACCATAGTCGAGGGTGACCCGAAGGCTCCCTTTTCGATAGCTACTACACCAAGGTGTAGGGGAGGGCGCTACTCCATTCCCAGGATCGCTCCACTTTACCCTTGAACCGTACCTTATAATGCTGAGTGTTAAGCAAGGTGGTAACTCTATTAAAATAGAGTGGATTATCTTCTGTAGCCAATACTATACCTTTTATATAAACAAGCTTTTGGCGTTAAAAATTTCAGCCCACTCAAGTAGCGAAGCTCGCACGTCCAACAAAGGCAGACTTGACGCCGTAAGTTCCCTGGCTTCAGCTGGGCCACCTTCGGGTGGACGAGCTTCATCATAGTCCAGCAGGTTTCGAACTTTGGCTTTTACCCGACCTTTCCCTTCCCTAAACCCCCACGATAATCGACCTTAGGGTCATTGACCTTGTGTCAAGCACTGTTTGGTGAGAGACAGTGGTAAATATCGGCAAGGTTTCCTCATGCACCCCCGCTGGCTCGAGCACAGTCCAACAAAGCAGACATGAGGCCGTAAGGCCCTTGGCTTCAGTTGGGCCATCTTCGGGTGGGCGAGCTGCGTCATAGTTCAGCAGGGCTCGAGACTCAGCTCGTGCCTGACCTTCCCCTTTCCTAAACTCCCACTATAATCGACCTTCGAGTCATCGACCGTGTGTCAAATCCTGTTTGGTGGGAGGCAGTAGCAAATATCAGCTAGCTCGTTTATTCATTCACAAGTGGAATAATTCAGTTGATGAGAGCACTTCGGCCGGCCGTGGTGTTAGCGGCTCGGATCTAGTCGGGTGTGTCTCGTCACTGGACATACCTCTGGCTTTGACCCTCGGAGGGGTTAGGTAAGTCGGCAGGCGCCTGAGGCGCCCATTTTAGGGAAATTCCGGCAGAGCCGAAGGCATTTTTCGAAATGCCAGGCGTGTGTGGGCTACGGCTCCGCGCCCAGACCCATATTAAAAAGGTCTTGTGCTATACTCGGCCAGTCAGTGGGATGGAGGACAAATACCACTAGCACGATTTTCGTACCGAAGCTCTTAAAGGAGTAATCCTACATCTCGTGGTTGCATTCACCTTACTCTACATAGACATGCAAAAAGGTCCTTTTAAGGACCATTAGAGGTCGCCGTCCTCCGGTTGGAGTATCTCTGACGGTTCTTACGAACTCGTCGAAGCAGACGGCCTGGAAGCAAACATGAAGAAATCTCTAAGACTACCCGGTTTTAACCATTTTTGCACAGCGTTAAGATACGGCAAATCTTAGTTATCGGTTCCCTGTCTGTTCGCCCGGTTTCGCAGCGCTAAGATACAGCAAATCTTAGCCACAGTTTCCCTGTCTGTTCGCTTCGCTCGGCTTTGCAACGCGAAGAAACGTTAACCTTAGCTATTGGTTCCCTGTCCGTTCGCTCGACTTTACAGAGCTCAGGCACGAACTTTACTATGATATGCTTTCATTCACAACCTCACTGTTGAACTCTAAACGAACCCATCAATGGGGTGCTATTCTGTACAGACTATGGTGTTCTATACTATTTGAAGTAATGTGAAGTCGTTAGTTTGATATATGGGCATTGTTTTAAATTTTGTGTTAGGATAGGTGTTTACACACATTTAATTTTCTATTTTCTAGTATTTTAATGTTGCTTTTGTGGAGTGATATTCTGGTATTTAAAGCTTGTGTCAATCCTATATATACTTCTTTATATTTGTTACATTCGATTATGTAGATTATGTTTTTTGAGTTGCAGCTTAAATCTTTATTATTAATTTTGTTTTTTTTGGGGGGGGTTTCAAATAAAAGAAAAAACTTCATAGAAAAATTCGAGCCCACACTGAATAAAACAAACCACACACACACACACACATGTATACATACATATATAGAGAAAAAGATAAAAAATAGTTGCCAGTTAAATTTTAAACCACTTTACTTCTAAAGAAAAAAAGCTTCTTAGCCTACACTGGACAAAATATAAACTATATACATACAGAGAGAAGCAAATACACACATTCATTGTTGTATAGCCGTGATACAACTATACGCGGAAACATATATGCGGAAACATAATCAACAATAATGACGAACGAACACATTTTACTAAAAATTCTCAAGGACAACAATTGCTGAAAAAAAAACACAAAATGAAATTACTTGAACTACAGCAAAAAACAAAATCTTGATTAGAAGGCGACCTTCTCCCTATGTAACACTTGCCCGGCTAATTATCATCTAAATTTGTTTTACGATCTTTACGCGGTTGGCTATCTTGACATGTGTGCATCAAAGTACAATACGGATGCATCTTTCATCCCCCCCACAAACACAACAGGGATCTCTGTAATTCCCTGAAGAATCTCAAAACCCTAAAAGGACCATACTCTGGTCCCAAATCCTGGCCACAAACCTAGTGACCGTGGTCATTCCAGCAATACATTTCACCTTGTGTCCTCGTGGTGTAGTGGGTGTGTCCTCGTGGTGTAATGGTTAAAGCGATGAACTGCAGAATCGTGGTACGCGAGTCGTGCTATTATGTTCACTTTCGGGCAAATACCCTCTCCATCCAGCTATGGGTAAATAGTAGGACGGACTAGGTTCTTTAGCCTTGTTGAGGCAACTAGTCTAGGAGAAGGAAAACTCTGAATTCAAACCTGTTAAACTCCGCTTAAAAATTGACCTTGAGCGGAGGGGTTGGTAAATAGTACCTTGATTCCTCATGACCACACTTCAGTCCTTCGATCAACAGGTTCCTGGAGTAACTGGAGAATTCCACCAATATCTTCAAGGTCCAAAACATTCCACATAAATCTACAAAAATCATGGCCCAAAACAATACATCACAATTCTATCAAACAACAATACATCCGAATGTATCACAATCTGACACGCATGTATCACAATCTGACACGCATGCAGTAAACCACCTAAGATAGACCACGCAAAATATTTATCAGCAATGTGTAACTCTTTTTTTTTTTCATAATATGAAACAGAAAAAAAATTATAATGTCGCCTTTAAACTCAAACAAACTCTTTTTTTTCACAAATTTTCACTACTTTTCAACAAGTCAAAACAATATGTCCACAATTAAAGTTCACAAATGTTCAGCTTTTTTTAAAATCTATACACTGTCTATTTTTCTAAAAATGTTCGTTTTTTCTTTCTTTTTTTCTCTATGCTGGGTTCAACAGTGTTCAAGTTTCTTTTCTTTTTTCTTACTGTCTCCTTCCACTGTCTTGTCGTTCGCCTCTTTTTTCTTTATATATATATATAAATTCACTATCCTTTTTTTGCAAAACTTATCTCTGCTTCTCTCTGTCTTTACCTTAATATAATAACTATAGGTTCGTGTCTCACCGTTAATTCAATTTCTACCAAGTACTTCCATAAAATAACCATGGTTTATTAATAAAACTTTTTCAATAATATTCTTTCTTCTTTCATTAAGTATCTCTACAAAAGCATGGCTCGTATCCATCCATCATTTCTTCATTTTTACTTGTTCCGAGCATGACAACACAACTCTAGTTTCTTGATTACTTCCAAAGATGAGTTAAAATATCCCAGGGTGTTTTTCCTAAACAACCCAAACCCCCATCCATTCGGCCAACAACATTTTCCCCTCAAGAACAATTCAAAAACCGAGTCCCCAAATCTTCCGGTACATACAACGAGATCGTCAAGATTTTGCACATATACTTAATTATCTAATCTCCAGACCCCTGTTTCAGAATAGCCTCTTCAATAAAATCTCATACAAACGAATCAAATAGATTATGCGAAACATCTAGCCATGTTACTGTAACACAGCAAAAATAGCACATCATAGATATTTGTTAGTACAACAATGCTCTAATTCAAAATAATTTTCAATCCAATTTGCAATTTGATAATAATGTGGAGTCTGAATTCACAAGTGGTTCCAAGCATTATTGTTGAAGGGAGATAACATTTAGATGCTAATTCTTGAGTACTTCTCGTATTTGTATTTATAAGTTCTATAAATCATTTTTATCTTGACATTGAGTTGCTGAAACTCGCATTTAAACAAGTTACATAAGAAGCATTTTATTGCATGAGTATTTCACTTTATTATACTTACTTGGCATTCCAAGACACATCTGGTGTTTGCACCAAGGGAGTTAAGGCAACACATTCTCTTAGAAGGTGTTGGTTCAGGTTGGTCATCTGAGCTCAGTGGAGCCTCCTCTCCATGCAGTACCTGCTTAGTAAGGCTGAGTTTATTTCTTGGTGCCCAAGATGACCCTAAGTGAATGTTAAAGGAACCAATCATTTTTTGTGACAGGCACACATTAATCTTGATTTGTGCAAGCCTCCCCATCACCACTATAAAATGACTTCATGTAAAATCTGACTTAGTGGTAAGTTTGATAAATCCATACACTTCATAAAACAAAAACTATGCTGGTTAAATACCTAAATTCAATGAATTATTTTTTATATTCATAGATATTTTAAACTAAATATCCTGCATTTAATGCATCCAGTTTTGTTATTTGAGCAGTCTATCTTATTGATCAAATAAGAAACTATTTTGAACATTACCTGTCAGATAACATTAATTAATTTAGATGAAATATTTTTGTTATGGTTAAAAATACTTTAAATTCTTTTCTTTTACTATTAAAGCGAGAGATCTAGGCAAGATTGCAATTTTAAACATTTCACTATGTTGTTAGCATCATTAAAGAAAATATTTTTGTATTATTATTTCTACTATTTAGAAACCTAAAGCAAATCAAATAACTTCCTGGATATTCTATTTAAAAAGTATGAAAGGATGCAGAAAAAAGTGTTCATGTTGTTCAATATATTTGATACATGTTTTCTCAATTTTCTTTAACACTTAATAAAAAGAAAAAGAGTCATCTTTCTCTACTTGGTTAGGCTAAGAAATTTTTAGCGTTCCCTCAATATGTGGACCTCAGCTAATAATTAAAATTGTTTGGTGTTTTGGTTAATGCCATTTTTAATTCAGAAGCTTTGGGTTCTTTTCAGCAAGAATCGACTTTTACCTAGAGCAGGAAATCTTTTAGCTGGAGGTCTCAAAAACAATAAAGCCCTTGAAATTCTCATTGTAAGTTTAGATTTTATGTGGGATATTCATATCACTAAAATATTAAAACTTCATACAAACATAAAATGAATTGATGCCAGAGGAATAGAAGAGAAAGTAACATTTGGGATTTCCTTAAATTTCTATTGTAACACAGCAAAAATGTGTCCTGATGAATTTTATAAGTACAAGGCTGTCTACTTATAGAAAAAAAAGTTTTCTTATTCAAAGTATATCATAAACTTCATTGAACTAATAAAATAAATATCAACTCAGAGCAATTGATCTTTAATCCATTTCAAAATAATTTAGGATTTTTCAGTGAGTATTGCTATTTGAGGACTACACTTTTTTTCCAAGTGGTTTAAATAATTAAAAAAAATAAAATTCCGAATCATTCTTTCCCAATGAGATTTTTATGTTAAATTAATACTATAGCTGTATTGAAATTGTAACCAACAATTCCTTTTTTTTTATTCTATTAAATTTGATTATAAAGTATAATAAAAGCAAATATGTATACATCAAAGTTACATGACCAGATACAATATTAATATAGTTAAAAATGATGGAATGCAGTGACAATCTATGAATATCAAAAATTATTGACAAATTCTCAAGATTTTCTGTTGAATTAAATTCTAAAATTTATTTCATTTATTTTTAATGTTAAAGTGAAAATTGTACAATCCAAGCTTGAAGAAAAGTTAGTTTTACAAAACATATTATCATGAAGGTATTAATTAAGTTTATTTTATTCTACTGTAAATATAACTAAATATTGTATAATATTTTACATACTAATTAAATAGCAGAAATTCTATGGCTTCAGCTGCTGAAGACCAGCTGAAGCGAAAGAATATACTTGTTATTCCTTCCCCTTCCACCACATATTTCTCACCTATTCTTTAAAAAAGATTTTTTTAACTGGAAAGATTTAAAAAGCCCTCTAAAAGGCTGTGTATATGTACATGTGTGTGCTCTTTGCACAATTCCACTCATCCAACAATGTATACAAGAAATATCAAAATTTAACATCTTTAATATCTTAACCACTTCATTTTAAATATCAACAAACAAATAATGTGCTGGAAAAATAACTGCCATTGCAAATTGTATTGCATTAACATTGAAAAAAGGTTTTTTGTAGTGTGATTTATCATCAAGTTTTAAATGGGTAAAATATTCTTTTCAGTAATTTAGTTTATCTGATGAATTTATTTTGTTATGCTGTATTGTAAGTGTGCGTATGTGTATATTTACCTTATGATCAAAGAATATGGCCATTTTAGTATTTAAAATAATGTTCTTGGTTTGTATGTAATGGCTTTAAATATTTTCTAAGTTACAAGAAAATATCAGTAACACAAAATTTAATAACTTCTAAAAACTAAAACTCCAAATATTTTTTTCTGCAAACTCCATGTTGATTGAAAATGAGCTTTGGTAAAACCTTTACCTATTTGCTTCTAAGAAATTGTTTTTCTAAAAGTTTCAAAGATGAAGGTTTTAAAAAAAAAGTTTAAAATTTGTGAACTAAATTTAATTGGCAACTTTCAAACTATTATCAATTAGTGAACACAAAGAATATCTATTAAGAAAAGAAAAAAAAAGTTAATTAAATATTTACATGTTTTCTTTTACAGTTGGATTGTAATCTTATTGGTGATGAAGGAGTTAAGGCCATCCTGCAATTGATGCCCATCCACCCAACACTGCAACTATTATCATTTCAGGTTAGTCTTTTCCATTTTGTTAAATCATTTAAAAAGAGGAGGAGGACATTATTCACAAACTTCTAAGTTGGGTTCATAGATTTAAAAGTGGGTGTGAATTAATTAAATTTCACATTTTGTGAAAACAGGATAATAAATAAACCTAATATAATCTGATCTGTGAATGGATTGAACACATACTTCACTGTTACAGTAGAATACAAAAATATTTCCATCTCCATTGTTAACATAGAATGATTATTAACCATGGCGTTCTATACTATCTGAAATAGTAGATTAAACCTCTTTAACAAATGTTTCTCTTACTACTTTAATATAGGGTCAAATTTTCAAGCTAAATTAATTATACTCTTAATTACAGCTTTTATCTACCCACCCTGCACAAATACATACAAGAATAAATTAAAACAAAATATTTTAGAGAGTTGGCTTCAGCTTGTGTATCCACTTTTTAATTAAAAAAAATTGGCGGGGTTTGTTTGGGGAATACTGTCAGGTTTGCAGTTTTGTACAATCGTTTAATTATCAACAATAAAACTGTTTTTAATCAAGAAAAAAATAGTAATGGTTGCTTAGTGCCATTAAATTAGAAATTAAAATTTTTTATTCCTTTAAAACTTTATATTGAATTAAAAAACATTCATAAGTAGCCTTTCCTTTAGTTTGATTATTTTAATTCGCTTAAAAGTATATAAATATAAATATATATAAAATATATATAAACTATATATAGATATAACTTTTTTTAACCTTAAAGCAAAACAACTAAAAGTAAAAATAATGCGTTTTGTCCTTTAACAACAATATCAAAGAAATATTTTAAAAATGTGATAAATAAAATGGTATTATTATTAATCTTTTAAAAGAAATTTTTCAGTTAAAACATTAAAACAAGCACATAAAATGAAAACGTCAAAAGACATAAAAGGAGACCTTTCTATAAAAATTAATTAAAATAATGACATTAACTCCATGTAATAAAATTTATTTATGTTATTTTTTCTCTTTAATTCTAATAAGTGAAATCATGACAGTTATAACATGAGGGCAGATAATTTTTACCATTTATACAAGAATGGCAGCAGAGGTTGTCAATTTCTGTAGCTTCTTAAAGGGAAGAACAAATGAGTCAACGAAGATATTGATAGTTTTCAATTTGGAAGTTTTAGTAACAGCTTGAGACTAAAGGAAACCATGTGCTGTAAGTTGCAGGAAGCAGAGGAACAAATGTTGTAGAGTTGAGAAGGAATAAAATAGCTGAATGTCATAGCATGAGTTGAGATGCAGTTGTCAGGACAGGAATTAAAATGCTGCAGTCAAAGTAGGAGTTGAGATGCTGTCGTCAGGATAGGAAATAAAATGCTGAAGTCAAAACAGGAGTTGAAAATTATCTAATCTATTTCTCTGAGGATCCGTTTAGAAGGAAAACGAATGATGAACGAATGATTTCCCAGACACCAATGGTCCATAAATTGGATGTGGTCTCGTCCTGGTGCTTAACAGACTGCTTGAAATATGTGAGAGAGAGTCAGTGAAAAAGAGTCAGTGAAGAAAAGTGAATGTGGTCTCTCTTGTTGGCTGGACTTTCCTGCTACAAAGAAGCGAAGAGAGAATGTGGGCTCTGTCACATTGACTGGTTGTCAGAAGTGAAACGCCGGAGAGGTCGGTTGTTCTTGCAAGGCCTCTCAAGAAGAGAGTGAAAGAAAGTTACCTCGTCTATTATAGTTGCCCGGGGAAGTGACCCGGGCAGAATGGCATGAAATATTCTCATTGGTCGAAAATATGAATTCGGGACAAAACTGTCAAAATATTCCTGCGCCAGACAATAATTTGAAATTCTTTCTGTTACACAGTTCACCCGTTAGTAACTAATGTCGTAAAAATAATCATTTATTCTTTCACTTTGGAAAGAAAAGATGTGAAAAAATTGGCTTCTTTTTTACTTTTAATGTAAATGTTGGATAAAGTTTTAATAGAGAAATGTTAATGAACATTTCTTTATCAAAATTTTATTAAAATTTATTATTCAAAATTAAATTTTTCATAGAAAAATGTTGACATATGCTAATTTTATCATGATTAAAAACTTGAGAAATTTAAACTTTAATTTCGTTGATGTTACGTTTTCACCCACATTAACATTTTTTTGGTTTTTTTTAACGATATCAAAAATAAATATCAAATTAAGTAATGACATTAAATTTATGAAAAAAATGATTTTTAATTCATTCTATTATAAAAACAGTTCACTTTACGTCTTTGAAGAAACTAAACAAAATTCTGTTCAAATTTATTGTTTTGCATTTATCAATAGATAATTCTTTAAACTTTAATTAAAAATTGCCCAGTCAGCTAGGGCTGTAGAATACACTGACTGCACCTCTGCAGAGGGGTTAGACCCCACCTAACGAGTGTCCTAGATATGACACTAAATAATCTGATGGTGAGGTTCCAGCAATGCTGGAGCTTTGGGGAATGCGGAGTACCCCTTCATTGCCATTGCTCCCACTGTGAAACGTTACCCCCTCACCCCCCATTATCTCAGTCTTCTAACCATTTCACTTCTTAGCCGGCCGGTGATCAACTAGTGGTTCGAGGGGGTAACGCACATTTCTTTACCTACACAAGAATACGATCGAGGGAGACAGGAGAAAATAGAAGGACAAACGAACAAACACGAACAAACTTGGGGTTACCAAGAGCAGAGGAAGGTATTGCAACACTATATGCATGTGCGGACTATCGCTAGCGTGGGTTACTAGCGAAAATTCCTCAATGCTACTGGAATCAGACATCTTGAGACTCCTCTTCACTGGACCCTATCTTGTCTCCTCGCCTCTCTGTTCCGGTGTCTGGTGTTGACTGCCCCTCCGTGGATCCACGCCAACCTCTCTGTTCGCCTCTCTCTTGTCCAGTCTCAACTGCCCTCCGTGGTCTCCAGCCGCAACTGCCCTTTCTCCTGTCCAGCCACCAACTCCTCTGCTGGTCTCCAGCCACCAACTGCCTTCTTCTGCTTGCCTCTCTGCTCTCCTGCCACCAACTCTCTTCTCTCCTGGGTCGCGTCGTCAACTCTCATTCGCCTTCCCGTACCACTTCCGGGTACGGCGAGATTTCAGGTCCAAGAATCCTTTGTCTGGTTTCGCGCCAAAACAGACTCGTCTGCTTTGGCGGCCTACCCCCATAGTGCTACATACCACCCTCTCTTACCCTTGTCATTTATTCTCAATAAATTACAACACGATTTAACAAGCAAAAAAAAAACAAGAACATTTACAGGAAGTAAAAACCGAACTTACAAAATTTTAAAGGGGTTCGGTCGTCCCCTAAAAAAAATAATAAATAATATAACAACACCATATCATCATACAAAAAAAAAAAAAAAAATTTAAAAATAAAAAAAATATTACTGGATTCAGCTCTTCCACCTTGCTCTCCTGTGAACAATTCTGGGGTCTCCTGACTCATCCCTATTCTTTATTCCAATAGGACTTTTCGATTCACCTCCAACAGTATTCAATTTTTCTTCAATTCGCCCCGCCCCCACCCAACAGAACACAGGGGAATTTTAACCACCCCTACCCAACAATTTCAGGAGGATTTTCCCATTCACCTCCAACGTTATTCAACTTTCGAACATTTCACCCCATTCTCCAACCCATCAGAACACAGGGGAATTTTAACCACCCCTACCCAACAATTCAGGAGTATTTTTGGACTTGTCTCCCCCCTTTCCTTACGACGTGGGAGCATCAGTAATCTCCGCAGTTCGATCGGTGTCGTAACAGGAATAATGTTCCAGAAAGCACTGTGGAATTCACTTCCCAACCTGGGGGCCTTCACTGCCCCCTGCAACAAACAAAACAAGTCTCTCAGCCATCAATCACCATGGATTTTCAAAAGATAAGAAAAAAAAACAAAGCAATTGACACCATCTCCCAGATCGTCCAGCCATGACCAGCCAGGGGGGAGGAGCAACCGGACACCGCCCCGCGCCCAGGTATCGTCTTCCCAACCCATCGTCAACCGTTTCCTCGGTACCATTTCATCAATTCCATGTCAACCAGGCTACTCGCCCTCCCAAATAATCATTTGTATAACTAACTACCCCTCGATACCAGTCCGCGAAACGGGGCCCCCGTGCAACCCCCCCCAGGGGAACACGATCAGACGAAGTGAAGAAGTGCCAAGAGCAGTTAAACTTACGAAAAATAAACCCAGAAAATCCATGAAGGTAAAACAAAAATAAAAAATAAAAATAAATTAAATTAAAAAAAATAAAATAAAATAAACAAATAACAATAAACAACAAAGCAAATGACACGGTAAGCCCAGTCCCCCAAAACCAACAAAAAACAAGGCAAAGTATAACAAAAAAAAACAAACAAAAAAAAAACAAAAACAAAGGATAGCAAAAAAAAATCCACACAAATTAAACAACAAAAAAAATTAATAATAAACAATTCACAGACAAAAAATAAAAAAGAAATAAAATAACTACAATTGACAAATATATAAAAATAAAATTGTTCTGAAGGAATCTGTCACGCATCCACCTTCTAACCCTTGTCTCTCTTCCCTTGAGATCTCTGCCCACTTCCACCATTTCTCTTTGCGTCTTACTTTCCTTCTCTCCTGTCCACTTGAATTCTTCCCTCTACCGGGGGTGGTGTGGGAGGGGATAGCGTTTGCTTCCAACCGTTTTTTTTTTAAATCCACAAAAAAACAAAAACTTTCTTTTCTTCCTAAAATCCATCATCATCATCATCATCATGTCGCGCCGTCTGCGCGGATATCCCTGACCGTCTCTCGCCATTTCTCCCTATCACTCATCGCCTCCGGCAGGTCTTCAGGATTACAACCCGTGTCCTCACATAGCTGCTGTATGTAAGTTCGTGCTGGTCGTCCCACACTTGCACATCCATGAGTGGGGGTCCACAGGAGTACATCGCTTATGAGCTCGTCCTTGCTTCTCCAGCAGTGTCCCGCGTGTCTGGTTCGTCGAACTTGTATAGTTTTTGTGATGGGGGGCAAGTGTCCGTATAGTTGGAGTCTCGTGGGGTGTTGTCGCCAGGACTTGTTTAATACTGCTCTCAACATTCTTGTGTAATTTCCGTCCAGCCTCCTCTCCAGCCGCTTCGTAAGCGTCCATGTGGTGCATCCATATAGCAGTATCGACACAACCGCTGCCTGGAAGAAACTGCGTTTCATTTTATCTGTTAGGTCCGACTTCCATATGATCGAGAGCCTATCGATAGCTGTCCATGCCTTCGTCAGTCGTGTGTCGATGTCCTTCTCGGTTGATGAGACGCTGCTTCCTAGGTAGGTGAATTTGTCGACTAGTTTCAGAGAGGCTCCGTCTAGTGTGGCAATGTTGCCTGTTTGGTTGTAACACATATATTCGGTTTTGTTTGCATTGACATGTAGGCCAATGCCAGCTGCAGCTCGTTCCAGACTATGTAGTAGTGTCTCTGCTTGATTAGGCGTATTCGCTAGTAACGCCAAGTCATCAGCGTAGTCGGCGTCCGTGATTGTTTTTGCGGGGTACCTTTTGCTTCTTCTCTTAGTCAGCTCAAAGCCATTTTCTCTGATTTTGTCGATCGAAGTCCTAAGCACATAGTCTAGACAGATGATAAAGAGGTACGGGGCTAGTGTGTCTCCTTGTAGTACTCCTGCAACAAAATCCAAAGTTTACTTATTCTTTTTCTTTCTTTAATTTTTTTTTTTTTTTTTTTAACAGAGATAGGCATGGATGCAGTGACAAAAATTCCCTAGCAATCTTTCTTTCTTTCTACTTTTCGTTCTCTCTTTTTCTTTCTTTTTTTTTTTTTTTTTTTTCTTGACTTTATCTGTTCTTCCTTTTTCTTTGTTCAAATTTTTCAGCCATTTTTATTATTTATTTTTTTTTTTATTTTTTATATTTTCCATTTTTTTTTTTTTTTTTGTTTTTGTGGTAGAAGCCTTCCTCCACCTTCTACCCTCTGCACTCGGAACGACCCGACTCTGACCAGTCGAGTTTAACCTAACTTCGAAATCTCACTTTCTCTCTAATTTCTCTGGGGTTTTGAAATACCACAAATTTTTTTTTTCTCTTTTAGTGAACCTTGCAGCAAAAAAAAAAAAAATTTTTTTATTTTTTTTTTTTTTTTATTTTTTAATCGGTGACTTATCACCTTTCCTGCATAAAAAAAAATTACTATAAAACTTCCCAGAACGGACTAACTTTCTTAAGCCACTGGTCCTAACACTTAAGTATAAAAATTTCTATGTGAAACTGCTACGAAGAAGGAGAAAAAAAACATTTGAATTCTAGCGGTCAAGATAAGTGTGAAAAGAGGGTAAGGGAAGAAAACCTTCCTTTCCCTTCTAGCAAAAATACAACAACAAAAAAATCAGCAGTTATCAAGGGTTTAAATATATACACACACACACAAAAACGAAATAGATTACTTGGGGGGTTTTTTTTTACATCTTAAAATTTCCTTAAAAATCAAAGATTTTTTTTTTTTAATCGGTGACACATCACCTCTCTAGCATAAAATGTACTACAAAACTTCTCAGAAGGGACAATATTTTTTTAAGCCACTGGTCCTATCACTTAAGGATGATTATACTATGGAAACTGCTACGCAAAAAAAAATCATTTGAATTCTACTGGTCAAGATAAGTGTGCGAGGAGGGTAGGGGAATAAATTCTTTCTTTCCCTTCTAACAAAAATACAACAAAAAAAATCAGCAGTTATGAGGGGCTTAAACATACATACACACACAAACGAAATAGATTACTTGGGTTCTTTTTTTTTTCTCTCTACATTTTAGATATCCTTAATCTAAAAAAATTTTTTTTTTGTTCTTATATTCGAGTGCAGGTGGGTGGGGAATGTGTATTCCTACCTTTGTAGATTTCTTCCTTTTCCATCTTTTTTTTTTCTTTTTCTTTGTTTCTTTCGTTTTCTTTTTCCTTCTTTTCTTTTCTCGTTGCTCGCAGGGTCCTTATTGCATTTTTTTTCTTTCTTCTTCGTCCGCTCGCTTCCCGACTCCTTCATCCCTCGATTCATTCCTATTTTTTTTTCATCAGGTTTTTTTTTCATCCTGGTCAACGGCGCCATTGTGAACGTTACCCCCTCACCCCCACCACATTATCTCAGTCTTCTAACCATGTCTTCTTCTTAGCCGGCCGGTGATCAACTAGTGGCTGAGGGGGCAACGCACATTTCTTGTCACCACACAAGAATACGATCGAGGGAAACAGGAGAAAACAAAACAGACGAACAAACACGAACAAAGCTTGGGGTTACCAAGAGCAGAGGAAGGTATGCAACACTACATGCATGTGCATTCCTGATAGCAGATATGGACTAACGCTAGCGTGGGTTACTAGCGAAAATTCCACAATGCTACTGGAATCAGACATCTTGAGACTCTTCTTCACTGGACCCTATCTTGTCTCCTCGCCTCTCTGTTCTGGTGTCTGGTGTTGACTGCCCCTCCGTGGATCCACGCCAACCTCGCTGTTCGCCTCTCTCTTGTCCAGTCTCAACTGCCCTCCGTGGTCTCCAGCCGCAACTGCCTTCTGCTGCTTGCCTCTCTGCTCTCCAGCCACCAACTGCCTCTCTCTGGGTCGCGTCGTCAACTCTCGTTCGCGTCCCCTTACCACTTCCGGATACGGCGAGATTTTTTTTTTGTCCAAGAATCCTTTGTCTGTTTTCGCGCCAAAACAGACTCGTCTGCTTTGGCGGCCTACCCCCATAGTGCTACACCACGTCCACTCGGGTCCGGAGTGGTAGCACCTGATAAGGGTCCTATCTATGGGTTAAATAGAATTAACAGCATACTCATGCTAAAATGAATTGTTTGAGTAAAACTGAATAGTTTGAAATAGAAATGACTTTTACAATTAAACCGTACTTACATTTAAACTGCGTGCTTATGCTTAACTGAATTATTTGAAATAGAACTCTTTTTCGACATTAAAACTGTGTTTACACTTAACCGAATTGTTACATATAACTGCTTGAATAGTTAGAAATGGAAATGCTTTGACCATTAAACTGTGTACTTATGCTAAACTGAATTGTTTTAAATAGAACAGATTATTTACATAAAAATGGATTTGGCGTTAAATAACCAACAAAGGTTGATATGCCATAAAACCCAACAAACTAAACTTTTAATTAAAACATGTTGCATAAACTTTAAGTGGGAAAATGCCAAAAATGATTTAAACTTTAATTTAAAAATGTTAAAGCTTTAAACTTAAGTAAATCTTTTTGTGTGAGTGAATTTAAGCCCCAAAATTTCTTTTTTACAATTTAAATAAAAATGATATATCAACTCAAATTGAAATAATCAAATATACTCACATCAACAAAATAACTTAAATGATATTCCAACCAAATGTAAAATTAAAAGATTGTTTTGAATTTCTCGAGCCGACAAAACAAGGGTATACACACAGCACACAGTAATTAGCTCAAACTGAAACTAAAACGACTTCATTCTCTCCTTTCAATAAAACCGGCTTCCAGTCTAATGACTTGTGTGCGCTATGAAGTGGCCTGTAGTATAGAACGCCATGGGACAGACCTAGAAGCTTTCGTTTGCAGCCGATTAGGAGATCAATTTTGCAAATTTCATAACATGAAATATATGCTGAAGGTTGATCAATATTTTATTTTTATGTCTTTTGCTTTTGTGAGGAAAATACGAATTCATTGTTTCTGTAAAAATTTGTTTTTTCCAGATAACCGCGGTGTTTTTTAATTTTCTTGTCGTGGCAATCTGGCATTGGCTGAAATTTGAGTTATCAACCATATGTCGAGAACGAAGTTGTCTTGTAATTTTTGAAGATTGAGCGGTTTTCCTTCAGAAGAGAAAAAGGTCCAGGAAATTTTCTCTCTGCCGAATGTTAAACGGCGTAAAATTTGTGCAAAGGGGAATAGGTTTTGTTTTGTACTATACTTAAAACTAAAGAAGTTCACAAGTAAAACCATTTCCTTATATTTTACTTTTATTATTGTGAGAAGAATTTTGAAGAGTTCTAATTCTTGCATATTTAGAACCAAATGTATTCACGATGTAAGAGTGTTCACTTTCTCCGGAGAAAAAATATTGTTGCAGAACCGATAAGCACGTCTACTCCGCAAATGATTTAAGTTAAGCATGCGAGTAATGACAGCCAAAAGATAATGAAGGAAAAAAAGGTGAGGTAAAAATATAACAAAGGTGACGATTTATTTGTCGTGTTTACCAGGGCGTATGTAATGTTTGTGATAGTTGTTGGTGTCTTCAGCTAGATGGTTGGTGTCGATAGCTGGTATAGTCGAAGTCGTAGAGTAGCAGCTAGATGTTCGAAGCGAGTGGCTGATGTTGGTCGAAGTCGGAATTGATAGTACCAAAATGGTCGTGCCGTTGCTAAGGCACTCGAACGGACGAGGGAACTGACAGTTAAAGCTAACCTGTGCTTTAGCGTAGCGATGCCGTGCAAACAGACAATGGAACCGACAGCTAAAGCTAACTCGTGCTTTAGCGCTGTGCAGCCATGCTAACGGACAAGGTAACCGACAGCTAAAGCTAACCCATGCTTTAGTGCTGCGAAGCCGTGCTAACGTTTTTCAGCAAACGGACCAGGAAGCCAAGGCTAAGATTTGCGATATCTTGGCGCAGCAAACAGGTGACCGATAGCTAAAGCTAACTCGTGCTTTAGCGCTGCCCCGCTAAGCATAAGAACGGACAACGGAACCGAGCGAATGGTTAAGACCGGATGATCTTAGAGTCCTCTTCGTATGTGCCACCTGGCCGTCTCCGTCGACGAGTCCGTAAGGACCGTCAGAGATACTCCAACCCGCAGAAGGCGACCTCTGTCGTAGCCGGATGTAATGTTTAAGGTTTGAGTGATCCAGTTTGTTTACGTTTTTAGGCTGGTCACAACAAGGCTCCCCCTTGATAATTGATCGTATCAATTAGAGGTAATAATCTGTTCTTAGATTACTAGTGAAGGTGACCTTCCATCCAGATCGGGTTTGCTGATGTGGTGGCGTTGGAGTACTTCCAAATGGAGGTGTTGTTGATTCCATGGTGTTGTTGATTCTCCGAAAACGCTGGTTTAATCCGATCGATGGAAACGGTATCAGTTGTGTCACCGTACCTAATCGTAATGTATTTGTTGGAGTGTCGTATCACTTTAAATGGACCTTGGTAGGCTAACGTAAGTGGTTTTCTTACGGCGTCGTTCCATACAAAAACGTATTTACAGTTTCGGAGATGTTGAGGGATGAACGTGACTGTTTGTTGCTGTCGCAGAAGGGTATATTTCAAACGTGCCATTCTGTGGCGGAGCTCCTGAATGAACGGGATTGATGGCTTTGAAGCTGTGTCGAGGGAGTAATTGTACCAGGTGTACCAAACGTACTTATCCATTCTTTCAGGATGGTCTTGGCAACAGTGCTTGCTGAGATGTCCTTGATAGGCACTGCGGTGCGCCATCGTGAGAAGCGGTTCGGCACCGTCAATAGGTATTGGTAATCCTGATACATTGGCATTGGTCCGACCAGGTCGATGTGTATGTGTGAAAACTGTGCGTCAGGATTGTTGAAAGTACCAATAGAAGACTTGGTGTGCCGGTGGACTTTACTCTGTTGCCATTTCAGACACGTAGAGACCCATTCGTGAATGTCTTCACTCATGTTGGGCTAGACGAAGCGTTCCGCAATAAGCCAAGTAAGTTGCACGTTTACACGGGTGTGACAATCCGTGTAGGTGTCAAAATACTTGTCTTCATAATGCCGAAGGGACACAAGGCCTCGGGTTGGCCTGGCTGATGTCACAGTACAGTCTTCCATCGCTGAGAGGTACTGGGAACTCCTGAAGTTTCAAGGTGTTCGTTTTTACCTCTTGTAATGTTGAGTCAGATTTTTGTTCTTTGGCTATTAAATCCTGACTCAGAACGTCGTGTGTCTGCGACTGTGTTGTCCTTCTCTTTGACGTGGCGTATGTCGGCGGAAAACTGTGACAAGTAATCGAGGTGTCGGATTTCCCGGGCCGTGTATTTGTTAGAGTAGGTACTCAATGCTGTTGTTAGAGGCTTGTGGTCTGTGTTAATAGCGAAGTTTCTGCCTTCTAGGAGATGTCTGAAATGTTTGACTGCCAAGTAAGTATATGGTCCGTAACTCTCGTGAAAAGGTGCTGTACCTTCTCTGTGCAGGTGAAAGTTTGGCTGAAAAGAATGCGATAGGTTTGCGTTGAGAGTTGCATTCCTGTTCAACCACTGCTCCTACTCCGGCGTCTGATGCGTCAGTGGTAAGGGTGAGATGCGTTTGTGGGTGGTCCTTAATGTATGACAGTTTGGTGAAGTTCACTAGCGCGGTCTTTGCTACGTTGAATGCACAGAGGGCGTCCGTTTCGAGTGAAATGTTCGTATTCTTCCTCTGTCGTAGATTCGTGAGAGGTTGAAGAATAGTGGAACAGTTTGGGATGAATCTTCTGTAAAAGTTTATCATCCCAATGAAACGTCGCAGCTGTTTTATGGATGTTGGAGTTGGAAAATCCTAGATAGCACTGATTTTCGTTGGTAGAGGGGTTATTCCATCCGCATCGGTGCTGTGTCCGATGAATTCGGTGCTAGGCGCCCCGAAAACACACTTGTCGAGGTTCAGACGTAACCCGTAATGTAAAAGTCGTCTGAACACTTCCCGTAGGTGTTGCTTATGGGATTCCCTGTCCTTCCTGGCTACCAGGATATCGTTTATGTACGCATATACATAGGGAAGTCCGCACAGAACTTCATCCATCAAACGCTGAAAAGTCTGTGCAGCGTTACGTAGACCGAATGGCATTTTTAGAATTCGTATAGGCCAAACGGTGTCGTCACTGCTGTCTTTGGGATGTCTTCCGGAGCTACAGGGATCTGGTGGTAAGCTTTCGTAAGATCTATTTTCGAGAAGATGCGTGAACCCTGCAGTCCGGAAGCGAAATCGTGCATGTGGGGTACTGGATATCGATCAGGAATTGTGGATGCGCTTAGTTTCCTGTAATCGAGTGGCTTACATTTTTTTGCTTGGTCACCATATGTCTGGTGATACCAGCAAATGTCTGTATCGTCGATCCGGTGTTTACTGGGGGTTCGTGGGAGTAGCTGGTGACTGTGCGTCCAGTCCCTTGGCCTCTGTCATCTGGTAACCTTCATCTTCTGGAGTTGTTTTTGAAGATCTGCCATCATTTCTTTCATAGCTCGTAACTCCATGGTCGTTTTTGACTCCACCGATGTTGGTGCTTGTACCGTGTTAATGTTGCTGGAACGCTCGAACACCAAATCGGTGGAATCAGCCAAGTCGTCCCGTGTGGTTGATCGAGACATCGAGGCGATTATTTGGGAGACCGATGATGGCAGTCACTCCATCCTCAAGGTTCGTAGGACGGTCTCGGAGACACGTTTCGAGCCCAATTGACTCTTCAAAAATCGTAAGAGTTGGGCTGATGTCCTGTCTCCTATTGTGATGTTCTGGAGGTCGTCCCTGATTCATTCTTCCTCAGAGCGACTCTTACGTTTAAGTATCAGATCTTTGAGGTAGTCATACGGTATCTGCTCTGGGAGTTCTGTGAAGGCGTCTGTGATCCTGCTTATGACATCTGGTGATAACTTCTGCATTAAGTTGGCCACCTTGATCCGTTGGGACTTCATCCTCAGCATGAGGAAGATGGTTTCGATCTGTTGAAACCAAGTGTGTACCTCAGGGTGGTACGTTGGTAACGCCACCATGACTTTTGTCATCGATGTATCAACCTCACCGCTGCCCTCCATTGCTCAGACTGTACTCACGTTTGGGTAATCACTTGTTGCGGAGCCGATAGGCACGTCGACCCCGAATATAAGGCGATTGCGACGATGAGATGTGGGATTCAGCCTCGGAAGTAAGGTGAATACAACCACGAGATGTGGGATTCAGCTTTGGAAGTAAGGCGAATGCGACCACGAGATGTAGGATTCAGCCTTGAGAGATTCGTTATGAAAAACCCACCGCCTGACCGTCGAAAAAGGCTTATTGATGTTCAGCAGGAGCTGTGACACCGTAACAGGGCTGCCGAAGCGCAAAGTTCATTCTTAAAAAACAGGAGTGGAAGTACAGTTCTTCTTTAGCTAGGAATAGGCTTCGGAAGATAATCCACTTTATTTTGATAGAGTTACTTTTGACAGAGGAGCCCTATTAATGATGTAAATGTCGTTTATTCCCTTTTTTTCTTTTAGTTGTTGCGGCAGGTTTTAAGGTTTTAATGTTTAAGGTTTGAGTGATCCAGTTTGTTTACGTTTTTAGTGGGTCACAATAATATGAAGTAAAAAAAGCATTACCAGTTTGATATTAAAAAGAACTTCAAAGTAGAAAATTGTACTACCTACGCCTAAACAAGGTACGTGACTTTATTTCCGACGAAAACCTTGGGAAATTATTTAAGCAATTGTTTGGGAGAAAAAGGAAAGAAATTTTCTGAGTTATTGATACATATTTGTTGAATAAGCTATCATTGTCGACGAAAAAGTGGAACCTGAGAACCAACTGCCCAACGTCCAAAAAAGAAAGAGATAGTAATCCTAGCATTTGCGAAGTCAAGAAGAGGAGGGGGAAGTAAGGGAGACTTATTTGCCTTACTGTATGTATCGGCTTATGTTTGAAAAAGTAGTCATAATTTGTAAGTAAATATTTTTCTTTCACCTTTTTACCCATAGTAAAAACTTGCATACGGACTTATATACATGAGTCACATTACTTTTTTTTATTTGCAGTAAATAAATTGTTTTTGAAGCTGCATTTGTCTGTAGCCTTTGTTCGATATTTTTTTTATTAGCTACTCTTTTAGACAATAACGATTGTTTTTCTTTTTCAGAAACGTGAAAGACGGTTACATGTCTTTTAGAGCTTTTGGAATTTAAAAAATTTTAAAACCCGTTCATTATGCATATAACGTTTGTAGTAGTCACGGATCTACTTCCTCTCGCGAATCAATGCTCCCCGCCAAGCGATTCGGCCACACGCTAACCAATCAGGGACAGAGTGCATTGATTCCTTCTTCCTCTCTAGAAACTATTTTTCTTGTCCTTTTTGGAAATCACAACAAGTCAAAGAGAACCTAGTTAGCAGCCATGACAGACCTCACTCGCGTCCTCTACTACGGACATTCCCCATGGAACATCTTCACTGAAGAACACGCCGCTACTAGCTTCACACACAGAAGAACCAGCCTTGCGGAAGTCGCACGACCTACTTGCTACAGTGACACACATTTCCTAAAAACTCAAGGACCAACATACTAACCGGCGACACCAAAAATAACCTTTTCTCACACTGATTCGTTTACTTCTGCTACTATAATAATCCTTTCGTTGTTGTGTTTTCAAAGAAGTTTCGTTATTTATTTGTATTGTCAATTAATTTATAGTGTAACGGAAACCAACCATTAAAAACATCAAAAGTTCATTTAATGTTTAACGGGAAAATGTAAGCATTATACATAGTTACTGCTTTAGTGTAAATAAAAGTGAAAAACTGTTGGAGACGAATATTAATAATTCAATAGTTTTTTTATATATGGGAAATTTTAACGATACCCAATATGGATCGTAAGAAAGAATAAGCAACGCGGTAAGACTGTAGCACTATGTGGGTAGGCTGCCAAAGCAGATGATTCCTTTGCCTGTTTTGGCACGAAACCAGACAAAGGATTCTTGGACATGAAATCTCGCCGTATCCGGAAGTGTGAAGGGGACGCGAATGAGAGTTGACGACGCAACCGAGAGGGGGCAGTTGGCGGCTGGCGACCCAGGAGAGGGCAGTTGGCGGCTGGAGACCAGAGAGGGCAGTTGGCGGCTGGAGACCAGAGAGGCGAGGCAGCATGGGATAGGGTCCAGCGAGAGTGAGTCAAGATGAGTCTGATTCCAGTAGCATTGTGGAATTTTTGCTAGTAACCCACGCTAGCGATAGTCCGCACATGCATATAGTGTTGCAATACCTTCCTCTGCTCTTGGTTAAACCCAAGCTTTGTTCGTGTTGTTCGTTTGTCCTTCTATTTTCTCCGTTCCCTCGATCGTATTCTTGTGTAGGTAAAGAAATGTGCGTTACCACCTCGAACCACTAGTTGATCACCGGCCGGCTAAGAAGTGGAATGGTTAGAAGACAGAAAGTTAACGTGTGTGGTGGAGGTGAGGGTGTAGCGTTTTACAAGACGTTTAAGTACATTTATATAAGAAGGACGAAAGAGTTGCTAAAGCATATTCTAATGGCGGTCAATAGTCTTTAAGAGAACCAAGTTAAAATTATAATCCACTTATCTATGGTTGGTGAATGTCCTGTTATCTTACTGTATATTTTCTGGTTGTGTTTAGACTGCTTTAAGAGGGCCGTAGACGTTAGGTTTCGTAGGGCTCAAAACTGTCTTCGGTGTTCTGTTTGTAGAGTTGGGTGGTCTGCTAAAACTTTTTTCTGGTTGTGTTTAGCCACGTCTGTCCTCGTGGAGACCCTAATCTCTTCTAGCCGTGCCGATGTCACTTTTGCGTCTCTCCGTCCCAAGTTACGTGCTCAAGTCCCTTCTGTCCTGTCTTCACCCTTTACCCTCGGCCTCTTTACATCCGGGTACACAGCCGTCTTGAGGATAACTCGTAATTTTCTTATATTTTCCCAACACACAGAAACATATGCAATGCTGTACTCATTGCATATTCCTTACATTAGTATATTACATAAATCAATTCTTTTATTAACAATTATTACAGCAGGTTAAGTGATCACTGCAAAAAAAAAACAAAAAAAACCCTTGTTACCCTCAATATGTTAGATTAACCATATCAATTAGTGGTTACTTGACTATTAACTCTTTTCGATTTGGTTAAGTAGTTATGTTAGACTAAAACTCAGGTAAAATTCTTCGGTGGGTTGGGTTTTCCAATGGATTGTTTGTAAACAGTTTTGTGTCTTATAAAGGAGCAACCCTAACAGGTACTACCCCTCCGTGTTAATTAAGTGGTGACTCCACATTCCCCAAATCCAACTAATGAGACGTCATCACTAGATTCAGTTTAAAGTCTTAACCAGGACTGGTGGCCTAAATTTTGACTAGTAGTGGTTGTAGTTTAAAGTCGTACCCAGGACTAGAGTAGCCTTAATACACAAAGTCCTTGCTACATTTCTTCTTGATCTTCCTCTTAGTGTTCTTCGAGATGTATGAGAACTAGTCTTCTGCAATTTAATTGGGCTTTCTGGCATGGGACACCTTTTAACATTGGGTGTCAAAGAAAGTTCCATAGGAAACAGGTGCTTATATTATGATTCTCACAAGACGCATCTCCTCTTGTTATCCGCGCAGAACGTATATTACTATCGTTTCCTAGGAAAAGTTCAGTTACTCTGGTCTGGTTTTCGCAGTATTCTTAATCAACACCACATCGTTTAAAAGAAGTTAGCGACCTTATTCGAGGGTGACCCGAAGGCTCTCTTTTAAATTACTACACAGAAGTGTAGGGAAAGGCGTTACTTCATTCCCTGGATTGCTTCCCTTTAACCTTGATCTTTACCTTATAATGCCAAGTGTAAAGCAAGGCGGTATCAAGTGCCATATATAGTATGACTTGACCTGGGATTGAACCCCGGTCTCCCAGACCATTGGTGAACACTCTACTCATTACAACAATGGCCTGGTTTTAAAGTTGGTGACCTTAGTCGAGGGTGACCCGAAAGCTCCCTTTTCAATAGCTACTACACCGAGGTGTAGGGGAGAGTGCTACTCCATTCCCAGGATTGCTTCACTTTACCCTGATCCTCATCTTATAGTGCCGAGTGCTTATCAAGGCGGTATCAAGTATCATTTCAGAGAGAGCATCTAATAATTGGGACCAGGGGCAGAGACGGGACTAGTGCTACTCGTGCCCGGCACGACCAATAACTCGGTCAATGTTATTCAAAATGGATTAAAAATCATCCATTAATTTCAAGCCAACATACTTAATCTGATCTCAATTAAATTACGTATCTATTCAAGTTTCGATAACTAAGTAGCCAAAAGTTCATAAATATATTTGGGAATAATACAACGATGCTGTTTTGAACAGATGGTCTTTGTCCGGCCACCGTCAGATTCATTGAACATCCCATAAAATCGGCTATAATGTTGAACGCCCGATCCGTGCCCGGCACTAGACCCTTATAATAACAGTAATGTTAGAGAAATACGCTTTTGGCTGTAGCCAATAGCAAGAGCAACCCTAACACTGTGCTCAAAAATCTTAGCACGTTGTGACTGCTGATAGATGTATTGGGAAGAGGGAGAGAGACCGAGAGAGAGAGAGGGGGGGGAGAGAAGAGGGATAGCAGATTAGAGCCGTCGCCGACGTCATCATCATCGCTATGGTAAATGTTGGTTAAACGGCGTGTTTTAATTCGTTTTTTCACTAACAGATGTCTATTTCTTTAATGAATGTTGCATATATTACATTCTGTAACTAAAATTTGTTTATTTGAATACATTTTCAACAAATAATCTTTGTTTTAAGCGAAATTGAAACTACTAGCTGTGTCTGTGTATATTGTCATCAGTTTCTTTATTCTAATAAACATATTTTTTCTCGTCATAGTAATGAACATCTTCTCTTTTCTTCTATACTTTTGAAAGGAAAAAAAATTATCTTATCTACTGTATTAACAAGACTACAAATTATATAGTATCTTGATTGTTTACAAAAAAAAACACCATGCAAGGTACGTTTGTCAATCTGTGATATACAATGGAGAATCACGCAATAGCAACTATGATGACTTACTTTGGATCCACGGACCACGGGTTGGGAACTGAAGTTGACAGAGGGCGGGCATGAGTAGCAAAAATAGGCTAGAGTCGCCACTGATTGGGACCTGGATGTAAGTTCCATGCCAGGACATCCACCAGAAACCGTTTTCACGAAAATGTCTCCATTAACATTTGGATGTAAAAAAGGCATTAGGTTTCAATGTTAGTACCTCAGTATCAGCCACACTTCAATATATTAGAGGCCTGGAGTTTATGGCCCTTTGAATGTCAGAGATCATGGTAAGAAGTTGGAAGTAATCGGATTTAGTTCTGCCCAATGTCTTAAAGAGACAGGTCTTTGTGGTTTTTTATCATTCTTTCCCATACGCTTCCCATTCATGGGGAGTATAAATGTATTTTTTATGTGATTGTGTGGCTTATAAAATTGTTTCTGAACTTATTACTGTCCAAATGATGTTCTATTATATCTTTGCCCTGTGCGTTGTCAAAAGATCTTGCATTATCACTGTAAATGTAGGAAGGTATTTCGTATGAGTTATAGAACCTTGTATGAATGCTTTGATGATCATGTCTCGTACATTCTCTATGTGCATGCTTCTTAGTGCCAGACAATTGTTGCTCAGTCGGCTGGGACTGTAGAATATACCGACTGCTTCTCTGCAGAGGGATAAGACCCCCCCCCCCAAAGTGTCCTGGATATGACAGTAAACAATCTAATGGTGAGGTTCCAGTGATGGTAGGGCTTTGGGGAATGTGGAGTACCCCTTCATTACCATCTCTCCCAGGTCCACTGGCCCGGAGTGATTGCACCTGATAAGGGTTCTACCTATGGGTTAAATAGAACTAAACCGTGGTTTCTTGACTTTACTGTTTTTTTGCATTTAAACTGCGTACTTATGCTAAACTGAATTGCTTGAAATTGAACTGTTTTGACCTCTAAACTGTGTACTTATGCTAAACGAAATTATCTGAAATTAACTGTTTAGACATTTAACTCTGTATATTGCCAAGTCGGATGGGGTTGTAGAATACACCGACTGCACTTCTGCAGAGGGGTACAACCACCAAAATGAGTGTTCTGGATATGACACTAAACAATCTGATGGTGAGGTTCCAATGATGCTGGAGCTTTGGGGAATGCGGAGAACCCCTTCATTGCTATTGCTCCCAGGTCCATTCTGGCCGGGAATGATAGTACCTGATAGGGCTCTATCTATGGGTTAGATAGAACTAAACTGCATACTTATGCTTAACTTAATTGTTTGAAATGGAACTGTTTTTTTACATTGAAACTGTACTTACACTAAACTGAATTGTTTCATGACACCAACAGGTATCGTTGGTATGTCGTTCTCTGGAGAATGAGTTCGACCTACTTCGTCTTCTGCGCTGTGAGGAGGTTCTGTCAGGGCGGGAACATTGGAATGCTTGGAACTTCACCAGACTTTGAACCTGCAGAGATAAATTTGCCATACCCTGCAGCAGCTCAATTAACCTGTCTGGCGTGATTGTTTCTGTAGTGGGTTCAAGTTCGTTGTTTTCTATTTTTTACGTGGTGTAATTTTTTGTGCTATTTTTTAGATGAGAGCTGTTTAAATGGTCGGTTATTATTTGTGGTTGCTGTGTTCTCTCAGGTTACAATTCACCAATTTGTGGGGAACTAAGTACCTTCCGTAGTTTAAGGGAGTAACTTTCATGTTTAGTTTCCACAAATGCAACACAAATTTTACAAGCACGTAAACAAATGGAATGTGACAACAACAAATATTAAGAAACAAGCAATTTAATAATCATGAGAAACAGGATAAAAATACTTAAAATACAATGTTCATTTTATGTGCGTGTGTGTATGTAGAAAATACAGCAATGGCCAGTTCAATAAAATGATTTGTTCGCCCGTGTGTGCGTGTGTACATATTGGGAAAATCTATTGAATCAATGTGTCCATAGTTGGCCGTAGTAAAGAGAATAAAAAGTGACTTTACTTACATACATGTGTATGCGTGTGTCTATATGTGCGAGGGACAGTAAGTATGGGTCTTTTGTCTATACGTGCATTTTTCATGATCTTTGGCAGCAACATGTCACGTCCCGGTAGTCGGCAAAAGAATGTCGCATGCCTCTTCGCTCTGTGTCCTGTGTGCGATGCCTTCTGCTGTCTGTCCTTGACTGTAGTACCCTAATTAATTAAATTCTTTGTTATTAATACTTTTGGGGGTAACTAAAGTGAATCAAAAATAGGAATTTGTTAGGTTTTATTGCGGGTCCTAAAATTCAAGCGTGCCGACATTTCTTGACCAATCAGATTCCAATAATTACCTATTTATTTTGGAGGCTAAATATTTTTCTACTAATTAGTTTCTGAGCCGAATTTTTTAGAATGTTCTAATTGTATGTTTTTAGCTGATTGGTTGATAAATATAAAACTTATGTATATATGTAACTTCAATTTTGATCCGAAATTTCTAGAATGTTCTTATATATGTTTTGGGGATTGATTATTTTAAGGCTAAAAAATGTGTATTCTAAGTTACGTCGTATTATTTCCCTGGGGTGTGGAATATATATAATGGGGAGTGGTGTAGAGAATTAAAAAATAATAGAAAAACTAAAATAAATTAAAAGTAAATATTAGAAATATGCACAAAATCCTAGAGGCCCCTGACAGGAAGAGGGGCGACATATGTGCGAAGAAAAGGAACTGTTCCGACAAAGGAAGGAATCTTGCTTTCAGCAGTGACCAGCGGAGTAACAACACCTAAATCTTTCTTGCTATTGGTGGAATGCGCCATGCGTCCGTTTCTAGACGACGCGTGGGCTAACCTTTCCACTAGTAGCAGTCGACTCTTTTACAGACGACCCACGACTAAAAGCACTGAATAATGAACTCGTTACAATCACAATTAAGACACCATACAACGGACCTAATGACTACAACTGAAAACACCGGGTGAAGACATATCTCTCAAAAGCGTCTAACACGTTGTTAACGCTTTAAATACTAAATTTGGACATATATACACACGAATGACTTGCACATTTTAACACCTAACCTGGGAGATTCAACCATTTCATTTGTATTCAGGAAGAATTTCCCACCCACTGAATGGTTGTTGAACCCAGAAATAAAGGTAAAATATAAAAGGTATCTCCGTTTCCTATCTTTTACTATCTTTTTCTTTCCAATAATTCCTTTATAGCCTTCATATCCAAGAAGTTAAACCAGCAAGATAACGTGAGGTAAAAATAGAATAACCCAGAATGGAATTAAATAGCAAACAATATCATAAATTACTTTTAAAGGAGTCAAATGGCTTCACAAACAATATCATAAATTACTTTTAAAGGAGTCAAATGGCTTCAAAACGGATTCAGGTTAGCAATTGGCTGAAAATAGCCATTTCATTTATTACTATATTCTGTTGTTTTCAAGCAAATAAGATCAAAGTATCTATGTTAAGTTAATGTATCTTCTTTTCAAATCATTTTAATAAAACAATAGGAATAAACAACGTATTAAACTTACTTAGAAAATACTAAGCATATCCACTCCAAGACAGCAGAGTTCAAAATCATCATGATATCGCGCTGGTAGCACGGATATCCCTGACCCTCCCTCGCCACTCCTCCCTATCGTTCATCGCCCTAGGTAGGTCTTCAGGACAACATCACGTATCCTCTCATAGCTGTTGAATGTATGTTCGTGCTGGTCGTCCTGCTTTTGCACGGCCATGTGTGGGGGTCCATAAGAGTACATCTCTTATGAGTTCGTCCCTGCTTCTATAGCAGTGTCCTGCATATCTGGTTCGTCTAACTTGAACAGTTTTCGTGATAGGGGGCAGGTGGCCGTACAGTTGGTGTCTTGTGGGGTGTTGCCGCCAGGACTTGTTTAAGATTGCACGTAGCATTCTTGTGTAATTGCCGTCTAGCTTCTTCTCCAGCCGTTTTGTTAGCGTCCATGTAGTACAGCCATGTAGCAGTATCGATGTGACCGCTGCCTGGAAGAAACTGCGTTTCATTTTATCGGTTAGGTTTGATTTCCATATAATCGATAGCCTATTGATAGCTGTCCATGCTTTCGCTAACCTCGTTTCGATGTCCTTTTCGGTTGATTCGACGCTGCTTCCTAGGTAAGAGAATTTCTCTACTAGTTTAAGAAGGGTTCCTTCTAGAGTGGAGATGTCCCCCGTTTGATTATAGCACATATATTCCGTTTTGTGTGCATTAACATAGAGGCCTATGCTTGCTGCTGCTCGTTCCAAACTATGCAGTAGTGTTTCGGCTTGGTCAGGTGTATTTGCCAGTATCGCTATGTCATCGGCCTAGTCGGCGTCGGTAATTGTTGTTGCGGGGTACCTTCTGCTTCTTTTCTTCGTCAGTTCGAAGCCATTCTCTTTGATTTTGTCAATCGATGTTCTAAGTACGTAGTCTAGACAAATGAGAAAGTGGTACGGAGCCAGCGTGTCCCCTTGTAGTACTCCTACTACAATGTCGAAGTATTCTGTGTCTCCATCTGGTGATCGTACTTTTACTTTAGTGTTTCTATAGAGAATCGTTATTGCTGCTACGGTTTCTTTAGGTATGCCGTACGCTAGTAGGATTTGTTCCATCTTTCCTCTGTGAATGGAATCGAAAGCCTTGGTAAAGTCAACAAAAATTAATGTCGCTTGTAGGTTTTTTGCCCGTACACCTTCAAGGATTCTACGGATGGTTAATATTTGTGAGGTCGTGGATCTATTTCTTCGGAAGCCATTTTGGGTTTTCTAAGTATGTTGTCGATTTTGGGTTCTATGCGGTTTCGTAGTTGGGCATTGTAGATTTTGGCTGCTATGGATGTAAGTGTTATGCCTCGGTAGTTTTTGGCTAATCCGAGGTCCCCCTTTTTAGGGAAGGGGAGTATGCATCCCTTCATCCATCTATCTATCGGATTTTGATTGTATACTGCGTTGTAGTGTCGGAGCGGTATGTCGTCGAATTGTCTGGTCTTCCATACTTCCGGGGGAATTTCGTCCAGCCCTGCAGCTTTCCTATTTTTAATTTTTCTGAGAACCGAGTCGAGTTCTTCTTGTGTGAACGGTCCTAGTTTAATGTCTAATTGTTTGCTAATTATTCTGGTGATTGGTTCATGTGTTATTTTCGGTGGGTTTCCTAGTAAGTTTTCGAAGTGCTGTTTCCACAGTTTTATTCTTTCTTGTTGGTTTGCTGCTTTCAGTTTTGCTTTGGCTGTGTTATTTCTTCTACTCACTTCGTTTATTGTTTGCCAGGCTATCCTAGATTGTCTATCTTCCACCGAGTTTCTAATCTTATCTATCTGATTTTGAATGTATTCTGTCTGTTCCTTTATATATATGCCTGCTAATTGATATTGTGCCGTTTTTAGTTTTAAGGCATTTGTGTTTGTTGGGTTTTTTCGATAGTTTTTGGAGGCTGTTTTCAAGAGTGCACGTTTTTCTCTCACCGCTAAAGTTTCCCATGGGACTCTATATTTAGTTTTGAGTTTTGTTGGAATGCATTTCGCTGCTGCCTCGAGGTGTGCATTGACGAAATTTTCATATTCGTCGTTTGGTGTACTTTTTTCCGTCTTTTCTTGTAGTGTTTCGAATCTGTTTCTTAATTCTAATACGTATTTATCTCTTATATCTCTGTTGTTCAATAGGACCCAGTCATAGTGTTTGGTGGTCGCTGTTCGTTTGGCGTTTTTTCGTAGGCTTAACCGTATTTTCGCCGTGACTATTTGGTGATCGGTGGACACACCCTCAAAAGAGGAGTATGCCTCGCAATTCATTTCACTATTTTTCCATTTCTTGTTTATAAGGACGTAGTCTATCTGAGCTTTAGTATTGTTTGCGTTCGTGTATGTCCATAGTTTGCCCTCCCTTTTTTGGTAGTTTGTATTGAGGCATGGTAATCTATTTTCTATCATGAAATCTGTAAGATGTTGCCCATTCCTATTTGACGTGTTGTGGAGGCTGTATTTGTTGTTTCTGTTTTTCCCGATTTGGGCATTCATGTCTCCGCCAATGACTAACATGTTGTGTTTTGGGATGCTACGCACTAATGAGGATAACTCATCGTAGAAGGTGACTATTTCAGTTTTTTCACTAACATTGGTGGGGATGTAGCATGAGATGATTGTTGCTCTGGGGTTGCCGTTAAAAGTAGCTGCCATCATTCTATGTTGTATTTTCTCAACGCTATTTAGCGGTTTTAATGCTCTAGGTCCTATAAGTAATCCTACCCCTCCTACTGCGGCGTTGACAGAGTTTTTCCATGCGGATACAGTGACGAGCGACCACCCATTGCCAGTTTCGTGATATTTGATATCTTCGGTGTGTGTGTATCTGTGTTCTTGTCTGCATATTATGTCAATCTTATGTTCTTCGGCCAATGCGATTAGCTCTGGTAGTCGTCCTATTCTATTTAAGGTTCTTACATTAAATGCGGCTATTTGTAGTGTTTGCTTGCATTTTAGTAGTTTTGATTGTTTGAGCTCTGTAGCCGATTTTTCGAACACTGAGGCCAGGGCTCCAACCTCAGCAGGACGCGCCCCTTTTTTACCCGCACGAAGAGCGATGCGGTTTGTGTATGTGGTTTGAGTGTGGGTCATGGTTATCCTTCGATGGCTGTTTTATTCTCTTCTATAGAAGCCACTCTTATAGAGGAGCAGCAGTAGTTCCCCGATCGAACTATCGATCCTGAGTGTAAAGTCGTCAAACTCACGTCCAGGACCCGTTTAGGTATTGAGTTTGGTCGTACATGGGTTTATTCAAATACCTTTACGTATATCATGCTGCTTCCCATGTGTACGTGAAAAAAAAAATGGGGTTGGGTAATTTTGATTTAAGTTTTCTTAAGTTTTAACTTAGTTAAAGTCCAAGATTAAGGTACTTTCGTCAGACTTTCACTGGTACTGAATTTTTTTGGGGGCGGTATTGGGACATTTTCTTAGGCTTTTTAGTTTTTTCCTCTTTTTTTTTTCTATACTACCGTCGGGAACCTTGTAGGCTTCAGGAATTATAGAGCTTTTACAAATGTCTTTTTTTTTGGTGTTTTTGGCTTTTACTTTTTCTTCTTAAACTACTGTTAGGGCTTTCTTTAAGAATTTTAAATTATATTATAGAAGTGATTCAAAAACATTTTGCCGTGTTCGCTGACATTTGGACAGAGTCTTAAAATCAATTTGGGTTTATAGTAGAGTAAGCGTGTCTTTACATTTTAAACGCATAGTTTAAGCATTATTTTACAAACAAAAATACAGCATAACATTTTGTAAAATTCAGCATTTTAAATTAATAGGACTTAAAGACATACTGACCAATATTGATACATTCCTTCCTCTGTTGGCACGTGAGTTCAAATGCTTCTTCTTCCTTTTAACGTTTATTTACTACTGAATTTTAGGTAGTTTTGGAGACGGTCTACTGTTCTACTCGGGGGGGGGATATTAATTTCATCATTTTCTTTTTATCTTTTTCCTTTCTCTTTTTTTGGGGGGGGGCTTGTGGTAGCATTAGGTGTTTTAGGCTTTTACTTTTTCTTCTAAACTACTGTTAGGGCTTTTTTTAAAGAATTTCTAAATCATATAGAAGAGATTCAAAAACATTTTGCCGTGTTCGCTGACATTTGGACAGAGTCTTAAAATCAATTTGGGTTTATAGTAGAGTAAGCGTGTCTTTACATTTTAAACGCATAGTTTAAGCATTATTTTACAAACAAAAATACAGCATAACATTTTGTAAAATTCAGCATTTTAAATTAATAGGACTTAAAGACATACTGACCAATATTGATACATTTCTTCCTCTGTTGGCTCGTGAGTTAAAAAAAAAAGAGTTCAAAAACTGGTTACTAATATATCGTCTTTTACGATATTATCATTTAAAAATGAATGAATAATCTAATATAAAATGCTAAGACAATTTAATGTAACTCCAAATTAAAATTGAACCTGGTTAAGAGAAGTTAACACTATTGAACTTTATTAGAACCTAAAAACCTAAGTTAGCGTAAAATAGAATGCCTATAAGGATGCAAAGAAGCATAAATAGGTACTGCAATGAATTAAAAAAAATAATTGTGGACTTTAAGTCAGTTGAAACTTCTGACGTAGAACTCAGCCGCTGGCTGCTGTATCTCGTCTCTCTGGTGGTTTTGGCCGAAATAAAATCACTCGGGCCCCCTTCGTTGAGCTGAAGGAACCGCCACTATTCACTATGTTGTGAATTTTCGATCCGAACAGTGGTGTTGCTCCTTCAGGACGGTCCGATTGTGAGGGTTAAACTGGTTGGGTTTCACGCTGAAAGGAATCGCTATTTACGAAGAAAAGAGTTCTTGTCGCAATCACAAGGACACACAAAGAAACAAGCAACACTTTAGATTCCTGTAAAATAAAACCTTTACTGTCTTTATATCACCACTAAAGAAATTGCATAAATTGCTTATGGTACAAAAAGGTTACATAAAATTCATTCGTTTGATCGGAAGTCACAGAGAGAAAAAAGATGAATTCAGTCTGATATAAACCCAGACGATATAAGGGAGACAACTACGAATCTTCATTACAGGCACATTGACTAGTTAGCGGTTTGCTTTCTCGGCTTTGTTGAAAAAAATTATCTGGAGTCGCAAAATTCTATTTTCATCTTTTGGTTTTGATTGGACCAGCAAGATTCAACAAGCCGTTTTCGGTGTCTCTCTTTGACCGCTGAAATGTCTGTCTTCGCCGTTCTGCTTCGGACTCTGCTTATATGGAATAAAACAGAAAAAGGACAATTTTTAGCCCCGCCCATCAATTATAAGATGTAAATTGCTTTGACCATCGTGCATTTTTGCCTAATCTCCGAACCTCTGCGGGGGACAGCTTCTCAAGTGGTACTAAAAATGAATTTGGATTCCCTGCCGAGTTTTCCATAGACACTATCCACTTGAGTCAGGCAAAACCTACTTATCTTGTCTCAGACCTTGGGTCTGGATTTCGTTCTCAGACCACCCAAAATCCTATTCACCATTTATCATAAGCTTTAATCAACGAATCCATCCATCAACTACTTTGAACTACCACACCCACTCAACAAACTCAACCCCAGAAACGCTATTAAAAAAAAAAAAAAAAGGAAATTCCTTTTCTTTCTCTGTATTAAAAAAAACTTATTTCTGGATTTACCCTTCTATCCAATTAATTAGTAAATTCATTTCAATCTCTTAGAACTGTTAATTAATAAACCCACCTTGGGGAGGACTTTTTCTCTCTGTCACAATTTAACGACAGAAGGGGGAAAAGAGGAGCAGGAGGGGAATTATTTTCGATAGCTATGGGAAGCAGCGTGGTAGACGTTCAGGCGAGGGGATCAACCCTCTGACGACTCAACGCTATGCCTAACCAGGTCCTGGGCATATGTTTCCTATGATTTCACGGCCAGGATCAAATAGTTACATTGGGGAACTACTGCTGCTCATCTATAAGGTTGGCTTCTGGAGATGTGAATAAAAACAGCCATCAAAAGATAACCATGACACATACCCAAACCACCTGTCCAAACTGCATCGCTCTTTGCGCAGGGAAAAAGGGGGCGCGTCCTGCTGAGGGTGGAGCTTTGGCCTCAGTGTTCGAAAAATCAGCTACAGATCTCAAACAGAAATTACTAAAATGCAAATGCATGATACAAATAGTGACATTCAACGTTAGAAACTTAAATAGAATAGGACGACTACCAGAGCTGACTGTATATGTAACACTATATGGGTGGCCCGCCAAGCAGACGATTCCTTTGTCTGTTTTGACGCGAAACCAGACAAAGGGTTTTTGGACCTGAAATCTCACCGTATCCGGAAGTGGTAAGGGGACACGAAAGAGAGTTGGTTGGAGAAAGGAGCTGGCAGGCAGCTGGCGACGGGACAGCAGAGAGAGTTGGCGTGGAACCACGGACAGATGCGGTCGACTCCGGAGACAGTAGCAGACAAGATGGGGTCCAGCGAAGAAGATTGAGTCAAGAGATGTCGGCATTCCAGTTGCTTTGTGGAATTTTCGCTAGTAACCCACGCTAGCGTTAGTCTGCACATGCATGTAGTGTTGCATATTCTCCTTCTGCTCTGAATCAACCCCAAGCATTGTTCGTGTTTGTTCGTTTGTTTTATTTTCTCCTGTCCCCCCGATCGTATTCTTGTAGCGGTAAAGAAATGTGCGTTACCCCCCTCGGAGCACTAGTTGATCTCCGGCCGGCCAAGAAGTCATGGTTAGAAGATTGATGTAAAGCGTGTGGTGGCGAGGGCGGTAACGTTACATATCAGCCATAGATCATAACATAAACATAATATGCATTCAAGAACATAGATACACCCATAGCAAGGATATTAAATATCACGATACTGGCAATGGATGGAAGCTAGCCACTGCATCAAAAAGGGGAATGCCGACGGGGCCGAAGGTATTTTTGGCCTTGCCGGACGCGTGTGGGCTTCGGCCCTGCGACCGGGCCCACCTTAAAAACGGCCTTGTGCCATATTCGTGCGTTGGTGGGACGCAACGATAAATACAGAGGTCCCCGCGGACTTTTTTTCCTCTCCAGTTGTTGGGTTGCATTCGGTAGGCCGTTTTATCTCTGGACGGTTCTGCCGGATGTGCCTCGGCACTGGAGAGTTCCTCCGGCCTCAGGGGGCCATCCCCCCAGGCTTATACCCATTTCGGGGGGGGGTTATTGCCTGGAACCCCAAAAAGGGGAATGCCGACGGGGCCGAAGGTATTTTTGGCCTTGCCGGACGCGTGTGGGCTTCGGCCCTGCGACCGGGCCCACCTTAAAAACGGCCTTGTGCCATATTCGTGCGTTGGTGGGACGCAACGATAAATACAGAGGTTCCAACGGACGCTCTAGGGTGTTTGTGTGTGGCCTTTCCTCTCCAGTTCTTGGGTTGCATTCGGTAGGCCATCTTACCTCTGGGCGGTTCTGCCGGATGTGCCTCGGCACTGGAGATTTCCTCCAGCCTCAGGGGGCCATCCCCCCAGGCTTATACCCCCTTCGGGGGGTTGGGTTTATTGCCTGGCGCCTCAGGCGCCCCAAAAAGGGGAATGCCGATGGGGCCGAGGGTATTTTTGGCCTTGCCGGACACGTGTGGGCTTCGGCTCTGCGACCGGGCCCACCTTAAAAACGGCCTTGTGCCATATTCGTGTGTTGGTGGGACGCAACGATAAATACAGAGGTTCCCACGGACGCTCTAGGGTGTTTGTGTGTGGCCTTTCCTCTCCAGTTCTTGGGTTGCATTCGGTAGGCCATCTTACCTCTGGGTGGTTCTGCCAGGTGTGCCTCGGCACTGGAGATTTTCTCCGGCCTCAGGGGGCCATCCCCCCAGGCTTATACCCCTTTCGGGGGGGTTGGGTTTATTGCCTGGCGCCTCAGGCGCCCCAAAAGAGGAATGCCGACGGAGCCGAAGATATTTTTGGCCTTGCCGGATGCATGTGGGCTTCGGCCCTGCGACCGGGCCCACCTTAAAAATGGCCTTGTGCCATATTCGTGCATTGGTGGGATGCAACGATAAATAACAGAGGTCTTCGCAGACTTTCTCGAAATCTATGTGTGGCACTAGACCTTGCTGTCTAGTTCAAGCCATAACCCGGCATATGTGCCCGGACCCACATTTGGGTTTGTGAAACTGCTTGCCTCATCAGGCTCACATTGCACTAAGTGAGCCGATGAGCGGCATAGACCAGCAGGGTTCAAGTCTTGGCTCGTTCCCAACCTTCCCCTCCCCTTTATTCCCACTTAAATCAGCCGCCAGGCTTTTGACCATGTGTCGTGTCTAGTTGGAGGCAGCAACAAATAAACAGAGGTCTTCACGGACGCTCTTTTAGGGTGTTTGTGTAGCCTTTCTTCTCCAGTTGTTGGGTCACATTCGGTAGGCCATCTGATAGGCTGTGGAAAAAATATGATTGGTTGAAAAATAGACTTTTTTTTATAACTGAGATTTTCTGGGGATTTTCGATAGACTATGTGCGGAGCCTATGCACAGAGGGCATGATTTTCTCAGTTTGACACTGACCATTGTTGGATCAACATCCGGTTGCTGTTATTTTCTTCTACAGTGTCAATGTCTGTGGGTCTGTGTTTTATGTGTTTTAGTAGTTAGGTGTGTGAAGGGTTAAGCGGATGAATCAGTAGAGATTTGATGTATTTTACTATAACAATAATCATTCAACAGACATTTAAGAAATGACTAATTGAATAATATCAACTGACTTCTTGCTTTGTTCTAAGTTTTTTAAACTTCTTTAGCTCATCCAAAACCTTTTCACTATTTTATATCTACGGAATATAGAACTTTCATTATTTTAAGTACAAGACTTTTCCTTGTTATTATGCTATTTTGACATTTGTCTTCTTGTCTTTAGGCAGAAGATGAACAAAAACAAAAAACAAACACGAGCCGAGCCTGGAGATTTTGATTTGCAGCAGTAACTCTTCCATTAAACCAGAGGGAGAATCATTGGTTAAGAGAGACCAGGGCTATTTTTGGCCTTGCTCATGCATACACATATAAGCCGCCTCATTATACTGAGCATGTGACACATACTATTATAAAAGAGATGCAATTAAATACGGACATGTGACCAACTACCAATCTGGATGAGAGAGTTTAACATTCTAAAGAAACTTGTTCTTTCACATATGTTGAAAATTTTATTTGAACAGCAACACATTGTGATAGTAACAGCAGTTTTATAACTTCAACTTATAGTTGGTTGGTAGTTTGGGTTTTATGGCATATCAACCTTTGTAGGTTATTTAATGCCAAATCCATTTTTATACAAATAGTCAGTTGTATTTCAAATAATTCAGTCTAGCATGAGTACACAGTTTAATTGTCAAGAACATTTTTATTTGAAACTATCTAGGCAAGCAGTTCGAATTTAAACAATTCAGTTTAGTATAAGTACAGATTTTCTTTACACACAGTTAAATATCAAAACAGTTCTCCGTTAAACAATTCAGTTTAGAGTAAATACAGTTTCAATGTCAAAAACAGTTCTATTTCAAATAATTCAGTTTAGCATAAGCATGCAGTTTATATGTAAGTATGGTTTAATTGTCAAAAACATTCCTATTTCAAGCTATTTAGTTTAGCATAAGTATGCCATTCTATTTAACCCATACATAGGTTCCTATCAGGTGCTACCATGCCGGGCCAGAGTGCTCTGTATTCCCCAAAGGCATAATGTAAACTTCCATTTAGGTTTTGAATTTTCATTTTTATGAATGAATTTCAAAGTAAACAAAATTTTTGTGAATTAAATTTTGTAGGCCTTGAAGAAATTGTTTTTTAGTTTGTGGAATTCTCCAGTAACTCTAGGTAGGAACCTGTTGAGCAAAGGACTGGGGCATGGTCATAAAGAATCCAGGCAAAATGTATTGCTGGAATGACCAGGGTCACGAGGTTTGTGACCAGGATTGGGGACCAGAGTATGGTCCTTTTATGGTTTTGAAATTCTCCAAGGAATTGTAGAGGGCCCTATCGTGTTTGTGGAGGATGAGAGATGCATCTGTATTGTATTTTGATACATGCATGTCGGGAAAGCCAACTGTGCAAAGAATAGTATGAAATAAATTTAGATAATGATCAGCCTGAGCAAGTTTTACATAGATGAACGGTCGGCTTCTAATTAAGATTGTATAATTTTTGCTGTTGTTCAAGTAATTTTTTTTTGTATTTTTTTCAACATGGATCTTTTTCAAACATTGCTGGTTCAATGCTAGTTGAATCTGTTTTCAAGGTGTCAGAAGGTAAAAATTAAACCATTTCATTTTTTGTTTTTGGAATTAACAAATCCATTCGTTTCATATGTATCAATGCCAATGTCAGATACTTCCTGTTTTCTGGGTTGTGTTTTTCTTCATAACACTTTAACATAGTAAAAGCACGATCCCGAATTAGACTTTCATTGTTTTCAATTTCCTGAAGCTCTGCTTCTTTAAAATTGAGCATACGGGCTAAAAATTTCCAATCCTTACCAATGTTTAGAGCAATAGTGATGTCATTTGCAGCTTCCTTTGATTCCATTATTTCTGAAAAAAGTTAAAAACATCAATATTATTTATTTTATTTATTTAATTACAATGAGAACTGTTAAGCAGTCTTTCATAATGTTTGATCATTATTATTATCATCACAATATTTGATCATTATTATCACCTGAATTACAACAAATGCCAACATCATAATTATATTATCTTAAGATTTTAATTAATGCAAACGTGTGTATGTGTGTGTGTGTGTGTGTATGTGCACAATGCGTAAAAATAATAATAATAACAATTTAAAACTAAAAAGTATACAAAATTCTAGAATTAGATGATGACTTCTTCACAAAATTTGTGCTCTCAAACAGACAATGTTGAAATGCATAAGCTAATATATAAAGGATAAATAAACAAATCATCTAAATTTGCAAACACTATCCTTCTTCCATTTCTTATTTTTATTTATATATATATATATATATATATATATATATATATATATATATATGTACACAGAGGGTGCAATAAGGTAAATTGTTGCTATTTTAAGTTACAAGTTTCACACTTAGTTTCATGTTTTGTCTACTGTGCAGTAAACTAGAGTCAGTTAGGCACTGTCTGTGAGGAAAGCAGAACCATGATACCATTTACTCCTCCAGAAATCAGGAAATTGCATGCTGTTCTACATGGTATTCACAATGGAAGCTCCAATACAAAGATTTCACAATGTTTGGATGTCAATCTGAGTACATTGCAGAGTATTTGAAAACAGTTGTTTACAAAAAGGTACTGCAGCTTGGAAGCCTCACTCAGATCATCTAATAAGAAAATACCTTCAAATTTGTTGGTGTGACCCAGGACATGATTAACAACAACCCCAGTCAGACAATCAGGTATATAGCTAGGAACATAGGAGTGTCTGAGTTGCTTATCAAGCAGACAGAGCATAAAGACATTCAATATTTCTCATAGAAGATGAGAAAGAGACAATTTTTATTACAGGTCAATAACTGAGACAAGAGGAAAGACCATGTTGCAAAGTTTATGAATAAACTTAAGCTTCCCCTCTAACTGAACATACTTAGGTTTTTCTCTGGTGATGAACTCAGAATTACCGTTTGCTGGCTCTGTCCACACAAGATGTACCAATATAAGATGAAATCCAAACATACTGTCTATATCATGGTGTTTGAAGTGGTCACTAGCAATGGTGACATTATTTCTCCATTTATCTGCCTACATGGCCTCAGACTTAACACAGACGCACATGTCAAGTGCCTGAAAGAGCTAGAGCTTCCCTGGATAAAAGGGGTGGCTGTTGGAAGACTGGGAATCAGAATCTGTGCTATGCCACACAAGCAGAAAAACCTCGTGTTACCTGACAGAAAATTTCTACAACCACGTCACATCAACGAACTCGCCAGATTGCAATTCCATTGGTTATTATATGTGAAGCATGGTTAAGTGAGAGACCAACAAAACTCAAAGCAGAATCATAGATGAACTGAAGACATTTACCCATAAAGTAAATATTTCTGATAAAGCAAGATGTCAGTGCTATTTTCATTCTTGCATAATTTAGATGACACATTACACATCATAATATATATATATATATATATATATATATATATGTGTGTGTGTGTGTGTGTGTGTGTGTGTGTGAGTGTCTATTCCTGTATATATTTCATTTGCTTCTTTGTTTTTAATTTTTTATTAAGTAAAGACCAGATCATTTGTTTTTTATGTCTGGTTGACAAATGACATTCAATTCCTGTGTCAAGATGTATCAATATTTTAACTCTCTTTCCTTTCACTTATTTTATGTAATAGCAAATAAACTCTTAAACCCAATGAAGGAGATAATTAAAAATATAGACTCAAGGAATAAAAAGATTTAGGGAGAGATAAAATTATCTACTATAAACAGCTTACATGGGAATTAATAACCTCTTCACAAATACAAAATTATATTAAAGAATATTATATTGCATATCAACACTATTTTATCATAAAAAACTTAGAAAATTGTCATTTTAATACTATTCAATATAATTGATCACATCAAAAATTTAAATTAAAATTATACCGGTTACCATGAAGATATTCTCTAAAATAATAAATATAAATTTATATATCCTCAAGATTACAATCATATCATACATATTATCATAATATTCATATTATTACCGTTAGGACGATCTAATCATCAAAGGGAGCTAAACCCTTTTCTGTTTCAGGCGGAGTTACCTCCCCCCTTTTGACCCCTACTGTTTTGAGTTCTCGTAGATACACGAGACCGGGACGACATTATGTGTGGAGCGCGAAACGAAGGATGACTTTAAATTCCTCGAAACAAATATGGACTTAATTTACCTTTTCCCGAGGGAGCTGTGACACACAGCTCAACCCATATTGATATATGTATTGTGTACCATCCAATATGTGTTTGTCCTTGTAAATAAATGTTCTAGTCAAGGCAACTGTGAGTACTATTCATTTTTCCACTACTATGTCTGTCATCGATGTGTTATACACCCCCCCCACCATATTCGGGTGTCCTCGTGGTGTAATGGTTAAAGCGATGAACTGCGGAATCGTAGTACGCGAGTTCGTACTCCAGTCGCGCTATTACGTTCACTTTCGGGCAAATACCCTTGGGAAAGGTATGAACCCCCTTATTCTCCCTCCAGCTATGGATAAATAGTAGGACGGACTAGGTTCTTCAGCCTTGGTGAGGCAACTAGTCTAGGAGAAGGAAAACTCTGAATTCAAACCTGTTAAACTCCGCTTAAAAATTGACCTTGTGTCATATCCTGCCCGAGCGGAGGGGTTGGTAAATAGTACCATATTCGTCTAAGGGCAAGATCTTCATTAAGACACATTAATAGTTATAGTGTTTCGACACCCACAGATGCAACAATTACTAAACCTCAAATCCTTAAATTTAGAAATAAAATCATATTAAGGTTTGGTTGGTTGGTTTTTATGGCATATCAACCTCTGTAGGTTATTTAACGCCAAATCCATTTTTATGTAAATAATCAGTTCTATTTTAAACAATTCAGTTTAGCATGAGTACACAGTTTAATTGTCAAAAACATTTTTATTTCAAAAAATATCACTAGTGTTATTCATCCTATCATTTATCTCACCATTCACAGTCCTACTATTACTATTATTGTTAATATTGTTATTGTCATTGATTTCATTGTTATAAGTCTCAAAATTATCTTTCAGAATTTCTAGGTATTCTAATCTTTGTTTAAATCCACTTTTTCCAAGGGCCTCATCATATATTCTATTATTTTCATAAAATATCTTTTTATTAGAAGATAACCTATTAATTCTAATATTAACAGCATTTGGGATTTGTCTAATTATCGGTCTAGGGTGGTTACAATTAACATTAATATAAGAGGGGGTTTGTTTGTCTTTATGAAAGGGTTTAAAGCCATTTTCAGATAAAATAAAAGTAATATCTAGGAATTTCACTACTTTCAGATTAGACATGATCTCAATTTTAAATCCCAGTAATTAAAGGCCCTTAAAATTTTCTTTTGAATTCTTCATGTTTTTTGGGCCATTACTCTCTAGTATAAAAATGAGGCCATCACATCTGTATAAGCCTATTTGCTTTGGGTTGATAACCCTGCTCAAAGTATCTAATATATATATATATATATATATAAATATATATCCTCATCAACATATTCATATACATGTAAACAAATATATATTCATATCTCTATACATGTATATATATATTTACATATACATATACACTTTCATACATAAATATATATATATTACTAAATATATATATAAGTATATATATATATATATATATATAAAACTAATATTAAGTCTTTACATTGTAAGCATCTTTAAACCAGTATAGCAAACTCACAGCTAATGAGGACTATTCCACATACACACTCATCACAAAAGCAAAACAATGTATCCTAAACAACCTAGTCTCTTAAAAACAGACTATCATTCAACAAGGAATGTAGAGAGGTTATTTAATCACAAGCAGCAAAAATGTCTCCCTGTTTCAGCAATTACATGTAGGTTCTTTAGTATTTTGAAAATTTTATAACATGAAATATGTGTCGAAGGTTGATCAATAATTTATTTCTATGTTTTATAAATAGCGTTGTCTTTATGAGGAAAATATAAATTTATAGTTTCTGTAAAAATTTGTTCACGTAATTGCTGGGTTTTTGGATTTTCATGTCGGAGCAGCTGGGCATTGGCTGAAATTTGAGTTCTCAATCATTTTTCAAAAACAAAGCTGTCTGGTGATTTTTTAAGATTGAACAGGTTTCTGTTAGTAGAGAAAAAGTTTTTGTTTGAAAGAGTTCAGGAAATTTTCTCTCTCTGCTGAATGTTAAACAGTGTTAAAATTTGGTTAAAGAGGATTGGTCTGGTTTTGTATTACCTGGGACTAAAGAAGATCACAAGTAAAACAAATTTGTAAAATTTCTGTCTTCAGGAATTGTGACGAGGAAATATGACACCCTAATACATTTGCTGAGTTACCAATCCTAGGTATCAATGAAGATATGCTTCTCTGCTGACACATACATGGCTAATAGAGAGTGAGGCTCTCCCGTACCCATATCACCTTGTAATGATAGAGAGGGTGGGAGAGAGAGAGACGTCCCCTCTTTCCATTATTCTGCTTACTACTATAGTCGCTGATGGTCAGATAGTCGCACCCGCCCCACCCATAACTCAGCAAATGTATTAGGGTGTCATATTTCCTAGTCACACCCTCACCCTTAAAAGAAAAAAAAAAAGGGAGAGAAAACCAGTCTTTCACCAGCGAATTTTTCCTTTTATTTTTATCCGCACCACTACTATACTTTAGTGTCTCATAGAACGTTCTCTCTCGCTCTTTCTTTTTTTTATAATTTCGGCATTTTGAAAGGATGTCAACTGGTTTTGTTCTTCTATGTATATTTGAAAATAAATCCTTATTTTGGTTATCCAACTTGTTACTTCCATCGGCCACGGTAGGATTATAATGCAGGGAGCAAGAACTTTTCCATGGAAGGTTCGTCTAGAAATTTGTTTATGTCCTCCATCTCCATCATAGAATAAATTAATTTTTATTTTTCATAAAAACCTCTCTTTTATCCTTCACATTCAATACTTAAAAGAGAAATGTCGTAAAACATCATCATAACTCCTTTGTTTAATAGTCAACGAAGACTGGAGTGCAGAAAAGCACACTCTACTTAAATTATATAGAACCTTAATCCACTCTAAAATTGACTATGGCTGTTTCATATATGGAGCAGTCAGAAAATCCTACCTCAAATCATTACAGAGAGTCCACAATGGGGGATTGAGACTCATCTTAGTAGCTTTTAGAACATCCCCAATGGAGAACCTTTATTCTGAAGCCCATGAAGCATCTCTAAAACTTAGATTCACAAAATTACGTCTACAGTACTATAGTGAACAGAAATCTTTACCATCCAATCTGGTTTATGACTGTACTTTCCATCCCAAATAGCAAAACCTATTTGAGTAGAGAGAAAAGACCATAAAAACATTCGGTTTTTGTATGAAACACATACTGAAAGACATAGACATTTCACTCACAAACATTCATGATATAATACAACTAAGCTCTCCTCCCTGGCTATTAAAGCAACCTGTGGTTATCCTTGATTTAAACAAGCTCTCTAAAAATAAAACTCATACCCTAACCTACCAAGAGAAACTAAACAACATTCAGGAGAGATATCTGAAGCACTTACACATTATCCTGGATGGCTCCAAAAGCAACAATGGAACCGAAGGTAGAGCAGTTCTCCACAAGAAAACCTTGAAAAATGCCACCCAAAAGCGGCCTCCATATATTCTGCCAAAATCTATGCAATAAATTTGGCACTTAAACTAGTTTCAACAAGCAAAAAAGAAGAGTTCATCATTCATTCAGACTCGATCTCTGTTCTACAATCACTTAAAAACACAAAACTTGATAAATACTTTCATTGTCAAGCTTCTGAACAAACTCATCTCCATGAACCAGAGCAAAAAGGAGATATTCTGCTGGATCCCAAGCCATATAGGAATCCAGGGAAACAATAAAGCGGATTCATTAGATAAAGCTGCACTTAATATGGTGTCTGATGAAAAATCAAAAATCAAACCGAAAATCTAGGAAATAATTACAAAGAAATGGCAACAATTATCGGAGAAAAATCCCCACAACAAGCTCTTCCAGGTACAGCCGATTTTAAAAGAAAGGAAGCTGGATCCTAATAATACTCACTCCTTCATTCTAAAAGATGGGCCTCTCCAAAAATACCCTTGTGGTACACTATAAAACACATCTTGATCAAATGTTCCAAACTAACCAACATTCAATGAAGATTTTATAATGTTGACAATATGAATAAACTATTTAGAATAATAGATGCAAAGCGGATTTTGAACTTTCTGAAAAGAATCGGCCTCCAATCAAAATGTAGATTGATGTATTTTCCATACTCACAATTGCTTAACTGAGTGGAAACAAATAACTAACATTAGATAGAAGTACTGATGTTAGATGAAATAATTCCAAGTATTACTGTGTGCAAACAAGTGAGCTTTGGTTTGTCAAAAATGTTAGGTTTGTCAAATATGTGCTAACGATTCATATATATTTGATATATTATACATAAACAGAATTTGGCATGAAATAAACCATAAGAAGTTGATATGCTATGAAACCCAACCAACCAACCAACCAACCAACCAACTAACCCCTAATTCCCAGACAAGTTAACTTCATAAGCCAGACATCCAAACATCATGGACAAATTTGCAATAAAAAAGAATAAGAATAACCAATTTGCAATATAAACTAAATAATATCAAATTCAAAATACAAAAGAAAATAATATCGGCAAACTTTTGAGAGGAATGGCTAATTTCAAACAGTATATTCTGCAGTAATATAAATCATGATGAATTGTCATTGAGCTTGGTATTTCCTAGTAGATCTGAAAAAACACCAACAAATTTTCTGAGATTTTTATCTGATTTTTATCAATTTAAAACAATAAATATAAATTTTACTTTATAAAAATTAGACATCAAAGAATGTTAAAATAATTGAAAAGTTATATAATACGAGTTAAATTTTCATTAGTCTGGGAATTCGCTTTTCTATCTAAAATAAAAAGTCTTATTTGACAACTACCACTCATTAAAATACAATCAGATTAAAAATGGTGCAATGGCAGAGCTTTCTGGAACATTTCTTTTGAAAAATAATGTACTAATCTAATGAGAGTTCTTTTTGCATGGAAAAGCAGAAATATAGTGTGCTAAATGAACTGCATATCACTAATTCAACATCAACTGCAAACTCAATATTATCATATTACAAGACAATCTCAATGGCCAGCTATTGTTTGGTTTAGTTTAATAACGTAACAAATCCTATTGGTTATTTAATTCAAAAAGATAATTCACTTACAAATGCACAATTAGAATCCTAACTATTCCTATTTTCAACACTAAACTGCAATTATTTTCTTATTGCACTTTAGCAGAATTTACATTTTCACAGTTATGTTTTAAAAGCCACTTATCAGGATGTTTTTGGAAAGTTAAATTCATCATCTGTTTTTTGTTGATTACTGGCAACCATATGCTTGCTCTACTGAATGATTTGACCTTGGTATCTGACCAGACTCCTTCAACTTTCTTGTTCTCCAATGTTTTTTTTTCTCTATTATTTTCTTTTAATTCATTAGAGGTTAGTGTACCTAATTTCCAAACACACATGATTAACATACCTGAAGTCTGTATTTCAACATCAATTACTTCATTTTTATTAACCGGGTTAGATTCAGTTTTTTTTTCATACAAGGTCAGTAAGGGTTCTGAAAAAAGAAATTATATATAAAATTGAATTTTATATATTCAGAACATCAAATAAATATTTGTGTTTTATTTAAAGAATCTAAAGAGAAAATATTTCCATTAACTAGGAAGAAAGGAAGCTGAGTATGTGTGTGAAGCCCAGTTAGGTGGTGGGTAATGCCTTTCAGGATTGGCAACAGTAATCTGAAGGATAAGCTACATTCAATACAATTGCTAAGCCATAAAATAAAGAGTGATTCAATCAGCTCATCCACGTGAATTCAGCTGGTGAAAGATGGACAATATGACAACAATGCTGTGAAAGAGTGCATCATCTCTGCTGATGTAGATTTTTATTAGTGTGGCATGCAGTCGCTTATTCATCATTGGTGATAATGCAAGGTGTGACAGAAGTGAAGAGAATATCAATTAAAAAAAGGGGAAAACAATGGGGATGAATACCTATATAATGAATTTTAAAACCCCCAAAATATCTGAAAAAATATAAGTTTGCTATACAATAGTGAGGTGTCAAGCAAAACATACCCAAATCATTGCAATGCTACAAATGGCAAAAATATGGCCACCATGAGGATAATTTTAGAGGGTGTGAAGTGTGCTGGAAATGTGATCAACAAAATCCTGACCACCACATTAATGATTGGCTACTCCAACATAAATGTGCCAATTGTGGCAGCAATCATCCAGTATATGTAAGATCTTGTGAGAGTTGAAGGCAAGAGGAGGAAGTATTAACAATAAAACACCAGAATAATATTCCTTACTATGAAGCCTGTCAATTAGTAGTATGCCCTTAGAGCACTATCTATTCCCAAGCAGTTAAGTGTAATAAATCTCCATACAAGTATGAGACAATTGTTAAAACCTTAATCCAATTGGAGCCGGGCAACTGGGAAAGCTTCATCAATAAAACCAAAGCCTTGCTTGATACCACCAGAGCTGCAGATGCATCAACTACATCAGTGGATCTTGCAGAAAACAAAGAGGAATCATCTGCCCAAACACAGAACCAAATGGGGAAAACCGATACTGAGGAGAAAATGGCAATGTTACCAATCACACAGCTAATAAAACACCCTGTAACAAAATCTAATAAAACGAGATCAAAAGAAAAAAGATCCCCAATATGACCTCCTGCTTCTACAGACTCCTCTCCATAAATAAAAAAAACACTTAAAGACAAACAAAACCTACACCAAAACCAAAAATACAAGAATCAGAAAATATAGAAACGATGAATAAATTCAGACTATTAGAAAAGATGGAAACAGAAAGCAGCCTCCAATTAATTAAAAAAAAACTCAAAAGAATAAACCAACAAACAGCCCAGAGCAAGGAGTATTAATGAACCACCAAATAACTCTGTGGAATTGCTTGGATTAAATACAATAAAAAAATGTCCAACAAAATCATACAATGGAACTGTAGAGGAATTACAAAGAACTGCTACTACTCCTGAATAAATATAACCCCAAAGTAGTATGTCTTCAAGAAACATTCCTCCAAGATAAAAACCAGTTGAACATAAAACACTTTCAGTCGTTTAATCACCTATACAAAAATGGATACAGAGCTTCTGAAGGTTTTTCTATTCTTGTTTGGAAGGACATACTGCAACAGCAAATCAACATCGACAGTGAGCTCCAAGTGATTGCTGTTAAAACTACCTCCAAATGATCACATAAACAACAAAAAATTTAATAAACTAATAGAACAAGTTCTTAAATTGCACATATTACTAGGTAACCTTAACAGTCACAGTACTATATGTGAGGAGGGGCCTGAAAACCAACAAAAAGGGCACTGATCTGGAGGTGGTAATCAATAGCAACAATCTTTGTATCTTAAATAACAAATCTCCAACTTACCTCAACCCATCTACCGACTCCTACTCAGCTATCGACTTCACTCTATCTGATCCTTCAAGCTACGTGGATTACACATGGAAGGTCCATGACGATCCTTGCAACAGTGACCACTTCCACATAATAATGGAAGTCACACAACCTGTCCATGACAACAACAGACCTCCATGCTTGAAAACAAATAAGGACGACTGGTAACAATTTAAAACCTTATGTCATAGAAGACTGGTTAAAGACCCAAACAGCACAGTTCTAATTAAACATTTTTCTGAAACATTAATTGCAAGAGTAAATGAAACTATACAAAAACCTCACCCTCAAACAGACACAACACACCCTGGTTTAACAATGAGTGCGAAAATAACAATCAGACTACGAAATGCTGCCCTCCACAAATTCAAAAAGGAACCCTTAACAGGCAATCTAAACTCTTTTATACTGCTTAGAGCAAAGGCAAGGAAAACCATTAAAGAAGCTAAAAAGATCAGTTGGCAAAATTATGTAAATATACTTAATTCGTTCACCAAAACAAACACAGTCTGGAAAATGATCTGCAAAATTTCTGGCAAAAACCAGTCTAATCCACTCAAACACCTCATTAAAAATAATACTCAACTCACCAATATAAAAGATATGCCCAACACACTAGTTGAGACCTTCTCAGCAAATTCCTCCTCCACAAACTCCAACACAAAATTTCACAAATACAAAGACAAGAAAAAAAACAAAAGCTCAATTTTAAATTGGAGAACATTGAAAGCTGCAATGAACTCTTTTCATTATCACAACTAAGAGAAGCCATCCAAAAACGCCACAACACTGCAGTCAGCCCAGATGAAAATCACTATAACTTTCTCAGACAATTACCTTCAAAATCCTTAGAATACCTACTTACTGCATTAAATAACATTAGGAAAAATAATAAACTCCCAGAATCATGGAAACTAGCAACCATCATCCCAATACCTAAATCAGGAAAGAATAATCTTTATGTATCAAACTATCACCCAATAGCTTTAACAAACTGCCCGTGTAAGATCATGGAATGAATGGTCAATAAAAGGTTAGTTTGGTTCATAGAATCCAATAATCTTTTTACCAACTTCCAAAGTGACTTTAGAAGCCAAAGATCAATAATGGATCATGTAGTCAGATTAGAAACCTCCATCATCATCATGTCGTGCTGCCAGCACGGATATCCCTGACCCTCTCTCGCCACTTCTCCCAATCATTCATCGCCTCTGGCAGGGCTTCAGGGTTACATCTTGTGTCCTCACATAGCTGCTGTATGTAAGTTCAAGCTGGTCGTCCTGCTTTTGCTTGGCCATATGTGGGGGTCCATAGGAGTACATCACTTATGAGCTCGACCTTGCTTCCCCAGCAGTGTCCTGTGTGTCTGGTTCGTCTAACTTGGAAAGTTTTCGTGATGGGAGGCAAGTGGCCGTATAGTTGGTGTCTCGTGGGGTGTTGTCGCCAGGACTTGTTCAATATTGCTCTCAACATTCTTGCGTAATTGCCGTCTAGTTTCTTCTCCGGTCGTTTAGTTAGCGTCCATGTAGTACATCCATATAGCAGTATCGATACAACTGCTGCCTGGAAGAAACTGCGTTTCATTTTATCGGTCAGGTCTGTAGAACGCAACAATATACAACAGCAATAATAGTGACAATAATAACAGCAACACTTACCTGAGGTCCAGCATAGTCAAAATATTTATTGTATTTAAAAAAAATACAACTTTGGCACGAGGCCGAGAAATGGGAGGGGAAGGCTGGTCTACACTATCCTAATCTCTAACTTAATTAGACTCATTCACTGACCAATACATATCTCCAAATTAAAAAACACCAAAATACCTCAATTGAACATATCACTATCAAACTGCATCCACCAAAAACAACAATCACCAAAACAACACTGCTGCTCCATGGACTTCTAAACTTAATCCCATATTTACAAAGTGAGGGGGAGGGGAACAATTTAAAAACTAAAGGAACGCTATATACATCTTTATTTACAATTTCCCCTAAAAACGAAAATGAATAGAACATATATACATTATGATAGTTAGTATGGGGTCCCCCCCACGTACTAAGACATGGCAGAAAGAGGAGTTAACCAGTCGAAGTAGTGTCGAAGGAGGAAAAATAGACAAATAGGATAAATAAATGGTAAAAAAGTATAAGTAAACAATAAAGATGTAATAACATAAGCCCTCCATCGCACTCCTGGAGAACTCCAATTCCTGTCACCTAACAGAGGGGAAGGGAAGGGGGAGTAAAACAAAAGAAGGGGACAAAAAAAGGGGGGGCCCAATGACCTTGCATACTCTAGCTAAGTTAACTAAATTAGGAACAAACTAAATCAAAATTGGCCTAAAAAATTCTAACTTACCTGGGCTGGGTGGTCACGTCCTTCCGGTAACTCAAAATTCTTAAGTCCCTGGAATGTCCAAAGTGAAAATAAGGTTGGCTCCTACCACGCGACACAAGCGCGCAACAGTCACCCACCTTTCGCCAAACTCCAGTGAAGAGAGTCTTTTTCTCTCAGACCAGATTTTGACTTTGATTTGGTGTTTAAAAAATGCCACCATGGTTTGAGAAGGAAAAAACTCATCCTCGCAGAGTTCCTTCATTCTCGTCGTCCAAATCACGACACGCATAACGCCGAGTAAGCAGAGAAACACATAATGTTCCTGTCTGTTCAACCTCGGCACCACATTGCTGCACACAGAACTGGCTTCCAGGACAAAAAACTTTCCATTGAGGATGCGGACCATGTAGCCTTCAAGAAGCTTGCACAGCGGCCGTACGACCGGGCAGTGAAAGAAGGCGTGACTAATAGTCTCCTCCAAATCACCGCACCGGCCGCACTCAGGTGAAATGGCCTGTTGCGCTGCAAACAATTTCTTGCTGACCCAGAGGGCATTCCGAATGACCAGCCAGGTGAGGGAAGCCTCGTCATTATTGAGACACCTCAACCTGGGGGCCCAAGGCCACAGTAAGCGACCCTCCGCCTCCGTCACACCGAGCTCGCCAATCAGACCATCGCTAGCGGCCCCCCTGACTAAACATCGATATAATGCCCTACTCGACAACGGCTGGCTGTCAGAGAGACCTGTCTGCAGCCGAGAGAGAACTTTCAAGGCATGCCGACACTCGCGATAGAAGGGGCATTCGCGTCTGGGCAACCGATGGGTCTCCCCATCAGCAAAATGCACGCTTCTTAGCGATGGGAAAGATTGTTTGGCGTCTTCTTTCCAGACGCTTCCTGCCGCTGTGTCTCGTGAACACATCCAGTCTAGGAAAGTAAGACGCAAAGTATGGCGCCGTACCTCGACGTTAGGCACTCCTAGACCGCCTTCAGAAGGGTGAAGGTAACAGATCTCCCGTCGCACCAAAGGATGTCTCTTGGCCCAGAGAAACTGGAAGAGAATCCTTTCCAGCTTGAATAGGATGGTGGCCGGGATAGGAAGCACTGAAAGTCGGTATACGGCTAGGGAGTAGATGTGCGAACTGCACACCTCTGTCCGACCCTTAAGGGAAAGCCTTCTACGTAACCACAACTCAGTTGCGGCTACGACCTTATCCAGTACTTCCGACCAATTTTTCTCCAATTGAAGGTCAGGCCCAAACCAGACGCCGAGTATCTTGCACGGACCGTCTTTCCAAGTGAAGGGGCCGGGAAGGACACAGCCTTTCCACGAGCCCAACCGCAAGCCGACAGACTTTTCGCGGTTAATCTTGGCCCCTGTTACAGCTTCGTACTTTCCGATTTCTTTGCTCACCTCCTCCACTTCGGCACTGCTCGTTACAAGCACGCTGACGTCGTCAGCGTATGCAGTGTACCTGGCCACCTCACTGGCGCCAGGTAACGTGAGGCTGCGTAGGACCGGGTTCGCCTTTATCCTGCGTAGAAAAGGCTCTAACGCCAGGATATATAGCATTGGCGATAACGGGCAACCTTGACGAATCGATCGAGTCAGAGTGAAGGGCTCCGACCTTACTCCATTCACCTCCACCATGACTCCGGGGGACGCATAAAGGAGACGTATCCAGGTGCGAAAATCAACCCCAAAGCCGGCCGAAGACAAGACAGCCTCCAGAAAAACATGGTCCACCCTATCGAAGGCCTTGGACTGATCTAAATTGATCAGCGCGGCATTTCCGTCGACTTTTTCTACGATCGTGCGGACCAGATGAAGACTGTCCTGGATAGTCCTACCCTTCACAGCACAAGTCTGCTCGGGGCAAATCAGACTAGGCAGGACAGTCTGCAAACGGTTTGCCAGGATCTTCGCCAAAATCTCTAAGTCAGTGTTTAGCATCATTAAAGGGTGAAAGTTACTAATCCCATCCCCACCATGTTTGTTCTTACAAAGCAACTTCACTATACCCCTGGTGAAGCGTCTGGGTATAGTACCCTGCCTCCTCCAGTTGTTATAGATGGTTGCCAGCAAGGGGACAAACATGTGCGACAACCTCAAGTACACTTCATAGGGCAGTCCATCAATTCCGGGGGACTTATCCAGCCCGACCGACTTCAGTGCAACCCGAATCTCGTCCTCCTTTATGCGCCCCTCACACCCAGCCGCTTCAGTCGCCGAAAGGCGAGGGAAGTCGGCAAGATAGGCGTCGAACTGAGCAGAACTCAGTCCGGGCTCCCTGGTGAAAAGCTTCAAGAAATACTGCTGAAACTCCCCACAGATGGCTTCGTTTGTAGTTCGACGGAGCCCCTCCGGCGATGTGACACTGGCGATATGCCGATCTGTAGCATGCCTGAGTTCCTCGGCCCGTAACTCCTGGGCCATATTCGTCGCCTCGCAGGACATTCTCTTTAACCTAGCCCTAACTACCAGAGCTTGGTACTCCATAATTTGCAAGGAGGCCAGCTCGGCCTTAGCTATGTTAACTTGCCCACTATCTCCCGCCAACACCGCCCTATCTAGCTTATCCTTAATCGACCTTTGCTCCGCTACCCTAGCTGACTTGAGTCTCCTACTATAGTCGGCAGCAAAGGTTCTAATCCTATCCTTAAGGTTAGCCCACCACCTATTACCCATAATAGCCCCCGTCAATTCCCGCTTTATCGTTAGTTCTAGCTGGTTCCGGAAGTCAGCCTCTGCCAAAAGGGAAAGGTTGAACTTCCAGTAACCAGACATCCTACATCTAGCCTTATCTAACCTAATCGACACACATAAAAATTTGTGGTCGGAATTTTGCGAGTACGTTGGATACAGACCTGCCTACGGACCATCGGCCTTGCACCTCCCCAGAGCAATCTGGAGAGGGATTGTTGCAGTGCCAACCGACGTGCCTTAGGCAGAGGAAGTACAGCCAATCGGTAAAGGATCAGAGGGAAGACGTACGTGGCGCACGCCTCCGCCCTGCCCTTTAAGGACAACCTCTTTGAAAGCCAGATTCCCACCTGAGCATTCACCTTAGCTTGTACTTCCGACCAATTTCGCTCCAGTTGGAGGTCGGGCCCGAACCACACCCCGAGGATGTGGATGGGTCCGTCACTCCAGCGGAAGGGCCCTGGAAGAGTATTGCTACCCCTCCAAGCACCAAGCCGCAAACCTTCGCTTTTGTCAAAATTGACCTTGGCTCCTGCGATCCGCTCGTACTCGACAACCGCCTCTTTCACAGCCTTTATATCCAGACGGCCGGACACAAAGACTGTGATGTCATCAGCGAACGCGGAAACCCTGGCAGCAAGGCTGCTGACAAAAGGTATACCGTGCAGGGACGGACCTGTCCTCTCATCCCTAAGCCTGCGCAGGAGGGGCTCCAACGTGAGGACTTAGAGTAGAGGAGACAGGGGGCAGCCCTGCCGGACCGAACGCTCGATCGCGAATACCCTCGAAAGCCTTCCGTTCACCTGCATCACAGCCTGAGGGTTGTGGTACATCATGCTAATCCATCTGCGGAACTCCGGTTGGAATCCGGCAGTCTCCAAAACAGACGCCAAGAACCGATGGTCAACCCTATCAAAGGCCTTGGACTGATCTAAACTGATCAGCGCGGCTTCTGTGTCGTCTTCTATCCCCTCTAGGACCTCGCGAATCAAGTGCAGATTGTCCTGGATCGATCTTCCCTTCACAGCAAAAGTCTGTTCAGGGCCGATCAGATCACTGATGACACGCTGTAAACGATTCGCCAAGACCCGGGCCAAAATCTTTAACTCTGTGTTAAGCAGAGTTATGGGCCTGTAGTCATCTAAACCCTCCCAAACATGCCTGCCACCTTTCTTCAGCAATGTGATCACGCCCTTGGTAACGCAACCAGGGATGGTTCCCTGGGCGAACCAATGGTTGAACACATCCGTCAGAATAGTGACAAACATGTGCGACATCCTCAAGTACACTTCGTAAGGCAAACCATCTAGTCCCGGTGACTTGTTGAGGCCGACCTGCTTCAACGCATCACGGACTTCGCATTCAGTAACCACACCCTCGCAGCTAGCCGCTTCAGCCGCTTCAGCCGCCCCAAGGCGGGGGAAGTCGGCAAGATAGCTACGAAACTCCCGAATCGGGAGATCAGAGCAGCGGGCAAAGCGATCCCGAAAGTGCGCCCGAAAGGCATCACGCATCTCACGACTCGAATGCAGCAGTCGCCCGTCCACGGTCTTGACAGACGCGATGTACCGATCGGGGAACCTTCGCACTTCTTCTTCACGCGCAGTCACGTTCGATTTCACAGCTTCGTAGCGAACTGTATTTAACCTAGATCTAACTACGTGTCCCTTGTAGCGCTCGCTATTCTCACGCTCAAGGTCCCTCCTAGCTAGTTCTACACCTAGGGAGTCCCCCCCAGCCACCGCCCGGGAAAGTCTATCTTCTATAGACTTCGCCTCTTTGGCCTTATCTAGGCTGAGCTGTTGACCGTATTTGGTGGCGAAGTCTCTAATCCTATATTTCAGAGAAACCCACCACCTATTCCCGGTAACCGCCCCCACTAACGCCCGCTGAATTAGGGATTCCAGCCGGTCCCGGAAGTCCCGTATCTCCAGTAAGGAGGTATTGAACTTCCAGTAGCCGGCCAGACTAGGTCTATTATCTAACCGCAGACTGACTCTAACGAGTTTATGGTCTGTCCACGCTATCAAGTGGAACGTTGGACAACTAACGAAATCAATGTCAGCTCGTCTAACTAACACTCTGTCCAAGTAGGAACCTACTTTGGCAGAGGGCGAGCTATCTAGCCACGTCCACATCTCCCGCCCAGGGTGATCAAGACGAAACCTGTCGACGAGACCGTGACGAGTCACGAAGCCAACAAGGCTGCTCTCACACCTTCCCACACTCCTAGCTCCCCGCCCGACCTTATCTATCTTGGGATCAAGGATCGCATTCCAATCACCCATTAAGACTAGCCGCTTCGTATCGTCCAGGAACGGCGCCAACCGACAAAAAAAGGAAACCCTCTCCACAGCGGTATTGGACGCATAAACCGCAACCAGACGGGACTTGAAACTTTTCACGGCAACATTGGCCACAACCAGCCGGCCCCCGTCACCTGCAAAAACAACGTCAACATCAGCATCAAGGCTGTGTCCAACTAGCAAGGAGACCCCAGCGCTGAGGTTGCTGCCGTATGCTGAGAAAACGTTAAAGTCGTTTTCCAGCACCCGACAGTCAGCATCACAAGTGAAGTGGGTCTCCTGCACTGCAGCAACATCTACGCAGAGCTTCTTGAGTTCACAAAGCAAGCGCGCACACTTGCTTGAATCCCTCAGTCCCCTCACATTCAAACTGGCAACGTTTAAAGCCATCAATCCAACTTACCTTACTCATCGTCGACTACGGGCCGGAAATCCTTGGGCGTGAGGATGCCGACAGCCTGACGCAGGGAACCGGTACCGAGTTCAGTCGTCACTCGGTTGTCCCTGGTGATTCCGCCGACATCTATCGGGAACTTCAGCTTTAGGGCCCTATAAAGAGACGGGTGAACCAAAATGGGGACCCTCCCTGAACAATAAGTTATACATTTTTTGAGGGAGGAGTGCTCCAACTCCGCCAGCTTTATGCCCGTATCAGTCTGACAGACCGTACTCAAGTACTTCCATACGCCCTTGGTACGGTCGCCAGCTGACTGGACAAAAGTGGTCACCATGGCTGCACTCCTGAAATTCGCGGAATTTGAAACTTTTAAATCATGAATTTTTTCTAAGCTGAGCAACGGCTTTAGTGCCTTCTGGAGCTGGAAGTCCCCAACTGCCTCCAGCTCCGCAGAGCACAAAGCCGCTGCCCGCTGTATTTTTCCGATTGTAAGTTCTTGTTTGTGTTTCTTTTTCTCAGCAGGTAGTTTTCTCTTTGGGGAAATGATGGCTGGGAATAATTCTTGGGAGGAAAAGTCAGTAGGGCTAAGTGAGGGAAGGGATGGGGTTCGGGCTAGGCCCGAGGGTTGTGCCCTTTCGGCAGACTGAGATCTGGGGAGGGGGATTTTGTAGGGGCGGTGATGTTTTTTAAAGAAAAGTTCTTGTTGAGGTGAAAGGGGGGCCATTTGTTAGGGAGGAGATGGTAATGTAATTTTTGGAGGTGGAAATATTGTTGAAGGTAATGGAGGTAGTGGTGAAGGTACTGGTGGCGATGGTTGAGAGGAGGGGCCTGCCTCAGGATGAGTTTTTCCTGGGCATATTTTCTTGGCTGCCCCCTCCCCACTGTCCCTTCTCCTCTTCAGATTTGTGGATGTTTCCATTTCTTCGTAGGTTTTTGTTTTCTTTTTCGTCTTTTTCGGTGATGGAGCTGTTGGTGTCTTGGGGGTTGCTGGTTTTCTTTGAGTTGTTTGTTTTTTTGCTGCTGCTGCCGGTTGTTCTGTTGTTGTTGTTGCTGCTGTTTCTGTTGTTGTTGTTACTGCTGCTTCTGCTGGTGTTTCTGTTGTTGTTGCTGTTGTAACTGCTGCTACCGCTGCCGGTGGTTCTGTTGTTGTTACTGCTGCTGCTGCTTGAGTTGGGGCTTTGGTTTGTTTTTGAGGAGGGGATGTATTTGGACTTTTTTCATCCCCTTGTTTAGGGGATCCCCTCCTATTTTTGGTCACTTCAGTCCAGCCCTCCTGGTTGTTTTGGGACTGGACCTGACCCGGGCCCTTGGCCTCCGCTTCTTTGGTGATGGTGGAGGCCGCAGCGTCTTTTGTTGTTGTCGACGCCTTTTCCTTATTTTCAGGTCGCTGGGGGCAAAACTTTGCGATATGTCCAATCTGTTTGCACCCCCAGCACCTGGGGCGTCTTCCCTTCACCATCACCATCATCTGCCGATCCCCGCAAATCAGCGTTTCAGGGATGGCTTTGAAGCCATCCCTTGTCAGGCACAGCCGGAAGGCATAATCCCCGTAGGCTGTCCCGGCCGGAGACCTGAGGAGGTTAAATTCCTCGACGTGTCTGTAGCAGCCACAGATCTATTTCCTTTCGCGAATCAATGACCCTGTTAAGAGAATCGGTCACTCACTGACCAATCAACTGGCAGAGCGCATTGATTCCTTCTCCCTCTCAGGAACTATTTTTTCTGGTCCCTTTTCTGTAGAACGGACAACGTCAGAGTGAGTCTGGATACTCTAAGACTTGCTCCTTCACGACGGACTTGTTCTTTCACGTTTGCTTTTTTTCAAGACCAGTCGATATTGTTATTACCTTTGTTACTTGGATTGTTAAATTGGTTATCTCGGTAAGACTTTGTTTTTTTCTGTTTGAATTTTTTATTTTTTATTTTTTATTTTTTTAAGTCTTACCGAGAATTCTTTATTTTGTGACGCTTGTTAAATCACTTGTTTTTGTTATCCGACTTGTGTTTGTGTCGTCGGAATTTATTATTTTTGTGTCTTTTTTGTCGTTTCCTATTTTTTTCAGGGGTTCTACGTGTTTTTTTGTGGCCTTCTTTTTCACTGTTTTTGTGTCTAATTATTTTTTGCGTCTTTTTAACAGTAGAACCCCCCTCCATACTTGCAACAGGTGGAGGTTTAGTTCCTTTACCCTCCTTGGCTGCTAATTCTACCTCAGCCATGGAGGGTGAAACGGCAACCCCTACCAAGAAAACGCCAAGCCTAATTGAATCGAATTGGCCTTCGCTGCCGATCCCCGACGATCCCCAAGTCTCACAAGACAGTCCGATTCAGCCGGCCCAACAAAGCCCCACAGCCTGGAAAGGCCAGCAGAGAGGACCAGATGAATACGAGAAGGACCGGGTGGGCAGATTTGCCAAGTATTTCAAAGGCAACGAAATACTGCCCATCCCGGAAATCGCCGAGAAAATCACGCCCAGAGTCCTCTCGCTGGTCGTTTCCGACCCTAAAACAAAAAGGCTGGTGGGGCTAACGAAGGATGTCTTCGAGGAGCTGCTGAGGAAGGCAGGCATCCCATGCCAATACTTTTGTCGTAAAATTTTCGCGACATGGGATGTCCTCCTTCCTACAGAAAAACAAGCGGCAAAAACAGCTGAATCGGACATCATCACGAAACACTTCAGGCTACAGCCGGAGTATAAAGGCACCCGTAGGCTTCGCGTCACGGTATGTAATGTCCCGGCCATCATCACTGGGGAGGTCCTCGCGGCGTATCTAAGTGCCTTTGGCCACGTCGAGGAATATAACCTCCTCAGATCCCCGGCCGGGACAGCCTACGGGGATTATGCCTTCCGGCTGTGCCTGTCAAGGGATGGCTTCAAAGCCATCCCCAAAACTCTGATATGCGGGGATCGGCAGATGATGGTGATGGTGGAAGGGAGACGCCCCAGGTGCTGGGGGTGCAAACAAATCGGACACATCGCTAAGTTTTGCCCCCAGCGACCTGATAACAAGGCGTCAACAACAACAACAAAAGACGTAGCGGCCACCACCATCACCATCAACAAAGAAGCGGAGGCCAAGGGCCCGGGTCAGGTCCAGCCCAAAAACAATCAGGAGGGCTGGACTGAAGTAACCAAAAAGAGGAGGGGATCCCCTAAACAAGGGGAAAAAAGTCCAACTTCATCCCCTCCTCAAAAAAAAACCAGGGCCCCAGCAGCAGCAGCAAAAACAACACCGGAACCATCGGCAGCAGCAGCAGCAAAATCAACATTAGAACCACTGGTAGCAGCAGCAGCAGCAGCAGCAAGAACAACAACAACAACAACAGAATCACCGGCAGCAGCAGCAGCAAAAACACCAACAAAACCACCGGCAACAGCAGCAGCAATTACAACAACAACAACAACAGAATCATCAGCAGCACCAGCGGCAATGACACCCAAGAAACCAACAACACCTAAGACACCAGCAACAACAGCACCATCAATAGCATCACCAAAAAAGACGAAAAAGAAAAACAAACAAATCATTGAAGAAATGGAAACGTCGACCAATCTGAAGAGGAGAAGGGACAGTGGGGAAGGGGACTCAGTGTGGAGACGAAAGGCGAGTCGGACTTTTCCTCGCCTCAAGTCAGACCCAAAGGCTGAAGGTCGACGTAGGCCTTTGGGCGAAGCACTGTTTTTTAGCGAGTGCCGAAAGGCCCTTCGTAACCTTCTTGGGTCCAGTGACCTTTCACGGCCTCGGAAAGAGCTATATCGGGAGTTAGTGGTGGGTTCCGCTTCTGATCCTCTTAGCGAGCGGCGAGGCTGGACGGCGGAGGAGATCCGCTCTCACTGGAATTGGGCGCCAGGATCGAGCTTCTTGAACAACTCCGAGTTCTCGCTCATCTGGCGACTTGTACGGAATGCGTTACCCCTTCTCGGCTTGAACTACAAAGCGGGCCTAGCAGACATGCCTGATTGTCCTCGCTGCGGCAGTGGATTGGAAGAAACGGCTGAGCACGCCTTCTACTACTGCGAGCGAGTCCGCCCGTTTTGGGATCACGTCGGGGAGTGGACGGCTCGCATCGAACCCAAGCAGCTCGTGCTGCTCGACGTTGGTTACGTCGTGGACAACGTTCTTCCTCCGTTTCAGGGTGAGAAGCGTGTGGTGTTTCTCGCGATCCTGGCTGTAGCTCGAATGGTGATTTGGATCACGCGAAAGAAGGGATTGTATGACGATGCAAACTTTTCTCATCGCGATCTGGTTTTGTATTTTCGGCATCAGCTGAGGGTCAAAATCAGATGCGATAGAAAACGCTTGGATCGCATAACATTCAACAGAAGGTGGGTGAATGCAGCGAGCCTGGTCGTACGAAAGGGGGCAACGTTGGAGTCATCCTTCCCTCCTCTGCCCGCTCATGGCGTCTACGGTACGGGTCCTTTGGGACCCCACCCCCGGTAAGTAGGCAAAGTTTTCCCCTTGTAACCTAGTTAGCAGTATGTTGTCAGTCATTGTCCCCGTCATCTAGTCATTAGTATTCAAGATCTTCCCCATCCCCATTATTTTTCGACCTCAACCTGTATCCCAGCCCGCTTTTACTGAAGATCTTGAACATTCATATGTATAAAAATCATATTACCGTCTTGTATCGACCCACACCGTGCCCGACCCTTTATCTTCTTTTTTCCCCCTATAGATTAGGATCCCAGTCCCACCTAGGGCAGGTCCGACTTGTTTCCGGTTCTTTCGCCCCGGAAAACAGTCGGCCTCCAATTTTATAGACGGGGGGATGGGAGGGCAACCAAACGGGGGATTTTTCCTTGTTTCTTTGTTATTGTATATATTTCGGGGGTTTTCTCCCATCCCCATCATATGAATTCATTTGTAAAAAATCACAATTTGTAAATAAAATCATGCATCACTTCCGGGGTTTTAAGTAGGTCTTTCTGCATAGAGCAAATGTGGTATTTTGGTGGTAGCAGCGCGCAAGGCGACGGATGAATGACTATATATTGTATTGTTGAATGGGTCGGCGAATGTGGCTAGCTAGGTTCCCTTAGTAAAAACATAGATAATGCAAGACCACACCCTTCCCCTTCCCCCCAAAACTTAAGGCCTTGTGCCTTCCTGTAAAATTTCTACAGGAAATAAAGAGTCTGGAGCTAGCAGAAGGAACATATCTCTCCCACACGACTGCACTGATTCCACTTGGAACACTTCGCTCACTGCTAGCTTTCAACACGCTTCCTACGAACCCAAGGACCAGCATACAGACCAGCGACACAAAGAGACACTTTCTCACTCTCACTCCTTCACGCTTGCTACTAATAAACCTTACTTTGTTGTGTTGTTAAAAGAAGTTTTGTTATTCATTTGTGTGCCTAAAAAAATATAGTGTTAGGGAAATTAACTATTTCCCTTAACCGCTATAAACTGGTGACCCCGAATGGCACCTTCTGAATTACGAAACAAATAAAAAAATAACACGAAACACGGTCTCCATTTTCGGACAGCAGCACAAGAAAAAAGAAGAGAAAAAGAGAGAGAAAAAGCTTCCTGACTCAAAGAACCGAAAGAATACTACCACCCAAGAATTTTCTCCCCAGTGACACACGTGTTCGTTCAATTCATTCGTCGGCTGAGAAGACATAGGCGCAAATTTTTCTTTCAGAAAAATATTCATAAAAAAAAAACTTTTTTCGTGCCAGAGAAAGACTTTAAAATACTTCGTTTACGAAGCCATAAACGAAGGAAAAAATTTGCGGCAAGTAAAACAATCTTCCTAAAAAGAGATATCATCTTTCTTTTTGCAGACAAATTGGCGTCCATTTACGAGTGGTCAAATAGAAAGATACAAGATTCTCCCTTTACCCAAGTAACATTTTTCGAACACGTGCCTCAACAACAACAAAAAACCCCTAAAACTTTCCAACCAGGAATTATCTTCTTTTTAACCCGTCCACAAGAAAAACACCAACTCAAGCAAGCATAACGGACATTACATTTTGTTCATACGAAACAGTTTAAAAAGAAAAAAATTATTACCCTCAGCTTGGCCGACTTGGCATAAAAAAAGGAAGAAACTTACTAATCTGCTCTTTTCAACTGACCACGTGGTACAAAAATTTTTTTTATTACAATAACAAAAAGAAAAAGGAAGAAATTTAAAACTCTGCTCTTTTCAACTGACCACGTGGTACAAAAAAAAAAAATTTATTACAATAACAAAAAAAAAAAAGGAAAAAACAAGTGAGTAATACATTTTTACATTTTTTTTTTAGAAAGTCAAAGCTAAAAGAGCGCCTTCTTCCTATTTAACATTTCATTTTCCCGCCTAAATAGCCATTGGGCGACGCCATCTTGAATTTAAAATTTTGTTTTCCTTACTAAGGAACCTTAAAGGAGCACCTCCTTTAAAACAAAACAATCTTTTTTATTTTATTTTTACACGAATATCACTATTTTCTTGTGGCTTTTTATCCCTTTTGTTCCTTTCTCATTGAAACGTGTTTCTTTGATTTTTTTGTGGTCTGTGGTCACTTTATAAATATAAAAGAAAATGGCTACTACTTTACCTGCTTTTGCTGGCGACGTTCGAGTTTGGTTTGCCCAACTCGAGTCGTATTTTGTGGCAAACAACGTCATGGAGCAGCGACAATTGCCTATTTTATTTATTGCATTTCCTGCGTCATTGACGCCAGTTGTTAAAGATTTGATAACTGACACCCCCCTTAATGCTACTTATGACAGTATTAAACGGGAAGTTCTGCTCCGGACATCGCTATCAGCGGAAAAGCGGTTCCAAACTTTAGTTAATGACGAGCTTTTGGGGGACCGTATGCCAAGCGAATTGCTCCGCAGAATGAGAGAGCTGGCAGAAGATGTCCCTACTGATAGTGCCATTATAAAGCAACTTTTCTTCTCAAGGCTGCCCCCTCAAGTAAAGGCAATTCTGGCACCCATGGTAGAGAAAAGCCCTGTAGACGTGATAGCGTCCTCTGCAGATAAAGTGATGGAATTCACTAAGGGGCCTATTACTGCGTCCATTCCCCAGCCAAAGGCTGAAGTCTCTATACTCTCTGCTGCTGGGAACACTAGCCAAGTTGCCACGCAAGTGGCCATACTCAACGCTGTGGAGCGACTTACCCAAGAAATACGAAAATTAGCCGTAGTTAGGTCACATTCGCCCAGACGTCAACAAAAAAGTCGTTCGCCATCCCCACACCACCGCCGCCACTCAAGCAAGTCAGGACTATGTTTTTATCACAGTCGCTTTGGTGCTGAGGCTCGGAGATGCAAAATGCCCTGCTCGTTTTCAAACCAGGGAAACTTAAATCTGGAGAGCTGAGCACGGCACACTCTCCACAAGATTTATATAACAACCGTGCCTATTTTATCACTGACTTCAGGTCCCAAGCACGTTGTTTGGTTGACACAGGATCAGCTTGCAGTATCTGGCCACTGAAACTCCTCACTGAGAAACCGCCAGTGTCGCCCATCACACTGCAAGCGGTAAATCACTCCCCTATTCCCACGTACGGTCAAATTTCTCGTTCTCTGGACTTGGAATTACGGAGAGACTTTACATGGATTTTTACAGTAGCTGATTTACCATATCCCATTCTAGGCTCGGACTTTCTGCACCACTTCAACCTCTTGGTGGACATGCGCAAAAGACGACTTATTGACGGCAATACGGAACTTTCCGTCACAGGTTATAAGGCAAATACCTCACCCATCAGCCCGGTATTTTTCATTGCCGCCACAGACGACCCATACCAAATATTATTACACTCTTACCCAGAGTTAACAAACTTAAATTTTGTTGTGGGCAAATCAACTCACGAAACGACACACCACATTGAGACCACAGGTGCTCCGGTGTTCTCACGCCCTCGTCGCCTCCCTGCTGATAAACTAAAGGCGGTGAAGGCAGAATTTAACCATATGCTGCAGCTGGGAATTATACGCCCCTCGTCCAGTCCTTGGGCTTCCCCTTTGCATATGGTTCCAAAGCGTTCAGGAGATTGGCGTCCAACTGGGGACTATCGACGACTAAATGCCATCACGGTACCTGATCGTTACCCAATCCCACATATACAAGACTTCGCTTCATCTCTGCATGGTTGTAAGATCTTCTCCAAACTAGATCTCATTAAGGCTTACCATCAGATACCAGTGAACCCAGCCGACATACCAAAAACTGCTGTAACCACTCCATTTGGAGCGTTTGAATTTTTAACTATGCCTTTCGGTTTGCGAAACGCGGCTAGTACCTTCCAACGCTTCATGGACAAAGTAGTGCGTGATTTGGACTTCGTCTATAATTATATAGACGACATACTCGTAGCAAGTGCCTCACCTGAGGAACATGTTACTCACCTCCGCCTACTGTTTGAACGGTTTCAAAAGTACCAGGTGAGGATTAACCCTGGTAAATGTGTTTTCGGTGCTTCGTCGCTAACTTTCTTGGGACACATTATCAGCCCTGAAGGGATATCTCCCTTACCTGAAAAAGTGAAGGCCCTACAAGACCTCCAACCACCCACTTCACTCCGCCAACTAAGGCACTTCCTCGGTCGGCTTAACTATTACAGACGTTTCATCCCACACTGTGCGGATCTCCTGTCTCCTCTGTCTGACCTATTACGTAATAGGAAAAAGAAAAATGAGCAGATTTCGTTGAACGACATACAATTAAAAGCCTTTAACGAAGTGAAGCAGAAATTAGCAACAACATCGCTACTTGCACATCCTGTACCCGACGCCCAGTTCTCATTGGTCGTTGATGCATCGGGCACAGCTGTAGGTGCAGTTTTGCAACAGCAATACCAACAACAGCTACAACCTCTCGCTTATTTTTCGAGACAGCTGAAACCGGCAGAACAACGTTACAGCACATTTGGCCGTGAACTCCTGGCAATGTACCTCGCAGTGAAACACTTTCAGCATTCACTAGAGGGCAGGCAATTTGTGATCTACACCGATCACCGTCCGCTTATTTTCGCGTTGCGCTCAAAGCCGGACAAGTATTCTCCTCGCGAAACTCGCCACTTGGATTTTGTTTCACAGTTTACAAACGATATCCGACATATCTCTGGTGAACAGAATGCTGCGGCAGACGCCTTGTCTTGCCTTCCAATTAATTCACTTTTCTCACCTTCGGATATCGACTTACGGCAGATGGCCTTAGACCAGCCACGTCTGGACACCTTGGATCTATCGTCACCTGAATTTGCAACTTGCAAGTTCGCATACCTGCCAGTGCCCTCTGCGGACACGCAGATTATCTGTGACACCTCAACAGACGCACCTCGACCTCTTGTTCCGATGACTCATCGTAGGGTTGTTTTTGACACCCTACACCAATTGGCACACCCCGGACCGAAAGCCACAGTGAAGCTGATTTCAGCTAGATTTTTCTGGCCAAACATGAGGCGTGATATCACTGCCTGGACACGTTCTTGCATATCCTGCCAAAAATCAAAGGTGCACACACATAGCCATGCACCCCTCGGGACATTCAGCACCCCAGACGCTCGGTTCAGCCATATCCATATAGATCTGGTTGGACCATGGCCGGTCAGTCAATGATTTACTTACCTCCAGACCTGTATAGACCGTTTTACACGATGGCCTGAAGCTATTCCTTTAAAGGACGTTTCAGCTGAATCCGTAGCGCAAACCCTTATATCAGGCTGGATAACGCGTTACGGAGTTCCAACAACAATTACCACTGACCGTGGCAGACAGTTTGAATCCCACCTATTCCAGGAACTTTCCAGGATTTTAGGGATCAAGCGCATACGAACTACGAGCTACCACCCTGCTTCTAACGGGATGATAGAACGCTTCCATCGCCAATTGAAGGCCGCATTGCGCTCCTATCCTGACCAACAGCGATGGAGCGAATATGTACCTGTTGTCCTTCTTGGCTGTCGTGCAGCTATCAAAGAGGACCTCGGATACTCTCCAGCAGAACTTATCTATGGAGTACCGCTAGCATTACCAGGTCAGATGCTGAACCCTATAGATCTAACGGGAACAGATCCAGCTTTATATGTAAATAGACTGCAATGTTATTTTGGTAATCTCCCACCAATGCAACCTAGAGAACAGACCATCAAACCATCAGTCCCCAAAGATATTTCCTCATGGACTCACGTTTTTCTAAGAAAGGACGCTGTCAAAGCCCCTCTCACTCCACCTTACACTGGCCCTTACCGCGTGCTTTCACGCACTGACAAACTTTTCACCCTTGACATTAATGGCAAAAAAGAAACTGTATCTATTGACAGGGTGAAAAGAGCCTTTCTTAACACAAACACACAAGAGCCACATATTCCCCCTACTTACACACATGAACATATCCCTACACCTGTAGAAAAAAATACAATGCCAAAAGACAATTACGTCACCACCACACGTAGTGGTCGACGAGTACATTGGCCCAAAAAGCTCTGTAAAACTGTTTATGTATAAAATGTACCCTTCCTTGTTTTATGGCTGCTATCTTTTTCTCTGTCGGCTTTCCGCCTAAGCAGGGGGTGATGTAGCAGCCACAGATCTATTTCCTTTCGCGAATCAATGCCCCTGTTAAGAGAATCGGTCACTCACTGACCAATCAACTGGCAGAGCGCATTGATTCCTTCTCCCTCTCAGGAACTATTTTTTCTGGTCCCTTTTCTGTAGAACGGACAACATCAGAGAGAGTCTGGAGCTAGCAGAAGGAACATATCTCTCCCACACGACTGCACTGATTCCACTTGGAACACTTCGCTCACTGCTAGCTTTCAACACGCTTCCTACGAACCCAAGGACCAGCATACAGACCAGCGACGCAAAGAGACACTTTCTCACTCTCACTCCTTCACGCTTGCTACTAATAAACCTTACTTTGTTGTGTTGTTAAAAGAAGTTTTGTTATTCATTTGTGTGCCTAAAAAAATATAGTGTTAGGGAAATTAACTATTTCCCTTAACCGCTATATGTCCATAGGCGCTTAGGTACGCCGCGAGGACCTCCCCAGTGATAATGGCCGGGACATTACACACCGTGACGCGGAGCCTTCGAGTGCCTTTGTACTCCGGCTGTAGCCTGAAGTGCTTTGTTGTAATATCCGATTCAGCCGTCTTGGCCGCTTGCTTCTCCGTAGGAAGGAGGACATCCCATGTCGCAAAACTTTTTCGGCAAAAGTATTGGCATGGGATGCCTGCCTTCCTTATCAGCTCCTCAAATACTTCCTTTGTGAGCCCCACCAGCCTTTTGATCTTAAGGTCGGAAACGACCAGAGAGAGGACTCTTGGGGCAATTTTTTCTGCAATTTCCGGAATGGGCAGGATTTCGTTTCCTTTAAAATATTTGGCGAATCTGCCCACCCGGTCTGCCTCGTATTCTTCCGGTCCCCTCTGCTGGCCCTTCCAGGCCGTGGGGCTCTTTTGGGCCAGCTGAATCGGGCTGTCCTGTGATGTTTCAGCTTCTGTTGTGTCTCCAGGGATCGGCAGCGAAGGCCAATTTGCTCCAATAGGGCTTGGAGTGGTCTGAGTAGGGGTTGTCGTTTCCCCCTCCATGGCTGATGTAGAATTATCAGCCAGGAGGGTAGAAGAATTAACCTCCACCTACTGTAAGTATGGAGGGGGGTTCTACTGTTTTAACAGAAGAAGAAAAAGACGCACAAAAACACTAAAAAATGCCACAAAAAACACGTAGAACTCCTGAAAGAAAGATAAATAAAAAACGACAAACAAATAAAATTAACAAAGTCCGACGACAAAAAAAATACAAGTCGGATAACAAGTAAACAGGTGACAAAAAACAATAGACAGACCAGTGTCAAAAAATAACGAATTCTCGGTAAGACTTTTTTTTTTTTTTTTTTTAAAATAAAAAGTTCAGACAGAAAACAAAAACAAAGTCTTACCGAGATAACCAAATTAACGTAATCCAAATAAGTTTTGCACAGAAAAATTCAAGTTAACGTGAAGTAGCCTCCAGCGTGGTCAAGACTTTTATTTCCTGTAGATTTACAGGTAGGCACAAGGCCTTGAGTTTTGGGGGGAAGGGGAAGGGTGCGGTCATGCATTAACTATGTTTTAACTAAGGGGACCTAGCTAGCCACATTCGCCGACCCATTCAACAATACAATATATAACCATTCATCCGTTGCCATGTGCGCAGCAATTACCAAAATACCACATGTACTCTATGAAAAGTCCTACTTAAAACCCGAAAATTGATAGATGATTTTTATTCATGATTTATATACAATGCTTGTGATGGGGATGGGAGAAAAACCCCGAAATAAACGAAAAACAAGGAAAAATCCCCATTTGGTTACCCTCCCATCCCTCCGTCTCTAAAATCGGCGGCCGACTGTTTTCCGGGGTGAAAGGAACCGAAAACAAGCCGGACCTGCCCTAAGTGGGATTGGGATCCTAATCTACGGGGGTAAAAGAAATAACGGGTCAGGCGCGGAATGGGTTAATACAAGCGGGTGATATGATTTTTATAAACTTTATATATACATATGAGTGTTCAAGATCTTCAGTAAACGTGGGCTGGGACACGGGCTGAGGTACAAAAAATAATGGGGATGGGGAAGATCTTGAGAACTAACAACTAGATGACAGGGACAATAACACACAACATACTGCTAACTAGGTACCTAGGTACCAAAAGAGAAAATGGGAAACAGTTCTACTTACCAGGGGTGGGGTCCCTAAGGACCCGTACCGTAGACTCCATGAGTCGGCAGAGGAGGGAAGGATGACTCCAACATTGCCCCCTTTCGCACGACCAGGCTCGCTGCATTCACCCACCTTTTGCTGAATTTTATGCGATCCAAACGTTTTCTATCACATCTGATTTTGACCCTCAGCAGATGCCGAAAAAACAAAACCAGATCACGATGAGAAAAGTTTGCATCGTCATAAAATCCCTTGTTTCGCGTCGTCCACACCACCATTCTAGCTACAGCCAGGATCGCGAGAAACACCACACGCTTCTCACCCTGAAACGGAGGAAGAACGTTGTCCACGACGTAACCAACGTCGAGCAGCACAAGCTGTTTGGGCTCGATGCGGGCCGTCCACTCGCCGACGTGATCCCAAAACGGACGGACTCGCTCGCAGTAGTAGAAGGCGTGCTCAGCCGTTTCTTCCAAGCCACTGCCGCAGCGAGTGCAATCGGGCATGTCTGCCAGGCCCGACTTGTAGTTCAAGCCGGTAAGGGGTAACGCATTTCGCCCAAGTCGCCAGGTGAGCGAGAACTCGGAGTTGTTCAAGAAGCTCGATCCTGGCGCCCAATTCCAATGAGAGCGAATCTCCTCCGTCGTCCAGCCGTGCCGCTCGCTGAGAGGATCAGAAGCGGAACCCACCACGAGCTCCCGATATAGTTCTTTTCCAGGCCATGAAAGGTCACTGGACCCAAGAAGGTTACGAAGGGCCGTTCGGCACTCGCGGATAAACAGTGTTTCGCCCAAAGGCCTACGTCGACCTTCAGCCTTTGGGTCTGACTTTAAGCGAGGAAAAGTCCGACTCGCCTTCAGTCTCCACACTGCAGTCCCCGTCAAGACTCTGCCCAAGTATGCAAGTCTTTCAGCAAGCCAGTGGCTCTCCAGATCAGGCATACCTAGACCCCCGTTGCGCGTACGTTGGATACAGACCTGCCTACGGACCATCGGCCTTGCACCTCCCCAGAGCAATCTGGAAAGGGATTGTTGCAGTGCCAACCGACGTGCCTTAGGCAGAGGAAGTACAGCCAATCGGTAAAGGATCAGGGGGAAGACGTACACGGCGCACGCCTCCGCCCTACCCTTTAAGGACAACCTCCTTGAAAGCCAGGTGCCCACCTGAGCATTCACCTTAGCTTGTACTTCCGACCAATTTCGCTCCAGTTGGAGGTCGGGCCCGAACCACACCCCGAGGATGCGGACGGGTCCGTCACTCCAGCAGAAGGGCCCTGGAAGAGTATCGCTACCCCTCCAAGCACCAAGCCGCAAACCTTCGCTTTTGTCAAAGTTGACCTTGGCCCCTGCAATCCGCTCGTACTCGCTAACCGCCTTCTTCACAGCCTTTATATCCAGACGGCGGGATACAAACACTGTGATATCATCAGCGAACGCGGAAACCCTTGCCACAAGGCTGCTAACAAAAGGTATACAGCGCAGGGCCGGACTTGTCCCCTCATCCCTAAGCCTGCGCAGGAGGGGCTCCAACGCGAGGACATAGAGAAGAGGAGACAACGGGCAGCCCTGCCGCACCGAACGCTCGATCGCGAATACCCTCGAACGCCTTCCGTTCACCTGCACCACTGCCTGAGGGTTGTGGTACATCATGCTAATCCATCTGCGGAACTCCGGTTTGAATCCGGCAGTCTCCAAAACAGACGCCAAGAACCGATGGTCAACCCTATCGAAGGCCTTGGACTGATCTAAACTGATCAGCGCGGCTTCTGTGTCGTCTTCTATCCCCTCTAGGACCTCGCGAATCAAGTGCAGATTGTCCTGGATCGATCTTCCCTTCACAGCAAAGGTCTGTTCAGGGCCGATCAGATCACTGATGACACGCTGTAAACGATTCGGCAAGACCCGGGCCAAAATCTTTAACTCTGTGTTAAGCAGAGTTATGGGCCTGTAATCATCTAAACCCTCCCAAACATGCCTGCCACCTTTCTTCAGCAATGTGATCACGCCCTTGGTAACGCTACCAGGGATGGCTCCCTGGGCGAACCAATGGTTGAACATATCCATCAGAATAGGCACAAACATGTGCGACATCCTCAAGTACACTTTGTAGGGCAAACCATCCAGTCCCGGCGACTTGTTCAGGCCGACCTGCTTCAACGCGTCACGGACTTCGCATTCAGTAACCACACCCTCGCAGCCAGCCGCTTCAGCCGCCCCAAGGCGGGGGAAGTCGGCAAGATACCTACGAAACTCCCGGATCGGGAGATCAGTGCAGCGGGCAAAGCGACCTCGAAAGTGCGCCCGAAAGGCATCACGTATCTCACGACTCGAAGGCAGCAGTCGCCCGTCCGGGGCCTTGACAGAAGCGATATACCGATCGGGGAACCTTCGCACTTCTTCTTCACGCGCAGTCGCGTTCGTCTTCAAAGCTTCGTTGAGAACTCTCTTTAACCTAGATCTAACTACGTAGCCCTTGTAGCGCTCGCTACTCTCGCGCTCAAGGTCCCCCCTAGCTAGCTCTACGTTTAGGGAGTCCCCCCCAGCCACTGCCCGGGAAAGTCTATCTTCTATAGATTTCGCTTCCTTGGCCCTATCTAAATTGAGCTGTTGACCGTACTTGGTAGCGAAATCTCTAATCCTATGCTTAAGAGATCCCCACCACCTATTCCCGGTAACCGCCCCCACTAATGCCCGCTGAATTAGGGATTCCAGCCGGTCCTGGAAGTCCCGTATCTCCAGTAGGAGGTATTGAACTTCCAGTAGCCGGCCAGACTAGGCCTATTAGCTAACCGTAGACTGACGCTAACAAGTTTATGGTCAGTCCACGCTATCAAGTGGAACGTGGGACAACTAACAAAATCGATGTCAGCTCTTCTAACACTCTGTCCAAGTAGGTACCCACTTTGGCAGAGGGCGAGCTTTCTAACCACGTCCACATCTCCCGCCCTGGGTGATCAAGACGAAACCTGTCGACCAGATCATGACGAGTCATGAGGCCGGCAAGGCTGCTATCACACCTTCCCCATCTACTAACTCCCGCCCGACCTTATCTATCTTGGGATCAAGGATCGCATTCCAATCACCCATTAAGACTAGCCGCTTCGTATCGTCTAGGAACGGCGCCAACCGATGAAAAAAGGAAACCCTCTCCGCAGCGATATTGGGCGCATAAACCGCAACCAGACGAAACTTGAAACTTTTCACGGCAACATCGGCCACAACCAGCCGGCCCCCGTCACCTGCAAAAACAACGTCAACATCAGCATCAAGGCTGCGTCCAACTAGCAAGGAGAACCCAGCGCTGAAGTTGCTGCCGTATGCTGAGAAAACGTTAAAGTCGTTTTCCAGGACCCGACAGTCAGCCTCGCAAGTTCAGTCGTCACTCGGTTGTCCCTGGTGATTCCGCCGACATCTATCGGGAACTTCAGCTTTAGGGCCCTGTAAAAAGACGGGTGAACCAAAATTGGGACCCTCCCTGAGCAGTAAGTTATACATTTTTTGAGGGAGGAGTGCTCCAACTCCGCCAGCTCTATGCCCGTATCAGTCTGACAGACCGTACTCAGGTACTTCCATACGCCCTTAGTACGGTCGCCAGCTGACCAGACAAAAGTGGTCACCATGGCTGCACTCCTAAAATTTGCGGGATTTGAAACCTTTAGATCGTGGATTTTTTCTAATCTGGCCAACGGCTTTAGTGCCTTCCGGAGCTGGAAGTCCCCAACTGCCTCCAGCTCCGCAGAGCACAAAGCCGCTGCCCGCTGCATTTGTCCAATTGTAAGATCTTTCTTTTTTTCCGTAGGTGGTTTTCTCTTTGGGGAGATCATAGCTGGGAATAATTCCTGGGAGGAAAAGTCAGTAGGGCTAAGTGAGGGAACGGAGGGGGTTTGGGCTAGGCCCGAGGGTTGTGCCCTTTCGGCAGACTGAGATCTGGGGAGGGGGATTTTGTAGGGGCGGTAATGTTTTTTCAAGAAAAGTTCTTGTTGAGGTGAAAGGGGGGCCATTTGTTGGGGAGGAGATGGCAATGTGATCTTTGGGGGTGGAAATGTTGGTGAGGGTAATGGAGGTAGTGGTGAAGGTACTGGTGGTGATGGTTGAGAGGAGGGGCCTGCCTCAGGAGGAGTTTTTTCTGGGCATAATTTCTTGGCCGCCCCCTCCCCATTGTCCCTTCTCCTCTTGAGATTCGTGGACGTCTCCATTTCTTCGTATGTTTTTGTTGTTTTTTTCCCCTTTTTTGGTGATGGAGCTGTTGGTGTCTTGGGGGTTGCTGGTTTCTTGGGGGTTGCTGCTTTTCTTGGTTTTTTGCTGCTGCTGCTGTCGGTTGTTCTGTTGTTGTTGTTGCTGCTGCTTCTGTTGTTGTTGCCACTGTTGCGCCTGCTGGTGCTCTTGTTGTTGTTGCTGCTGCTGCAACTGCTGCTGCCGCCATCGGTGGTTCTGCTGCTGCTACTGCTGCTGCTTGGGCCCAGGTTTGCTTTTGAGGAGGGGATGTATTTGGGCTTTTTTCTCCCCCTTGTTTAGGGGATCCCCTCCTCTTTTTGGTTACTTCAGTCCAGCCCTCCTGGTTGTTTTGGGGCTGGACCTGACCCGGGCCCTTGGCCTCCGCTTCTTTGGTGATGGTGGAGGCCGCCGCGTCTTTTGTTGTTGTTGTTGTTGACGTCGACGCCTTTTCCTTATTTTCAGGTCGCTGGGGGCAAAACTTTGCGATGTGTCCAATCTGTTTGCACCCCAGCACCTGGGGCGTCTTCCCTCCACCATCACCATCATCTGCCGGTCCCCGCAGATCAGCGTTTCAGGGATGGCTTTGAAGCCATCCCTTGTCAGGCACAGCCGGAAGGCATAGTCCCCGTAGGCTGTCCCGGCCGGGGATCTGAGGAGGTTGAATTCCTCGACGTGTCCGTAGGCGCTTAGGTACGCCGCGAGGACCTCCCCAGTGATAATGGCCGGGACATTACACACCGTGACGCGGAGCCTATGGGTGCCTTTGTACTCCGGCTGCAGCCTGAAGTTCTTGGTAATGACATCCGATTCAGCCACCTTGGCTGCCTGCTTCTCCGTAGGAAGGAGGACATCCCATGTCGCAAAACTTTTTCGGCAAAAGTATTGGCATGGGATGCCTGCCTTCCTTATCAGGTCCTCAAAAACCTCCTTTGTGAGCCCCACCAGTCTTTTGGTCTTCAGGTCAGAAACGACCAGAGAGAGGACTCTTGGGGCGATCTTGTCTGCTATCTCCGGGATGGGCAGTATTTCATTCCCCTTGAAATATTTTGCAAATCTGCCCACCCGGTCTGCCTTGTGTTCCTCCGGTCCCCTCTGCTGGCCTTTCCAGGCTGTGGGGCTCTTTTGGGCCGGCTGAATCGGGCTACCTTGGGATGTCTCGGGTTCCGTTGTGTCTCCGGGGATCGGCAGCAAAGGCCAGTTTGATCCGATAGGAGTGGTCGGTGTGGGAGTGGTCGGTGTAGGGGTTGTCGTTTCACCCTCCATGGCTGGTGTAGAACTATCAGCCAGGAGGGTAGAATAGTTAACCTCCACCTACTGTAAGTATGGAGGGGGGTTCTACTGTTTTTAAAAGAAGAAACGGACACACAAAAATACTGAAAAAAGCCACAAAAAACACGTAGAACCCTTGAAAAGAAAGATAAATAAAAAACGACAAACAAATAAAATTAAGGTCTGACGATAACAATTCAAGTTAAATAACAGGTAGGACAGGTGACAAAAGACAATAGACAGACCAGTGTTCAAAATAAAAAATTCTAGGTAAGACCTTTTTTTAAAAAAAAAATTAAAAAAAATAAAAAAGTTCAAACAGAAAATACAGTCTTACCGAATCAAGCAAAATCAACGTAATCCAAACAAGGTTTTACAAAAATCAAGTCAACGCAAAGTAGCGTGGTCAAAAGCGGAGTCAAGACTTTTATTTCCATTTTACAAATGAGGTAGGCACAAGGCCTCAAGTTTTTGGGGGAGGGGAAAAGAGCGGTCATGCCTTTCTATATGTTCTACGGGACCTAGCTAGCCACATTCGCCGACCCATTCAACAATACAATATATAACCATTCATCCGTCGCCATATGCGCAGCAATTACCAAAATACCACATGTACTCTATGAAAAGTCCTACTTAAAACCCGAAAAATTGATGGATGATTTTTATTCATGATTTATATACAATGCTTGTGATGGGGATGGGAGAAAAACCCCGAAATAAACGAAAAACAAGGAAAAATCCCCATTTGGTTACCCTCCCAACCCCCGTCTCTAAAATCGGAGGCCGACTGTTTTCCGGGGCGAAAGGAACTGAAAACAAGCCGAACCTACCCTAAGTGGGATTGGGATCCTAATCTACGGGGGTAAAAGAAATAACGGGTCGGGCGCGGAATGGGTTAATACAAGCGGGTGATATGATTTTATATTTTTGATGTATACATATGAATGTTCAAGATCTTCAGTAAACGTGGGCTGGGGCACGGGCTGAGGTACCAAAAATAATGGGGATGGGGAAGATCTTGAGAACTAACAACTAGATGACGGGGACAATGACACACAACATACTGCTAACTAGGTACCTAGGTACCAAAAGAGAAAATGGGAAACAGTTCTACTCGCCAGGGGTGGGGTCCCTAAGGACCCGTACCGTAGACGCCATGAGTCGGCAGAGGAGGGAAGGATGACTCCAACATTGCCCCCTTTCGCACGACCAGGCTCGCTGCATTCACCCACCTTTTGCTGAATTTTATGCGATCCAAGCGTTTTCTATCGCATCTGATTTTGACCCTCAGCAGATGCCGAAAAAACAAGACCAGATCACGATGAGAAAAGTTTGCATCGTCATAAAATCCCTTGTTTCGCGTTGTCCACACCACCATTCTAGCTACAGCCAGGATCGCGAGAAACACCACACGCTTCTCACCCTGAAACGGAGGAAGAACGTTGTCCACGACGTAACCAACGTCGAGCAGCACGAGCTGTTTGGGCTCGATGCGGGCCGTCCACTCGCCGACGTGATCCCAAAACGGACGGACTCGCTCGCAGTAGTAGAAGGCGTGCTCAGCCGTTTCTTCCAAGCCACTGCCGCAGCGAGTGCAATCGGGCATGTCTGCCAGGCCCGCCTTGTAGCTCAAGCCGGCAAGGGGTAACGCATTTCGCGTAAGTCGCCAGGTGAGCGAGAACTCGGAGTTGTTCAAGAAGCTCGATCCTGGCGCCCAATTCCAATGAGAGCGAATCTCCTCCATCGTCCAGCCTCGCCGCTCGCTAAGAGGATCAGAAGCGGAACCCTCCACTAGCTCCCTATATAGTTCTTTTCGAGGCCATGAAAGGTCACTGGACCCAAGAAGGTTACGAAGGGCCGTTCGGCACTCGCGGACAAACAGTGTTTCGCCCAAAGGCCTACGTCGACCTTCAGCCTTTGGGTCTGACTTTAAGCGAGGAAAAGTCCGACTCGCCTTCAGTCTCCACACTGCAGTCCCCGTCAAGACTCTGCCCAAGTATGCAAGTCTTTCAGCAAGCCAGTGGCTCTCCAGATCAGGCATACCTAGACCCCCGTTGCGCGTACGTTGGATACAGACCTGCCTACGGACCATCGGCCTTGCACCTCCCCAGAGCAATCTGGAAAGGGATTGTTGCAGTGCCAACCGACGTGCCTTAGGCAGAGGAAGTACAGCCAATCGGTAAAGAATCAGGGGGAAGACGTACACGGCGCACGCCTCCGCCCTACCCTTTAAGGACAACCTCCTTGAAAGCCAGGTGCCCACCTGAGCATTCACCTTAGCTTGTACTTCCGACCAATTTCGCTCCAGTTGGAGGTCGGGCCCGAACCACACCCCGAGGATGCGGACGGGTCCGTCACTCCAGCGGAAGGGCCCTGGAAGAGTATCGCTACCCCTCCAAGCACCAAGCCGCAAACCTTCGCTTTTGTCAAAGTTGACCTTGGCCCCTGCAATCCGCTCGTACTCGCTAACCGCCTTCTTCACAGCCTTTATATCCAGACGGCGGGATACAAACACTGTGATATCATCAGCGAACGCGGAAACCCTTGCCGCAAGGCTGCTAACAAAAGGTATACCGCGCAGGGCCGGACTTGTCCCCTCATCCCAAAGCCTGCGCAGGAGGGGCTCCAACGCGAGGACATAGAGAAGAGGAGACAACGGGCAGCCCTGCCGCACCGAACGCTCGATCGCGAATACCCTCGAACACCTTCCGTTCACCTGCACCACTGCCTGAGGGTTGTGGTACATCATGCTAATCCATCTGCGGAACTCCGGTTTGAATCCGGCAGTCTCCAAAACAGACGCCAAGAACCGATGGTCAACCCTATCGAAGGCCTTGGACTGATCTAAACTGATCAGCGCGGCTTCTGTGTCGTCTTCTATCCCCTCTAGGACCTCGCAAATCAAGTGCAGATTGTCCTGGATCGATCTTCCCTTCACAGCAAAGGTCTGTTCAGGGCCGATCAGATCACTGATGATACGCTGTAAACGATTCGGCAAGACCCGGGCCAAAATCTTTAACTCTGTGTTAAGCAGAGTTATGGGCCTGTAATCATCTAAACCCTCCCAAACATGCCTGCCACCTTTCTTCAGCAATGTGATCACGCCCTTGGTAACGCTACCAGGGATGGCTCCCTGGGCGAACCAATGGTTGAACATATCCGTCAGAATAGGCACAAACATGTGCGACATCCTCAAGTACACTTCGTAGGGCAAACCATCTAGTCCCGGCGACTTGTTCAGGCCGACCTGCTTCAACGCGTCACGGACTTCGCATTCAGTAACCACACCCTCGCAGCCAGCCGCTTCAGCCGCCCCAAGGCGGGGGAAGTCGGCAAGATAGCTACGAAACTCCCGGATCGGGAGATCAGTGCAGCGGGCAAAGCGACCTCGAAAGTGCGCCCGAAAGGCATCACGTATCTCACGACTCAAAGGCAGCAGTCGCCCGTCCGGGGCCTTGACAGAAGCGATATACCGATCGGGGAACCTTCGCACTTCTTCTTCACGCGCAGTCGCGTTCGTCTTCACAGCTTCGTTGAGAACTCTCTTTAACCTAGATCTAACTACGTAGCCCTTGTAGCGCTCGCTACTCTCGCGCTCAGGGTCCCCCCTAGCTAGCTCTACGTTTAGGGAGTCCCCCCCAGCCACCGCCCGGGAAAGTCTATCTTCTATAGATTTCGCTTCCTTGGCCCTATCTAAATTGAGCTGTTGACCGTACTTGGTAGCGAAATCTCTAATCCTATGCTTAAGAGATCCCCACCACCTATTCCCGGTAACCGCCCCCACTAACGCCCGCTGAATTAGGGATTCCAGCCGGTCCCGGAAGTCCCGTATCTCCAGTAAGGAGGTATTGAACTTCCAGTAGCCGGCCAGACTAGGCCTATTAGCTAACCGTAGACTGATGCTAACAAGTTTATGGTCAGTCCACGCTATCAAGTGGAACGTGGGACAACTAACAAAATCGATGTCAGCTCTTCTAACTAACACTCTGTCCAAGTAGGTACCCACTTTGGCAGAGGGCGAGCTTTCTAACCACGTCCACATCTCCCGCCCTGGGTGATCAAGACGAAACCTGTCGACCAGATCATGACGAGTCATGAGGCCGGCAAGGCTGCTATCACACCTTCCCCATCTACTAGCTCCCCGCCCGACCTTATCTATCTTGGGATCAAGGATCGCATTCCAATCACCCATTAAGACTAGCCGCTTCGTATCGTCCAGGAACGGCGCCAACCGACGAAAAAAGGAAACCCTCTCCGCAGTGATATTGGGCGCATAAACCGCAACCAGACGAAACTTGAAACTTTTCACGGCAACATCGGCCACAACCAGCCGGCCCCCGTCACCTGCAAAAACAACGTCAACATCGGCATCAAGGCTGCGTCCAAATAGCAAGGAAACCCCAGCGCTGGCACGGCTGCCATATGCTGAAAAAACATTAAAATCCTTCTCCAGCACACGACAGTCCGCACTGCAAATGAAGTGAGTTTCTTGCACTGCAGCAACATCTACACCGAGAGTTTTGAGTTCACCAAGCAAGCGCGCACACTTGCTTGAATCCCTCAATCCCCTCACATTCAACGTAGCAAGGTTAAAAGCCATCAATCCCACTTACCTTACTCACTGTCGACTACGGGCCGGAAATCCTTGGGAGTAAGGATGCCGACGGCCTGACGCAGGGAACCGGTACCGAGTTCAGTGCTCACTCGGTCGTCTCTGGTAATTCCCCCGACATCCATGGGGTACCTCAACTTTAGGGACCTGTAGAAAGACGGGTGAACTAAAATCGGGACCCTGCCCGCACAGTAAGGTAACATTTTTTTTAACATTATATTTGTTGTGTCGGCCAGCATTACGTCCGCACGACTGGCCTCCTCAATAAATTGCCACAGCTCCTTAGTTCGCCCGCCAGCCGTACGGACGAATGTGGTCAACATTGGGGCATTTTTAAAATTATGCGGGTTGGTAATGTCTATATTGTCAATTTTTTTCATAGAAAACAGGGGCTTCAGGGCTTTTTTGAGGATATGGTCAAGGTGCTGGGGCTCCAATATGTCCTCGCAAAAGTAAAATGCGTTGATCGCCCGTCGCACCTCAGATGAAGCCGACTGTGAGCGCTGCTTTGTTGCTGGTGGTGGTGGAGGAGGAGTTGTTCTGGTCACCGAGTGGGACCGTGTGATTAGTTTGGGTGTAGTGATGGGTGAAAGTTGAGGTGATTTCAGGGAGAGTGGGAAGTCATCAGTGAGGGTATTTTTTTTTGTTGTGGGAGATGGATTAGTTGGGCTGGTCTTTCGGGGGATTTTGTGATGTTTTCCTCCCCCTTAGGTTGAGACTGGGATGGTGTTTGGGACTGTATTTTGGTGTCTTGGGGTGGTTTCTTGATATGTTTTTTCTCACCCCCATCTTTCTGTGAGTCCCCGCTATCCCTTCTCCTTTTTAAATTAACTGAGACTTCCATGCACTCGGTTTCTTTGTTGTTTCTTTCTTTTTCTTCCCCATGGCTCTTCTTTGTTGTTGCTGCTGCTGATGATGATGATTCTGGTAGCTGTTTTGCTGGTTGTTGTTTTGTTGTTTTTCCTGTTGCTGATGATGCTGCTTGATGTTCTTTTGTTGTGCTAGTAGTAGCAGCCATAGTAGTGACGGCAATGGTGGAGGTTGTTGTGTTTGTTGTCTTGGGGTTTTTCTTCTTTTTCCCCCTTTGTACCTGGGTCCACCCTTCTTCTTTATCAGGGTGACCCCCAGTTTCTGAATGGGGACCTTCGCTTTCAGTTGTTGTTGTTTTTTCCTTAGTCACTGTTGCTGCTGCTGCTGCTGCTGCTATGGTTGCTGTTGTTGCGGTTACTGCTTGTGTTTGGTTTGTCTTTTGAGGGCAGGATTTAGAAAAATGCCCCAGCTGTTTACAGTTCCAGCATTGGGGCTTCCTGCCCTCCACAACCACTGTCATTACCTGGGTCTCGTAATCTAATGTGTGGGGAATGGCTTGAAACCCCCCTCGGTCCAAACACATGGTGAAGATATAATCACCGTGCGCAGTCCCGCTGCTAGACTTGGCCTTTGTTATGTCTTCTATGTCACCATACTTGCATAGAAAAGCAGCTAGTACTTCCTCGTTTAGTTCAATGGGGACATTGCACACGGTGATACGAATTCTTCTTCTTCCCATGTATTCAGGTTGGAGCCGGAAGTATTTGGAATTTATACTTTCTCCGGCCAGCTTGGCTGCTAACTCTTGGGATGGTAGTAGTACATCCCAGGTGGCAAAACTGCGTCTGCAGTAGTACTTTGCCGGGATGGCCGCCGCCTTTAGCAGTTCTTCGAAGGTTTCCTTCCTGATGCCGGCCAACCTTCGGGTTTTCAAGTCCGTTATAACAAACGAAATTGTCTTTGGTTTGACTTGATCAACAAGCTCGGGAATAGGAAGAATCCTATTCCCTTCAAAATACTTTTCGTATTTCTCCCTTATTTTCTTGAAGTCTATATTTTGTGCATTGTGGGAGATTTTTTACGTCCAGGAGGCCGGCAATGATGGCACTTTTTGTGCGGGCGGAATTGTACTACTGGCCGGAGAAAGAGTAGGCCATTTGTTTTCAGCTTTTGAGAGGGAGCTTGAGCCGTCAAAAATATCCGTAAGCGACTGTGATGGTGAAGGTGTCGCTACTGGTACGGGGGATTCCTCTGCCATAGTTGCGTATCAGGCAACTAGGAGAGTAAAAGCAAATATTCTTTTCCTTTCGACTGAGTGTAAAAAGGTGATGAATGAATGTTTTTTTTTTTGTTTTTTTTTTTCGGTTCCAATGAAATTTTCCAAAAAATAACGAGGTTTGACCCCCCTCAGCAAACAAATAACAATTGTTTGGGGGAGGGGTAGTCAACAATAAAAGTTCAAACAATAACTTAAATCAACAAATTTAACAAATAACAATATTTTCCGAAACAAGAACAAATTTAACAATAATTTGAAAAACTTACAGGTCAATAGCAATTACAAACAGGCAAAAGCATAGTCAAGACTTTTATTTCCTGTAGATTTACAGGTAGGCACAAGGCCTTGAGTTTTGGGGGGAAGGGGAAGGGTGCGGTCATGCATTAACTATGTTTTTACTAAGGGGACCTAGATAGCCACATTCGCCGACCCATTCAACAATACAATATATAACCATTCATCCGTCGCCATATGCGCAGCAATTACCAAAATACCACATGTACTCTATGAAAAAAGTCCTACTTAAAACCCGAAAATTGATGGAGGATTTTTATTCATGATTTATATACAATGCTTTGTGATGGGGATGGGAGAAAAACCCCGAAATAAACGAAAAACAAGGAAAAATCCCCATTTGGTTACCCTCCCATCCCCCCGTCTCTAAAATCGGCGGCCGACTGTTTTCCGGGGCGAAAGGAACCGAAAACAAGCCGGACCTGCCCTAAGTGGGATTGGGATCCTAATCTACGGGGGTAAAAGAAATAACGGGTCGGGCGCGGAATGGGTTAATACAAGCGGGTGATATGATTTTTATAAATTTTATATATACATATGAGTGTTCAAGATCTTCAGTAAACGTGGGCTGGGACACGGGCTGAGGTACGAAAAATAATGGGGATGGGGAAGATCTTGAGAACTAACAACTAGATGACAGGGACAATGACACACAACATACTGCTAACTAGGTACCTAGGTACCAAAAGAGAAAATGGGAAACAGTTCTACTTACCAGGGGTGGGGTCCCTAAGGACCCGTACCGTAGACTCCATGAGTCGGCAGAGGAGGGAAGGATGACTCCAACATTGCCCCCTTTCGCACGACCAGGCTCGCTGCATTCACCCACCTTTTGCTGAATTTTATGCGATCCAAGCGTTTTCTATCGCATCTGATTTTGACCCTCAGCAGATGCCGAAAAAACAAGACCAGATCACGATGAGAAAAGTTTGCATCGTCATAAAATCCCTTGTTTCGCGTTGTCCACACCACCATTCTAGCTACAGCCAGGATCGCGAGAAACACCACACGCTTCTCACCCTGAAACGGAGGAAGAACGTTGTCCACGACGTAACCAACGTCGAGCAGCACGAGCTGTTTGGGCTCGATGCGGGCCGTCCACTCGCCGACGTGATCCCAAAACGGACGGACTCGCTCGCAGTAGTAGAAGGCATGCTCAGCCGTTTCTTCCAAGCCACTGCCGCAGCGAGTGCAATCGGGCATGTCTGCCAGGCCCGCCCTGTAGCACAAGCCGGCAAGGGGTAACGCATTTCGCGCAAGTCGCCAGGTGAGCGAGAACTCGGAGTTGTTCAAGAAGCTCGATCCTGGCGCCCAATTCCAATGAGAGCGAATCTCCTCCGTCGTCCAGCCGTGCCGCTCGCTGAGAAGATCAGAAGCGGAACCCTCCACTAGCTCCCGATATAGTTCTTTTCGAGGCCATGAAAGGTTACTGGACCCAAGAAGGTTACGAAGGGCCGTTCGGCACTCGCGGACAAACAGTGTTTCGCCCAAAGGCCTACGTCGACCTTCAGCCTTTGGGTCTGACTTTAAGCGAGGAAAAGTCCGACTCGCCTTCAGTCTCCACACTGCAGTCCCCGTCAAGACTCTGCCCAAGTATGCAAGTCTTTCAGCAAGCCAGTGGCTCTCCAGATCAGGCATACCTAGACCCCCGTTGCGCGTACGTTGGATACAGACCTGCCTACGGACCATCGGCCTTGCACCTCCCCAGAGCAATCTGGAAAGGGATTGTTGCAGTGCCAACCGACGTGCCTTAGGCAGAGGAAGTACAGCCAATCGGTAAAGAATCAGGGGGAAGACGTACACGGCGCCCGCGTCCGCCCTACCCTTTAAGGACAACCTCCTTGAAAGCCAGGTGCCCACCTGAGCATTCACCTTAGCTTGTACTTCCGACCAATTTCGCTCCAGTTGGAGGTCGGGCCCGAACCACACCCCGAGGATGCGGACGGGTCCGTCACTCCAGCGGAAGGGCCCTGGAAGAGTATCGCTACCCCTCCAAGCACCAAGCCGCAAACCTTCGCTTTTGTCAAAGTTGACCTTGGCCCCTGCAATCCGCTCGTACTCGCTAACCGCCTTCTTCACAGCCTTTATATCCAGACGGCGGGACACAAACACTGTGATATCATCAGCGAACGCGGAAACCCATGCCGCAAGGCTGCTAACAAAAGGTATACCGCGCAGGGCCGGACTTGTCCCCTCATCCCTAAGCCTGCGCAGGAGGGGCTCCAACGCGAGGACATAGAGAAGAGGAGACAACGGGCAGCCCTGCCGCACCGAACGCTCGATCGCGAATACCCTCGAACGCCTTCCGTTCACCTGCACCACTGCCTGAGGGTTGTGGTACATCATGCTAATCCATCTGCGGAACTCCGGTTTGAATCCGGCAGTCTCCAAAACAGACGCCAAGAACCGATGGTCAACCCTATCGAAGGCCTTGGACTGATCAAAACTGATCAGCGCGGCTTCTGTGTCGTCTTCTATCCCCTCTAGGACCTCGCGAATCAAGTGCAGATTGTCCTGGATCGATCTTCCCTTCACAGCAAAGGTCTGTTCAGGGCCGATCAGATCACTGATGACACGCTGTAAACGATTCGGCAAGACCCGGGCCAAAATCTTTAACTCTGTGTTAAGCAGAGTTATGGGCCTGTAATCATCTAAACCCTCCCAAACATGCCTGCCATCTTTCTTCAGCAATGTGATCACGCCCTTGGTAACGCTACCAGGGATGGCTTCCTGGGCGAACCAATGGTTGAACATATCCGTCAGAATAGGCACAAACATGTGCGACATCCTCAAGTACACTTCGTAGGGCAAACCATCTAGTCCCGGCGACTTGTTCAGGCCGACCTGCTTCAACGCGTCACGGACTTCGCATTCAGTAACCACACCCTCGCAGCCAGCCGCTTCAGCCGCCCCAAGGCGGGGGAAGTCGGCAAGATAGCTACGAAACTCCCGGATTGGGAGATCAGTGCAGCGGGCAAAGCGACCCCGAAAGTGCGCCCGAAAGGCATCACGTATCTCACGACTCGAACGCAGCAGTCACCAGTCCGGGGCCTTGACAGAAGCGATGTACCGATCGGGGAACCTTCACACTTCTTCTTCCGCCAACATCCATGGGGTACCTCAGTTTTAGGGACCTATAGAATGATTGGTGAACCAAAATCGGGACCCTGCCCGAACAAAAGGGGAGCATTTTCTTTATCATTACATTTTTGGTGTCGGCCAACATTACGTCCGCCCGGCTGGCCTCGTCAATAAAGTGCCACAGCTCTTTAGTTCGGTTGCCAGCCGAACGGACGAATGTGGTCAACATTGGTACATTGGAGAAGAGATACGGATTGGTGATATCTTTTTCATTGATTTTCTTGAGGGATGATAATGGTTTTTTTGATTTTTTAATACTGTGATCTAAATTTGGATTGTCCAATACATCTTCACAGAAGTAGATGGCGTTCAATGCATTTCGGGTTTCTGTGGAAGTCGAGTGTGATCTGGTTTTGTGTGCTATTGCTTGAGGGGGAGGTGAAAGTCTTGTCACCGAGTGTGACCGAACGAGTACTTTAGGGGTTGTGATTGGTGAAAGAGAGGGTGATGGTGGGATTTCAGTTGGATGTACTGGGGTGGTTTTTTGTTTTTGTGGGGGAGGAATTATTTGGGCAGGTCGCTCTGCTGGAACTGGTGATTTACTTTTTTCTTTTCCCTTAGGTTGAGGCTGGGAGGGTGTTTGGGAATGGGTTCCTGTTTCGTCTGTTGGTTTTTGGGATGGTTTCTTAATGTGTTTCTTTTCCCCCTCCTCCGCTACCGAGTCCCCACTATCCCTTCTTCGTTTTAAGTTTGTTGAGTAGTCCATAGTTTCTACTTTATTATTTTCTTTATTTTTCTTGGCTGTTGCTGATGATGATGATTTAGCTGTGGAAGTAGTAGCAGTAGTGACGGTGGTAACGGTAGTGGCTGTTGTTGGTTTTGGTACGGTTGATGTTGTTGTTGTTGTTGGTAACTTTTGGGGGGAAGTCTTCTTTTTTCCTCCCCTTACTACCTGGGTCCAGCGCTCTTCATCTTTATCGGAGTGGTCTTTAGTTCCGGGTTTAGGATTTTCGCCTGATGATACTGTAGTCGCTGCTGCTGCTGCTGCTATAGTTGTTGTGGTTGTTGCCATTAGTGTTGTAGTTTTGGTGGTCTTTTGAGGGCAGGATTTGGAGAAATGCCCCAGTTGTTTGCAGTTCCAACACTGGGGCTTCCTACCCTCAACAACCACCGTCATAACTTGACTCTCATAGTCGAGAGTATGGGGTATTGCCATAAACCCCCCTCTGTCCAGGCACATGGTAAAAATGTAATCACCGTGTGCTGTCCCGTTTGCCGACTTTGCCTTTACAGCTTCCTCTATGTCTCCATATCCGCTTAGGTACGCAGCCAGTACTTCTTTGTTCAGTTGGATCGGGACATTGCACACGGTGATTTTGATTTTTCTTTTTCCCATGTACTCTGGCTGCAGCCGGAAGTATTTCAATGTGATGTTCCCTCCGGCCAGCTTCGTTGCTAATTCCTCGTTTGGCAGCAGTACATCCCAGGTGGCAAAGCTGCGTCTGCAGTAATATTTGGCTGGGATGTCTGCTGCCCTTAAAAGATCTTCAAAAGTTTCCTTTCGAATTCCAGCCAGCCTCCTGGATTTTAGGTCTGTAATCACAAAGGAGACGATTTTTGGCTGTACCTCCTTGACGAGTTCGGGAATAGGAAGAATCCTATTCCCTTGGAAATACTTTTCGTATTTTTCCCGCATTCTTCTGCAGTTAATTGGGTCTTTTTTTGAGATTTGTACCGTCCAGGAGGCTGGCGCCGGTGGCACCTTTTGGGCGGGCTGTATTGTACTGGCCGGAGTTGATGTTGATGACAGTGTTGGCCATTTATCATCCGGCTTTGAGGGGGGGCTTGGGTCGGCAAAAATGTCGGGTGTCGGTGATGTTACTGGAGATGGTGATTTTTCAGCCATAGTTGCTTATAAGGCAACTTGGCAAGAAGAAAAAAAAAAAAAAAAAGAAAAAAAAGGACGAATGTTCTTTGCTTTTGAGAGATGAGCTGATGTTGAAATGGGAAATGTTCGTCGAGTTTTTTCAACAAGAAAAATTTTTTTTCCAAACAATAACAAGTGTGTTGACCCCCCTCAGCAAACAAATAACAATTGTTTGGGGGAGGGGCAGTCAACAATAAATTTCAACAAAAGGTTTCAACAGTTTAACAAATAACAATTTTTCCAATAAAAACAAGAACAATTTTTAACAATAGTGAAAACACTTACTAGTCTGAAGAGCTTTTACAAGATTACTTGGGTATACTCTAAACGAGCATAGTCAAGACTAATGCTTACTGACAGGGTTGGTATTTATGAACAAACATATCCAATTAGATGTTCTAGCCAATCACAATCCAAGGAATGGACCGGCCAATGTGTGCACATTGGAATCTCCCAATGTGCCATAAATAGCTCTTTCATTGAGGACTGATTTACTTTGGTCTTAGCCTTGCTAAAGACGTTGCTCTTAGCCTAGCTACTGATCCGTTGGAAACTCTATTACAGAGGTCTGTTTTTTCTTGTTATCCTTTTGGACTATTGTTTATATTATTGCTGTTATTGTTTTGATCCATTGTTTCACGTATTGTTTTACTTCGTTTTAATACATTTTTCACCACGTTGACCCTCCTGATTGCTAGCTTGCAGTCATGGAGGGTACCTCCGCTTCTTCATCCTCTCAACAACCCGCTCGTCACAATGCTCAAGACACACCAGAAAATGAAGCCCTCCCGAAGCAGTCGGAAGAAAGTCATTTAACAAGCCTGATTGGCTCAAACTGGCCATCCCTTCCTTCGGAGTCAGGGAGCCCAATTCCACCAGGGCAAAAGACAAAGCCAGAAAATCCGTCACCATCACCGTGGAAAATACAACAAAAGAACCCAGAAGAGTACGAAAAGGACCGGGTGGGCAAATATGCCGAATTCTTCAAAGGCAATGAGATTTTGCCCATTCCGGAACTCCTGGAAAAACTAGAACCGAGAATCGTCTCTCTGGTGGTGACGGATTTAAAAACAAGACGGCTCGTAGGACTCAAGAAGGAAGGGTTCGAGGATCTGTTACGGAAAGCCGGCGTCCCATGCCAATACTTCTGCAGAAGGAGTTTTGCGACATGGGACGTCCTGCTCCCTTCCAGCGACCAAGCTACCAAGGTTGCCTCGAATAATATTATAACAAAGTTCTTCCGACTGCAGCCGGAGTACCTCGTCACCCGTAGGATTCGGGTCACCATCTGCAACGTCCCGGCGTTCATAACAGGAGATGTTTTGGCCGCCTTCCTCAGCGCATTTGGACGCGTAGAGGAAATCAACCTGCTTCGGTCAACAGCCGGGACGGCCTACGGGGACTACGTGTTCCGGATGTACCTTTCTCGGGAGGGCTTTCAAACAATTCCCGAAATCATCATCAGCAGAGGGAGGCAGATGATGGTGATTGTGGAAGGCAGACATCCGCGCTGTTGGAGCTGCAAGCAGTTGGGGCACATATCCAAGTTCTGCCCCCAAAAAGATCCGTCAAAAGCTCCAGCTGCTGCAGCCGCCACAGTCGCAACAGAAACTCCAGCAACAACAGCTTCCATAATCACCATCAGAGAGACCGGAAAGGAAAAAGAGCCGGACCAGGCCCAGCCAAAAACAGTGGAGGAGTGGGTGGAAGTCACTCGAAAAAAAAAGAAATCTCCCCAAAAAGCCGAGGATAAACCCACAACTGCCTCCCCTGCAAAAGTAACAACACCAGCCCCTACAAAAGCAATGACATCAGCCTCTACAAAAGCAACGACACCAACCTCTACAAAAACGACACCAGCAGCAATATACACACCAAAGTCAGTGACAGCACCTATCCCTGCGCACATCACTCAGCACCCTCCAGCATCCAAGACTAAAAAGAAAACTAAAACCAAACCAGCTCCCACCACACCAGAAGCAGAAGAAACTCCCATGGAAACCACTACGAATCTGAAGAGGAGAAGGAGCAGCGGAGAGGGAGCAGCAAAGAAAGTATGTTCAGGGCCACCCTGCTCTGAAGATCCCCTGGAAGGCCCCTCTAATGCCCTTCCTCCAAAACCTCTTCCCCAACAAGCTCCGCTGCATTTACCATTTCCACCTCTAATATCACTTCCTCCATCTATTCTCCCCGTACCACCTCCTCCTCCACCACCACTTGCGTCACCACCTCCCCCTCAACACCACACTCCACAACATGCTCCCCCTGAGCAAAAATGCTCTCAACCACCCAGAACTGTTTCCAATAACAACTCCCGCAGAAAAAGCAACTTCAAAACCAGTGCCAACAGACTCTACACCAAAGACATCCCGGCAGCAAGCCAAAGCAGCCAACAAAGATCTAATTGATGAACAGTGCAGGAAGGCAGTGGCTCTGTGCACTGTCGGGCTGGAATCCGTGACGGATTACCAGCTCCGAAAGACACTGAAGCCACTGCTGGACTGCGAAAAAATTGATGGTAAAAGAGTCTGTAACCCAACGAGCTTTAGGAGTGCAGCCATGGTGACCACTTTTGTCCGGTCGGCTGGCGACCGTACCAGGGGCGTCTGGAAGTTCCTGAATACGGTCTGTCAGACCGACTTGGGCATAAAGTTGGCGGAGTTGGAGCACTCCTCCCTTAAAAAATGTTTACCATTTTGTTCCGGGAGGGTCCCTATTTTTGTTCACCCTTCTTTTTATAGGTCCCTAAAAATGCGGTTCCCTTTGGATGTCGGAGGAATCACCAGGGATGACTGAGTTACAACTGAGCTTGGCACCGGCTCCCTGCGTCAGGCCGTCGGCATCCTCACCTCGAAGGATTTCCGGCCCGTAGTCGATGATGAGTAAGGTAAGTCAGATTGATGGCTTTAAACGTTGCCAGTTTGAATGTGAGGGGACTGAGGGATCCAAGCAAGTGTGCGCGCTTGCTTGGTGAACTACAAGAAGCTCTGTGTAGATGTTGCTGCAGTGCAGGAGACTCACTTCACTTGCGAGGCTGACTGTCGGGTGCTGGAAAACGATTTTAACGTTTTCTTAGCATACGGCAGCAACTTCAGCATTGGGGTCTCCTTGCTAGTTGGACGCAGCCTTGATGCTGATGTTGACGTTGTTTTTGCAGGTGACGGGGGCCGGCTGGTTGTGGCCGATGTTGCCGTGAAAAGTTTCAAGTTTGGTCTGTTTGCGGTTTATGCGTTCAATTCCCCTGTGGAGAGGGTTTCCTTTTTTCGTCGGTTGGCGCTGTTCCTGGACGATACGAAGCGGCTAGTCTTAATGGGTGATTGGAATGCGATCCTTGATCCGAAGATAGATAAGGTCGGGCGGGGAGATAGGAGTGCGGGAAGGTGTGAGAGCAGCCTTGTCGGCTTCGTGACTCGTCACGGTATTGTCGACAGGTTTCGTCTTGATCACCCAGGGCGGGAGATGTGGACGTGGCTAGAAAGGTCGCCCTCTGCCAAAGTAGGTTCCTACTTGGACAGAGTGTTAGTTAGACGAGCTGACATCGATTGACATTGATTTTGTTAGTTGTCCCACATTCCACTTGATAGCGTGGACTGACCATAAACTTGTTAGAGTCAGTCTGCGGTTAGTTAATAGACCTAGTCTAGCCGGCTACTGGAAGTTCATTACCTCCTTACTGGAGATACGGGACTTCCGGGACCGGCTGGAATCCCTAATTCAGCAGGCGTTAGTGGGGGCGGTTACCGGGAATAGGTGGTGGGTTTCTCTGAAATATAGGATTAGAGACTTCGCCACCAAATACGGTCAACAGCTCAAACTAGATAAGGCCAAGGAGGCGAAGTCTATAGATGATAGACTTTCCCGGGCGGTGGCTGGGGGGACTCCCTAGGTGTAGAACTAGCTAGGAGGGACCTTGAGCATGAGAATAGCGAGCGCTACAAGGGATACGTACTTAGATCTAGGTTAAATAGAGTTCGCTACGAAGCTGTGAAATCGAATGCGACTGCGCGTGAAGAAGTGCGAAGGTTCCCTGATCGGTACATCGCGTCTGTCAAGACCGCGGACGGGCAACTGCTGCACTCGAGTCGTGAGATGCGTGATGCCTTTCGGGCGCACTTTCGGGATCGCTTTGCCCGCTGCCCTGATCTCCCGATCCGGGAAAATCGTAGCTTTCCGACTTCCACCGCCGAGGGGCGGCGGAAGCGGCTAGCTGCGAGGGTGGGGTTACTGAATGCGAAGTCCGTGATGCGTTGAAGCAGGTCGGCCTGAACAAGTCGCCGGGACTAGATGGTTTGCCCTACGAAGTGTACTTGAGGATGTCCCACATGTTTGTCCCTATTCTGACGGATGTGTTCAACCATTGGTTCGCCCAGGGAGCCATCCCTGGTTGCGTTACCAAGGGCGTGATCACATTGCTGAAGAAAGATGGCAGGCGTGTTGGGGAGGGTTTAGATGACGACAGGCCCATAACTCTGCTTAACACAGAGTTAAAGATTTTGGCCCGGGTCTTAGCGAATCGTTTACAGTTTGTCATCAGTAATCTGATCAGCCCTGAACAGACCTACGCTGTAAAGGGAAGATCGATCCAGGACAACCTGCACTTGATTCGCGAGGTCCTAGAGGGGATAGAAGATGACACAGAAGCCGCGCTGATCAGTTTAGATCAGTCCAAGGCCTTCGATAGGGTGGACCATCGGTTCTTGGCGTCTGTTTTGGAGATAGATTAGCATGATGTACCACAACCCTCAGGCAGTGGTGCAGGTGAACGGAAGGCTTTCGAGGGTATTCGCGATCGAGCGTTCGGTCCGGCAGGGCTGCCTCCTGTCTCCTCTACTCTATCTCCTCACGTTGGAGCCCCTCCTGCGCAGGCTTAGGGATGAGAGGACAGGTCCGTCTCTGCGCGGTATACTTTTTGCCAGCAGCCTTGCTGCAAGGGTTTCCGCATTCGCTGATGACGTCACAGTCTTTGTGTCCCGCCGTCTGAATATAAAGGCTGTGAAAGAGGCGGTTGTCGAGTACGAGCGGATTGCAGGAGCCAAGGTCAATTTTGACAAAAGCGAAGGTTTGCGGCTTGGTACTTGGAGGGGTAGCAATACTCTTCCAGGGCCCTTCCGCTGGAGTGACGGACCTGTCCGCATCCTCGGGGTGTGGTTCGGGCCCGACCTCCAACTGGAGCGAAATTGGTCGGAAGTACAAGCTAAGGTGAATGCTCAGGTGGCAATCTGGCTTTCAAGGAGGTTGTCCTTAAAGGGCAGGGCGGAGGCGTGCGACACGTACGTCTTCCCTCTGATCCTTTACCGATTGGCTGTACTTCCTCTGCCTAAGGCACGTCGGTTGGCACTGCAACAATCCCTCTCCAGATTGCTCTGGGGAGGTGCAAGGCCGATGGTCCGTAGGCAGGTCTGTATCCAACGTACACGCAACGGGGGTCTGGGTATGCCGGATCTGGAGAGCCACTGGCTTGCTGAAAGACTTGCATACCTCGGCCGGTCCTTGACGGGGGACTCAGTGTGGAGACAAAAGGCGAGTCGGACTTTTCCTCGCCTCAAGTCAGACCCAAAGACTGAAGGTCGACGTAGGCCTTTGGGCGAAACACTGTTTGTCCGCGAGTGCCGAAAGGCCCTTCGTAACCTTCTTGGGTCCAGTGACCTTTCACGGCCTCGGAAAGAGCTATATCGGGAGTTAGTGGTGGGTTCCGCTTCTAATCCTCTTAGCGAGCGGCAAGGCTGGACGGCGGAGGAGATCCGCTCTCACTGGAATTGGGCGCCAGGATCGAGCTTCTTGAACAACTCCGAGTTCTCGCTCACCTGGCGACTTGTACGGAATGCGTTACCCCTTCTCGGCTTGAACTACAGAGCGGGCTTAGCAGACATGCCTGATTGTCCTCGCTGCGGCAGTGGATTAGAAGAAACGGCTGAGCACGCCTTCTACTATTGCGAGCGAGTTCGCCCGTTCTGGGATCACGTCGGGGAGTGGACGGCTCGCATTGAACCCAAGCAGCTCGTGCTGCTCGACGTTGGTTACGTCGTGGACAACGTTCTTCCTCCGTTTCAGGGTGAGAAGCGTGTGGTGTTTCTCGCGATCCTGGCTGTAGCTCGAATGGTGATTTGGATTACGCGAAAGAAGGGATTGTATGAAGATGCAAACTTTTCTCATCGCGATCTGGTTTTGTATTTTCGGCATCAGCTGAGGGTCAAAATCAGATGCGATAGAAAACGCTTGGATCGCATAACATTCAACAGAAGGTGGGTGAATGCAGCGAGCCTGGTCGTACAAAAGGGGGCAACGTTGGAGTCATCCTTCCCTCCTCTGCCCGCCCATGGCGTCTACGGTACGGGTCCTTCGGGACCCCACCCCCGGTAAGTAGGCAATGCTTTCTCCCTTGTAACCTAGTTAGCAGTATGTTGTCAGTCATTGTCCCCGTCATCTAGTCATTAGTATTCAAGATCTTCCCCATCCCCATTATTTTTCGACCTCAACCTGTATCCCAGCCCGCTTTTACTGAAGATCTTGAACATTCATATGTATAAAAATCATATTACCGTCTTGTATCGACCCACACCGTGCCCGACCCTTTATCTTCTTTTTTCCCCCTATAGATTAGGATCCCAGTCCCACCTAGGGCAGGTCCGACTTGTTTCCGGTTCTTTCGCCCCGGAAAACAGTCGGCCTCCAATTTTATAGATGGGGGGGATGGGAGGTCAACCAAACGGGGGATTTTTTCCTTGTTTTTGTATATATTTCGGGGTTTTTCTCCCATCCCCATCATACGAATTCATTTGTAAATAAAATCATGCATCACTTCCGGGGTTTTAAGTAGGTCTTTTTTCATGGAGCAAATGTGGTATTTTGGTGGTAGCAGCGCGCATGGTGATGGATGAATGACTATATATTGTATTGTTGAATGGGTCGGCGAATGTGGCTAGCTAGGTCCCCTTAGTAAAAACATAGTTAATGCAAGACCGCACCCTTCCCTTCCCCCCAAAACTCAAGGCCTTGTGCCTTCCTGTAAAACTAACAGGAAATAAATTACTTTGGTTTTAGCCTTGCTAAAGACGTTGCTGTTAGCCTAGCTACTGACTACAAGTGTGTTTCGTGATCCAACAAGGTCTGATTTCCATATGATCGAGAGCCTATCGATAGCCATCCATGCTTTCGTCAGTCGTGTGTCGATGTCTTTTTTGGTTGATGAGACGCTACTTCCTAGGTAGGTGAATTTGTCTTCTAGTTTCAGAGAGGCTCTGTCTAGTGTGGAAATGTTGCCCGTTTCGTTGTAACACATATATTCAGTTTTGTGTGCATTGACATGGAGGCCAATGCCTGCTGCGGCTCGTTCCAAACTATGCAATAGCGTCTCTGCTTGATTAGGCGTATTCGCCAGTAACACCAAGTCATCAGCGTAGTTGGCGTCTGTGATTGTTTTTGCGGGGTACCTTTTGCTTCTTTTCTTCCTCAGCTCGAAGCCATTTTCTCTGATTTTGTCGATCGAAGTTCTAAGCACGTAGTCTAGATAGATGATAAAGAGGTATGGGGCTAGCGTGTCTCCTTGTAGTACTCCTGCAACAATGTCGAAGTATTCCGGGTATCCATCTGGTGAACGTACTTTCACTTTGGTGTTCCTGTAGAGAATCATTATTGCTGCTACGGTTTCTTTTGGTAGGCCGTATGCTAGTAGGATTTGTTCCATCTTCCCTCTGTGGATGGAATCAAAAGCCTTGGTAAAGTCGACAAATAGTAATGTCGCTTGAAGGTTTTTTGCCCGAACGACTCCAAGGATTCTACGGATGGTCAGTATTTGTGAGGTTGTGGATCTATTTCTCCGGAAGCCATTTTGGTTTTTCCTAAGGATGTTGTCTATTTTGGGTTCTATGCGGTTTCGTAGTAGGGCATTGTAGATTTTGTTTGCTATGGATGTAAGTGTTATCCCTCGGTAGTTCTTGGCTAATCCGAGGTCGCCCTTTTTTGGGAAAGGAAGGATGCATCCCTTCATCCATCTTTCTATCCTATTTTGACTATAGACTGCGTTACATTGCCGGAGCAATATATCGTCGAATTGTCTAGTCTTCCACACTTCTGGGGGGATCTCGTCCAGCCCTGCAGCTTTCCTATTTTTAATTTTTCTAAGAACCGAGTCGAGTTCTTCTTTGGTGAAAGGACCTAGTTTAATGTCTAATTGCTTACTGATAATTCTGGTGATCGGTTCATCCGTTATTTTCGGTGGGTTTCCTAGTAGATTTTTGAAATGCTGTTCCCACAGTTTTACTCTTTCTTGTTGGCTTGTAGCTTTCAATTTTGCTTTGGCTGTGCTCTTCCTTCTACTTACTTCGTTTATTGTTTGCCAGGCTATCCTGGATTGTCTATCTTCCACCGAGTCTCTAATATTATCTATCTGATTTTGTATGTATTCTGCCTGTTCTTTTAGATATATTCCTGCTAATTGATATTGTGCCTTTTCTAGTTTTCGGACATTTGTGTTTGTTGGGTTTTTCCGATAGCTTTTGGAGGCAGTTTTCATGAGTGCACGTTTTTCTCTAACTGCTATCGTTTCCCAAGGGACTCTATATTTAGTTCTAGGTTTTGTTGTGATACACTTTGATGCCGCCTCAAGGTGTGCTTCAATAAAATTTTCATATTCGTCATTTGGGGTACCTTTTTCTGTCTTCTCTTGTAGTGTTTCGAATCTGTTTCTTAATTCTAATGCATATTTATCTCTAATATCTCTGTTGTTAAGTAGAGCCCAGTCATAGTGCTTAGTTGTCGCTGTTCGTGTGGCGTTTTTTCGTAGGCTTAGTCGTACTTTGGCCGTAACTATTCGATGATCGGAGGACACACCCTCGAAAGAGGAGTATGCCTCGCAATTCATCGCACTATTTTTCCATTTCCTGTTTATAAAGACGTAGTCTATCTGTGTTTTACTATTATTCGCGTATGTGTAAGTCCATAATTTTCCCTCCCTTTTTTGAAAGTTTGTATTGAGGCAGGTTGTATTGAGGTTTGTATTGAGGCAGGTTTGTATTGAGGCAAGTTCTATCATGAAATCAATTAGATGTCCATTCCTGTTTGACGTGTTGTGTAGGCTGTATTTGTTGTTTCTGTTTTTCCCGATTTGTGCATTCATATCTCCGCCAATGACTAGCAGGTTGTGTTTTGGAATGCTACGTACTAGGCAGGATAGCTCCTCGTAGAAGGTGACTAGTTCGGTTTCTTCGCTAACATTGGTAGGGCTGTAGCAGGAGATGATTGATGCTTTGGGATTGCCATTAAACGTTGCGGCCATCATCCTAGGTTGTATTCTCTCAATACTATTAAGTGTTTTTAACGCTCTTGGTCCTATAATCATTCCCATCCCTCCTACCGATGCATTGACAGAGTTTTTCCATGCCGATACAGTCATCAGCATCCATCCATTGCCAGTTTCGTGATATTTGATATCTTCGGTGTTAGTGTATCGGTGTTCTTGTATGCAAATTATGTCTATCTTATGTTCTACGGCTGATGCGGTTAGCTCTGGTAGTTGACCTATTCTATTTTGAGTTCTAACGTTAAATGTCGCTATCTGTATTGTTTATTTGCATTTTAGTAGTTTTTGTTTGAACACTGTAGCTGATTTTTCGAACACTGAGGCCAGGGCTCCAGCCTCAGCAGGACGTGCCCCTTTTTTACCCGCGCGAAGAGTGATGCGGTTTATGTATGTGGTTTGAGTATGAGTCGTGGTTATCTTTCGATGGCTGTTTTTATTCTCATCTTTAGAAGCCACTCTTATAGATGAGCAGCAGTAGTTCCCCGATTGAACTGACAATCCTGACCGTTAAGCCGCAAGACTCACACGTTCAGGAAATGTTAGGCATTGCGCATTCGAATACCTTCACGTCCCTCATGCTGCTTCCCATGTGTACGTGTAAAAAAAAGAAAAAAAATCCTTCTTTTTACCTTAAGTTTTAACTTAAAGAAAGTCAAGGACTGATGTATATTCAAAGAAATTTTGGAGTATATTTTATCCTGTCATCCGATACAGGCCCTAACAGGTTTTTATTTTCTTTCTTTTTTTTTAGGTGGAGGTGGAATTCGAATTTGACTTGGGTTGCTTTGTTTTCTTATTAACTGCTATGAGGGTGGGCAAACAAACTCCTAAGCTTTTAGAAAAGATTCTAATCCTATTTGCCCTGTATACTAAAGCATTCGACCAGAGTCATTAAATTTGATTTTTTTTAATTTACTGCTATATATTTACTATATAAAATTATATATATATTATATTTACTATATAAAATACACTATATTCCTCATTTGAGAACACAATATAGTAGAGATTTAAGACATAACTATTTTAAATCAAATATGTGCATTTTTAAATGAACAGTTTAGTAGAATAAATTTACTAACCTCTTTGAAACATTTCTGGAAACGGAATCACTTCCAACGTTTGCATACTATTTTATCAAATCCTCGCTTGTTTATTTCCATTTATATACATAAATGGAAGGCACAAGGCCTTGTAGTTTTGGGGGAAGGGGAAAAGAGCGGTCACGCTATTCTATGTGTTCTAAGGGAACCTAGCTAGCCACATTCGCCGACCCATTCAGCAGTACAATATATAACCATTCATCCATCGCCATATGCGCAGTAACCACCAAAATACCACATTTGCTCTATGAAGAAGTCCTACTTAAAACCCTGAGAGTAATGAATGATTTAATTTACAAGATATGATTTATTTACAATGAATATGATGGGAATTGGAGAAAACCGCCGAAATATATACAAAAGCAAAAAACAAAGGAAAAATCCCCCGTTTGGTTGCCCTCCCATCCCCCTGTCTACAAAATTGGAGGCCGACTTTTTCTGGGGCGAAAGAACCGGAAACAAGCCGGACCTACTCTAGGTGGTATGGGAATCCTAATCTACAGGGGTAAAGAAAAAATAAAGGGTCGGGCACGGTATGGGTCGATACAAACAGGTAATATGATTTTTATAGATATGAATGTTCAAGATCTTCAATAAAAAGCAGACTGGGATACGGGTTAAGGTACAAAAATAATGGGGATGGGGAAGATCTTGAGAACTAACAACTAGATGACGGGGACAATGACTCACAACATACTGCTAACTAGGTTTCAAGGGGGGAAAAAACGTCCTACTTACCAGGGGTGGGTTCCCTAAGGACCCGTACCATAGATGCCATGGGCCGGCAGAGGAGGGAAGGATGACTCCAACGTTGCCCCCTTTCTTACGACCAGGCTCGCTGCATTCACCCACCTTTTGCTGAATGTTATGCGAATCAAGCGTTTTCTATCGCATCTGATTTTGACCCTAAGCAAATGCCTAAAGTACAAAACCAGATCACGATGAGAAAAGTTTGCATCGTCATACAATCGCGTCGACCAGATCACCATTCTAGCTACAGCTAGGATCGCGAGAAACACCACACGCTTTTCACCTTGAAACGGAGGAAGAACGTTGTCTACGATGTAACCAACGTCGAGCAGCACGAGCTGTTTGGGTTCGATGCGAGCCGTCCACTTCCCAACGTGATCCCAAAACGGGCGAACTCGCTCGCAGTTGTAGAAGGCATGCTCAGCCATTTCTTCCAAGCCCCTGGCACAGCGAGGGCAATAAGCATGTCTGCCAGGCCTGCTTTGTAGTTCAAGCCGAGAAGGGGTAACGCATTCCGTACAAGTCGCCAGGTGAGCGAGAACTCGGAGTTGTTCAAGAAGCTCGATCCTGGCGCCCAATTCCAGTGAGAGCGGATCACCTCCGCCGTCTAGCCTCGCCGCTCACTAAGAAGATCAGAAGCAGAACCCGCCACTAGCTCCCAATATAGCTCCTTCCGAGGCCGTGAAAGGTCACTGAACCCAAAAAGGTTACGAAGGGCCTTTCGGCATTCGCGGACAAACAGTGTTTCGCCCAAAGGCTGAAGGTCGACGTAAGCCTTTGGGTCTGACTTAAGGTGAGGAAAAGTCCGATTCGCCTTTCGTCTCCACACTGAGTCCCCCGTCAAGGACCGGCCCAGATATGCAAGTCTTTCAGCGAGCCAGTGGCTCTCCAGATCAGGCATAGCCAGACCCCCGTTGCGCGTACGTTGGATACAGACCATTGGCCTTGCACCTCCCCAGAGCAATCTGGAGAGGGATTGTTTAAGGGCCAGCCGATGTGCCTTAGGCAGAGGAAGTACAGCCAATCGGTAAACGATCAAGGGGAAGACGTAAGTAGCGCACGCCTCTGCCCTGCCCTTTAAGGACAACCTCCTTGAAAGCCAGATTCCCACCTGAGCATTCACCTTAGCTTGTACTTCCAACCAATTTTGCTCCAGATGGAGGTCGGGCCCGAACCACACCCCGAGGATGCGGATGGGTCCGTCACTCCAGCGGAAGGCCCCTGGAAGGGTATTGCTACCCCTCCACCGAGCCGCAAACCTTCGCTTTTGTCAAAATTGACCTTGGCTCCTGCAATCCACTCATACTCAACAACCGCCTCTTTCACAGCCTTTATATCCAGACGGCGGGACACAAAGACTGTGATGTCATCAGCGAACGCGGAAACCCTTGCCATAAGAGGGCCAGCAAAAGGGACACCGCGCAGGGCCGGACTTGTCCTATCGTCCCTCAGCCTGCGCAGGAGGGGCTTCAACGCGAGGACATAGAGAAGAGGAGACAGGGGGCAGCCCTGCCGGACCGAACGCTTGATTGCGATCGTCCCCGAATGCCTTCCGTTCACCTGCACCACTGCCTGAGGGTTGTGGTACATCATGCTTATCCATCTGCGGAACTCCGGTTTGAATCCGGCAGTCTCCAGAACAGTCGCCAAAAACTGATGGTCAACCCTATCGAAGGCCTTGGACTGATCTAAACTGATCAGCGCGGCTTCAGTGTCGTCTTCTATCCCCTTTAGGACCTCGCGAATCAAGTGCAGGTTGTCCTGGATCGATCTTTCCTTCACAGCAAAGGTCTGTTTGGGGCCGATCAGATCGCTAATGACAAGCTGTAAACGACTCGCTAAGACCCGGGCCAAAATCTTTAATTCTGTGTTAAGCAGAGTTATGGGCCTGTAATCGTCTAAACCCTCCCAGACATGCCTGCCACTTTTCTTCAGCAATGTGGTCACGCCCTTGGTAACGCTACCAGGGATGGCTCCCTGGGCGAACCAATGGTTGAACATATCCGTCAGAATAGGCACAAACATGTGCGACATCCTCAAGTACACTTCGTAGGGCAAACCATCTAGTCCTGGCGACTTGTTCAGGCCAAACTGCTTCAACGCATCACGGACTTCGCATTCAGTAACCACACCCTCGTAGCCAGCTGCTTCAGCCACCCGGAGGCGGGGGAAGTCGGCAAGATAGCTGCGAAACTCCCGGAGTGGGAGATCAGTGCAGCGGGCAAAGCGATCCCGAAAGTGTGCCCGAAAGGCGTCACGTATCTCACGACTCGATCGCAGCAGTCGCCCGTCCGGGTTCTTGACAGACGCGATGTACCGATCGGGGAACCTTTGCACTTTTTCTTCACGCGTTCGTTTTCACAGCTTCGTTGGGAACTCTTCTTACCCTAGATCTAACTACATATCCCTTGTAGCACTCGCTACTCTTACGCTCAAGGTCCCTCCTAGCTAGTTGTATACCTAGGGAGTCCTCCCAAGCCACTGGCCGGGAAAGTCTCTTATCTATAGATTTCGCCTCCGCGGTCCTATCTAATTTGAGCTGTCGACCATACTTGGTGGCGAAATCTCTAATCCTATGTTTAAGAGAAACCCACCACCTATTCCCAGTAACCGCCCCCACTAATGCCTGCTGAATTAGGGATTTTAGCCGATCTCGGAAGTCCCGTATCTCCAGTAAGGAGGTATTGAACTTCCAGTAGCCGGCCAGACTAGGCCTATTAGCTAACCGCAGACTGACTCTAACAAGTTTATGGTCAGTCCACGCTATCAAGTGGAACGTGGGACAACAAACAAAGTCAAAATCAGCTCATCTCACTAACACTCTGTCCAAGTAGGAACCTACTTTGGCAGAGGGCGAACTATCTAGCCACGTCCACATCTCCCGCCCTGGGTGATCAAGACGAAACCTGTCGACGAGGTCATGACGAGTCATTAGGCTGGCAAGGCTGCTTTCACATCTTCCCGCACGCCTAGCTCCCCGCCCGACCTTATCTATCTTGGGATCAAGGATCGCATTCCAATCACCTATTAAAACTAGCCGCTTCGTATCGTCCAGGAACGGCTCCAACCGACGAAAAAAGGAAACCCTCTCCACAACGATATTGGGCGCATAAACCGCAACCAGACGAAACTTGAAACTTTTCACGGCAACATCGGCCACAACCAGTCGGCCCCCGTCACCTGCAAAAACAATGTCAACATCAGCATCAAGGCTGCGTCCGACTAGCAAGGAGACCCCAGCGCTGGTGCGGCTGCCGTATGCTGAGAAAACGTTAAAGTCGCTTTCCAGCATCCGACAGTCAGCACCACAATTTAAGTGGGTCTCTTGCACCGCAGCAACATTTATACCGAGGCTCCTGAGTTCACCAAGCAAGCGCGCACACTTGCTTGAATCCCTCAGTCCCCTCATATTCAAACTGGCAAGGTTTAGAGTCATCAATCCCACTTACCTTACTCACTGGCGACTATGGGCCGGAAATCCTTCGGGGTGAGGATGCCGACGGCCTGACGCAGGGAACCGGTGCCAAGCTCAGTACTCACTCGGTCGTCGCTGCAAATTCCTCCTACATCCATGGGGTACCTCAGTTTTAGGGACCTATAAAATGACGGGTGAACCAAAATCGGGACCCTGTCTGGTCGCCGAATGTGACCTTGTAAGTATTTTCGGGGTTGTAATTGGTGAAAGAGAGGGGGGTAGTGGTATTTCAGTTGGGATGACTGGGGTGGTTTTTGGTTTTTGTGGGCTGGTCGTTGATTTGGGACTGGTGTTTTTTCTATTGTTTTGTCCCCCTTGGGGGGTGTTTTTTGTACTGGTTTTTTGGGGTGTTTTTTCTCCCCCTCTTTAGTTGGCGAATCTTCACTGTCCCTTCTTCTTTTTAGATTTATTGACATATCCATTGGGTCTGTTGTTGTCAATGATTGTTTTGTTGCAGTGGTCGATGCTGATGATGATTGTTTCGTACTAATGGTCGATGTAGTAGTAGTAGCAGTAGAGATATTAGTAACGGTTATTGGATCAGTTGATGAATTTACTTTGTTTTCCATTGTTGATGCCTTTTTCATGGGAGTTTTTTCCCTTTTTTTTTGGTTACCTGGGTCCATCCTTCGTCGTCTTTTTTATTGAGGTTGTCTTTGTGGTTTTCGCTTGTTTCAATTGGTGCTGTTATTGTGATGACAGGTGAAGGAGTAGTAACATTAGTGGTAGTAGTCGTTGAACCCTCCCCTATCGAGGCACATGATGAAGACGTAGTCACCGTACGTGGTTCCTCGGGTTGATGTGACCTGTGTGACTTGTTCCACGCCGCCATAAATACTTAAGTAGGCGGCGAGAACGTCAGCACTCAGTTGCATTGATACATTGCATACAGTGACTCGTATTCTTCTTTTGCCTCGATATTCTGGTTGTAGCCGAAAGAAGCGTGTTGTGATATTACCACCGGCCAGCCTTTTTGCTGCTTCCTCTGAGGGAAACATAACATCCCAGATAGCAAAGCTTCTTCGACAAAAGTACTTCCCTGGGATGTTTGCCGTTTTTAACAGGTCCTCAAAGGTCTCCTTTTTTATTCCTGCTTGTCTCTTGGTCTTGATGTCCATAACTACGAAGGACAGGGTCTTAGGCTCGACTGCCTCCACGAGTTCTGGTATTGGGAGAATTTATCCGTCTTTGAAATATTGTTCATATTTTTCGACCCTGTCTCTTGCGTAGTCACAAGGGGATTTTTTATTCACGCAATGTGAAGACCAAGAGACTGCTGTTTCCTTTGGTTTTTGGGCCGGTTGTATCGTGTTTCCAGAAGAAGACAAATCAAAAGCTACTTCTTCCGGCATTGGGGAGGGTCGTGTTTCGAATATGTCCAGCTGTGAATGAATATTGTCCAGCGGAGAATGGATATTGTTTGGCTCCCCCATAGTTGTGAAACACAGCTAGGGGGAGATGAATGCGAATGATATATAAAAATTCAAGTGAGATGATAAAATTAAACAGAGAGCGATGAATGATTTGATATAAAAATGGCGGTCGTTTTTCTTTTTAAAATAAAACAATAAATCAAGTCGTGGTTTGACCCACTTCGCTAACAAACAACAATAGTTTGAGGGGGGTCACAAAGCTGTAACAATAATAACAATAACAATGCAATAACAATCAAATTTTAACAATAATAACTGACTTTTCAGACACAAATCCAAAACGAGAGGTTGACTTATCAAATGCTCGCTTGGATTATTACTAATTTTACTAGCATTTATACTAAAATTCCACTCCTATATCATGGTCATCGAGGGGGTGGACAGATAGAGAGAAAGAGAGAGAGAGGGGGGGACAAGCGATCCATCTTTCTTTTATGGGTTCGTTTTAGCACGTGTTAAGCTACATTTGAGGTGTTTTGTTTTGTTTTTTTTGGGGGGGGGGAATTATGGGGGTTTTTTTGCAAATTTAGAAGTTCGTCTTCCAATAGTAAAGTTTTTCTTGAAATTAAGTCGCAGAAAAGTAATTTCATTCTTCATTTAAACAACACAGAATACAGCGGAGATTTAAGACATAACTATTTTAAATCAAATATGTGCATTTTTAAATGAACAGTTTAGTAGAATAAATTTTCTAACCTCTTTGAAACACTTCTGGAAACAGAATCACTTCCAGAGGCAATTATACGAAAACAACATCTTGTAGCAATATTCTTTGATCTAGACAAGGTATACGAGACTACTTGGAGGTATGGCATCATGAATGACCTACACAACATGGGACTGAAAGGTATACTTCCAAACTTTATAAACGCTTTTCTTTTGGACAGGAAATTCCAAGTCTGTATTGGTTCAACCCTATCAAACATCCAAAATCAAAAAGAGGGCGTCCCTCAGGGGAGTATACTATCAGTAACTCTCTTGAACATAAAAATCAATAGCATCACCAATTGCCTGAATCCTGAAGTTGATACTGTCACGTGATATCCCACTGGGAGGAGGGAGATAAAATTACTACTCCTCGTATTTGAATTGACAGTATCAAGCCGTCAAAAAGGTGACCGTTAAGGAAGAATGTAGGTCACAGAGGGGTATCAACAAGTGTTGGTACTTAGTAACCTCAGGTCGCCGGACACCGGAAGGGGAAAGAGAGAGAAGCCAAATGATTGGCTGGGACCCCAAAACGGAAGTGGGGACCCCTTCCCCTCAGCGGAAGTAAATAGGAAGAAATTTAGTTTTTGAGCAGGGTTCGTAGCGGGCAGACGAACCATAGCCATTTTACTCCGGGTGGAAGACAAAAGAATTACTGAGACACGAAGGACCCCAGGCTCACAAGCCAGTGTAAAAAAATAGGACAAAGTCTATTAGCCTGTGAAAGAAGAAAAGATTCTCCAGTGGAACCCCGTCGAAAAAAAATAAGATAAGTAACTTTGTGGCCATTTTCCGTTATACCCAAATTTCGTTTACCACTCTCTCTCTCTCAATTTGAAGAAAGATAAAAATCAAGAAAAGACATTTATATTCGTGGACTGTCCAATTATTATATGTTTTGACACCTTGAAAGGTGTATATAACTGTAGTAAAGGAATTCATGTATTTTTATGTTACCATGTGGTCTGTGTTGTTATTTCATGCTTCTTTTCAGCTTCTATTCACCTTATGTTATCTTGCTTAGAATTGTCCTATTAATTCCTAAAATATCACACGGGAAACCGGAGTTGCTGACTACTACAATATTAATATTATTACGACTAAGACCTATAGGCCCGTATTCTTCTGTTATCTAAGGGAAAGAAGTTTAGCGGCCTGGTGGGTGTGTGATAGTGTGAAATTTGGAACCCCTTTGCCAGCGGCGGTCAGTCTGGCTCTAAATTAATCCCTCACGTAATATGCCAGTTCTTATATGCCTGAGAGAAAAACTCTGAATGAGGACTTATTCCGTAGGGGATCAAGTGCCAACCTGCCCCGTCTTCACACGTGCGAAAATAAAGTCCTGTTTTGGGGATTTTAGTCAATTTGCCGTCACAATACGTAGTTGTTTGTTGATGACTTCTGCATCACCTGTACATCCAAATATATATCTATGGCAGAACGTCAACTGCAATGGGGCATCAACAAAATAAACAAATGGGCAATGATAAACAGCTTTAAAATATCCAAAACAAAAACTCCGAGTGCAGATTTTTGTCATTTAAGTTAAATGCATTAAAATACCACTCGTTGACTAGTACATATTCCTCTGTGTTATTTTTGATAAAACCTCTCTTTTATTCTGCACATTCAATACGTAAAAGAGAAATGTCATAAAACATCATCATAACTCCTTTGTTTAATAGCCAACAAAGATTGGAGTGCAGAAAAGCACACTCTACTGAAACATTACCTTATATGGAAGGGTTGACTTGAAAACTGACCTAACGTTGCATACTGCTTGTATAAAATTGTGTAAAAACACACGCATACACACACACATATATATATATATATATAGAGAGAGAGAGAGAGAGAAAAATTTATATATATATATATATATATATGAATAAAAGATTTTAACTTAGACTGACAAAGATAATTAAACAGATATTTCTACCTGCCTCCAACCTGACTCCATTTGTCCACAATATTTCCCTTTTCTTCACGCTTTTCCCTTTCTTTCGTCTTTCTTTCTTCTCTGTTATTGATTGGTTGGTTGTTTGGGTTTTTGGCATATCAACCTTTGTAGGTTATTTAATATCAAATCCATTTTTATACAAATAATCAGTTCTATTTCAAACAATTCAGTTTAGCATGTGTACACAGTCTAATTCTTAAAAACATTTCTATTTCAAGTTATTCATTCTAGTCAAACAGTTCTAATACAAACAATTCAGCTTAGCATAAGTACAGTTTCAATACCAAAAACAGTTCTATTTCAGATAGCTCAGTTTAACAATTCAATTAAGCATGAGTACGCTGTTTAAATATCAAAACAGTTCTATTTTAAACTGCAGATTTTTGTCAATTAAGAAAAAAGCATTAAAATACCACTCGTTGGCCAGTACAAATTCCTCTGCGTTATTTTTCATAAAAACCTCTCTTTTATCCTTCACATTCAATACTTAAAAGAGAAATGTAGCAAAACATCCTAACTCCTTTGTTTAATAGCCAACGAAGACTGGAGTGCAGAAAAGCACACTCTACTGAAATTATATAGAACCTTAATCCACTCAAAAATTGACTATGGCTGTTTCATATATGGAGCAGTCAGAAAATCCTAACTCAAATCATTACAGAGAGTCCACAATGAGGGATTGAGACTCATCTTAGTAGCTTTTAGAACATCCCCAATGGAGAGCCTTTATTCTGAAGCCCATGAACCATCTCTAAAACTTAGATTCACAAAATTACGTCTACAGTACTATAGAGAAAAGGCCATAAAAACATTCGGTTTTTGTATGAAACACATACTGAAAGACACAGACATTTCACTCACAAACATTCATGATACAATACAACTAAGCTCTCCACCCTGGCTACTAAAGCAACCTGTGGTTATCCTTGATTTAAACAAGCTCTCTAAAAATAAAACTCATACCCTAACCTACCAAGAGAAACTAAACAACATTCAGGAGAGATTTCTGAAGCACTTACACATTATCCTGGATGGCTCCAAAAGCAACACTGGAACTGAAGGTAGAGTAGTTCTCCACAAGAAAACTTTGAAAAATGCCACCCAAAAGCGGCCTCAATATATTTTGCCAAAATCTGTGCAATAAATTTGGTACTTAAACTAGTTTCAACAAGCAAAAAAGAAGAGTTCATCATTCATTCAGACTTGATCTCTGTTCTACAATCACTTAAAAACACAAAACTTGATAATCCTTTCATTGTCAAGCTTCTGAACAAACTCATCTCCATGAACCAGAGCAAAAAGGAGATATTCTGCTGGATCCCAAGCCATATAGGAATCCAGGGAAACAATAAAGCGGATTTATTAGATAAAGCTGCACTTAATATGGTGCCTGATGAAAAATCAAAAATCAAACCGAAAATCAAGGAATTAATTACAAAGAAATGGCAACAATTATCGGAGAAAAATCCCCACAACAAGCTCTTCCAGGTACAGCCGATTTTAAAAGAAAGGAAGCTGGATCCTAATAATACTCACTCCTTCATTCTAAAAGATGGGCCTCTCCAAGAATACCCTTGTGGGAACCAGTACACTATAAAACACATCTTGATCAAATGCACAAAACTAACCAACATTCAATGAAGGTTTTATAATGTTGACAATATGAATAAACTATTTAGAATAATAGATGCAAAGCAGATTTTGAACTTTCTGAAAAGAATCGGCCTCCAATCAAAATGTAGATTGATGTATTTTCCATACTCACAATTGCTTAACTGTGTGGAAACAAATAACTAACATTAGATAGAAGTACTGATGTTAGATGAAATAATTCCAAGTATTACTGTGTGCAAACAAGTGAGCTTTGGTTTGTCAAAAATGTTAGGTTTGTCAAATATGTGCTAACGATTCATATATATTTGATATATTATACATAAACAGAATTTGGCATGAAATAAACCATAAGAAGGTGATATGCTATGAAACCCAACCAACCAACCAACTAACCCCTATCTCCCAGACAAGTTAACTTCATAAGCCAGACATCCAAACATCATGGACAAATTTGCAATAAAAAAAAATAAGAATTGCCAATTTGCAATATAAACTAAATAATATCAAATTTAAAATACAAAAGAAAATAATATCGGCAAACTTTTGAGAGAAATGGCTAATTTCAAACAGTATATTCTGCAGTAATATAATACATGATGAATTGTCATTGGGCTTGGTATTTCCAGGTAAATCTGAAAAAACACCAACAAATTTTCTGAGATTTTTATCTGATTTTTATCAATTTAAAACAATAAATATAAATTTTACTTTATAAAAATTAGACATCAAAGAATGTTAAAATAATTGAAAAGTTATATAATACGAGTTAAATTTTCATTAGTCTGGGAATTCGCTTTTCTATCTAAAATAAAAAGTCTTATTTGACAACTACCACTCATTAAAATACAATCAGATTAAAAATGGTGCAATGGCAGAGCTTTCTGGAACATTTCTTTTGAAAAATAATCTACTAATCTAATGAGAGTTCTTTTTGCATGGAAAAGCAGAAATATAGTGTGCTAAATGAACTGCATATCACTAATTCAACATCAACTGCAAACTCAATATTATCATATTACAAGACAATCTCAATGGCCAGCTATTGTTTGGTTTAGTTTAATAACGTAACAAATCCTATTGGTTAATTCAAAAAGATAATTCACTTACAAATGCACAATTAGAATCCTAGCTATTCCTATTTTCAACACTAAACTGCAATTATTTTCTTATTGCACTTTAGCAGAATTTACATTTTCGCAGTTATGTTTTAAAAGCCACTTATCAGGATTTTTTTGGAAAGTTAAATTCATCATCTGTTTTTTGTTGATTACTGGCAACCATATGCTTGCTCTACTGAATGATTTGACCTTGGTATCTGACCAGACTCCTTCAACTTTCTTGTTCTCCAATGTTTTTTTTTCTCTATTATTTTCTTTTAATTCATTAGAGGTTAGTGTACCTAATTTCCAAACACACACGATTAACATACCTGAAGTCTGTGTTTCGACATCAATTACTTCAACTTTATTAACCCGGTTATATTCACTTTTTTCTCCACACAAGGTCAGTAAGGTTCCTGAAAAAAAATGGATATAGAATTGAATTTTATATATTCAGAACATTAAATAAATATTTGTGTTTTACTTTAAAGAATCTAAAGAGAAAATATGTCCATTACCTAAGAAAGGAAGCTGAGTATGTGTGTGTTGCCCAGTTAGGTGGTGGGTAATGCCTTTCAGGATTGGCAACAGTAATCTGAAGGATAAGCTACATTCAATACAGTTGCTAAGCCATAAAATAAAGAGTGATTCAATCAGCTCATCCACGTGAATTCAGCTGGTGAAAGATGGACAATATGACAACAATGCTGTGAAAGAGTGGATCATCTCTGACTGAAGTGAAGAGAGAATCAATTAAAAATAGGGGAAAACAATGGGGATGAATACCTATATAATGAATTTTAAAATCCCAAAAATACCTGAAAAAATAAAAGTTTGCTATACAATGGAGAGGGTTGAGCAATACATACCCAATCCATTGCAATGCTACAAATGGCAAAAATATGGCCACCATGGGGATAATTGTAGAGGGTGTGAAGTGTGCTGGAAATGTGATCAACAAAATCCTGACCATCACATTAATGATTGCCTACTCCAACATAAATGTGCCAATTGTGGTGGCAATCATCCAGTATACATAAGATCTTGTGAGAGTTGAAGGCAAGAGGAGGAAGTATTAACAATAAAACACCAGAATAATATTCCTTACTATGAAGCCTGTCAATTAGTAGTATGCTCTAAGAGCACTATCTATTCCCAAGCAGTTCAGTGTAATAAATCTCCATACAACAAGTATGAGACAATTGTTAAAACCTTAATCCAATTGGAGCTGGGCAACTGAGAAAGCTTCATCAATAAAACCAAAGCCTCACTTGATACCACCAGAGCTGCAGAAGCATCAACAACATCAGTGGATCCTGCAGAAAACAAAGAGGAATCATCTGCCCAAACACAGACCCGATTGGGGAAAACCAATACTGAGGAGAAAATGGCAATAATACCAATCACATGGCTAATAAAACACCCTGTAACAAAATCTCCTAATAAAACAAGATCAAAAGAAAAAAAGATCCCCAATATGACCTCCCACTTCTACAGACTCCTCTCCATAAATAAAAAAAACACTTAAAGACTAAGAAAACCCACACCAAAACCAAAAGTACAAGAAACAGAAAATATAGGAACAATGAATAAGTTCAGATTATTAGAAAAGATGGAAACAGAAAGCAGCCTCCAATTAACTAAAACCAAAACTCAAAAGAATAAACCAACAAACAGCCCAGAGCAAAGGACTATTAATGAACCACCAAATAACTCTGTGGAACTGCTTGGATTAAATACAATAAATAATGTCCAACAAAATCATACAATGGAACTGTAGAGGAATTAGAGCTAATTACAAAGATCTGCATTTAAGAAAAATGCATTAAAATATCACTCATTGACTAGAACAATTTCCTCTTTTATTCTGCACATTTAATACTTAAAAGAAAAATGTCGCAAAACATAATAACTCCTTCGTTTAATAGCCAACGAAGACTGGAGTGCAGAAAAGCACACTCTACTGAAACATTGCCTAATGTGGAGGGGTTGACTTGAAAACTGACCTAACGTTGCATACTGCTTGTATAAAATTGTGTAAAAACACACACATACACACACACACATATATATATACTATGATAATTAAACAAATATTTCTACTTGCCTCCAACCTGACTTCATTTGTCCACAATATTTCCCTTTTCTTCACGCTTTTCTCTTTCTTTCTTCTTTCTCTCTTCTTTCTTCTGTATTGTTGATTGGTTGGTTGTTAGGGTTTTTGGCATATCAACCTTTGTAGGTTGTTTAATATCAAATCCATTTTTATACAAATAATCAGTTCTATTTCAAACAATTCAGTTTAGCATGAGTACACAGACTAATTGTCAAAAACATTTCTATTTCAAGTTATTCTGTCTTGTCAAACAGTTCTAATCCAAACAATTCAGTTTAGCATAAGTACAGTTTCAATACCAAAAACAGTTTTATTTCAGATAGCTCAGTTTAACAATTCAATTTAGCATAAGTACGCAGTTTAAATAACAAAACAGTTCTATTTTAAACAATTTAGTTTAGCATAAATATGCAGTTTAAATGCAAAAAAACATTAAACTCTCAAAACCATGGTTTAGTTCTATTTGACTCATAGACAGGACCCTATCAGTTTCTACCACTCTAGGCCAGGGTAGACCTAGGAGCAATGCAATGAAGGGTACTCCACATTCTCCAAAGCTCCAGCATTACTGGAACCTTACCATCAGATTGTTTAGTCTCATATCCAAGATACTCATTGGGGAGGTCTTACCTCTACAAAGGTGCAGTCAGTGTATTCTACAGCTCCAGCTGACTGGGCAACTCTATTATTGAAAAGAATTTAAACCATTTAAGTATAAAGACGATCACATGAACATCCAAAACAATCAAACAACAGTTAAGAAACAATAACTATTAAAACAAAATCTTATTCCAATGCAGGTATATATAGAATTTGGTACCAAGACTGCCCAAGATCTAAGATAGGAGAAATAAGCAGAAATTTACCAAAGCAAATCAAGGTACACAAAAGAGACTTTAAATCAGGCAATTTTTCCGATGCTTTAGTTATTCATAAGATTTCCATAAACCACAAATTTGACTTCAAACATTCCAACATCATCACATTAATTCATGATAAAAACAAACATAGAATCATAGAATCTTCCCCTATTTCACTTTATAAATATATACAACAAAGGTCAGAATTTTGTAGAATTTTACCTTACTTTGCCAAAATTGTGTTGAAAGATTTTAACTTACACTAACAATGATAATTAAACAGACATTTCTATCTGCCTCCAACATATCTCCATCTGTCCACAATATTTCCCTTTTCTTCTCACTTTTCCTTTCTCTCCCCTTACTTTCTTTCTTCCCTCTTCCCTCTTTCCTTCATCCTTCACCTATACAAACTGACTTTTTATAGATGCTATATTTCTCCTTAACTTGTTTAAAAATTTACAATTCATGACGTAACCGTTTTTGAATATTTTTCTGTATTCATTCAAACCACTATTTCAAATTCTCACCCTGAAGATCACCTAAAATACTTTCTACCGGAAATTTTCATAATTTCATATTTTAGATAATCTTGTTGAAATGAATTGTTGGAACGCGACTAGTATTCAGTAATAAATTATTTTCATCTGTTTATACATATTTTTCTGTTTTCTTTATCCAAGATATATGTCTGATTAAAATTCATACCTTACTTAAATATATTAATAAATACACATTGAAGTACACACACACACACACACACACACACACACACACACACACACACACATATATAGATAAATATATACATATATATTACTAAATATACATATGTATATATAAAACTATTACTCAATCTTCACACTCCAAGCTTCTTTAGACCAGAATAGCAATCTCACAACTGAAGAGGACCATTTCACAAACGCACTGATCACAAAAGCAAAACAATGAATCCCAAACAACCAAGCCTTTTACAAACGTGCTATCCCTCAACAAGGAATGTAGAGAGGTTATTTAATCACAACATGAAGCAAAAATATCTCCCTGTTTCAGTAATTACATCTAGGTTCTTTAGTATTAGTTCCTTTGATGATCATTATATTACAAAGGTAAAAGTGAAGTTGGCAACCTTAGTTGAGGGTGACCCAAAGGCACCCTTTTCAATAGCTACTACACCAAGGTGTAGGGGAGGGCGCTACTCCATTCCCTGGATTATTCCACTTTACCTTTGATCCTTACCTTATAATACTGAGTGTTAAGCAAGGCAGTATCAAGTACCACTTTTTGAGTCTTTGGTATGACTCAACCTGAGATTGAACCCTGGTCTTCTGGACCATTGGTGAACCCTGCTCATTAGGCCAATGGCGATGTGATACTATTACGCATGTTTTGGCCTGAAAATAACTTAATTTCATTGAATTTCTTTAAAAAAAAGTTTTCTTGAGGTACTAAATCTATGGAAATGCTTGTTGACCAACTTGTGGAACAAGGCTGCCACATTCATCTTAATTCATTCATTATAAGGTGGATTAAACCAAATGATCTTCTTGCCCAGTCGGTTGGGGCTGTAGAATACACCGACTGCTTCTCTGCAGAGGGGTAAGACCCCCCAACGAGTGTCCTGGATATGACACTAAACAATCTGATGGTGAGGTTCCAGCAGTGCTCGAGCTTTGGGGAATGCGGAGTACCCCTTCATTGCCATCGCTCCCAGGTCCAATCTGGCCCGGAGTGGTAGCACCTGATAAGGGTCCTATCTATGGGTTAAATAGAGCTAAACTGTACTTCTTTCACTATACTGATTTTTGCATTTAAACTGCGTATTCATGCTAAACTGAATTGTTTAAAATAGAACTGTTTTGACATTGGAACTGCGTACTAGTGCTGAACTGAATTGCTCGAAATAGAACTGTTTTTGACATCTAAACTGTGTACTTATGCTGAACTGAATTATCTGAAATAAAACTGTCTGACATTTAAATCTGTGTATTAAATCTGTGTAGAATACACTGACTGGTTCTCTGCAGAGGGGTAAGACCCCCCCTAACGAGTGTCCTGGATATAACACTAAACAATCTGATGGTGAGGTTCCAGCGGTGCTGGAGCTTTAGGGAATGCGCAGTACCCCTTCATTGCCATCGCTCCCAGGTCCACTCTGGCCTCGGAGTGGTAGCACCTGATAGGCCCCTACCTATGGGTTAAATAGAAGTAACAGCATACTTATGCTAAAATGAATTGAGTAAACTGAATAGCTTAAAATAGGAACGTTTTTGACAATTAAACCGGACTTACACTTAAATTCGGTTTGTCTGCTCCGGCAATGCAACGCAGTCTATAGTCAAAATAGGATAGAAAGATGGACGAAGGGATGCATCCTTCCATTCCCTAAAAAAGGCGACCTCAGACTAGCCAAGAACTACCGAGGGATAACACTTACATCCATAGCAGCCAAAATCTACAATGCCCTACTACGAAACCGCATAGAACCCAAAATAGACAACATCCTTAGGAAAAACCAAAATGGCTTCCGGAGAAATAGATCCACAACCTCACAAATACTGACCATCCATAGAATCCTTGAAGGCGTTCGGGCAAAAAACTTACAGGCGACATTACTATTTGTCGACTTTACCAAGGCCTTCGATTCCATACACAGAGGGAAGATGGAACAAATCCTACTAGCATACGGCCTACCAAAAGAAACCGTAGCAGCGATAATGATTCTCTACAGAAACACCAAAGTGAAAGTACGTTCACCAGATGGATACCCGGAATACTTCGACATTGTTGCAGGAGTACTACAAGGAGACACGCTAGCCCCGTACCTCTTTATCATCTGTCTAGACTATGTGCTTAGGACTTCGATCGTCAAAATCAGAGAAAATGGCTTCGAGCTGACTAAGAGAAGAAGCAAAAGGTACCCCGCAAAAACAATCACGGACGCCGACTACGCTGATGACTTGGCGTTACTAGCGAATACGCATAATCAAGCAGAGACACTACTGCATAGTCTGGAACGAGCCGCAGCTGGCATTGGCCTCCATGTCAATGCAAACAAAACTGAATATATGTGTTACAACCAAACGGGCAACATTGCCACACTAGACGGAGCCACTCTGAAACTAGTAGACAAATTCGCCTACCTAGAAAGTAGCGTCTCATCAACCGAAAAAGACATCGACACACGACTGACGAAGGCATGGACAGCTATCGATAGGCTCTCGATCATATGGAAGTCGGACCTAACTGATAAAATGAAACGCAGTTTCTTCTAGGCAGTGGTTGTGTCGATACTGCTATATGGATGCACCACATGGACGCTAACGAAGCGGCTGGAGAGGAGGCTGGACGGAAATTACACAAGAATGTTGAGAGCAGTATTAAACAAGTCCTGGCGACAACACCCCACGAGACTCCGACTATACGGACTCTTGCCCCCCATCACGAAAACTATACAAGTTAGACGAACCAGACACGCAGGACACTGCTGGAGAAGCAAGGACGAACTCATAAGCGATGTACTCCTGTAGACCCCCACATATGGATGTGCAAGAGTGGGTCGACCAGCATGAACTTACATACAGCAACTATGTGAGGACACAGGATGTAACCCTGAAGACCTGCCGGAGGCGATGAATGATAGGGAGAAATGGCGAGAGAGGGTCAGGGATATCTGCGCTGGCGGCGCGACATGATGATGATGATGACACTTAAAACTGCGTGCTTATGCTTAACTGAATTATTTCAAATAGAACTGTTTTTCGACATTAAAACTGTATTTACACTTAACTGAATTATTACATATAACTACTTAAATAGTTTGAAATGGAAATGTTTTTGACAATTAAACTGTGTACTTATGCTAAACTGAACTGTTTTCAATAGAACAAATTTACATAAAAACGGATTTGGCGTTAAATAACCTACAAAGGTTGATATGCCATAAAACCAAACAAACCAAACCAAACCAAATGATCTTCCTGACCATGTTTGGCTTTTTTTTTACACCTCTGCTCGGGTATGAATTACACTACTGGCATGAGCCTCTTTCTACTTGTGTTTAGCTCTTTTAAAAACCACCTCATTGCCAGAGTTGGATATTGACTGGAAGATTTCTTTGATATAATGCATAAGCTGTGTGGTTGACATAACAGGATGTGCACCTATTACCTACAGTAAACAGGACACAAATTGATCTCCAGTGGAAATGCTGCATAAGTTGCATGGGTGGCATAACAGAAAGTGCACCTATTTCCTAAAGTAAACAGGATGCAGATTGTTCCACAGTGGAAATGCCACATAACTTGTGTGTGGAATAACAGGAAGTGCACCGGTTTCTTAAAGTAAACAGGATGCAGGTTGTTCTCCAGTGGAAGTGCCAAGTAAATTGTATAGATGGAATGCTAGAAGGAGGTATGTCCACGTGCAACATGGAGGCAACAGGTGTGACCATGAGGATTTGTGTGTGTGTCCAGAAAATTATACAAACCATGGAAGACTTTGAAGTGGGCAGAATGAGGCAGGGAAGCTCACTGAAGAACTGTACTGTTGCCCCCGTGTGTGTTCATCTTGTCTGTCTCCTACTTTCTCTCTCTTTAACCATATGAACGGGTCTTCTGCTTGACTCACTCAGGGTCAACCTGTCCATGGCAACCAAATATGAAGATGTTTGTTGTGGAGTTCACTCAACCACTAGATGTCTGACCTTCCCAAGTGGGGAGATCAAATCTCTGCCGAATCAGCTGTCTGCCCAATTTGGGAATTTTAGATCCAAACAACTAGATTCAGTGTTCATACTGAAAGCTGAAATAACTGGACTGGTTGATCATTCAATGATAAAAAAAAATAAGAATTAAAAATTGAAGTCCAGAGAACGAAGAAACACGGGGTTGAATAATAAAATAATAATGTTTTTAGTAAAAAAATCAATTAACAATCATGAAATAATTGTTGTTATTTCGATGTTCCTTTCCCTGTAAATACAAATAGAAAGTCTCAGAATCTAGCCCTTATCTTGCGGCAATCAATTTAAGTCCACGATCAGTCTTTCTCACTTAGACTCAGTAAGTATTCTCAGTGCATTATCTTAACTTCAGCTTGTTGAAACAACAGAGATGTGTGACGATCTGGTTATCTCCAAGTCAAGTTCAAGGCCCTTTGGATACGAGCCTCAAGTTAAGTCTGCAAATTCTCTCTGCACACTCTCTCTTCAACTATTGGCAAAATTCCAGTTTATATAACTGTTTATTCTGTTCCCAAGTGGGTGTATATCATCAACAGTTCTCTCTTTAATTAATTCCTCAACTATTAATTTCATTCACTGTTACTTTCTGCAACCCCAATAGTGAATCTCAGTGCTTGTTACCAGGGGGTGGGGTTGCCTCTATACAACTTCTGGTGCGACTGCTACTATAAGGCTTTCTCCTCCCTTCTCTCTCATCACATATGCTTTCTATCCTTTCCCCTACAAAAGGACAACCCCTTTCTCCTCATGCGATTCATATGTAATCACTTCCAAAATCAGCACAAAACCTCTCATTTCTCCTTGGCCGATTTTTTTCTCAAGCTGGTGGCTTGCATCTGGGCTGACCTCTTGTAACCTTTATATGCTACTTACATTTTTTTTGACTAGTGATTTCCCTGAATCAAGCTTAATCTTTCTTTCTTTCCTGGTTAGAAAAATCAATTTCAATGATTTTGTAATTTTTCTGCTAGCCAAAAATTAAACAATATTTTTCTCTTCCTTCTCATGGTGACAGTATATTGTATCACTCTTTTTAAAAACAAACAATGTACTGCTGCAATCTTCTAAAATCCACTCCAAATATTTTTTTTTATTATTAAATCTAGTAGGTTAGCCTCTGACTCTAATCTCCTTGTTACATCCATATGTACATTTCGAGTATTAAAAGGAAAAAAAAGAAGCAGATTATATTCTTATACATCATCATTGTTGTCTTTCCCTGCTATACAACACAAGAATTTGTGGACAATCTACTTGCAATGATTTTATGGATATATCTTACCAAAACTGCTGGATGGCCAGAATTGACATTGTTATAAGTAAAGATGCTGTTCCTTTAAAAATACCAATGGTAATATTGTAAACAAAACAAAACATCAATCCAATAATGTGAATAATAAAGTGACTCTTCATCACACTGACCATCAACAAATGTAGAATTTCCATGAAATTCATGTATGAACATTTCTATAATGAACCATTAATTCAGTGATATTAATTTGAATCATATGATGAGATGATAATGTCATTGTAAAATCAAGATTATGTTCTGCATAGTTCAAGTTCATATAACAAATTTTTTATAGTGGTTTTATATATATATATATATTTATACACATTTAAAAATATGCGCACACACATATATATTTTTAAAAGTGTTTATATATGTATATATACATATATATATATATATATACATGTTAATATATATATGTTTGTGTGTGTGCATGTGTGTGAAGGTGCTCATGGTGTTATGATATAGCTATTGGGAATGAATATAGTGATCTGTGTTGAAATCCTGGACAAGTCTGTTTTCATTTTACTTGGGAAAGGTAAGAATACAACTATTCTCCCTCTTGCTATGGGGAAATAGAGCAGACTGGACCCTTCAACCTTGACATGGCAACCAGTCTAGGAGAAGGAAAACTCTTAATTGTACATTTTGATTTTAGATATGTGGAAGAAAATTAGTTATCTATAATGCTTGATAACTAGTATTTTTGTTTCTTCTAGTTTGATGATAGGGACATTGTGTATTTTCCTCAGGAAGAAAAAGTGTACGTGAGTTTTGGGATTTTGAAAATTTACAGTTGTTATCCACTGCTCATTTGCTTATTCTGTTTAGGTTTATTTGTAGTTGTCATTTAATTGTGAGCAGTTCACTTGATCTATAGCAAATGACAATGTTATCATTGTGGAAGGCAAAGTTGATTCCAGGATTTACACATTTCTGAAGAAGGCTTTCCATGTGAAGGTCTCCAGACAAATCAGATGGTATAAGTTTCCTTTTCTTTTGCAGAATCTAGTTTGAATGTTGGTAATTAGGTTGTTTGATTTGAGGTACCATGTTCACCTGTTGTCTATTATCTATTTTATCATCTTATACTGGCAGCTCAGAAATGTGAAGGGTTGATAATTTTGCAGATTTGTTTTATTCCTTCCAGTTTTGGGGATAGGAACTATTGTTGTCTGTCTCCAAGTATCGGGAAATATATCACTTGTCCATATGTTATTGATGACATATAATAGGTACTTGACAGAGTGATCTTGTAGCTGTTTCAAGAATTCATTGTGAATCACATCTGGGCCAATAGTTGTGGCATGAGAATATTTTTATAGACTCTATGAGTTCTAATAGAGTGAATGGCTTGTTCTTGTTGTCTGAATTGCTTCATTTAAAGTTTAAGCTCTTACATTCGGCTTTTTTTTTAAGGTTTATGAATTTGTGGATGGCCTGATTGGAAGAGTCTTTGAGAAGATTTCGGCTAGCAGATCAGCAATAGTTTTCTTTATTGTTATTTTAGTGTTGTTTCTGGAGAGATAATTTAGGAGGATTGCTTGCTTTTTTTTTGCCAGAGGTTTTTTGAATCATGTCCTAGACTTGTTTTCAATTCTTGTTTAAGTTGCTTATGTAATTTTGCCAGAAGTTTCTTTTTGCCTCTTTAATGGTTTCACATGTATTTTTCTGCAGAATTTGTTGAAGACAAAATAGGAGGTTGTGACATCTAAGTGGAATTGAGCACCATCTTGTGATTAAATAACCACTCTAAATTCCGTTTTGAACCATGGTTTGTTCTGTTTATAAGAAATTGGGTTGTTTGAGATGCATTGTTTTGCTTTTGTGATGAGTGTGTTTATGAAATGGTCCTTATCAGTAGTGAGTTTGGGAGCATTTGGAAGAGACTTATAAAAATGGTTAAGTGTTGTTTGTTTAAGCTAGTGGGTATTTTGAATTTTTAACAGTATTGATCAATGTGCAGAATGCCATCAATTCTCAACTGCTTACCAATCACTGTTCAGAAATGCTGAGTTGGACATCATTATGCCCAATGCTTTTCTTCATCCTCACTTCAATACTTCCCTTTCCTTGAGAGATCCAGAAAAGTTTCATAAGTTGAATCCTCCTTTCAAAGAAGCCCTGTTAGAGTGTTTGGAATTAAAAGATCTCTGTTTGAAGGGATTCCATGATCTATGGTATAAAGAATACCTGTAGAGCCTTAGAAAGCAGTCTAAAGATCTCTTTCAAGTAGATTATAATAATGTCATTAGAGTAAGTGACACGGTTGTAGTTAAGAATCTCATTAAGTTTTGACCTTATTGGTTTTTGGGGATGGTAATGGACGTTACCCCAGTGAAGATGAATTTGTTAGATTGGATAAGATAAGTAAGCCTGATGGGAAGGTACATGAGCATTCAATAAAGCACTTAAATCGCTTGGAGTTATCGATTACCCATTCTCATCAAGTAGTTAATTCCCCAATGAAACTTCAGTTTTAAATGTGTTAGCTCCCTCTAACCCCAAGAGATCAACTAGAGGAATGCGCAAAAAAGTTGGAAATTTTGTATGGTGCTGATCACCATAAATCTGTTGTTTTATTTCTGTAAAAGAATTATTTTTTCTTTTTATTCAGGAGGGTTTTGAAATAACTGCACAAATGCCATTGGCTTATTTCAAAGTTGGGCTGTTATTGCCCCCTTGCGAGTATAAAAGCAAATCGCTTGGGTCAGTCAGCCCCCCTTTTTTTTCTTTTTACCCATTAACATTTCTTGCTTTCAGGCAGTTTAGTCTTAGTCCAGAAGCAGTCTACAACATGCATAGTGTCCAGTTTGCTGGGCAGCGTGTCGACCATTCAGCTGACTCAAAGAAGTTGAGCCGGATTGAAAATCTAGAAAAAAGCTGAATTTTGAATTTTGTCACGTGATAGCCCACGGAGACGATAGAAATAAGATTAATACTATCCTCCCGTTGGACTGAATAGGGGCAACCCATCAAAAATGTGACCGTTAAGAAAGAAGGTATGTCACAGAGGGAATATCAACAGGTGTTAGTACTTAGTAACCTCAGGTCGCCGGACACAAAGGGAGAAGGAAGAGAGAAGCCAAATGATTGGCTGGGACCCCAAAACGGAAGTGGGGACTCCTTCCCTTCAGCGGAAGTAAATAATAAGAAAGTTAGTTTTTGAGCAGGGTTCGTAGCGGGCAGACGAACCATAGCCATTTATTCCGGGTTGAAGACAAGAATATCTGAGACACAAGGGACCCCAGGCTCTTCAAACCAGTGTAAAAAAAATAGAATAAAGGCTATTAGCCTGTGAAAGAAGAAAGATTCTCCAGTGGAACCCTGTCGAAAAATAAGATAAGTAACTTTGGGGCCATTTCTCCTTTATACCCAAACTTTATATACCACTCTCTCTCTCTCTCAATTTGAAGAAAAACAAAAGTCAAGAAAAGACATTTATATTCGTGGACTGTCCAATTATTATATGTTTTGACACTTTGAAAGTGTATATAACTGTAGTAAAGGAATCATATATTTTTATGTTACCACGTGGTCTATGTTGTTCTTTGCAGTTCTGCTACGAATTTGTTGAGTCACATTTCCTTTTCATCTTCTACTCGCCTTATATTATCTTGCTTAGAATTGTCCTATTAATTCCTTTAAAAATATCACACGGGAAACCGGAGTTGCCGACTACTACAATATAATATTATTACGACTAAAACCTATAGGTCCATATTCTTCCATTGTCTGGGGGAAAGGAAGTTTAGCGACCTGGTGGGTGTGTGGACAGTGTGAAATTTGGAACCCCTTGCCAGCGGCGGTCAGTCTGGCCCTAAATTAATCCCTCACGTAATATGCCAGGTCTTATATGCCTGAGAGAAAAACTCTGAACGAGGACTTATTCTATAGGGAATCAAGTGCCAACCTGCCCCGTCTTCACACGTGCGAAAATAAAGTCCCGTTAAGGGATTTTAGTCAATTTGCCGTCACAATTTGAATGCCAAGCGAAGGTAATTTGTTTATAAACTTTCTCATAACTTCTTGCTTGTTGTGGTACAACAGTAAATAATCTTTGCCTATCCCACTTCTTCTCTACCTTTTTATTTCATCATGTTTCAGTCCATTGTATTGTTTTATGCTTATATTTAATTTTATATTCTAAAAGAGTTGAGTGTATAACTCAAGCTGCATAGTGAAACATATGCAATGCGGTTGTAGAATTATATTGTAAATTTATTTCTTTGGGAATGAATTCATTTTTGTGGAAAAAAAGTTGTGTCTATTTATAGAAAATATAGCTGTGGCTCTTTTTGCTATCTCTGTTCATCGCTAGAGTCGTAGCTTAATCAACTTCCACAAATTATTTTAAGAACACATATGATAATTTGGTAAAAACTGCATGTGATACAAAATATGCTTATGTTACATTTTTTAAAATATCAAAGAGTATTAAAATGATAAAAAGTAATATAATACCAGCTGAATTTTCATTGAGCCAGGCATTTCCAGGTAAATCTAAATTATACACCTTCAAATCTTCTTAGAGTATTATTTCATTTTTATCTGATTCAAACCCTAAATATAAATTTTACTTTATGAATATTAGATATCAAAGATTATTAAAATGATAAAAATAATACAATACCTGTAGAATTTTCATTGGACTCAGTATTTCCAGATTGATCTGAAAGAGTACTATAAAATTTTCTGAGATTTTTATCAATTTAAAACTATAAATATAAATTTTACTTTATAAAAATTAGACATCAAAGAATGTTAAAATAATTGAAAAGTTATATAATACGAGTTAAATTTTCATTAGTCTGAGAATTTGCTTTTCTATCTAAAATAAAAAGTCTTATTTGACAACTACCACTCATTAAAATACAATCAGATTAAAAATGGTGCAATGGCAGAGCTTTCTGGAACATTTCTTTTGAAAAATAATCTACTAATCTAATGAGAGTTCTTTTTGCATGGAAAAGCAGAAATATAGTGTGCTAAATGAACTGCATATCACTAATTCAACATCAACTGCAAACTCAATATTATCATATTACAAGACAATCTCAATGGCCAGCTATTGTTTGGTTTAGTTTAATAACGTATCAAATCCAATTGGTTATTTAATTCAAAAAGATAATTCACTTACAAATGTACAATTAGAATCCTAACTATTCCTATTTTCAACACTAAACTGCAATTATTTTCTTATTGCACTTTAGCAGAATTTACATTTTCAGTTATGTTTTAAAAGCCACTTATCAGGATGTTTTTGGAAAGTTAAATTCATCATCTGTTTTTTGTTGATTACTGGCTATCATATGCTTATTCTACTGAATGATTTGACCTTGGTATCTGACCAGGCTCCTTCAACTTTCTTTTTCTCCAATGTTTTTCTTTCTCAATTGTTTTCATTCAATTCAGTACCTAATTTCCAAACACACATGATTAACATACTGGAATTATGTATTTTGAGTTAGATTTTCTCATCTTTCAAGAGAGTACAAAATTTTTGTTAAAATAAAAAAGATAGTATTTTCATTTAATTTTTGGAAGTTACTCAACCTAATTTCACAACATATGATTAACATACCTATTTTCTTTCTTTTTCTTATCTTGTTTAGCTGAGTAACGTTTCTTTATTTTTTGTTTGGCATCTGAAAAAAATGGATATAAAATTGAATTTTATTTATTCACAACATTAAATAAATATTTGTTTTATTTAAAGAATTTAAAGAGAAAATATTTCCATCAACTAAGAAGAAAGGAAGCTGAATATGTGTGTGAAGCCCAGTTAGGTGGTGTGTAATGCCTTTCAGGATTGGCAACAGTAATCTGAAGGATAAGCTACATTCAATACAGTTGCTAAGCCATAAAATAAAGAGTGATTCAATCAGCTCATCCATGTGAATTCAGCTGATGAAAGATGGACAATATAACAACAACACTGTGAAAGAGTGGATCATCTCTGCTGATGTAGATTTTTATGAGAGTAGCATACAGTCTCTTGTTCATCACTGGTAATAATGCATAGCTGAATGTTTATGACTGTGGAAAAATAGTGTTTTATAGTTGATAACTTATTTGGTCTAATACTATTCTTGTACTCTGTGTATCTATTGCAGTTTTTTTATGGAAATAAATAGAAAGTATTACTATTAGATCCTCCTTTATAATTTTTCTTTGTCAACAGTACCTTATCAGCTATGGAAAATGAGTTATTTATAGATGGTAATTATTCTGCCAACTTAATTGACTCAGCTTTAGATTTCTGTTTATGTTTACAATTGTCAATAAAAGTAGTTAATACTGAATGACTTGAGCTACCAGTGTCCCTAGATGTGAGTTTCTAAAGATATCTAAAGTTTATACTTTTATTAAAGGCTAAGATAACTTTTGAATAAACACAGCAAAATAAACATATATAATCATGTCTTGAAATACTTAAACTGTCTGAAAAACATTTTGATCTTATCTTTGATTAAAGGCAACGTCAGCTTTTGCCTTTTTAATCTTTCCGGTACAATTCTAGTCAAGTGGACTGAAAATTTATTAATTTCAAAATAAGAGATTTTTACAATACACTATTCAACATTAAATGTTATATGAAAACTTTTGCAAAAATACAAAATATATTAAAAACAATGGCGAGTAGAATATGTCAGTGAAAGTAATGGCTTAATTGGTTTGAAATTCAAAGAAATTATTTTAATTATAATTTTGTTTATTGTGAAAAAGGCTGTGGTAAAGATTAAGAAAATAATTTTTTTAAAAATGCAGCAATAGAATTCCAACCAAAAAGTTAAAGAATATTTGTTAAAAAGTTCAATCAAGAACAAATTTATTTGTACAATTTAACATGAAATATTTAAACATTTAGTCAGTGTAACATTATGACATCATCCCATGTGACATCAGATAGTATATTATGAAAATCTGCCCTTTTTAAATCAATCAATTTGGGGTCCACTTGGCAGAATTTATTCTAATGAGAAAGGAGAAAAAGAAAAAGAATAACTTGTTATGATTTGAAAGCTTCTTTCATATAAGGACAATGATTTTACTTAGTTTTGACAGAAATAACAATTGTTTGAAAAAATGTTATTCCACTCAACATAGAAATACAATAAATCCATGAAATTAACATTGCAGAAATCAGGTAAAATATTGAGTTCATAAAAACACAATAAATAACTAATATGAATGAAAAACATAATACAATATATTTTGAGCGTACAGAGGAAATACATATGTTTACATGTTATTGCTATTCAACATATTTTGGGCTGTGTATTCTTCATATATTGTCATGCAGATAACATTTTACTTAAGCAGGCTTACCAATGCCAATTAGTGAAATAGAAGGAAGAACATTCAAGCAACCATCATAAAATAAGAACATCTTTTCACCATGGCTTCATTCTTTCACTGGTTAATTCTTCCAATGTCATACACCTTTACCTGCCATTCCCTACTAATTGGGTACTCTTTTAAATCTTCACCAATACTAATTATCCCATCACAAGGAACATCCATACTTTATCACAGTCAATGGTCATTTTGCCTTTATTGCATGAGTAGGTAATTATCAGGAATATTCATCTGTCACTTTTCCAATGACAATACCATAGTCAAGATTCATAGCAATAAAATATAACTTTTTCCTTCTGTGACACTCAAAATATTTTGATTTGAGTGATTCTACCCTTACCCTGCCAAGCATTCTCAAACATTGACTGAGTGAACTACCCACTTCCACATTTAAATTGGATTCATCTTGGCTTTTATTAAGAAACATCAAAATATCAATTTAGAAAGACTGAACTTACCAGTTTTAGAGTAAACAATGCAGACAATCAAAATGACAAATAAACCTATGAATATTATCATCCATATTATGTAATGAATGTTTTCTGCACCTAAAACAAAAATAAGAAAGAATGACAGCATAAAAAATTTATACATGAAATACATATTTCAGTAATAAGGCTGCCTTAGCATGAATATAATGGTTACAAAGTTAGTCTCTCAGACCATAATTACTTTCCTTGGTCTTTATAGTACAAATTATAGAGTGATATCTAATCATGCTTTTATCTTCGAGCAGAATATTGTAATAAATAAAGATAAAATGAACTGAACAAAGTCCGAGAGATTTTGAGCCTCTAACAGCATCTACTATTGCATCAAAAGAAAGATACTTGACACTGGTCATGGAGATGAGGGAATTTCTGCCCTTGCTCACATGCATGAGATCTCTTGTTGAACTGACCATATGTCACATACTACAGCTGACCAGATGTAGTTCAAAACTGATCATTATTACAGGACATCCCATACTTGTAGCACATGCTAAGATTAAGCTAATTTAAGCTAAGCTTAGTAAATATTCATACAAAAATGTTTTTAAAAAAAAGTTGTTAGAGATTTTTCTAGTGAAAATGACTTATTGTCAAATTATATACTGGAATAAAACAAACAGAACTAAATATTTTAAATTTACTTTATTTGGGAGAAAAAACGGCAGGGGAATAATTTGTGAAATTAGAAAAATATCTTTTAAGATTTCTTTAACAAAACTAACAAATTAATTTTCTCAAGTGATTTTTATCTGATTTTCTAAGATTAAACATTGGTATGATTATATCTTTTGATTTGTTTTGAATGTTTTTCCAATCATGTATTGATCAGGACATTTCAGCCTTCTTCAGTAGCCTCCAATCAATGTTGGATAAAATCTTTTTTTTTCAATCTTGCAAGTTTTACATTTTTTTCATTCCTCTACTTATTGTGTCTTGTGTCCTTTTTAGGGAATTCTTCAGAACTAATCAATTAGTTGGTTGGATTTTATGGTATATCAACCTTTGTAGGGTATTTCATGACAAATCCATTTTTTATACAAATAAACAGTTCTATTTAATTTAAGCATAAGTACAGAGTTCAATTGTCAAAATCATTTCTATTTCAGGCTATTTAGTTGAGTCAAACAGTTCTATTTCAAGCAATTTATTTTAGCATAAGTATGAAGTTTAAGTATCAAAACAGTTCTATTTCAAGTAATTCACTTTAGCATAAGTATGCTGTTTAATTCTATGTAACCCATAAATAGGGCTCTACTAGGTGCTACCACTCTGGGCCAGAGTGGACTGGGGAGTGATGGCAATGAGGAGTGCTCCACATTCCCCAAAGCTCCAGCATTACTGGAACCTCATCATCAGATTGTTTATTGTTATATCCAGGATACTCGTAGGGGTGGGGTCTTACTCATCTGCTGAAGTGCACTCAGTTTATTTTTCAGCCCCAGCAGACTGGGCAAAACTAATCAATCAATTAGTTGGTATAATACAATGGCTTGGCATCCATATTAGAGATATTGAATTCACAATTCTTCCCAAGTTAGGGGGATTATATTTTAAGAAGGTGAAAAATAAAAATGATTAAAAAAAAACATACAAGGAATTTTTTCACAAGGAATTGAGGCATTTATATTCTTGACTTTATCATATCTGAAAAATAAGAGCAATAAAACATTTTTTTAGAAAAGGATCCGAATAAAATATTATGAGAAACTCAATAGTTATGATATTATTAAACACTCGTGGGATGAAAAACATATAACCATAACTAACTCTTTTAAAGACATTTTTCTTTGTGCTTTTTAATCAAAGAGGAAGTTCTAATAGTGTTGTGGCTAATGTATCGAACTGCAACATTATAGTACATTTAAAACCTTTTGGAAAGGTATGAACTCTCTTATCTCTTTATTTATGGGTTCAATAGTATTGTTGGGAGACTAAATGATGTGCTCTCCCTTGTCAAGGTATTTGAGAAACTCTCTAGTGTTACAAGTCCTTTTTGGTCAAGTGAGAAGGCAAACTCAGTAACCTTTCTTTTTATGAATAGGACTTTATAAGCTGTTTTAGGTTAATCTCTTGTGGATAACCTAATTATAAGAAATGGGTGTTATCTACCAGTTAACACCTCATTAATTCTTATAAGTGGTAACCTGCACAAGCCAATATATTTTTATTCTTGTTCACAAAAATATAATTATTTCATGTCAGCATGGGTTTTTTTTTGTTTGCTAAAGTATAACTGGCACATTGTGGCATCCAAACATTCATTTCAACACAGTGAATATTTTCGTAAAGGAAATGTATATTTCAAAATAGCTGTCTTGTTCCCCTGTCTCCTCTGTGTTTTAGTTTGGTGCCAACAAAATTCTCCCTTTTCCTTTTTTTTCCTCTTTTGTTTTGTTGTTTTGGCTGGAGTGGTTTACAGCTGGGATGCACTCATTGTGGGAGTGGGAGGGGGCAGTAACTTGATATTTCTTGTCTGGTCAGTAGGAGATTCTTATCTTTTCACTTACAGACCAATAGTGAGTTTTATAATAAAGACATAGGTTATAGGCCCAAGATGATTTTCCTTTAGTTTAGTTCCATGGAAAACAAGACATCTGGATTATCTGTTGCAATTCATTTCAGAGATTCATTTAATGAAAAGGGAGACAATGTGCCATGTCTCATGGTATTAATGCTCTCTTGTTGAACCCGTGTGTGGAATACCAACATTTTGTGGAGGACAGAGAAAGGACCGACATTTGCCGCAGCTTCTTCAAGACAATACAACATCTTTGAAATTGTTGAGGATATGGTTTATGAGCACGGATTTGGAAGTTGTGTGTAATACCAACACTTGATGAGTATTTCCCTTTGTACCTGAGGATATTGTTCTCCTCCATGCATAATCTGTCACATCCTGGTGCTAACACATCCTGGTGCTCATGACAAACAGATTTGTGTGGCTGTGGATAAGAACTGAGATTCAACAGTGGTTGAAAGCCTATGTGTCATGTCAAAAGGCCAAAGTTAGAAGACACACCTGTTCACCTCCAGGATCTTTTCCATCATATGATGCCCATGCCCATGTAGACATCACAGAACCACTACCTGTGTGTGAGGGTCAGTTATAGTTACTGATGTGTTTATCATTTCTCCTACTGCTATGAGGCTCTTCCCACAAAGGATATCACAGCCAAGACTTTTGTTGCAGGCTGGATGTAACCCTTTGACATCCAAGTGGTAATTACCACAGAAGGAACCAGTTTGAGTCAGACATTTTCGACCATCTACTGAAGCTATTGGGGGGAAAAAAATTAAAACCACTGCATATCATCTGAAAGCAAATGGACTAGTAGGGCAATTTCATTGTTCATTTGTCAGCTCTAAGGGCTAGGCTGAATCAGTCAAGTTGGCTGGAGCATCTTACCTTTAGTCCTCCTGGAACTCCGAACTGCAGTCAAAGAAGATATCGAATGCTCATCTGCTAAGATGATGTACAGTACTACACTCAGACTCCCTGCACACTTCTTTCTTTGATCCCGACAAAAACTTTTGAACATGACCTCATTTGTGAATCAACTTATAGTAAGGATGGTGAATTTGGCTTATAATTCACCTGCGCTGAGTCAAAGGCCCACATATGTGCCTAAACATCATGCTTTTGTGCATGACTTAACCAAGATCGACACATTGCAGCCAGCTTACAGAAAACCTTTCAAGATCCTCAAAAAACAAAAATTTTTTGAAGTGGAAATAAGAATTATCAAAGAACATTGCTGTGGACAGGTTGAAACTTGTCTTCTTGGATGCTACATGGTTTAGTATGGATACTACAGTGACTCCTTCTCCACGAGGAACACCAGTTGGAAAAGAGACAGAAACCAGGTCTGGCCATCATGTGTGAGAGCCTAAACATTAGTAAAAGAAAGTGTGTGAATCATTCTCTTTCAAGCATGGACAGTAAACAGCACTCATGCAGAATTTTTTTTTTCCATTGGGAAAAGAACTTTTGCTTTCACTACTTTTGAAATAACTTTTACTTTCACTACTTTTGAAATAAGTTTTGTAAGATAATTCATAGTAATTTTTTGACACACAGAATGTGGTTATATATATATATATATATATATACATATATAGAGTGTGTGTGTACTTTCTGGGTAATTTATTCTTTTCTTATGGAATGCTTGCAGCCTTATTCATTGCACTTTTGGCAATGTCCTTGTGCAGATCATGGATCTGTCTAGGGAGAGGGTACTTGTTCGGAGACTAAATGGAATGGTCTCCCTTGTCAGTGTTTAAGGAACTCTCTCATGTCATGAGTCCTTTTTGATCATGTGACAAGACAAACCTGAGAATCCCTCTTTTTTACAAACAGGACTTGAGAATCGGCAGACATGATTGTTCGCTCCTCAGCAACAATTCACATGGTGCTTCCCCTTTTTTTCTAAACCAGAGTAGTTGTAAGGAGCTTCCACCTCTTTGCTGTATCGAATTTTGTTCATGTTCCTCAAATGCATTGTGACTCTTTTATGGCTTGGGACGGGAACTTAATTGCCTGCTTGTATGTTGTAGAATTAAATGTTATATAGCATTAATTCATTTTTTTGTCTTCCTACCAAATATTCTGTGTTAGCTTACTAAGAAATTGGTATTATCTACCAGTTAACACCTTGTTAATTCTTTTAGTACTATTACAATCCTTATAAAGGATCGCTTTGGCATTAAACTCTAACAGAAATATATACTCCTTCCTAAATAGAATATCAATATGGACCACTGTTCTGATGTTTAATGTATTTCAGTTTCAGAAAAAATGGAATGCTTATCTCATACTCTATTTTCATTTTGATATCTATGTAGAAGTTCATTGAATAAAAAACCTATTGATTTTAGTTGATAGTGGCTGTTTTATTAGAATTTTTTTTTTTTTCAATGTCAAATATTTCTATTTCATATAATCCACAAGTAATTCTCTTCCAATTAAATCCTTCTCATAAGCATATGATACAACACTTGGGCCTCAAGCACTCTCTCATGGACTCATTGACAACCCTCACATTTTCATTAGTTTTCTTCAACAAGAAGATGACTTGTCTACTGGTCAAAACAGTAAAGGTAAGTCACATCAAGGAAGAAGGTGAAGAAAATGACCAGATCATCTTAATGGACATTTTGATTGGTTTTCTTCAACAAAAATATGACTTGTCAGTCCTGGTCATAACAGCAAAGGTAAGTTACATCAAGGGAGAAGGAGAAGAAAATGATCAGATCAAGAAAGAGATGACTAGTCAGTATGTAGAAGTTTGATGAATAAAAACTATATTGATTGTTATTCTCTTAGATAACATTTGGTTAAAGCTTTGTTTGAAACGTGATGCTAATACTTAAGAGATTTTTGTCCCTTTGGCTCCCCTTAGATAACATTGTAGCAGAAAAAATTTCGTATTTTTGTTTGGCATGTAATTTAATTCGACCGTTAGGATTGACGCATAATTTCACCCAATCAGGATGACTTATCCTATTCAGTCCGGACCATCTCTCCGGGCAGCACAAACTGGGGAAATCTGCCAAACACTCCCCTTTCACAGAACAACTTCGTTCAGGGCAGACGTCTTACTGTCTGCTTTTCAATAGCAGCAGCAGCATCAAACCAACATGATGGAAGCCATCTAATTTATGGGCCCCTTGCGTCTATTCTCTTAGACCAAGGGTTCCCAGCTGCATATGAATTAGATGAATTCAATATACCACACACCGAAACAACTTTACATCACCCCCAAAATTGGCTATGTCGACTGCAATGCAAAATTCCGCTCCGGCACCGAGCTACTTCATCTCTGGGCAACATTCACACTTCTCCCTGAAACAACTAGAACCACAAACTCACGGTGACTACAATCATTTCTGTCCTCAAACAGCAAACATGACTTTTGCAACACAATGGCGAACATATCTCCCTCAACACATTCAACAATGCCTTAACCTAACGATGCACTTTTCGCTCGGGCATTTAGCTGCTAAAATGCTTTCTCAAATCTATAACAACTTCATTTTGTTTCCTTGCATCTTTCCTTCCTCCGAGACTTGCAGCATAAACGTAAACCCTTTATTCCATGCTGCCATTAAAAAACTTCATATAAAACCTTATAGCCTCTTCTTCTTACTTCTTCATCATCCTCCTTTATATACCTAACAACACTTAAGGAGTGAATAAAAACAAGTGCAAGAATACATTTCTTCACTAAAAATAATAACAACATTCCCCTCGCAAAAACATCATTTTCTTTAGGGGTTAATGACAGAAGCACAGCTACTAGCAATTTGGCCAACAGAATAATGGTCTATACTCTGTTCTTTGATTTAATATGTGCTTCCTTCCCCCAGTTCACTCCACTTCTTAGTTGAACTGCTGATTTCACTGGACAGATTTCTCAATTTGAACTAACTAAACTCTTAATTGATTTGCTGAAAAGAAAATTTGAATATATAGTAAAAGCAAATAAAAGAAATCTTTTCTCTATGCTCATTACAAGTTATATTTTTAAAACTCAGCTAATTAAAACAGTGATTCATTGCTCAGAAGCAAAAAAAATATTTGAATTTTATTACTTAATATTTACCTATCAGCTGAGTTGAAAAAGCATATAGTTGAATATCCTCTTCTCAATATATCCTACAATAGATCAAGCCTTTGGGCACTATTTTCTCATCACTCAATGGTGTAAAAGAATATAGCAGAAAGTATTATTTAAAACTGTGTTTAAACACACTTACTTCCTCTTCCTCTTAGGAGAAAAAACATTTAAATTTTATTACCTCTGTATTTGCACATCACAAAACAGGGAATGTCTACCCAAAGCATTTCCTATTACTCATCAAATGTGTTTCTTAGACTACTATCTCCAAGCATCTTTAATGACACAATGAAAGCAAAAACAAATCTGCTTACCCACACAAATAATCTCCACATATTGCATCTTCTGTGGCAGAACACTTTCTCAAAATTGTTTTATTTGCACATTTACTACAGGATTTGCAGCTTTCAATGGCAGCTGATTTATTTTGAAATGTGCCAGGTGGACATTTCTTACAAGAATAACAATATTCCATGCCGAGATATGTACGTGGAATGATCTAGATAAAAGGAAACAAAATATAACAATGAAACAAAAGGAAAATTACATAACTTTCATTCACATATATATACATCAGTTACTTACTTAGGATTATATGAGTGCACTTCAAATTTCTAGATGAAATACACACCTATTGATCTTGATATAATTATAAACAAATTTAAATAAAATTGCATGTGACAAGATAGATAGATATGTTTTTTTTTTTGCATTTGATTGGCTGACCAGTCAAAAAGTAGTAGAAGAATATAGAATGATCTGTGATTGGTTAGCCAATTAGGAATCTTTGTTCCCAGGGTAATCCTCAATAAAAAATACATGTTTTTAAGGTTAGATGAGAGAATATATCTGAGGTCTGTAACAAAAACAGGGGAATGAAAAAAGAAATCTTGCCAAGAACTAAAGCCTCTCCAGCAAAAGCTTCAATATCCGAAAATCAAATAACATAGACTGCACTGGCCAGATACCTCATTTCTGTCTCCCAAATACAACCAAAAGCAACACAATTTACATATATATATATATATATATATATATATATATATATATATATATATTGTATATATTATTGTTACACCATTGCATTTCAATGAATAATTGTTAATTATCTCCATTGCCTTAAAAAGCACCATGAATGGAAATTATTTGGCATGGTACGGTAATAACCTAATATTATTATGATGGTAAAAGATGTAATAATATTTGAGAATTTGCCTTTTATATGTGAAATAACTACTTAGGAAAAGGTAAAAGAATATGAAATGCTTTCCCTTGGATGAAACAATTAAAAATAGAGGCTGGAAAGTGCACAAATGCAATCAATTGATATTACATGAATTATTTAAACCAGCAGACTCGTCTTAACTGTTTCTATCATAATCTTAATAGGCAATAATTCTACAACTTCTATTTTAAGTATACCAACAATACTAGGTATTGTGGGTATGATACTCAACTGTATCTGGTGGTAAGGTTCTAGTTCTGGAATTCTATTGAGTATAGTGTCACCCCTTTGTTACCAGTAGTCCCAGGTTCAATCTGAACCAAATTAGTAGTACTTGTAAGAGTCTCGTCTAGGAGTCTAGCAGATCTGTTTGAGATAATGTTTAAAAGTATTTTCAATTAAAATAATATATTCACTTTTAAAACATTGCTATTGTAACTTTAAGATGATTGCAAAGATACATTTTTGTACCATATATAATTGGAGACTATAATTGTTAAGATTGGAGCGAATGAAAATGCTAAGTTTAATAGAAAAAATATTCACAATTAACTAGGGAAAATCAAAGACCATAAAAGAAAAGACTTTTTAAATTTACCTTTTCAAGATCAAGTCCTGTTCCTTTTATACAACCAGTACAATTTTGACAACCAAATTGTTTATGAAAAAACTGAAGTATATCAACACAAGCAGATTCTACTGGTGATAGTATGGATAATAAACAACAGCTTGAATACCTGAAAATAAATAGATATTAAATTTCTCAAGAATATTTATTATAACAGTTGACCAAAAATGAGTCTATTATGACAATGTTCAATGCAAAAGCAATAGATTGATAAAGATGAATCTCTGCAAAGACAGCTTCATGTAAGAAAAGTTATGCTATGTGTATGGTGGAATCACCACAGTATTACTCATTTTAAATTTTTAAACTGCAACCAGACACTTAATGCAGACTTACCCTCTTAACAGCTGCAATATGTGCATGAAAGTCTTAGAAAATGCCCTACACTTAACAAAAGGAGAAATGTTGTTCTTCTCCTTCATAATGCAAGGTACCATTCAACAAGAATCACACAGGAAAAATATTGGATTTAGGTTGGTCTTTTCTACCCTATCGATTATATTCACTGGAACTTGCATCAAATGATTTCCATCTTTTTTTGTTCTCTACAAAATGCTATGAATGACAATAAATTTTCTAAAGAAAATGTTTGTGAAAAACCTTTTGAGCACAAAACTAGCTGAATTCACTTCAGAGGGATCAACAAGCTACCTGATAAATGGCAAGAAGTGATTCAAAATAATACCAAATATACTACTAACTGAAATCACTGTATTATTAAATTATTCATGAATTATCTTTCACTATAAGAGAATTTGTTTATGACTCAACCCAATATATGGAAGTGAAATCATTGCCTTCAATTATAAAATGTTTCATTGTCTATGGAGACTAACATACAAGTAATAATTGCAGTCATTCCTGTTTGAGTAAAAACAAATGGGTGATTCTTGTGTAGTCAAGTGACCTCCTCTTTTTCAGACTTTCTGTAAGCTTGCTTCCACCGTCCCAAAGTAGGTTTTATTGAGAAGAGCTTATTGTTCATGTTATAGCACTTGAGCAGATGTCATTTACTTTAGATAAAGGTGTTTATTTTTATTTTATTTCTTATATGGAATCTTGAATCTGTGGTCAATAGGCATTTCTTAAGCACATTTGATAACTGAATGGGTTTGTCATTTCCTTTGATTCTAATGTAACTTGGAATCCAACATAACACAATCTTTATCTGCATCATAGTTTAATGATTAAGGAATGGTAAAATTTTTCTATTTTTCAGTGCCCTTAAGACAGTCACTTCCATTTTTTAACCATATTATTGCTTGGCATGACCAGCTGATTGATCAGTTTAGGCCTATCCAACCAATTGTCAAGCCAAAGTAAGAACCAAAGTGAAGTGTTGCAGTTCACAGGAATACAAACTTCAGGATTCAGGATCTCTCAGCTAACAGGAATTTATCCTCAAGTATCACAGGTGAAAACTAATTGCCAACAGGTGGCCCCTTTTGAAGAAGTCTTATGCTTCTGCAGAAGATGCACTTGGTGTATTCTAAGCCTCACCAACAGAGCAGAAAAAGAGAGACAGAGATAAAGCAGGAGAGAGAGAGAGAGAGAGAGAGAGAGAGAAAAGGGTAAGTGGCATAATAGTTATCAACATGAAAAATGGAATCAATGAGAAGTGTTTAAATTTCAGCAGAAATAATTTATATTTCATTTCCCACTAATATTCGAGGGAAAAGCATGAATACAACTATTGGCAAAATAGTAAGTCAGGCAGGGCTCTCTTGTCTTGGTAGGGCCAAGAAGGAAAATATTAGATGTAACCCCTCCCTACCCTCATGCTAACAGATTGTGGAACAGAGTGGCAGGGCCTTGTAGGACATGGGAAAGGCTAGTCCTACAGTCAACTCAAAAATTGTTTGATTGACTCTGAGTGGATTAACCTGCTTTGGCCACTAAGGAAAATGAAGCCACACAGCTCTTCATAAATTGTTGGCTTTGTTGAAATTCTTTTATTCATCCATATGGTTAACAAGGAAATACACTTCATTTAGAAAAGCATACATACGGACATTTATAAACTAGACAGATAACTTCTTATCACCACCGGAACAGTTTAAATGAGGAACTATATCACCGGTCACTAGACAGACATACACAGAGATACACAGAGAGACACCCTGGACAGAACACGTGAAGAACAAACACTCTCTCTGTAAATAATACAATAAACCACTTCTTTATTTATTCAAACCCATAGTACATATTATTTCTTTTATTTCCTTTCACAGAATACTATTTCTTGATTATCCTTATATTATTGCCACCTCAGGATATATCAATTGATGACGAAGACGAAATACGAACTCAGTAAATTCATTTACTAAAAAAAAAAAAAAAAAAAAAAAAAAAAAAAGGACTGTGCTGTGGGAAGTATTTTTCTTACGTAAATACGTTTACGTGTATTTGAAAAAGATGAAAAGGAGCACTTGAAATTGGTAAAGTGTCGATATTTTGTACGGTGAGTTTTCTGAACATTTCTCAGTATTGACAAATTTTTTTCGTAACGAAAGCGTTGAAGGCGGACATCTTCTTTTTGGAACAAAATTTTATGTATACGTTGACTTGATATTTGTGCATTTAAAAAAAAAAAAATGGCTTCGGAACAAATAGCAGCATTGACAAAAACGTTAACCGAGAGTTTAGTCTCTCAGCAAAAAGCTTAAATTGACTTTCAAAAACAGATGTTGGTTCAGCAAGAGCGTTTTGAAGCACTTGTCATACAACAAACTACAGATAACCGACTATTTTGTGAAACTATTTTGTCACAAAAAACTGATGATTTTTTTTCAGCAGAGGGTATAGCTAACTCACTAGCTGAATTCAAATATGACGCAGAACGAGGCGACACCTTTCCCGCCTATTATCGGAGGTTGGAGACGATTTTTACAAAAAGATGTAAGAAATGGTCTGACGAAGAAAAAATCACACTCCTACTTCAGAAATTGGGTACAGAGGAAAATACAAAATTTACAAATTTGATTTTGCCAAAGAAACCAGAAGATATTTCTTTTTCGGAAACTGTTAAAATGTTGTGCTCGATATTTGGTGAAAGAGACAGCCTTTTTCATACAAGATATAAATGTTTAAACACGCAAAAAAGAATAAACTGATGATATTGTCACATATGCGGGTAAAGTCAACGCCCTGTGTGAACTATTTAAATTGAAAGACCTATCAGTTGACATGTTTAAGTGTTACATATTTGTCCAGGGACTGACAGCACCGAGGGACAAGGATTTGAGGTCAAGAATTTTATCAATTATGGAGCAAGATCCAGAAATGAACTTACAAAAAGTGACAGAAGAATGTCAGAATTGATAAATGTGAAAAGGGACACTACTAGGATAGAGGGAAAAGTTACATCCCAGGTTCAAGTAGTGAAACAAAAAACTTTTCTCTAGAACAAAGGAAAAAGTTTTGAATGTTGGAGCTGTGCGGGTTCGCACTTAAGAAAAAATTGCCCTTTTAAAGACCAACCTTGTGCTAAATGTGGTTTAGTTGGACACCAAGCCTCCCAGTGCCGAACTAAACAAAATAAACAAAGACAAAAATTTAAGTCTAAAGTAAATGTAGTGTTGTCAAAAGAAGAAGTGAGACAAGGGGGTAAACGAAAATTTGTCAATACCAAAATAAATGGTCACACAGTTAAGCTACTTTTGGATACAGGTAGCGATATTTCGATTATCGACGAAGTGACTTGGAAGAGGATTGGGTGTCCAAAACTGAAAAAAACGTCTAAAATTGCCAAAGGAGTATCCGGAAAGAGATTAAAATTCAAAGGAGAGTTTGATTGCAGTGTATCTCTTGGATCGAAAACTTTTTCTTCAAAAGTGTCAGTTGTTCCAGGTATAAATTCTTGCCTCTTTGGAATTGATTGGATCGTTTTGTTTGATTTATGGGAGCTACCCATAAATTCATTTTGTAACTGTGTTAGTGCCGGTTTGTCACCAGCTGAACTAATGTTCGCACGAAAAATCAGATCCGTATTTGACAGGATTTTACCAAATACGAACAAGACAACAGCAACAAGAGAAAATCCTTCGACAAGGTTCTACAAACCTGGTGACAAAATACTCTTCTTGAACTATAAGACTGGGAAAAGCTTTTGGGAAGAGGGGATTATTATGAAAAGAATTGGACACGTGCTATATTCTGTAAGACGTAGTAAATTTGACTGTCGCAGGCATATAAATCAGCTAAGACCTCGACACACTGATGACTACAAACAGGCAGAAGATAATGAACTGCCCTTGGAGGTATTATAGTAATTTACAAAGCTCTTTGCTTCGATGTGGCACAAGGCCGAATGAATGGGGCGCCCAATGAGACTCGAACTCACTCGTGTAGGTTTGCTAGTCTAGCTTGCTAACCGTTACACCACCAGAGGGGCCCTTGGAGGTATTATATGACTCTTTTAATGTCCCTCTACCCATAACACAACCTACTCCAAGAGTAGTATCTTCTACTCCAGGTCCGAGAGTACCAGTTTCATCACCAAGTCCACCCCCTCAAACAATGTTGAGGAGAAAAAGTACAAGGGTAAAAAGAAAAGTCAACCGGCTGAGCCCCAGACCTAATAACAAACGGTATTAAGCCAAATTCTCCAGGGAAAAATTGGCTTAGGGGGAGATGTTATGGTGATATATGTAATCACCACCGGAACAGTTTAAATGAGGAACTATATCACCGGACAGAGAGACACACTGGACAGAACACGTGAAGAACAAACACTCTCTCTGTAAATAATACAATAAACCACTTCTTTATTTATTCAAACCCATAGTACATATTATTTCTTTTATTTCCTTTCACGGAATACTATTTCTTGATTATCCTTATATTATTGCCACCTCAGGATATATCACTTATAAATGTCCTTATGTATGCTTTTCTAAATGAAGTGTATTTCCTTGTTAACCATATTTTCATTTTCCTTTCTTCACTGCTACACATAAAAAGCAGCTATATTTCTGTTTGTTTGTTAGTCCAGGTTTGTAGAAAATGAGTCATCAAATAACCTTGCTTATTTGGTTTTGTAGGTCTACCAAAATAGTGTCATCAAAATAATCTGCTTTGTTTGTCCAGATCTACAAAAATAGTGTCATCAAAATAAGTTTGTTTTACTCTTAAATCCCACAAGTTTCTAATCAATCTGCTACAAAACTTGGAAAGGATGTCAATTTTATTTGTTTGAGTTAGCTAATTTGCATATTTTGCTTTAAAATGATTAATAAAAAAAATAAAATGTATATTAATATTCTAAAAAATACAAGAAATATTTTCATCTATAAAGTGAGTTACTTATTTACATAATCAAATGTTCAATTTTTCCATTCCAGTTTTTTTATTATTGGAAATTTATATTTCATTTATTTTGATAAAAGTACAGCAAGTATAAAATATCATTGTTCTTCAATTATAAGCTCCATAGTTATCAAACAAAGGAAGAAGATTTTACCAGTCATTAGTCAGAAAGTAAATAAAATAAATATATTCCATCTATGAAGCTTGTTGCAATCTTTACAAGTTATCCTTCAAAACTGGCACTACCATTAAACGTGTGCCATGCTACCAATTTACCTTCCAGGAGGCCATTGTCAAAAGATACCAACAGGAACAAACTTTTATACTTACAAAAATTGATGGATAGTCATGTTGAGGATTTCTGAAAATGGAAAAATAATCAAATAATTCATACAATTGAGTCAATTTTTCATCTTTCTTGAGCCTGTCTTAATTTTAGTCTTTAAAAAATCCTTTTTCAATAAAGCTGGTAAAAAAGAATGGCAACAGTATTCAAAGTGGGCAGCACCAATTATGCCTGTATCCAAAAATCCCATGGGACCTATTAGGATATGTTGAATTTACAAACCGTCAATGCAGTGGCAACTTATATATCTAATTTTACAAATGAAGTACTTATTTTCTACATTGTGAGTGGGCAAATCATTCAGAAAAAATGACTTGAGTCATTGCTATGAACAACTTGAGTTGAATAAAGAAACAAAGGAGTTATTTACAATTAATTTACATGTAACAGAGAAACCTTGCTACTTTAAAATTGAATACAGTGTCTCATGAATGTGTAGTTGGAGGTTTGGAATAGTGGATTTCTAGGTGGAAGAAACGAGCTTATTCAAATGACTCTCAAGATAAATCAACATGCAAAATGGAAATTGTTTTAAAGTTATGAAATATGATGGGCAGAATTGAAGCTGCAGAAAAACCAAGTAAGATTGAGTAAAAGTCAATATAACAGAAACTTACCCTCCCACATGTTTGTCAACTTTGTTCTGGATTCTGGATTCACTATTTATTGGGAAGTGTAAGAAAAACTTTTTCACTTTTGGTTGAAATATGTTTGCATTGGAAAAACTGCAATTAGAGAAGCAAAGAATAATTGTTTTGGTAAAAAGATAATTATGAGTGGATTTATGGGATGTCTAAGTGCATTGAGATCAAAATGAATACTTACTGTAGACTGAGAAAATAGGGACAGTGAATAATTGTTTTGTTAAATACGAATTAAAAATAGATTTGAGGGTTTGAGGTATGCTGGTACCTGTTGAGTTATGTGGATTGATATCAGAATGTTTATTTTATTAAGGCTGAGAAAATAGGGATGATAACTCCCTGCTTTGTTAAAAAGAAAATTACAAATAATTTTGATATATAAAGAGTTATCAAGAGGGAAGGGCAGCTGAGACCAGTCAGAAGAGGAGAGAAGAGAAGAAAGAGTGAATGAGGAATAATGTAATGTTATGGGACACTCAAAGGGGGTGTAATGATAACCCTTAAAACTCTCCATCTGACTAAAATACGACTAAAATAATTATTAAATTCCCTAATTATTTTACAATAAGCTACCAACCAGACAGGGATTTGATAAATACTAGCAACTGCTAGCTGGATCTTCCTGCAGTCAATTGCCAACGATCAAACTTCAATGGAAGCAACTCTTTGTTATTGTTATAATCTCACAATAACCTTTTTGGGTTTTTTTTGTTCTCACACTTCTTTGTTTATGCAATTTATGGTACTCAAAGATGATAAACATATAAGGTCATCCTTTAAATGTCAGTACTTTTGCTCCAGCAAAAAGTCTCAGTTTTGATAATGTGTTGATTGGGTTTTAATAAAGTTACATTTTATCTAAAGTGATAAAACTTTTTTGTAAACTTCAAAAATAACAAATTAATAATTCAATATCTTTCAAAATTATTCATTTGTCCGTTCAAAACTTGAATAACTCGGAGAGTTCATTAAATAACACTTAATAAATAAATGTTATATCAGCGTATGGTTGCAAGGAAAGAAATAAATAAAGTTGCAAAAACACGAAGGCGAGTAAAAGTTTTAACAATTGTATTGGAAACAAATGTGTAAAAAGTTCAAATAGCTGGGTTTGTAAAAATCTGTTGATATGGAATTAAAAAGTAGAAAAATATCCTATGCATAAAAGTGGTAGGATTGTTGGGCTTATGTGCACACGGTCAATTGGATGTTACGGGTGTGGAGAGGAGAGGGTTGTTTCGTGATTTACAGGTTAGTTGCTTCCTTCAAAGCGGAGAAGAGGAAAGTCAATATGGGTGATGCATGGTTTCGATTTTTGCCTCTCTCTCTCTCTTTCTCTCAGAGTTCTGGTCTGTGGACTGTTGTCTGCCTTCTTTTGATCTGGCCCCGCAATCGTGAAATTTGTCTTTTATATCGTTTTATTTATTCTGATCAGATCAGATTGGGTTTTCTTTGATTTTTTTATTGCGAAAGCCACGGATTGGCCAAAAAAATACTTTTAATTATTTTAATTTTTTGACAAATTTCATCGACATTTTGCTATGCGCTGATCCTATGTGCAGAAACCCCTTTTTTCCATTTTGAAGAAAGTCTCAGCACTGATAACATCCGTTGAATACTCTCGTGGGCGCTAGTTACAATCATTATTTTGTGTGTACAATAAATTAGAAAGAGATCCCTTTTGATCATATAACAAAGCCCCCTCAGATCTCATTTTGATTTTATGTGGATGTGTGTATGTGCATTTGTTCTGTGCAACTAGTGCATTATAAAGACCTTGTAGCACGCTGGAATTTGACGGCGGGTTTGCTTAACTGGGATTGATCTTGGGTTTTGGTGTTGATTTATTGTGTCAATTTGTGCAGAAGGTTGTGCCGGTTTTTGTGAGGTGGATAGACTTAGGTGTGGTGATCCATGACCTTGTTTGTGAGCGTTAAGTGGTAGGGGAGGTTAGCAGTTGTGTGACAGGTGTTTTGGCCGAAGTGCAAGGTGACGTATTTGTGCTCGGTGAATACAGTCAGTTTCGCCCTTTTAATTTCTTACCCAAATCACCATATTATTTGTTTGATGACTTCAAACGGGCCAATCCAATCCAAGTGGGATGGGTGTGTAGTAGTAGTTTGAGGACGGTGTAGTAACACCTAGTTGCCCACTTGTATTGGATCCTTGTATAAGAGTTGGTTCAGTTTCGTATTTAGCTTGTGATCTGCTTCATTGTTTGCGAGAGCAACGCAACGATGGAGTTGCCTCAACAGAGCATTGATTTTCATGCCATATACCATAGGGCTTTGGTTTGTGGGTTCATTATGGGGTAGTCTGGGTAAGCCGATGTTAGGTTGACAGCCAGTGAACATGTAGTGTGGTGATATGTCGGTGGCACTATTAATTGTTGCGTTCATAGATGTGATGGTTTACAGGAAAACTGTCAATTCACAGTTTCTATCTTTGCACAGAATGAAGAGACTGTTCTTCATTGTGCGATGTTGTCACTCAATGTTACCCGTGCTCTGAGGTTGCCAGGGGTAATGTAATTCCCAAGTGATTCACATCATGTCATAGAAGTTCTTATCCACTTCTCCTGAGAAGAGCCCTTATCAGGTGCTACCATTCCAGGCCAGAGTGGACCCAGGAGCAATGGCAATGAAGAGGTATTCCGCATTCTCCAAAGCTTCAGCATCACTGGAGCCTCACCATCAGATTGTTCAGGGTCATATCCTGGACACTCCTTGAGAAGGTGGGGGGCTTACTCCTCTGCAGAGAAGCAGTCGGTGTATTCTACAGCCCCAGTTGAGTGGGCAATACACAGAGTTAAATGTCAAAACAGTTTTATTTCAGATGGGCAAAGGTATGGCTGTGAGATGGCGGCTAAAGCTGTCGAGGATGGTGAGGATATACCCTTTTCCTTTCGAGACAGGCATCAAAACAAAATCCACTTAGATGATGTCAAATAGTCTTTTCCCACATTTACAGTGAGCAGTTGGCCAGTGTCGCCGTTTGCCATAGTATCCCTTCCACTCGTGTTCTGTGGTAGACCAGTGCTGTTCTGTGAGGTTGAATGAGTGTGAGGCGACTGCTATAATCTTTTTCTTTCTGTTGTCTGCCTCCTGCATCAGAATGGCTCCATAAGCTACATCGCTGGCATCTGTGGTAAGGGTGAAGAGCTGCGAAAAGGCTGGAAATGAAATGACCGGTGGTGGGGAGAGTCTGTTCTATATTTTCTTGGATGCCTTGTCTGCTTTCTCTGTCAGGTGAAAGTCTTGTTTGTCTTGTTTAATTTGTGTATGGGATGCATCAGGAATGTGTCGGATCGTATCTGTTAGTCTAAACGCGTCTCCAGAAATTGTCTGATCCATACCAAATGGACGATGAGGCTTGTAGCTCATTCTTTGATGTTGGGGGTTTCATTTCTGTTGTACTCCCTATATAACGGACTTGCCCTCCTCCATAAATACACATCAACGGAGTGTCAGAGGACGCGCCCAAGCACTGTTTTATGAACAGTCTTGGGTGACTCTTTGGTCGATGGGTCACGTTTTGGTTGGCCGTCCCTGGGTGCAGCATCGATTTGGCTAGTGTGGCTTGTTGACTGGAGATTTCCTCCGGCCTCAGGCTTAATCCCCTTACGGGGTTTGGATTTATCGCCTGGTGCCTGAAGCACCCCTATTAAGGGGAATGCCGACGGGGCCGAAGGTATTTTTGGCAATGCCGGACGCGTGGGGGCTTCGGACCTGCAACTGGACCCATCTTAATACTTGTGCCTTACTTGTCCAGAGGTGGGACGGATAACCGGAGTTAGATTTATTGCCAGGCGCCTGAGGTGCCTCTATTAAGGGAAATGCGGATGGGACCGAAGGTATCTTTGGCCATGACTGACGCATGTTGGCTGCGGACCTCTGACCGAAACCACCTTTGGTGCAGCACGTAACAGATACCCGGCCAAACCCATTTTTGGAGTTTGTATATTTTTTGGAAGTGACAAGTAAGTGATTTTGTCTTTTCCCACATTTACAGTAACCAGTCGGCCAGTGTCGCCATTTGTCATAGTTTCCCTTCCGCTTGGCACAAATTTTACAAGATTCAATGTATGCTTTGATTACGTGATTTTTGTACTCTCACCAATAGCTGGCTAGATGGGTGCACATGCAAGTGACACCTGAATGATGATGTAGTCATGCGCCTGATACAGAAGTCTGCTGCAAAGTTTGCATGGCATGATCAGCTTTGTTTCCTGAAGAGGGGTGTTCAATGGTCCTGTGGGGATTGTATGTATGTTATTTTGGTTATTACAGTAGATGTTCGTCCGTACTTTACGGGTATTGCTCCCAATATTATTTCCACCACAAATACAACACAAAACTTTACAATCGCGTAAAAGAAATGGAATAGAACACAACGAACATTAAACAACAAACAATTTAATATGCATATAACAGAATATGAAAACAAATAAAATACATGATGTGTAAATGGCCTTTTGGAAAATAAAGTTTGGCAAGAAGAAAATAAATTTGTTTAAAATGTGTGTATGTTAACGGAGTCCGTAAATAAGTCGTTCTTATTTACATTAAGTTCATGTCTTGTTTTATGATTGTTGCGACAGCGTGTTGCGTTGATGAAAGAAAGTTTGTCGGGTTTTTCTTCTGAATGTGATTCGCGGCCATCTGAAGCTAGGTCATGAACTTTAGTTGATGAAGGAAAAGAATTTGCCGGACAAAGTATTCGGCTACTGCTTTACTGGCTTAGTGGCTTGTGGTCTAGTCTTCGTCTTAGTCAATGGCTCCCTAACTCTGTGTTATTTATACCGTAATAGAGGATCAAAGAATCGTCTCAAAATTTTGGCGCGTAGACATTTATTGACCAATCAGATTTGTATTTTACTATTTTATTTTAGAGCCTAAATATTTTCTGTTAGTTGACTTCCGATCCTATTTTTCTAGAATGTTCTATTCTATGTTTTTAGCTGATTAGTTGAAAAATATAAAAATGTAACTTAAATGCTAATGCAGTTTTGATCCTAAATTTCTAGAATGTTCTTAAGTATGTTTTTATTGCTTATCTTAAGACTAGAAAAAATGTGTATCCTATAGTCCTCCGGATCCATGTGACATTCCTGGCTTGGATCCTTTGTCTAAAGAACTTAGTTGATTTTTGAAAGTAGATTGTCTGTTGTTCAGCTGCTATGTTAATGTGGTCGAAGTTCTTCTAGTAGGGATGGTGGAGGTGGAATGGTATGCGAAAAATGTGTCCGCCATAAACTTGTGACAATATGTACTTTGTAGTATGTGGGTCTCGGGAATGAGCTGTAGGCTGTCGATTTCATTCAGACACTATGGCGGAACGTAGATGTGCAGGTCAGATCCTTCCACCTTAAATACTCAGCCTGCTGGAGTGGAGTCGGCTGGTGTTTTTGTCCTTTTCTGTCCATGGCTTCTGCTGAGCATGTTGGCCCAAACATTTCATTGACCCTTGATGTATTTTAGCACAAATTTGTAGCAAGAGATTTCTTCTTGCCAATGTCGTATCTTGGCATTGTTATAGTTCCACTAGTCTGGATATGTTAGCGACCTGATCAGTGAAAATCACAAAGATGCAGTTGCGCAGGAATTACTCAAATTTTAGGATCGCCCATTTTATCGTGTATGTTTCCTGTTCTGTGGTAGACCAGTTCTGTTCTGGGAGGTTGAATGAGTGTGAGGCGACTGCTATAATCTTTTTCTTTCTGTTGTCTGCCTCCTTCATCAGAATGGCTCCATAAGCTACATCGCTGGCATCTGTGGTAAGGGTGAAGAGCTGCGAAAAGGCTGGAAATGAAATGACCGGTGGTGGGGAGAGTCTGTTCTTTATTTTCTTGGATGCCTTGTCTGCTTTCTCTGTCCAGGTGAAAGTCTTGTTTAATTCGTGTATGGGATGCATCAGGAATGTGTTGGATCGTATATGTTTATCTAAACGTGTCTCTAGAAATTGTCTTATCCATACCAAATGGACGATGAGGCTTGTAGCTCATTCTTTGATGTTGGGGGTTTCATTTCTGTTGTACCCCCTATATAATGGACTCGTTCTCCTCCATAAATACACATCAATGGAGTGTCAGAGGACGCGCCCAAACCCTGTTTTATGAACAGTCTTGAGTGACTCTTTGGTCGATGGGTTACATTTTGGTCGGCCGTCCCTGGGTGCGGCGTGGATCTGGCTAGTGTGGCTTGTTAACTGGAAATTTCCTCCGGCCTCAGGGGGCCGTCCTCCCAGGCTTTACCCCCTTACGGGGTTTGGATTTATCGCCTGGTGCCTGAAGCACCCCTATTAAGGGGAATGCTGACGGGGCCGAAGGTATTTTTGGCAATGCCGGACATGTGGAGGCTTCGGCCCTGCAATCGGACCCATCTTAACAACTGCCTTGTGCCATACTTGTCCAGTGGTGGGATGGATAAGCGATACTGCGGCCACATCCAGTTTTAAGAACAGTCATAGGCTGACTCTCCAGTCGATGGGTCACGCTTTGGTCAGCCATGCCTGGCTGTGGTGCGGATCTGGCTAGTTGAATGGAGATTCCCTCCGGTCTCGGGGACCCGTCTCCCCAGGCTTTTACCCCCTTATGGGATTTAGATTTATTGCCAGGCGCCTGAAGCGCCTCGATTAAGGGAAATGCGGACGGGACGTAAGGTATTTTTGGCAATGCCTGACACGTGTTGGCTGTGGACCTTCGACCGAACCCACTTTAAAAAGGCCTTGTGCCATACTTGCATGTTTGGTGCGGCATGTAAAAGATTCCCGGCTTAACCCATTTTTGGAGTTTGTGTATTTTTTGGAAGTGACAAGTAAGTGTTTTTGTTGAAAGTATTATTCTTGTTAAAATTATTATTGTTATCGTTTTTGTTATTCAACTTGTGCTCCTCCCCAAAATAACTGTTAATTGTTGGTTGTTGAGGGGGGGTCAAGCCAAGACTCTTCTGTTATTTTGTTACTGTTTTTGGAAAAAAAAAACGATTTTTTGTCTCATTCAAATCAACCGTCGACATACTCATTTTCAACAAAGACGTTCGTTTTCCCTCCTCCTAGTTGCCTTAAGCAACTATGCAGGAGCCTGTACCATCTAAAAACTCGGCAACAGATTTATTCAATGGCCTGAGCACCCCCTCCAAGAAGCCGTAATAGCCTTTATTACCATCATCACCGGCGCTGTCGACAAACTCATCACTTACGGCCAATTTTATTCCACCAGGCCCAAAAAGTGCCAGAAGTACCTGCCTCCTGGTTGGCATAGACCAAAAAACAAAAAACTCCCCAAAGGACCATGCTAAAGATAGGGCCAAATATGCCCAATATTTCAAAGGTAACAGGATTTTGCCGATACCAGATCTGGTAGAAGCTGTCCAGCCTAAAATGATTTCCTTCATTGTGACAGACCTAAAAACCAGGAGACTGTCAGGTATAAAAAAGGATACCTTTGAAGAACTTTTAAAAGCAGCAGGAATATTGGGTGAGGGGTGCTACCTGGGATGTCTTGCTGCCATCTGAAGAACTTGCACAAAATCTGACAGGGAGTAACATCTCATCAAAATTCTACTGGCTTCAGCTGGAGTATAAAGGCCATCGTAGAATCAGAGTCACCGTGTGTAACGTCCCAATGCAATGGGGGCGTTCTCGCTACCTACCTAAGTGAGTTGGTAGAAGACATAACATCGAAGTCTGCAAGTGGGATGGCACACGGTGACTACTTTGTGACCATGTGTTTGGATAGAGGAGGGGTTTCAGGCCATATAAATATGAGGACCAAATCATAACGGTGCTCATGGAGAGCAGGAGACCCCAATGCTGGAATTGTAAACAGCTGGGGCTCTTTTCCTGGTCCTGCCCTCAAAAGACCACCAAACCAACATCGTCACGACCTACAACAACAACGACAACAGCAGCAGCAACCACGATTATCATTCCCCCTACAAGCAGAAGTCCTAAACCAGAAACTGGGGACCACCCTAACAAAGAGGAAGAAGGATGGACCCAGGTAACTTGGGGCGGCAAGAAAAAGTCCACCTTAAAAACACAAATATCAACACCAACACAAGAAAAACAACCGAACAAAATTTCAACCGCCACTACTGTTACTTCTGCTACTACAAAAGAAAAAAACATCATCAACAACAGTGCAAAAAAAAAGTGGGGGTGGGGAACACAATCAGAATCCATGGACATATCATTCGATTGGAACGGGACAAGGGATAGCGGGGATTTGTTAACAGAGGAAGAAGGGGGAAAATATCACAAAAAAAACCATCCCCAAAACCATCCAAGCAACAAAAAGAAATTCAGTCTCATTCACAATCACTCTCCCAGCCACAACCCAAGGGAAAAAAAAAAACAAAAAACAAAAACACAACAATCAACTCAACTCCAGCAACCGGCTCAACTCATTCCTCCCCCACAACAAGAAGAAAATACAACAACCCAAGTCACTGAAACCACCCTTTCTCCAACATTACCTTCTCTATCACCCATATCAACCCCCAAGATATTTCCTGGTGTCACTCAGAAACTAGAGAGTCAGCACCATCACCATCATCATTAGCGACAAGAAAAAGAAATGTCAGTCTCAAATGAGGTTCGACAAGCATTAAGCGGTTTTTATTTTTGCGCCGACACACTTGATCCAACCACCATCGATCATCATATAAAAAACATTAAACGCTCTCATTACATAAAAAAAGGAAAAGGACGTGAACAATCCATATTTGTTTAGGGGTTCACCCATGGTGACCAGCTTTGTTCGTTCAGCTGGCCACCGTATGAGGGAGCAGTGGCACTTCATTGAGGAAGCCAGTCAGATGGACAAGAGGGCTGGTGGAAATGGAGCACCCCTCACTCAATAAATTGTTACCTAAATGTTTGGAAAGGGCCCTGATTTATGTTCACCCATCGTTTTATAGGTCCCTAAAGTTGCGGTGCCCCTTGGATGTCGGTGGAATTTCCAGAGACGGCCGAGTTACCTTTGAACTCGGTTCTGGTCCCCTGCGTCAGGCCGTCGGCATCCTCACCCCTGAGGATTTCCGGTCCGTAGTCGACACTGAGGATTTCCGGTCCGTAGTCGACACTGAGTAAGGTCTGATGGCTTTAAACTTTGCCACTTTGAATGTGAGGGGACTGATGGATTCAAGCAAGTGTGAGCGCTTGCTTGCTTGCTGAACTAAAGAAACTCAGAGTAAATGTCACTGCAGTGCAAGAGACTTCATTTGTATTGTGGACAGTCGGAGAACGACTTTGTCATTTTCTCAGCGTACGGCAGCTGCAGTAGCGCTGGAGTCACTTTGCTCGTTGGACGCAGCCTTAATACTGATGTTAGCGTTGTTTTTGCAGGTGACGGGGGCCGACTGGTTGTGGCTGATGTTGCCGTAAAAAAAGTTTCAAGTTCCGGCTGGTTGTGGTTTATGCACCCAATACTCCTGTGGAGAGGGTTTCCTTTTTTCGTCGGTTGGCGTTGTTCCTGGAGGATTCAGAGCGGCTAGTCTTAATGGGTGATTGGAATGCGATCCTTGATCCCAAGATAGATAAGTTCAGACGGGAAGCTAGTAGGTTGGGAGGGTGTGAAAGCAGCCTTGTCGACCTTATTGCTCGCCATGACTTGGTCGACAGGTTTCGTCTCGGTCACCTAAGGAGGGAGATGTGGACGTGGCTAGATTGTTCACCCTCTGCGAAAATAGGTTCCTACTTGGACAGAGTGTTAGAAAAGCTGACAGCTATTTCGTTAGTTGTCCCACGTGCCACTTGATGGCGTGGACTGACCATAAACTTGTTAGTGTCTTCTGTGGTTAGCTAATAGGCCTAGTGTGGCCGGCTGGTGGAAGTTCAATACCTCCTTACTGGAGATACAGGACTTCCAGGAGCGGATAGAATCCCTAATTAAGCGGGCGTTAGTGGGAGTCGTTACCGGGAGTATGTGGCGGGTTTCTCTTAAACATAGGATTAGAGATTTCGCCACCACGTACGGTCGACAGCTCAACCTAGAAATGACCAGGAAGACGAAATCTATTGAAGCGTTGGCTGGGGAGACTACCTAACTGTAAAACTAGCTAGGATGGACCTTGAGCGTGAGACTAGCGAACACTACAAGTAGTTAGATCTAGGTTAAAAAGATTTCTCAACGAAGCTGTGAAATCGAACGCGACTGCGTGTGAGGAAGAAGTGCAAAGGTTTCCTGGACGGTATATCGATTCCGTCAAGTCCCCGAATGGGCGCGTGCTGCGATCGAATCGCGAGATACGTGATGTCTTTCGGGTGCACATTCGTGGTCGCTTTGCCTGCTGTACTGATCTCCCACTTCAGGAATGTTTGCAGCAATCTTGCTGAGTTCCCCCGCCTTGGGGCGGCCGAACGGCTAGCTGCGAGGGTGTGGTTACTGAATGCATTGAAGCAGGTCAGCCTCAACAAGTCACCAGGACTAGATGATTTACCCTACGAAGTGTGCTTAAGGCTGCTGCACTTGTTTTGTTAATATTCTGACTTATATATTCAACCATTAGTTCGCCCAGGGTGTCATCCATGGTAGCGTTACCAAGGGTGTGATCAAATTGATGAAGATAGGTGGCAGGAATATTTTAGACGGTTACACGTCCATAAACCTGCTTAACACAGAGTTAAAGATTTTGGCCCGGGTCTTAGCAAATCGTTTAAAGGTTGCCATTAGCGATCTGATCGGCCCTGAGCAGACCTACGCTGTGAAGGGAAGATCGATCTAAGACAATTTGCATTTGATTCGCGATGTTCTAGTAGGGATAGGAGATGGCATGGAAGCCGTTCTGATCAATTTAGATCAGTCCAAGGCCTTCGATAGGGTTGGACATCGGTTTTGGGCGTCTGTTTTGGAGACTGCCAGATTCTAACCGGAGATCTGCAGATGGACTAGCATGATGTTCCACAACCCTTAGGCAGTAGTGCAGGTGAACGGAAGGCATTCGGGGGCGTTCGCGATCAAGCGTTCGATCCAGCAGGGCTGCCACCTGTCTCCTCTTCTCTATGTCATTGCTTTGGAGCCCCTGTTTCGTAGGCTTATGGATGAAGGGGCCAATCCGGCCCTGCGCGGTGTCCCTTTTGCTAGCCGTCTTACAGCAAGGCTTTCCGCGTTCACCGATGATATCACAGTCTTCGTATCTCGCCGCCTGGATATAAAGGCTGTGAAGAAGGCGGTTTGCGAGTACGAGTGGATATCAGGAGCCAAATTGGTCGGAAGTACAAGCTAAGGTGGATGCTCAGGTGGGAACATAGCTTTCAAGGAGGTAATCCTTAAAGAACAGAACGGAGGCATGCGCCGTGTACGTCTTCCCCTTGATCCTTTACCGATTGGCTGTACTTCCTCTGGCTAAGGCACGTCGGCTGACGCTTGAACGATCCCTCTCCAGATTACTCTGGGGAGGCCGAAGGCCGATGGTCCGTAGATAGGTCTGCATCCAACGTACTCGCAATGGGGGTCTGGGTATGCCTGATCTGGAGAGCCACTGGTTTGCTGAAAGACTTGCATACTTGAGCCGATCCTTGTCGGGAGACGCGATGTGGAGACGAAAGGCGAGTCAGACTTTTCCTCGCCTCCAGTCAGACCCAAAGGCTGAAGGTCGACGTAAAACAGTCAGCTTCCATTTCGTTGACGAGAAGAAGAGAGGGCAACCAAAACGGGGAATTTTTTTCCTTGGTTTCGCATTTTCGTTTTATTGTATTTCAGGTTTTTTCTCCCATTCCCATCTTATAATATTTTTGTAAATAAACGTTATATTGTAAATAAAATCAGTCCATTCGGGACATTTTAAGAATATCCTTTCACAGACCAAATATGGTATTATGGTGTCTGCAGCGTGATTGGTGGTGGATGATTAGCTATATATTGAACTGTTGAATGTGGCCAACTCGGCTCCTTAGAACACATTGATAAAGCATGACAGCTCCTTTCCCCTCCCCCACAAAACTATAAGAGCCTTGTGCTCTCCATTTGTCAACAAATGGAACTAAAGAGTCAACCAGGCCCACTTGACACAATCACGTGTGATACTACTTGCGTAGTGGACGGTTAGTCACTATCCCACTGGACTCTCAGCTTCCTGTTAACTAACTACTGTCTAACCAGGTTCCCTTGTATCTTCTTTCTGTTACTCACTACTCACTATTCATCCGAGGTATTTCACCTCTATGGCTACGAAGGTGTATTTTTCCGGATTAAGTTTGGGTCCGAATGTGCAGAGGGCGGCGAAGAGCTTCTCAAGGGCGACTAAATACTCCGCGAACGTTTTGGCATAGACCAGGTTGTCATCAATGTATGAGGATATATTTGACCGAGAGACGACGGTCGTTAAATCTTCTGCTACACACCAAGAGAAGATTTGTCCGGCAGATGCAAGGCTGAAGGCCAGCTGCGTGTACTGGTAGCATTTGTCCTTCCACGTAAAAGCTGTTTTGTGGCGGTTGCGTTCATCGATGACTATCTGCCAATAGCCACTACGGAGGTCGAGAGTTGCAAAATAATTATTGTCTTCCCCGGAGGTGTAGGGTACGGATCGAGATCGACCAGTACCTTGTTGAGGGTTCTTTTAAAATTTGCATCGACTCAAATCGTACTATTCTTTTTGCTCATGGCAAAAACCGAGCTTTTGGGTCGTGACAGGTTTCGATGATTCCTTCAGCACACATGTGGTCTATCACATCGCTGACGTCAGCTTCCAGAGCTTGGACAATTGGGTGCTGCCTTTGGCTACGTGATTGGCCGCTGGTTGGTATTCAAACGGGCTTGATGAAGGTACCCTTTTCTCCGTTTTCTGTGCCGAGGATGTCGATGTAACGCAAGAGTAAGCCACTCACGTTTTCCAGTTGTTGCGGTTAGGGTGATTCGGGAGTATTTTGTTTTAGCCAGTGTAGTTTTACCTCTAATGTCTGACCGTGGGGTGATGGTATTGTAGTGTGTCAGCTGTCAGTGCGAAAGGTAGTTTGAACCCAATACACTGGATTGTGTTTGGATGTGGTGGTGTAGTCCTGTGGTGACGTTAGAGGGGCTGTGTGTGTCGTATGCCCAGACCTGAGTGAGCATTTGAATTCGATGGTTAGGTCTTGGTTGTTGATCGAGTATGAGTTAAGGGTTCTGTAACTGAGGATATTTTGCCCAATCAGGATTGGGGTGATGGCACTTGTGACTAGAATGTTTACTTCCTTGAAGGCAGGGGAGTTTCGGTCGCCTATGGTGATGTCACAGTTTAGTTCGCCTAAGATGGTGACACTGCTGTTTATGGCCTTAATGAGGGTATCGGGGTGCGTTATGCGTTTTTTTTTGTTTTTTTTTGCACCTTCCGGTAATTGGGAGATTGGTATGATGCAGCTGGAGCACCCTGAATCTTGCATTGCGGTTTCGGAGAAGGTGGTTCCATTGACGGTGAAAGTGGCTCAGATGAACAGGGATTGTTGTGTAATGTTTTGCTTCCAGCAACACACTACACAACAATCCCAGTTAAGGGGAAGCAGCTTGTTTATAGTTATTTGGTGCCTTGGCGTATCCTTGGGCTTTTCGGGTCATTGTGGTTGGTTGTAATACGCGATGGCATTGTGTTCAGTTGTGTTATCCGTTTTAAAACCGCGGTCAAGATATCGTTGTACCTCACTTGCTATACCACCTGCAGTGTAGTGGTTGTCCATCGTTTTCCCGTGATGAGAGTATATGTTTGGTGTCCAAATCTTGATTTTCTCACTCATGAGCATTGCGCCTACCAGTAAAATGGCAGTATCAACGGTCTGTTCTTTGGTGTTGTCTTTTTGAAATTTATTTTTTATATGGATGGTCGCCTCTCTAAGGGTGTTTTCAAGCCGTCCGGCGAAATCGGTTAACTTCTCGCTATTTCGTCTTTGCAGGTCCGAAGTTCGACAGAGATGTTGGAAGTTAGACATTTGGTTGGCGTGGGTTGCAATGAGTCATGATTTCATTTGCTGGGAATCTATCATTTGCTGAAAAATGCCCTGATCTAATGATCGTATGGCAATTTTCATAAATTCATCTTCCATTTAGGGGTACTTGGCGAGGTCTGATTCGAAGTTAATGATGTAGGCTTGCTTTAGATTGGTGATAAAGTGGTGTATGTCGTTACCCGGATTGAAGTTCTTTATATCCCTCATGGCGTCCCGTAACGACTGTTGTGGTTTTATAAGTCCATGTAGCGTATCTGTGTGCGTGGCTGATAGTGATGATGTAGTGGCCAGAGTCAAAGCGGCAAGCATGTTTTGTATATCTATTTCTGCTTCGGCAATTGTTGTCTCGTCCAGATGTGTTGAGCTGCATCTTATGTTGAGATGTGCTATTTTTTGTTTTTTGATCAGTAGTCAATTCGGTTCGAGTTAGACTTGAGTAATTTATTTTTCCTTGCTGCACGCTTCTGACACCAGTTCTTATATCAGTGTATAGTTGGTTGCAAGGAAAGAAATAAACACAGTTGCAAAAACAAAGAATACAAAGGCACATAAAAATTTTAAGAATTCTTTTGGAAACAAATGAGTAAAAAGTTAAAATAGCTGGGTTTCTAAAATCGTGTTGATATGGAATTAAAAAGTGGAAAAATGTCCAATGCTTAATAGTGATAGGATTGTTAGACTTGTATGCACGCGGCCAATCAGATGTTACGAGTGCGAAGAGGAGAGGGGTATTTGGTGATTTACGGTTTAGTCACTTCCTTCAAAACAGAGAAGAGCAAAGTCAATGTGGGTGATGCGTGGTTTTGAGTTCTCTCTTTCTCTCTCTCTCAGTTAGAGTTCTGGCCTGCGGACTGTCGTCTGCTTTCTTTTGGTCTGGCCCCACTGTTGAGAAATTTGTCTTTTATATCGTTTTTTCTCTTCTGATCGGATCAGATTGGGTTTTCTTTGGGATTTTTTTTTACCGCGAAGGTCACAGATTGGCCGAAAATCTACCTTAAATTATTTTCATCTTTTGACAAGTTTCATCGACATTTCGCTCTGCGTTGAAACCCCTTTTTTCTATTTTGAAGAAAGTCTTAGCACCAATAACATCTGGTGAATGCTCTCGTGGACGCTACATTACGCAGAAGTTACGAAAATTAAAAAAAAAAATGTTATCAACATTCAAAATACTTAAAAAATGTAAAAAATTAAATTAAAATTAAAATCTAGAAACATTGATAAACTGATTCATGTAAAAATATTACTTACACGCAACAAACTATCAGACTTACTATGGTGTTCAAGTCCAAGTAATTGGTTAAAATTAATGAAAAGATATTATATCGTCCATCATTTTACAATACAAATGTTAAAGTTTGCTTTAGTTTCCGGCTTGAAATTATTGGTACGAAAGGCCAACCACCAATAAATTAATTAATAAAAGTATAAAATAAAATAAAAATCCAATTTTCAAGTATAGAAATTCATATCAGCATTAGTTTATTTTTTGCATTTAATCTTGAAAAATGAAAATATGCACGTTAAGATAATTTTTGAAAATACAAACAAGAAAACTCAATGAAATGATTATTTTTTAATTTCTTATTAATTCATCATAGTATTACAGCTACTAAAATCTAAAATCCACATTGAAAAAAACGCAAAGTCATCTGTAATGCCAGCTAAGGGAATTTTTCACCCCTACTGGAAACAACGAGCCTTGGCATCAACAATAACATCATCTTGCCGCGACCGGCCTACGAACGTAAACAGATCGGATTACACCTTTCGCCCAAGACAGTGCAGAGCTTTGGCGCGCAAGCCTTAGCTATCGTCTCGATACGTCTGCGGAGCTTTGGCGCGCAAGCCTTAGCTACTGCCGCGATACGTCCGCACAGCTTTGGCACGAAACAGCCTAACTACCGCCTCGTTTCGTCCGCACAGCTTTGGCGTGAAACAGCCATAGCTACCGCCCCGACTCGTCTGCACAGCTTTGGCGCGACAAAGCCTTAGATACGGTCAACGATACGTCCGCACAGCTATATGGCACGACAAAGCAATAGCTATCGTCAACGGTACGCCCGCACAAGCTATCTGGCACGACAAAGCCATAGCTACGGTCAACGATACGCCTGCACAGCTATCTGGCACAACAAAGCCATAGCTACCGTAAACAATACGCCCGCACAGCTACCTAGCGCGACAAAGCCATAGCTACCGTAAATGATATGCCCCCGCAGCTATATGGCACGACAAAGCCATAGCTACCGACCACGACGCTCCGGCGATTTAGTCCACGTAACGACTCGCTGTTACAGACTGCCCCAGCAACGCAGCATCTAGTCCACGTAACGACTCGCTGTTACAGACTGCCCCAGCAACGCAGCATCTGGCCCACGTAATGACTCGCTGTTACGGGTTAGCAGCAGATCGACACCCCCCGGTTAACCCAACGTACTGTCAAAACAGGGATATCGATCTACCGACCACGACGCTCCTACAAGGCAGCATTCAGTCCACGTAACGACTCGCTGTTACGGACTGCCCTAGCATTGCAACAACTAGCCCACATAACGAATCGCTGTTACGGGCTAGCAACCACGACTCGACCATACCAACGAAGTGTCAAAACCGGGACATCGATTTACCAGCGACCGACTTCGGCTTTCCGCAACAACTCGACCGACCTCAGCTGCCCGCGACGACTGTCCAACTCAATCCAACGACTCGACCGATCTCAGTATACCAGCATCAAACATCTAGCTGTATCTACACGACTCGACCTACGTCAGTGACCCTCGTCGAACGTCCAGCTGCGAACATCTACAACGCGACCATACCAGCTAACGACATGACCCATCCTAGCTGAAGATCACATACAACCGCCACGGACATTTACATACACGTTTTGTAATTCCGGCAATAAAATCGTCACTTTTGTTGTATCTATCATCTCGCCTTTCATCTTCCTCCATTGTCTTTGGCCATGCACACTCGCCGGCATCTAACTTAAATCATTTGTGGAGTCGACGCACTTATAGGCTCGGCAACAATCTCTTCTTTGACGAGTGGAATTTTCCGTTGCCAACACAAAAGCTATTTTCAAAATAAATAATCCTGCAAACCATCTTGAAGATGATTTCTGAACGAAGAATAAAACATGGTGTTTGTAAGCTTATAACAAGAGGGCAGATGATATTACCATTTTGGAATAAATGGTAATTGACGTAGTATCGTTTTGTTGTCTCTTGTTATTTTTTTTTAGAAAGGAAACAAATAATTAACGCGTAGATACTGATGGCTTTCAATCTAGTAGTTTAATGATTGCTTGAGAGGAAGTTTTCCTTATGCCGCAAGTTGAATAGAATGAGCAATCATTTGTAAATGGCTATGCGGGAGTTTAGTGCTTTGCAAGAGGCTTCGGGTCCAATTGGTTTAGGAGGGAGAAATAATTGACCAGGAAATGGTCTCCTAAGGTATGCAGAGGAACAAATGTTGAAGTGTGCTCTCTCAAGATGGATACTCCCTGCCTGCTGTTGGAATCGTCCCGAGTTGGAGAGAGAAATGTTATCTCTCGTATCGGCTGGTCTTACCATCTGCCAGCCAAGAGGAATGAGAAAAGAAAAGTGTAGTTTTAGGTTGGATAATCTCCCTGAGTGTTGAACCCGGGATTTGTGCCGAAACCCGGGATTGAACCAGCGGCGTTTAGATTTCAGTTTAAAGTGTTTGTTACACCACTTCCCTCTTTGCGTTCCTCCTCCACTTTCCTCCTTCTCTCACTCTCGCTCTCCTTTTCTCTCTCTCTCTCTCTCTCTCTCTCTCTCTGTCTATGTCTGTGTGTGTGTGTGCTTATTTCGTTTCTCTTCTACCTTCTTTCCTGCTTCTGCTTCTCGCCGAGAAAAAGTCACGCCAAAAAGAAAAACGAGTCGGTTTTTATTTACGTCACTCTACCCATAATCCATTTCCTTAGCCTATAAAAATTCCGGTCGGGTGCCTTCTCTCTTTTTTTTCTTTAATAGGCTGAAGGTGGATTAATGAAACAGCGGTGAGTATTTTTCTTTTCTTTTCTTTGTATCAGATCACTGACCTGCACGCCAGACACAAACGAACCCTCTTTTGTCGAGAGCTGCCGTTAGTCTCACTTTCATGTCCACACTCCCCACTGGTCTCAAGATCGCACATCTGTCATGGCGGACGTGGTTGTTTGTTGCGGGCACTCCTACGAAGGGGGATCGTCAGCATCAGCGTCGGTGTTCGCGGTCGGATCATCAGGCACGCGGGGCATAGGTCGGCTACTCGCCAACGGATTCGTGTTTAGGGCGGGTCGGATGTCCCTCACATGGCGTGGAGTGCCATCGACCAGTACGGCCTGTTCACTGACGATGCCGGTGATTTGTCCCCTTCGATAACTGGTGGTGCCCCGGCTATTGGAAGGTTTCATCCAGACGGTGTCCCCTAACTCATACGGCCCTCTTGTTCCCTGCCGATTAGGCAGACGCGCGTCGATGCCCTTGATGCGCACTCGGTACCGATGGATTGCATTGGCGGGTGCGCTTGCAGCAGTCACAGCATCCTTTAGCGTTGTATTATATCTATAGACCGCTTCCGCGATCGTGCACGCCTTCCTCTTCACGCTTCGGTGGCACCGCTCTGCAATGCCGTTGCCACTCGGCACATACGCACATCGGTGTCTGAGCCTGATCCCCCACTCGTCTACGAAACGCCCAAACTCCATGCTGCAGAAGGCTGTGTCGTTGTCCGTGAGGATCTCTTCAGGCGGTCCCCTTTCGTAAAATATGGACTCCAATTCACGGATGACACTGGAGGAGTCCTGTCTTACTAGCGGGCGTCAAATCGCGAACCTCGTCGGTCCGCAATCTATTAGTGTGAGGAAGTGCTGGCTGCCATAGTGAGTTACGTCCATACCCAGTCGGCTCCAAGTCGTGTCTGTTCCCAGCCGACCCTTCCGCCATCTAGCCGGGGCGGGGTCGATTGACTGGCATGTTTGGCATTCCTTGACCACCGCTCTCACTGCACTTTTTGACTGACGGATTGGTCAATTGCACAAAATAGTATGTCCGTCTCACTCCGGGGTGCTCACTGTCGTGGTGTATCTCCCTGATCTTGTCCGCCGCCTTAACAGAGGCAGCACATAGTAACGGTACTGGCCCAGCTTCTTTCTTCATGGCGTCATACCATCTGTGTGGCACTCAGGTGAGCCTATCAGCGAGGTTGCAGTTTGAGGTGACAAGTACCGCATCCACAGACAGATTGTACTCCGTCACCTGCTTTCTTATGGTCCCCAACCTCCGTCTGATCAGCATCTCGCTGGCCGCCTTGGTGCGCACCCTGGCCTTGCCTGTCAGTGTGTCCGATACCCAGTGGTATACGCATAGCGAATCAGTGTATATGCGTAATTTCCTGAATTTCCACTGGAGTGCCAGGTTGACGCCTTTCATCACCGCATCGAGCTCTGCCAGGTTGATGTGAGCAGCGTCATTCGTCGGTCGCAACCAGCAGGCGTCCTCAATCGCAGCTCCATTCTTCTTCAACAGCATACCAGAGAGCTCGCATCCACCCACACGTTCAGTTCGTCTCCCTGTACGCACCAATCTCCTTTTGCGGGGTCATCCTGCTTTACCGTTGCGATGGTCTCCTTCACCATGCGAACCAACAGATCGTCCGTTGTTTCATTGTCCCAGCCTTTGGTGACTGCACTTGCTCTCCTTTTTATGGTGCCTGTTGCCGCTCGAGTCCATCCACACACTGGTAGGTGCCCCACAAGTTTACCACACAGGGAGAAGACAGCTCGTCTCGTGAAGACATCGGGTACTTCAGGAACTGCAGTTCCGCGCCCCCACTTCAAGGTCCCCCGCTCCTGTCGAACGTTCAAGGCCTAAGACACGGGAGCCATCCTCCAAACGTTCTGGGTCCTTGTAGATCAGACCAAACTCGGCCAGTTGGGACCTTACGCGTGATGACGACACAACGTCTTCGTTCACGTATATGTCATCAAGGTACGCCGATGTCCCCTCTTTTATTGTTTCTTGATGTGACAACACAGCGTTGACGATTGTCTTCATTATTTCGGGTGCCACGTTCATCCCGAAGCCCAGTCTAGTAAGGCAGTACCTTCTGCCGGCAAATACCACCGTCTGAAACGGCCACATCGTCTCGCTGACCCGGACCTGCAGGTACGCTTTTCTTAGATCCAGCAGGGACACATTGGGACCCAGCTGGCGCCATTCTCGTAGCTTGCGGGCACAGACGTCAGCATCTGCCGTGAATGCATCAACATGCGCGTTTAGTTCGCGGTAGTCCATCACTGGCCTAACTTTTGCATTGTTGTGCTGAGCAACCACCACCAGCGGGATCAAACCTTTGGGAGGTCCAAGTTTCTTATAGGGGTAAGGAATTAACCAGCCATCCTTGATCCATTCGTATGCAGGCCTTATTTGGTCGGGCACATGCTACTCAGCTACTCCGTTCCGCAGTTTGGCTGGTTCCTGATTTCCCGACCACCTCCACGAGGCGGTCCAAGCCTTCTGGTGCGGGTCAAATTCGACACTAAAGTCTGGCTGGTTGATCCTCGCGCTTCGCACACCGGGGTCTTCTCCTGAAACTGTACTGCCCCCGTCTGCATTATGAGAACACCACCTAGGGCTCTGATGGCATCATAGCCTAGAAGCAGGTCAAAGCTCAGTTGTTTTTTAAGTGCTACTAGCGCCTCGACGTTGGCTGAGTTTCCAGTTCTTATGCGGATGTTTACCGCGCCCACCCCGCAACATGTCCGCGTTTCTCCACTGATGGTGGTCAGCCTGACACCCTTCTCCTTCCAAGTACGGCAGAGGCCCGCGAACACTATGGTGCGGGAGCAACCGGAATCGAGGAGTGCTGAGAACAATGTCTCGTTGACATAGACCTGACTGATCGGTAGCACCTCATTTAATTTCTGCTTTGGGGAAAGGTTGACGCCGGCACCTTGCCCCCGGTCCTGTTTCCCGCACAATCCCGGGCCATATGTCCGGTCTCATTACACCGGTAGCAGCGATCAGCTGTCAGTCGCCGCCTGCAGTTCCTCGCAATGTGGCCCTGGCCATCGCACCTATAACACACGACCCCACTACGCGGACTAGGCCCCTGAGACGGTTTGTCATCACTCGGTGTGGATTGCGCAGCGGCGATTACCGGATCCCTCAGCTCGGAATTGTCCTTCATCACGGCCCTGGCCCGGTTTACCAGGTCTTTAAGGGACAACGAGTCTATGTTTGAGCTCGCTCGCAGGAGCTGCTTTGCTCCGGTTGGGAGCCCCGCCAGAAATTTGTACGCCGAGGCCCGCTCGGGCAGCCCACCGAACAACACCGTCAGCTTCGTTAGCTCGGCCAAATATACGTCCACAGTCTCGCCTGGATGTAATGCTCTTGCTTCAAATTGCTCCCACGCAGTGGCAGGGTCGATAGCAAACGCTTTGTATAGTGCTGCCTTGATCCTCTCATAACTCTGATTTTCTTCAGCACTGAGCTGTTGATACACAGCGAAAGCCCCACCGGACAGACGCAGAGGAATCACATGTTCAATGCTCTTTACGCTAGACAAGAGACAATGCAGTTCCACTCCCCCCCCCAGTCAAGTACTGGGGCCGAGCCATTGAATTCTGGAATTAATTTCAGGTCGAACCTGTTCCCCATTATGCCGAAATAGCTTGTAGTTTGAGGTTGGATAATCTCCTGAAGGTGGATTAATGAAACAGCGGTGAGTATTTTTCTTTTCTTTTCTTTGTATCAGATCACTGACCTGCACACCAGACACAAACGAACCCTCTTTTGTCGAGAGCTGTCGTTAGTCTCACTTTCATGTCCACAAAAAGAGAGGTCGCACGTGTTTAGCGCTGCCTTTTATGGTGCCCGCTGAGGTATGCCCGGGCAAAATGGCATGGGTCGTTTTAATTGGATGAAATGTATGATTTCAAAATTCCAATGGTAAAAAAATTCCCGCACTAAATAATGGTTTGTAATTCTTTCTGCTACAAGCTCTTCTAGTCAGTATAATCAAATGTTTCAATTATTACTCATTTATAAAAGAGAGATTTCCTGTCTTTGACATTGAATACGTTGCCTTTCCCTTCTATATAAACACAGCAATCGCTGACCAAACCAGCATTCGGCTGCCATTTTAGCATTCGGCTGCGATTTATTGGCCGAAGCCACCAGACATGGATGCCAGGAAAACATAGCGTTCGTGTTATGCAGCTAAGACAATCAGTTGTTGGGCCTCAGAAGGACCATCCATTTCGTCCTTTAAATGCTCTTTTTTGCATAATACCAATATTCCACCTTGTTATTTGTTAACCACTACCTCAGCCATATCTGGGACCACAGGGTTATGTTGGAATGCTTAAACATTTCTTTAAGAACATCGGTAGACAGGCGGTCATTTTGTTTGGAAGTGACTGATTAATAACTAGGAATCTATTAGTAGCGAAATAGTTGAAGTGTGTTGTATTTAGCACATGGTGGCAAGGAAAGACAAACACAAGTTGAAGGTTTTAAACAATTAAGACAACAAGAAGGAAACACAAGGTGATAAAACGAAGAATCAACTGTACAAAGTTTGTAGCGTACAATATCCAGTGAAGGAGTGAATCGAGGTGTGTGTGTGTGTGTGAAACCAGAGTTCATGTACGATCACTTTGTTATAAGTTATAAGAAACTCACTTGTTAGCTATGGGGGTTGTAAGGATACCAGATGATCTCGGTGGTAGTAGGGGTCGAGGACGGGGCGGCATTGTAGCCAGGTCAGCAGTCGTTCACAGCAAGTGGTGCGTGTGATCCGTCAGGGTTCAGATGAGTTCTTAATGGCCGTAGCGTGTTCCTTCCTTCCACCCTCGTGGTCAGTCTGCTGCTTTTGCAGACCTTTGCTTCTTAAATAGCTACCCCTTGGATCAAGTCGGCTCTGGGAATATTTTTAGGGGGAAGATTTATGATTGGCTGAAAAAGGGCATTTTGTTAAATTAAGTTATTTTCTTGCATCCTCGCCCGGAAGACCTGCGCGGAGCCTCTTGTGCAAAGACGCATTTTATTTATTTTTTCGGCGGCAGCCGTCAGGCTAACATCCGGTCGAATGCTACCCCTATCCAGCTACGTGTGTGTGTGTTTTTTTTTTTAATGAAATCGCAAATCGGGAGAAATCTGAATCCTGCTATATAACAAGTGGAAATCAACGAAACAGTAATTGTACGTCGTAAGTTCAACAGGGCTCGTGTACTAAAACAACTGTGGTTGATTAGTGGAATTGAGAGGTTAAACAAACGAAGGTTTGTTGTCGCCTTAAACGGTCCTACTGGTGATAAAAGAAACAGTGCAACACTTCTTTCTTTGATAGAAAAATACATAAAACTCGGTTCAATAATATAGTGATGCTTGGCTGGCGTACAAAAGCATCAATTCATTAGGTTTACGCTACAAACATTTTTGTCATAAACCATTCAGAAAATTTTGTGACTTCTGAAGAAATTCACACACAGACAGTTGATGTCAAAGAATGGATTAAGTGACCAGGTATGAAGTCCAAATATCTGCACCAGTACCTGGCAAGATATTTGTTTATTTCTTCAGTTTTGGGTAAAACAACTCAGGTGCATCAATTTTCTATTTTGTTCAGGGGGAGATTGTTGTGCAGAACTTTCGTCAGGGGGAATGTCATTTTTGGAGGAGGGTGACTTAATTTTTTTTTTGAAGATGTTGGAGGGTCACCTTTGCTGGGGGGAAATAGGGCCTTTATGGCCGAGCCTTCTGACCGGCCGGCCATAAATGATGGGCTGGGTGTAAGAAAAAAAGTGGGGTGTAGATATGATAAAAAAGGAAAAATGAAGAAAAAAAAGTGGGAAAAGAAACTTAACTGATTATTCCAACCCGGTCAGAATTACTCAGACCAGCCGGGAGAAGTCGACACAATGAGATGACCTTGGTAAAATCCGTTCGTTAAAATTCTTGTGTTGTCGATAGCGCCTGAAAAAAAAACAACTTTTCTGTGGAAGCCAAAAATGGCTGCCTCCTTGCAAAAAAACACACGCCTTCCGTTCAAACTGGAAGTAACCAGTCGAAAAGGAAGTAGCCTGGCAAAAAAGGGGGGATATTGTTGCCAACCTGAATGTCTATCAGCTTTTGATATTTATGGTCAGAATTGAGAGTAGGAGGGGTGAAATTACAACCTATATATTCAGGTTCAGTCACCTCTTTCTGGTTCAGTCTACATTGTTAGATCAGTCCCGATCATTTTGGTGACAAATTGATTTCAGACTGGACATCTCCAGGTGCTGGGTAGCACTTTGGCCGGTCGAGTTGTCGGGACGCGGTTCGGGCAGAGTGTGTCTCGGTGCCTGGGGATTTTCCTACGGCCTCAGGGGGCCTTCCCCCAGGCTTTTACTCCCTTCGGGGAGGTTTGGTTTATCGCCCGGCGCCTGAGGCGCCCCTAATAAGGGGAATGCCGACGGGGCCGTAGGCATTTTTGGGAACTCCGGGCGCGTGTGGGCTACGGCCCTGCGCCCGGTCCCACCTAAAAAAAGGCCTTGTGCCATACTTGCCCGTAAGGTGGGGCGGTCAACAAATACTCCAGTCTACATTGTTAGATCAGTCCCGATCATTTTGGTGACAAATTTATTTCGGACTGGACCTCTCCAGGTGCTGGGTAGCACTTTGGCTGGCCGTGTTGTCGGGACTCGGTTCGGGAAGAGTGTTCTCGGTTCCTGAGGATTTCCTACAGCCTCAGGGGCCTTCCCCCAGGCTATTACGCCCTTCGGGGAGGTCGGGTTAATCACCCGGCGCCTGAGGTACCCCAACAAGGGGAATGCCGACGGGGCCCTAGACATTTTTGGGAAATACCGGGCGCGTGTGGGCTACGGCCCTGCGCCCAGACCCACCGAAAAAAGGCCTTCTGCCATACTTGCCCGTAAGGTGGGGCATGCAATAAATACAGGCGGCAGCCATTTTATTTTTTGGCTGGCACAGAAAAGTTTGCTTTTTTAGGCTCTCTGGACAACACAAGAATTGAAACACAATACCAAAGAACGAACGGATTTTACCAACTTCATTTCATTGTGTCGGCTTCTCCCGGCTGGTCTGAATAATTCTGACCTCGTAGGAAATACAGATAAGTTTTTTCTTCCCGCTTTTTTCCCTTCATTTCTGTCATTTTTTTCATACCTACAACTTTTTTTCTTCCACCCACCCCATCATTTATGGCCAGCCGGTCAGTCGGCTCGGCCATAAAGGCCCTATTTCCCCCAAATAAGGGTGACCCCCCACATCATTAAAAAAGAAAACTAAATCACCCTCCTCAAAAAATGACCCTCCCCCTGACCAAAGTATTGTATTACTGTCTCCCCTAAAAATACCCCTCCCCCTGAACAAAATAGAAAGTCACCCTCCCCTCACAAAAATGCCCCTCCTCCTGACCAAAGTAAGCCAACCAGCTCATCACTAAATAGTACTTCACCCCCCTCAATCGACGAGAAAAAAAACCAAAATAATGTGAAAACATATGGAAAGCTTCACCTAAAATTCAGGTCGACGTCGTGGACTTACTCCAGCAGGCAAGGGCCATATCCAGCCAAATGCAGGAGCATGGTCTTATGTTCAATTTGGAGGAAGTGAGACGAGACCAAAAGAAAAGAACGGCGTCTGTCTTTGTGGTGGACAAACGATCCAGAAAGATTGTTAAGCCCGCCAAAGACATGCTACTACGTCTGTTATCCAGCCTGGGCGTAAAAGTGCAAGCTATAATAGCTGGCTCCTCTTACGCTTTCTGGGATATACTGTTACCAACTGAAGATGAAGCTGTCGCCCTAACTCGTAAAACATTGAAAAATAAAGAGTACTTCTTCCGCACGGTATCAGTGTATAAGGTCCCTAGCTTCCTCAGAGACGCCAATTTAGCCGCGTTCATGCTAAATTTTGGAGACATCGTCTCAGCAACACATGATCGAATACGTGCGGAATGGAGGTTTGACATAATGTTAGATGCAAAGACCTTCTACTCCATTCCCAACTGGTTGGATGTGGAAGGGCGCAGGCTTCCGGTGATCGTCTCCGGACACAGACCCGCCGGCTGGCACTGCAGCGGGATTGGTCACCTCTCTGCAGTTTGCCCGGGGAAGACGGCCCCGAAAAAGCCCGACCAAAATCCCGGTACCTCCCACCTGTTGTAACAAACACCGAAAAACAGGTTCCCGTAGTCTCGCCCACATCAGCGGGTAAAAAAACCCACTCTCCCTATGTCTTCTATGGTTAGCTCCGAAGTGTCAGGGGCCGTGTGGCTGACTATGGGAAAAGGTGGGAGGAAGATCCAACCTGCGGATCCTCACTCCCGAAAGTCGTCCCAGGTGGGCACCAACAGTCCTCCCACCTCAGAATCGCAATCCTATGCCCAACTTACGAAATCCCCCAGCATAAAATACCCGCTCAAAACTCCTCCTAACCAGCCCACTCCTCCCAAGGTCAGGTCATTCAATCCAGGCCAGGAGAAGTTCGAACAACTCCTGGAATTCAAAAAGCAGCTGGACCTACAACGAAAGTCAACTCCCCAGCCAGGACCCTCTCGATCCACTCCTTCATCTCCCAAGCTACCCAGGACCATTAGACCGCCAATGAAATTGGTCGGAAGTACTGGAAAAGGTCGTAGCTGCAACGGAGTTGTGGCTACGCAGGGGGCTTTTCCTGAAGGGTCGGGCTGAGGTGTGCTGCTCGCACATCTACTCCGTTGTCGTTTACCGACTTTCAGTGCTTCCAATCCCGTGCACCATCCTATTCAAGCTGGAAAGGATTCTCATCGTCTGGGCAAAGCGGTTTCCTTTGGTGCGACGGGAGATCTGTTACCTTCACCCTTCCGAAGGCGGTCTAGGTGTGCCGAACGTCGAGACATGGCACCATACTTTGGGCCTTACTTTCCTAGACCGGATGGGTTCACGAGATACGGCGGCGGGAAGCTTCTGGAAAGAAGACGCTAAACAATCTTTCCCGTCGCTAAGAAGTGTGCATTCTGCTGACGGGGAGGCACACCGTTTGCCCAGACGCGAGTGCCCCTTCTATCGCGAGTGCCGAGTATTTGTCGCTGCCTCCCACCAGACACGACTTGACACAAGGTCAAAAGCCCGAAGGCCGATTAAAGTGGGGATAAAGGGGAGGGGAGGTCGGGAACGAGCCGAGACTCGAACCCTGCTTGTCTGTGCTGCTCATTGGCTCACTTAGTGCAATGTGAGCCTTATGAGGCAAGCAGTTTCACGAACCGAAATGTGGGTCCGGGCACGTATGCCAGTTTGCGGCTTAAACTAGACGCATGGTCTAGTGCCGTACAAGGGGGACAAAGGAGACAAAAATGCAGCTCGCCCACCCGAAGGTAGCCTAGTCGAAACTAGGTGCCTAATTAAAGGCCCCAAGTCTGCCATTGTTCCTTTTCCAGGGCCATGCTCCGGACCGAAGTCCAGAACAGGCCCCGGGGCGCTCGCCGGGGGCTCGCCTCTCTCTCGGCTGCAGACAGGTCTCTCTGACAGCCGGTCGTTGTCGAGTAGGGCATTATATCGTTGTTTAGTCAGGGGGGCCGCTAGCGATGGTCTCATTGGTGAGCTCGGTGTGACGGAGGCGGAGGGTTGCTTGCTGGGGCCTTGGGTCCCTAGGATGACGTGTCTCAATAACAACGAGGCTTCCCTCACGTGGCTAGTCAATCGGAATGCCCTCTGGGTCGGCAAGAAATTGTTTTCAGCGCAACAGGACATTTCGCCAGAGTACGGCCGGTGCGGTGATTTGTAGGAGTCTATTGGTCACGCCTTCTTTCACTGCCCGGTCGTGCGACCGCTGTGCAAGCTTCTTGAAGGCTACGTGGTTCGCATCCTCAATGGAAGGTTCTTCGTCCTGGAAGCCAGTTCTGTGTGCAGCAATGTGGTATAGAAGTTGAACAGACAGGAACAGTATGTGTTTCTCTGCTTACTCGGCGTTATGCGTGTCTTGATTTGGACGACGAGAAAGAAGGAACTCTACGAGGATGAGTCTTTTTCTTCTCAGACCCTGGTGGCCTGTCTAAGCACCAAATCAAAGTTAAAATCCGGTCTGAGAGAAAGAGACTCTCTTCACTGGAGTTTGGCAAAAGGTGGGTGACTGTTGCGCGCTTGTGTCACGTGGTGGGAGCCAGCCTTATTTTCAGCCTAGACATCACAGGGACGTAAGGATCTTGGGTTACCACTCAGCCCAGGTAAGTTAGATTTTAGGCCATTTTGATTTAGTTTGTCCTATTTTAGTTAACTTAGCTAGAGTATGTGAGGTCATTAGCACCCTTTTTCTTTTTGTCCCCTTCTTTTGTTCTGCTCTCCCTTCCCCCTTTTAGATGACAGGAATTGGATTTCTCCAGGAGTGCGATGGAGTGCTTATCCTATTTCATTTATTTACTGTTTACTTATATTATTTACCATTTATTTATCTATTTATTTATTTATTCTTCTTCGGCACTATTTTCGACTGGTTAACTCCTCTTTCTGCCATGTTTTAGTATGTGGGGGGGACCCCATGCTAACCATCATACTGTGTATATACTTTGTTGATCTTTCGTTTTTAGGGGAATTGTATATATGTATATTTGTATATAGCTTTCTTTGAATTTTTAAATTATTCCCCTCTCCCTCACACTGTAAATATGGGATTAAGTTTAGAAGTCCATGGAGCAATAGGTTTGTTTTGGTGAACGTAGTTTGAGAGTGATATGTTTAATTGAGGTATTTTGGTGCTTTCATTTTGGAGATATGTATTAGTCAGTGAATGAGTTTAGTTAAGTTAGACTTTAGGATAGTGTTGACCAGCCTTCCCCCTCCATATTTTAGGCCCTTTGCAGCATTTGTAAATCTTTTTTACAATAAATAATTCAGTCTAAATTATGTTACCAAGGAGACCAGACCGTTTTTTTTCCCACTCCAGAATTTTTGATAGTTCTGTTACCAGACCTTATTGGGCGGGTCGCTTAAAGAGCAATTCTTTTTTGCAACCCCGATTGCTGCCCTTCTACTATTTTTTTTTTTCGACACAATAAATAAATACTGAAAATCTCGTTAAAATCGGATGATTCCCTAATTTTTGGTGATTTAAAAAATGTTAGTACCTAAAACTAATATTTGATATATTTAAAATTTTTCCTTATACTTAAAAATATTTTCGATGTAAGAATCCTAACAGAAGTTATATGATAACAAATTGAAAATGTATTGGACAATTTATGTAAAAATAATTAAGAATTATTTAAATCTTAAAACAAAAGGTTTTTCAGTTTTACGTTTTAGGTCATTTCTACCCAAGAAAAAAAAAACAATCTAAAAACCAAAGCATTTTTACGAACATAAATATTATGACTATTTCGATATGATACAAAAATATGAAAATTTATTTGATATCTTATGAATTTATTTTTCCCCTCGTACTTCGAGGAAATAGCAGCAGAGGGCACGTCATCGTTGTTCAGAGAAAGACGGTTGCTTATTCGCCATTTTAAAAGTACAATTAAAATGTAAAAAATGCATTCTTAAAGTTTTTGGGGCTTACTTTTTGCAAGTTTGATTGCTTCTTGATATTTTCCCCTAATATCCCCACTTCTATAGATCGTACACAAACATTTTTTCATATCGAAATCTTTTTTGAAAGAAGCTGAAAAATAATATATATGGCCTCTACTGTACTATATGTTAATTTTATTAAGTAATATTCATAGAAAATATATGAAACCCACGCTTCTACCTTAAAGTAAGCTTGGCCCACCTCCGGTCTGTGAGTTCGGCACTGATCTGGTGTTTAATTGTTGAAGTTTTGGAGGAGAAACTCGGTATACATACATACATACACTAAACATAACTGACGTCTTAAGATCGCTGTTTACTTTCATCGACAACAGAATAAAGATCGACAGAGCGTATGGTGAGTAAATTCATAAGCATAAATACGGGATATCTTTACATTTCAATTTCATGTTTTAAGTTGCACATTTGAATAACTTACCTATTTTGCTAATGACTTGGCCCTTTGATTTTTTTACCAGTACTTGTTTTTTCATTTTATAATGCAATATCCTTGAAACTGACGTTTTTCAGTATCACTTTTATCGTAGTCATAACGCAAACGAAAACAAAACTATAAAAAAAAAAACATTCCTAAAAAAATGATGAGTCACGTGATGTTCAGCCATTAGTATTCAGGAACTATACGTAAGAGACTAAATTGCTCCGCACAGAACGCTTTCTTTAAATATTAAAATCAGCCTGTTTTTCTAAGTACACCCTTCAACTAATGGACAAAATAGGTAGTATTTAAAAACACATGGCCGAAATAGAATGAAGTTTCTCACAATAATATAGTAATAATAAACAAAGTCATACAATATAGACTACATAGCGTAGTGGCACAGGGCAGCTATATGAGCAGCGGTATCAAACCGGGTCGAACAAGAAGGTATTTTCCTTTAAAAAGGGGAATGCCGACGGGGCCGTAGGTATTTTTGGCCTTGCCGGACGCATGTGGGCTTTGGCCCTGCACCGGACCCACCTTAAAAAGTCCATAGGACTTTACACTCCTATAATTTAATTTGGGCGGTATGCCACTTGTTCCCACAAAGATGGCGGACGCTCAATGTTCAGTCTCGGGAAACCATTGGCCAGGAGGACCACGTGATATGCTTACAACTACGTCGGCGCGCGAAAATTCAAGTCCTGCGTCTTGAGCCAGTTATAAGACGAATTTTTCTATAAATACGCTGTCTTAAAACACATTCGACCTCTTTTACGATTTTTCTTCGTAGCGGCAACACTCTCCCTTTGACGAAATTCCTTCGTAGCGGCAACACCTTCTCTTTGACCAAATTCCCCCGTATCAGCAACACCATGCCTCGCAGACATTATTGTACAAGAACTATGAGACGCTTTCCCGTCTTTAAAAAACTACCGGTTTCTAATCATAGAAAAAAGACATTTTAATTTTACAATTCTTTTTGTAGTTTAGTTGTGTTACACACACACACACACACACACACATACACACACGAGCTCACACATATATACACACTATCAGAATGTTAGAGTTAGTTATGTTTTCATGTATTAATGTAAGTTTTGATATTATAGAATATAAATTTGTTTTTGTTCGTTCGCCTTGTTTTTAAATGTTCATTTTGTCCACGCCGTTTTACAACCATTATCTATTCCGCTTCATTTATACACACGTCACCCACAAGGCCTTGTGCCATATTCACCCGGTGGTGGGACGGATGATAAATAACAAGAAGGTATTTTCCTTTAAAAATGGGAATGCCGACGGGGTCGAAGGTATTTTTGGCCTTGCCGGACGCGTGTGGGCTTTGGCCCTGCGACCGGACCCACCTTAAAAACGGCCTTGTGCCATATTCGTGGGTTGGTGGGACGCATCGATAAATAATAATAGCAGAAGGTATTTTCCTTTAAAAAGGGGAATGCTGACAGTGACGAAGGTATTTTTGGCCTTGCTGGATGCGTGTGGGCTCCGGCCGTGCGATCGGACCCACCTTAAAAACAGCCTTGTGCCATATTCGTAGGTTGGCGGGACGCATCGGTAAATAATAAATAACAGAAGGTATTTTCCTTTAAAAAGGGGAATGCCAACGGGGTCGAAGATATTTTGGGCCTTGCCGGACGCGTGTGGGCTTCGGCCCTGAGACCGGACCCACCTTAAAAACGGCCTTGTGCCATATTCGTGGGTTGGTGGGACGCATCGATAAATAATAAATAACAGAAGGTATTTTCCTTTAAAAAGGGGAATACCGACGGGGTCGAAGGTATTTTGGGCCTTGTCGGACGCGTGTGGGCTTCGGCCGTGCAACTGGACCCACCTTAAAAACGGCCTTGTGCCATATTCGTGGGTTGGTGGGACGCATCCATAAATAATAAAAAATGGAAGGTATTTTTCTTTAAAAATGGGAGTGCCGACTGGGTCGAAGGTACTTTTGGCCTTGCCGGACGCGTGTGGGCTTCGGCCATGCGACTGGACCCACCTTAAAATCGGCCTTGTGCCCCATTCGTGCGTTGGTGGGATGTATGATAAATAATCAGAAGGTATTTCCCTTTAAAAAGGGGAATGTTGACGGGGTCGAAGGTATTTCTGGCCTTGCCAGACGCGTGTTGGCTTCGGCCCTGTGACCGGACCCACCTTGAAAACGGCCTTGTGCCATCTTCGTGCGTTGTTTGGACATGTGTTAAATAATCAGAAGTTATTTTCCTTTGAAAAGGGGAATGCTGACGAGGTCGAAGGTATTTTTTGCCTTGCCGGAGGCGTGTTGGCTTCGGCCCTGTGACCGGACCAACCTTAAAATCGGCCTTGTGCCACATCTGTGCGTTGGTGGGACGTATGATAAATAATCAGAAGGTATTTTCCTCTCCAGTTGTTGGGTTGCGTTCGGTTGGCCGTTTTATCTCTGGGCGGTTCTGCTGGGTGTGCCTCGGCACTGGAGAGTTCCTCCGTCCTCAGGGGGCCATCCCCCAGGCTTTTACCCCCATCGGGGGGTTTGGTTTATTGCCTGTGCCTGAGGTGCTCCAAAAAGTGGAGTGCTGACGGGTTCGAAGGTATTTTTGGCCTTGTCGGTCGCGTAAGCGCTACTGCCTTTCGACTGGACCCATCTTAAAAATGGCCTCATGCCACACTCATGCTTTGGTGGGACGTATAAATAATCAGAAGGTATTTTCCTCTCCAGTTGTTGGGTTGCATTCGGTAGGCCGTTTTATCTCTGGGCGGTTCTGCTGGGTGTGCCTCGGCACTGGAGAGTTCCTCCGTCCTCAGGGGGGCCGTCCCCCAGGCTTTTCCCGCATCGGGGGGTTAGGTTTATTGCCAGGCGCCTGAGTTGCCTTAGAAAGCGAATGCCGACTGGGTCGAAGGTATTTTTGGCCTTGACGGTCGCGTGTGGGCTATGGCCATTCGACTGGACCCACTTTAAAAACGGACTTTTGCCACATTCGTGCCTTGGGGGAACGCATCCATAAATAACAGAAGGTATTTTTCTTTAAAAGGGAGATCCCCCCCAGGCTTTTACCCCACTTCGTGGGGGGTTATTGCCTTGCGCCTGAGGCGGCCCAAAAAAGGGGAATGCCGACGGGGCCGAAGGTATTTTTGACCTTGCCGGACGCGTGTGGCTTCGGCACTGCGACCGGACCCACCATAAAAACAGCCCTGTGCCATATTCGTGGGTTGGTGGGACGCATCGATGAATAATAAATAACTGAAGGTATTTTCCTTTAAAAAGGGGAATGCAGTCGGGTCGGACGCGTGTGGGCTTCGGCCCTGTGACCGGACCCACCTTAAATACGACCTTGTGCCACATTCGTGCGTTGGTGGGACGTATGATAAAAAAAAACAGTTGGGCTGGGAGGACAGCTGCGGGTGTGGGAGAAAGCCAGATTTCTCCCAGGTCGTTCTACGACTGAAGTCTAATCGGCAGCAGCTGCCTATGAGGACTGCTCAAGGTTTCCACGGAAGCAGACGTTCCGATTCCAGCCGCAGACGACACAGGAAGATTGCCAGCCTCTCAGCTTAAGAGCTCTTTTCAGGACTACTTAGAAAATCTTTCCAAACACCTCCTAAGACGGCACCACGCAGCAGACACAACTACCAGCCTCTCAATCTAACAGCCCTTTTCAGATCTAATTCAGAAAGTCTAATACTCTTTGAGACGGTACCAGCAGCTACCTTCTTGCGCCGGCGACCACTTTCCTGCACCAGCAGACACCAGCAATAGGGTAGGTTGATTTTTCACTTTTTTTTAAAATATCAAAAAGAATAATGCACTGAAAGTTGTCTATATACCTATTAAATACTCATACCAAAAATTAGATCTGAATCTTCAACGGTTTTTTTGCTAATTTGGCATGAAAGATTTGGCATGAAAAGTCTTCGATTTTGTCAGATTTGGCCTAAATATTGATGTAAAAACCAAACAATTTCAGTATTTAACTTAGGTAATCTTATTTTATTTTATGGAAATATAATAAATAAATTATAACAAAACTTCAAATTGAAAATTGAACCCCTACCCCACACCTCTTTACCTGTGTCGAATCTAAAATGCTATTATTCAAGCAGTAATATTCGAATATATTGAAAAAAAACTTTTTCCTGATATGAATTGAAATACAACAAATAAACAAATATGGACAAACAAATAATTGTTTAATAATTTTTAATATATGGAATCAAAGAGTTCCATATATGAGCCCTTAGATGAAAACGCTGGTCTCAATTGTTGGCACAGAACTTTTGCAAGTATGTGCTGGTGCCTTGCTTCAAAGCCATGCACGGATTGAGAAGCCTCCGTTACTAACTTAACTGCCCGTTCCACACCTTGGGAATGTGAAGGAAAATCTGGCAATTTAATCTTTTCACCAGTTAACAATGAATTCTGTAATTCATCGTCAGAAAAGTCTAGTGTGAGTGGTGGCTCACAGACTTCATTTACTGACAAATCAATTAAATCAGTCCAGTGCACAACTTTAAAGTTGATCATTGGGATCTTTTAAAATTTTTTCTTGACTGGCTTCCCGTTTCTGAAAGAATATAAAAAATAATTTGAGTTTAATTTTTAAATGCAATTTGTTCTGCTTTAATAATATTTGGTGAAATCAGACGTAATCTTTAAAATGTTTCAATAAAGTGGCACAAGTACTTCAACCAGTTTTGTATGAATAAATATAAACGTACCTAATGGCCAAAATTCTTTTTATACCCTCTTCTCTCACTTCAGGTTCATCAAATTTCACCATTGAAAATAAAACATTCTCCAGAAGTAATGCCAAGGCATTATACTGGAGGTTTTTTAATGTAATCCTTTGAACCTCAATTGATTTCTTTCGTATCCTGTCAATCATATTGTAAATATAAATCTGCTGGTGATGGAACTTGTTACTTTTTTATATCAAACCAACAAATAGCATAAACATTCACAATAAAATTTATCAAGTATATAGTTTGGTCGAAAGATTCTGTGGATATGCCCCACGAGTCCATAGGCACATGAGCCTGATGGCCAAAGTTAACCACCTTGCCTGGTTTAATGGACCAATTTTCCACGATGCAAATCTAGGGTCCACCTTACCTCTAGAAATACCAACTGTATATTCATAGGGTAGTCTTTGGTCACTACTAAGGCTATCCATATCTTTCATTCCAAAATGAAACTCCAGGGGATTCTCAACAGCTGAAAAAGATTTTTTGGGTAAATTATGGCAATCATTTACCCAATGGACCATTGAATGTAGTGTGTTTTTTCCTCCCATCAACTCCTATACAAAGAAGATTCTCCACATTTTCATTATGCTTTTCATAGGCATTTGTTTTCACTTTAGCCTTTGCTCTATTTTACATTTATCCATATAGATATTCTTTATATCTATACTAGGGATAAAAAGGCCAATAGCCCTCAAATCCAAGAGCAAGGCATGGGCAAGGCTGGCTCCAAGATTAGAAAATATATCACCCCTAACTAACTCAAGAGTATACCTTGGAATTTTTGTGAGGTTATAAAGCACTTGGAGAGGACTATCTAGCTGTTTATAATCCTCTGTTTCATCACTTGGAGAAGATGTGTAAGAATGGGAAGAATCACCCTGAACATATAATGTTGAAGCTATTGGTGGGGATATCTTCATACTTTTTTGTTGGCTTTTTTGTCAGAGAGCAAGTGCAGATGATGTGCTTTGTCTGGCAATTTTCTTTGGTGCATTTGACATTAATATTGTCACAACTTAAAATTGGCAGGTTGCACGAACATGATGATATATCAAAAAATGTATCCAACTTTTCCTTCCAGAATTTTATTTGGCCAGCGGGTAGATGTTTCCTACTTATTTGCTTTGCCTTCTGAAAGCATAGAATTTTCCCCTTGTTGACAACACTAATTTCCTTTAACAAAGGCAAACGAGGGTTGACAGCCTTCCAAATATCTATCACGTCCTTTGCTATTAATTTAGAAATACCTAAACAAGAAAGGTGGGGATAAGTGTTCATTAAAAAATAGCTGTATTGAATTTTTTGTCGACAAGTTCCTGTCTCAGTTTTATCCAATGGTGATGGTAAACCTGAAAATTTAATTGCACCTTCATTTCGAGTGGAAACTCCAGTGTTTTTTCCTGTCATTTTTTAATCAAAATATCTGTAAAAAGAATATATATATATATTGTCTGAAAATACACGAAGATGTTTTAAAAAAATTGTAAATAAATTTCGAAATTCATAAAAAAAAAGTAATAATGTTTTCATACCAAACAACAGTATTGTACTGTTTAGTTCCAAAATTAACTCGTAAACCGACTTTTCACTTAAAAAAACACTACATTTTAAAATATAAATAAATTACAATAATTATAAAATGTTTAAATATTTTAATAGTATGTCTACTTTGCGAAATATATATATTTGCCTTAATTATAAGGGTAAAAAACATAAACAAACCAAAGTACTCCGGAGAGATAGTTACCACCGGTGAAAGCCGAAAAAATATCTGGTAAATAAAACGAGGTTTAGTAAGTCGTTATTTGTATTTTAAACTATATATTTTAATGTATTTTATTTTTGTTTTTGGTCATTTAATTAAACATTATATGAAAATGGATTATAAACTTAAAAATATGAATTATTTAAAAACTTTTATTATTTAATTTTCCTTTAGTCTCAGTTTTTATTTTATGGATACAGGTTTCCAGCGTCACCGATATCACGACAAAAATCACAAAATATTATGTCTTTAAATGCGATTTCGCAAAAAAAATACAAAATTTTGGAAAAAAATATTTCGTGTGGTAATTTCTGATGTTATTTTACAACTTTCACCACGTTATTCTTTTTACAGTTCCAAAATCGACCTACCCTAACCAGCAACTACCCATTCTGGACCAGCGAACACTTTCCTGCACTAGCTGATACCAGTCCTAAACCAGCGACCACCTATCCAACGAATAACAGTCTTGTACTAGCTGTTCAGACCTGCTCCAGCGACTAGATCCTGTCCTAACGATCACCATCCGGCCGCGGCGATTGTTCGCCGTACGCTTTTTTCGATTTACGATTCGCCATAATAAAATTTGGCCTTTCGAAGAAAACCCTTGTTTTGTCATTCTTGCTTAGTTCGTTGTCAATCATCTATATTTCAAAAGTTTGCGGGGACCGGTATATTTATCTGACCTCCGCAACAAATTTATCAAAATAGCAACATAGGTTTTTAAATATTTTTTCTTGTTGATGTCTCCAATATTTTTAAAAAATATGATATAGGAAGAAGTCCACCAACTAAATTAAGAAATTACGAAGTCAGTTACGAATAAAAATTCATAATCAACAAATCAGCAGTTGTACTTTAACAACCTCTTTGCTTTTATGTGGCACAAGTCCGAATGAATGGGGCACCAACTGAGATTCAAACCTACTCGTGTAGGTGTAACAGGGCCGATAAGGATGTCGACCCTACTTGGTTTACAAAGGCGAATTAATGTGAACAGCCAAGACAATGAAGAGACAAACGCGAAGGCAACGGTGTAATAAGAAAACAGGCGCAAATTTATTAACCGGATTATGTCCAGGTCGATGGTGGAAAGGTGATCAACGGGAGGTTGGTCGATCGCTAGTCTGATACTGGTTGCCGGTGGTTGGTTGGTCGTAGGCAGGGTCGTCGGGGTGGTTGGTACTGGATGTCAGCAGTCGTCAGTTTGGTCGCTGGATTGCAGGCTGGTCGGACTCGAAATCAGGCGACAGGAACTGTCCACAAGGTCTCAGCCAGAACGACTCCAAATGGCTAGATCAACCGCAAAGGAGGGATCGCTGTGTGAGTCTATCGCTCAGCGAGGCGCTAGGGTGATCTGAATGCAAAATATCCGTGGAACAGATACTACACTTTCCTGTCCCTTACGGCCACGCAAGGTGTATATTTGTCTCTGCCATCCACCAGCCAGGACTTGACACAATGTCAATGACCCGAAGGTCGCCTAAAGTGGGGATTTAGGAGAGGGGAAGGTCGGGCACGAGCCGAGTCTCGAGATATTTGTCACTACCTCCCACTAGACAGGACTTGACACAAGGTCAGTGACCCGAAGGTCGATTAAAGTGGGGATTAGAGGAGGGGAAGGGAGGACACGAGCGGAGACTCGAACCCTGTTGGTCTATGCTGGTCATCGGCCCACTTAGTGCAATGTGGGCTTGATGAGTCTAGCTGGACATGGACTCGATATTTGTCTCTGCCTCCTACCAAACAGGACTTGGCACAAGGTCAACGACCCGAAGGTCGATTATAGTGGAGATTTATGGGAAGGGAAGGTCGGGCACGAGCCCTGCTGGTCTATGCTGGTTATCGGCCCACTTAGTGCAATGTGGGCCTGATGAGCCTAGCTGGTCTTGGACCCAAATCTGGGTCCAGGCACGTATGGCTGATGATAGCTTAAAATGGACAACTATGTCCGGTGCTATACTTGCTGGTCAATGGCCGTTGCCAGACCACCCAGCCAAAAGGCCGTGTGGCGCGCAAGGAGAAGAGAGGTCGTAAAATGCCGAAATTTATGCCAAAAAAGGAAAGATTTTTCGCTGGTTTTGTGAAATGTTTGTAATGTAAATTCCGTTCTAAGCATTGACTTCTGGTTTTTAACGACGCTGGATTTTTTTATGTATTTAAAACCACTTGCCGTATTTCTTCTTTTTTTATGGAAATGAAAGAGATAATGGTAATGTTTATAGAGTGGGAGCAACATAAGTTTGCCAGTCTAGCTTGCTAAACATTACACCACCTGAGGTGCCTACGCAACAGAAATATGCAGAAAAATACGTACCTTCTAAAGCATTTTTTTGTTGTTTTGTTTGCTTCATTTATCATCATCATCATGATGTCGTGCAGCCCGCACGGATATCCCTGACCCATTTCTCGCCACTTTTCCCTATCGTTCATCCCCTCCGGCAGGTCTTCTGGACTACATCCCGTATCTTCACATAGCTGCTGTATGTATGTTTGAGCTGGTCGTCCTGCTTTTGCTCGGCAATAAGTGGGGGTCCATAGGAGTACATCACTTATGAGCTCGTGTCTGCTCCTCCAGCAGTGTCCTGCGTGCCTGGTTAGTCTAACTTGTCTAATTTTCGTGATGGGAGGCAGGTGGCCGTATAGTTGGTGCCTTGTTGGGTGTTGCCGCCAGGACGTTTAATATTGCTTGCAACATCCTTGTGTAGTTGCCGTCTAGATTCTTTTCGAGCCGTTTTGTTAGCGTCCAGGTGGTGCATCCATACAGCAGTATCGACACGACCGCTGCTTGGAAGAAACTGCGTTTCTTTTTATCGCTCAGGTCTGATTTCCATATGACCGATAGCTTATCGATAGCTGTCCATGCCTTTGTTAACCGTGTGTCGATGTCTTTTTCAGTTGATGAGACACTGCTTCCTAGGTAGGTGAATTTGTCAACCAGTTTCAGAGAGGTTCCGTCTAGTGTGGAAATGTCGCCTGCTTGATTAAAGCACATATATTCAGTTTTGCGTGCATTGACATAGAGGCCAATGCCTGCGATGGCTCGTTCCAAACTATGCAGTAGTGTTTCAGCTTGGTTGGGTGTATTTGCTAGTAAAGCTATGTCATTGGCGTAGTCGGCGTCGGTAATTGTTTTTGCGGGGTATCTTCTGCTTCTTTTCTTTGTCAGCTCGAAGCCGTTCTCTCTGATTTTATCGATCGACGTTCTAAGCACGTAGTCTAGACATATGATAAAGAGGTATGGCGCTAGTGTGTCCCCTTGTAGTACTCCTGCTACAATGACGAAGTATTCTGTGTCTCCATCTGGTGAACGTACTTTCACTTTGGTGTTTCTATAGAGAATCATTATTGCTGCTAAGGTTTCTTTTGGTAGGCCGTATGCTAGTAGGATTTGTTCCATCTTCCCTTTGTGAATGGAATCGAAGGCCTTGGTAAAGTCGACAAAAAGTAATGTCGCCTGTAGGTTTTTTGCCCGTACGCCTTCAAGGATTCTACGGATGGTCAATATTTGAGAGGTCGTGGATCTATTTCTTCGGAAGCCATTTTGGTTTTCTCTAAGGATGTTGTCGATTTTGGGTTCTATACGGCTTTATAGAAGGGCATTGTAAATTTTGGCTGCTATTGAAGTAAGTGTTATACCTCGGTAATTCTTGGGTAATCCGAGGTCTCCCTTTTTAGGGAAGAGGAGGATGCATCCCTTCATCCATTTGTCAACCCGATTTTGATTATAGACAGGGTTACAGTGTCGGAGTAGTATGTCGTCAAATTGTCTGATCTTCCATACTTCTGGTGGAATCTCGTCAAGCCATGCAGCTTTCCTATTTTTAAGTTTTTTAAGAACAGAGTCGAGTTCTTCTTGCGTGAACGGTCCTAGTTTATTGTCCAATTGCTTACTAATAATTGTGGTGATTGGTTCGTGCGTTACTTTCGGTGGGTTTCCTAGTAGATTTTCGAAATGTTGTTTCCATAGTTTTATTCTTTCTTGTTGGTTTGCAGCTGTTAATTTGGCTTTGGTTGTGCTCTTCCTTCTACTCACTTCGTTTATTGTTTGCCAGGCTATCCTAGATTGCTTATCTCCCACTGAGTCTAAAAAAAAAGTTCATTTATAATTCGCACCAAATCAGCTGATTTTCGGACTTTGATAAAAAAAATTCTCTTATTTAAAGCAACGAAAGATCAGGTGTTACAAGGATCATTAAATAAGTTTCCAGACTTTTTTTATATGGGCACTTTTATTGATAGTGCACATATGAAACTCTTATCCCCTTCGAAGTAATCTCTTCCGGTTGCAATGCACCTGTTGTACCGTTCCAACAACTTCTGGAAGGCCCCATGGAAGTCCTCTTGTGTGAGCGTGTCAATGACCTTCGTCATTGCCTCTTTCATTTCGTAAATTGTCTCAAAACGACTGCTTCTGAGTTTAAGGAATAACCAAAAGTCACAGGGAGCAAGGTCTAGACTATAGAGAGGCTGAGGAACTGTCTTGATACCCATCTTGGTCAAATAGTCTGTGACAAGTCTACAGTTGTGGACAGGTGGAAATGCCACTGACCCGATTTGAAGAGTGCTGGCCTCTTCCGATGGATTATCTTCCTGAACTCCCTTAAAACCTTAACATTGTAACCCTAACCCTTACTCTAACCCTTTTGCCAATCAACTCTGGTGTATTGACTTCCTTACTCCTCCCACACCTTTCATCATCCCTCACAGACTCCCTGGCTTCCTTGAATCTCTTATGCCACTCAAAAACTGATGCTCGATTCATGCAAGATGCTCCAAAAGCAGTCTGAAGCATTCCATACGTTTCTGTGGCATTTTTCCAAGTTTAGAAAAGAATCTTATTGCACATCTTTCTTCTAAATTGTCCTGACGTCCAGATTGCATTTTTGAAATTCACCAGCTGTGACAATCAGGCTTTAGTAGGGTCTATTCCAATTGCTACTGTAGCTGTTCATTTGAAGCTGAAATCATAGAAATTGGTCAGTCATCTCATAAGATATATAACAATAATATACTGAATTTTCAAGAGTCTACGACAATTTTAAATGCGTGTACCAAAAAGGTCTGGAAACTTATTGAATGCCCCACGTAAATATATCAACTGAAATAGTCCAGTCATAAAGCGAATGGTAGTATTTTGGGGATTGCTGCGCACTTGTTCCTGTATGATTGTGTGAGAGAACTCCCCCACCCAGGTGGATTAATTAATTAACGATTCTAAGGGATTAGAATGAATTTATTAATTAAATGGATAAAAGGATAGAGTTAGAAATAAGTTTGTTTTTCTATGATAAGGAGAATAAGTAAAAAAAAAAAATTTTGATTCATCATTTTGTTTTCTATCTTATTTTATTTATTTATTTATTTATTGGCTGACGTTCCTGGAGTTGAGTCTTTAGTAAGTAAGGTGATGGTTCGGGGAGTGGAGAAATGGATTCGTTGCTTGAATCCTGTGATAAAAGGGTTAATAAAATTTTGTGTGGCCTAAAGGGTGGAATCCAGGCACACGAGGAGATAGGATAAGTGGATTTTTTCGATTTAATAATTATTGTCTGGACAAAAAACAGCGGGCGTCCCGAATTCGTTTTTAGTACCAGTCAATATAGCCATCTGGAATTTCTTAAAAAAATATACGGAATATCGGTGGTCCAGGCAATTTATATATCATTATTCCTGGGCGTAACCAAAAATTGTCGAGATCCCACCCCCAATTTATATAAGCAGTACGCAGAGGCCAGTAAGTAGTTGAGGGCGAAGTCGAAGGTTGAGTCGGAGTTCGGAGTCGAGTTGAGTTCGCAGTTAAGTTCAGAGTTGAGAGTTCGAAGCGAGAGTTCGATAAGACAAAAAGACTTTGTGAATCGTGCCTGGCCTGATCATAACCAACAGTTAAACATAAGAACTTTGCGAATCCCGATCGTTATGTCAACCGAAGCTGATATAAACAAAGTTTTAAATGTAACCAAGAATCAATAATTGCCTCCCTTACACCTTCTCTGGATTTCTCTGTCACCTCCTAAATGAGCGGATAAGTTTTGTGTGATCTTCTTTTTCTGTATTCTACGCATTTATGTAAATGGCGAAATAAAGGCAATAGCTTTGAGAAAGTTGTATAAAAATCAAAAGTGTTGCTTTTCTCTTTTTTTGTGTGTGTTCTTGTGAATCGCGACAGGGACTATTTTCTCCATAAACAGCGATTTTTCTTCGGCGTAGATTCCAGCCAAAATTAGATCGATTCCCACGATTGAAACGATCTGGGGAGACTACAACAACGCGATTCGGATCAAAAATTCACAACGTAGCGAATGGTCGCAGTTACTTCGGATTCGACAGAGGAGCCGTGTGATTTGATTTCGGTGAAAATTTCTAGGCTAAGCTAGACATATTGGCCAGCGGCTGGATCTTACGTCAGAATTGGCGTTGTTACTGTACACTATGGCTGGGTCGGTGAATGTAATTAGCTAGGGCTCCCTATAGTATCATAGTGCCCTTCCCTCCCTTTCAAATTTCTGGGGCTTCATGCTTCTCCAAATTTTGTTATTTTATAACTTTTTTGAGGAAATAAAATCAACTGAAATAGTGGTTGTGACCCACATTTCTGGTCTATTTTATATTTACTACACGGCGGTGTGTCACGTGACCTGTTTGTAGGTACCACTAAATTTGGCCTGTAGTTCCTTTTCCGTTTTGTCTTTGTCCTTTTTGTACATTTAATTCCGGCAGTAAAGGCTGGTGAGAGCACGTGAATATACTATCTCCCAAATTACGTCTCGTCTTCTTATTCATGTGAGTCTGTATACCTCTTTGATATTAACAGGCTATGGGCCCAGCAGCGGACAGTTTAATATGACCCATAGATTGATGTTTCAAAGGGACGAAAGAAAATGAGTCGTGGGAGATAAAATTTCTTGGCTATTTCAGAACACAAAAGTTGTATAATACCATCACCGCAGGGATTGATGGTGAAATAAATCCCAACAAAAACGCCGAGGCATTTGTAGAATTAGTATAATACTTTGATGTTAGAAGTTTATCACTAATCATACGAGATGCGAATAATGACAGCAGAAAAGCTCTAAAAAATTTTAAGTGAACGCTACTTACCACGTGACAAGCCTAGAGTTGGTTGGGTCGCGAGTTTTTCAGTTAGCTGTTAAATTATCTAAAATCTTTGAGCGGAAATGCAAGTCAAATTGGAAAGTTTAAGCGAGTACACCAATAAGCAACATAGGAAGACCAAAATGTAAACAAAATAGATTCATGTCTGTCACTGGTTTGATTGGGGAAATGAAAACAGTGTGGGGTTTGAAAGTTTTTATGAAGGTCAGTGGCTAAGGGCAAGACTGTGTTGCCGTAAGATATCTGACTCCATATTTTGGTTATTTAGTTTTACCCCACGTTGACTTGGCCGGTGCAATGCCTTGCCCAAAGAAGGTCCACAAGAAATATAAAAAGGGAAAGATAGAAACAGACAAGGAGACGAAAACACTTCTTTCATACTTTCCTTTATTTACCTGGTGAATGGACTAACCAACGCTACGTCCCAAGACACAGCGTGGTGCCCAAAACACCAGATAGTAAAATCGGTGTTGTCGGTTCGACGTCACTACCCGAAAAGAGGTCGGTTCACAGAAAACCTGAGTATTTATCTCTCTTCACCGGCTCCAAATTCGCTACGCCAAAATCCTTCTAATTTTGGCGCGACCGCTTATCATTGGCTACTTTACATTTTATTATTTTTCTTTTTTCTGATTTTAACCGGATGGATGCGTGGAGCCTTATGCGTGGCGACGCATTTATACATTTTGTATCAGGCAGCCGACGAGTCAACATCCGGTTGGGAGTTCTTTGGTAATTCCTAAATCGCTCAACAGTGAATTTGAAGACATGTGAGAGATGACGTAATAATTTAACAAGATGGCATCATTCTACCGATATCCTGAATTGAGATATATGAAAATTAGCGAATTTTGAAAAAGTAGTCAGTCGGTCAGTTGTCAGAAATTTGCGTACAGAGAGTTCGATCGGGCTGGGGGGTCTCTTTGTGTCTGTTCGTAGACCCTTAAAGAAATTCTCTCTCTCTCTCTCTCTCTCTCTCTCTCTCTCTCTCTCTCTCATACTCTGTCTCTCTCTCTCTCTCTCTCTCTCACTTTCTCTCTCTCTCTCTCTCTCTCTCTCTCTCTCTCTTGCTACTGTATGCAGTCTGAATATCAAATAATAAATGATTGTTAATTGTTGACGGAGAGTTCTTGTTTTTCAGTTGCCAACACCCAGGAAACTTTGTTCCAACGGATCACCTCGTCCGTCAAAAGTTCTGGATGGATTGTGTCATTCCTTATCCTGTTACGGAAGGCAGCATGAAGTACCATTTTTTGAGTCTTTGGTATGACTCGGCCAGGGATTGAAACCAGGTCTCCCGGGACATTGGCGAAAACTTCCCTTTTTTTTCTGTAAATGATACTTATGATTCTTCCTATTTTAATTTGTTAGTAGACTGCAGGACAATAACCTATATTCTAAATGATGAGTGTAAGTTTATCAATTTTCATAAGGAATTTGATTCTTCTCGCCATATTGTAGGACTAGCAGATGGCAATAAATATACTAATTTAGCCCTAAAAAGGTGGATGATTGTGTTAAAATGACCGATACAAATGAAAAGGTTCATAGAAACATTCTAAAAAAGTGTACTATATATTCCTTGTTTTGATAAGAATATTTTCTCGGTACAGGCGGGGACCGAAAACGGTGCTAACATAAAATTTAAACCTAACTCTGCGATACTTATTGCAAATGGAACGAAATTTCAAATCAATAAGAAAGGAAAATTGTATTATTTGAATAATGTAATTGCTCTGAAGAAAGTTATTCATTCATTAGAAGATTGGTATAGAATAATGGGACATTGTTCTTGAGAATTTACGGACCTAATTCAACATAAAAGTTTTTTAGGTGCAGGTATTCATCTTCATATATTCCAGTCAGGATACTTTAACTTAACAAGGCAAAAACATGAGCACGATCTTTTTAGAACATGCGCAGTGTTTCTTTTATTTACAGGGAAAGAATAGGAAGCAACAGATGACCTGACTTAAAAATAAAAATGACCCGTTAAAAGCTTTTGAAAAATTTGTAGCTGATGTCGTATCAAAACTACACCGTATGAAATTTTTACTGGTATTAAACCAAACACTTCCGACATGCATTTATTTAGGAACATTTGCAATGAGTATATACAAAATCCAAAGAAATTAGATGATAGAAATGAGAAGGGAATATTTGTAGAATACGATAAATGTAGTCCAGTTTATTTGGTATATTTTCCAGGGAAAGAATCGTCAGGATAGCAAAATTCATTGATAAATTTAGCGAAAAATATTCAAACTCATCTACTATCTACGAATCTGACGATGATATTATGATTAAGATGATGAGATGGGTATGCAATTAACCGAAGAGCAAATAGAAGTAATGGAAAATTGTGAAAGAATTAAAACACGTCTGAAACATTTAAGTGATTATTACGTTAATGACGAAGTAAATGATATACTGGATTATACGATAGATTACTTGTGTTTATGCTTGGGGAGAACTCGACGGAAAAACGTGATGGTGCGAGAGTCTCGTGAAGCCTGCGCAGTGAACCTTCTCGGGCGCTGTTTTCTTCCTTTTTAGTTCGAGACGTGAAGAGGAGAATAGCGAGAGACGGAGACGATGGAGTCGCGCTAACCTGGGCGTGTAGAAGTCGCCGAACTGACAACACATTTTTTTATCTTGCTGCACTGGTTTTCACGTGTGTTGTCGTTCACCATAAATTTTCTTTGGCCATTCAAGTTTATAGGGTAGTGGATGTGTATTTTCTCGTTCTCACAGTGAAATTTATGTGCATTTGCCGTTCTTAGACATGCGAAGGTCCAACCCAAGGTTTCGAAGTCGAGGAGGAAGAACGCTAAATTACACTCTGAACTTTAATTGTTTTTCTCTGTAAGGAGGAATAACTTTAAATTACTTGCTGTCTTGTTGCCTCCCTTGTTTTATTTAATTCTCTACATTACTGCTATCATATTCAGGCCGTACCAAGAACGTACCAGGAAGCGATAGTATTTGTCCTCCGTCCCACCTACCGGACGAGTGTGGTACTGTAAAATGGAAGATAACAATGAAAGAAGAAATGGATACTTTAAAAGAAATTGAAACGTTTGAATTAGCGCAACTACCTCCGAATAATATGTGCTATCAAAACAGACAAAACCAAAAGGAAATTTATGAAGCTAGATTATTATTATATAAAGTTTTTTTTTTTTCAGAAATCATACATTGACTATCAATAAACACTTTTACGAACAGCAAAAATGACCTCGATAAGAACGTTAATGCAAATTGCAACACAACATAACTTGATAATGCGTCAACTAGATATTAAGTCAGCCTATCTCAACGTATTAACTAAGAGTTATATATGGAGTAAGCAAAAGGTTTCGAGATAGAAAATGAAAATTGTAAAGAAAGATTAGTTAATAAATCAAAGAAATCTTTATATGCTTAGAAACATAGCGGTCGAAAATAGAATAACTTCTCAAACACATATTTGATGGAACAAAGTTTTTGTCAATCGCTATCAGACGTTTGAGTATATATAAATTATAAGGATATATATAGGAGTATCATTGTATGGGGAGATGATATCTTAATAGCGACTAAATGTAATGGAAATATGATAAATACTGAAAATATCTAAAACGAAAATTTAAAATGAAGGACCTAGGTAAAATTAAATTTTTAAGGTATAGAATTTGCCTATGAAGATAATATATCATACACGGGTCGCGACCAGTTCACAAACGTAAACAAACCGGACTACTTACATCCCTAGGAACGCTATCCGGCTTGTTGGGAATTTGTTGATTCAAACCCTCAAAAAAGAGACTCACATTTTTCTTTCTGGCAAGCGCAGAACATGAGATAACTTCCAATCAAATAACGAAGCAACACATCAGGACTGCTATCAACACACGAGGTATTTCATTTATTTTAAAACAATAACAACTGAAAAAAAACAAAAGTCTAAGGGCAGGTATTAAATGTATGTATTAAATAGGTAGCCTGAAGTTGACCTGTGGTCATCCAAATCACCAGCCCAGTCTGCATCAGAATATCCTATGAAATCCGTCACTTTCTCCTTGTCACACAGCAACCCATAGTTCTGTGTACCATTTAGATAACGCATGATGTGTTTATTGGACTTCCAGTATTCCATTGTAGGCTTGGAACAAAATCTGGCTACATTACTGACAGCATAGGCAATATCGTGTCTTATTCTTGTTGAAAGATATAATAAACTTCTGATTGCCGACTGATACAATTCTTGATTGAATAACTTGCTGTCCTCAGTGGCTTTGGTTAGCTTTGCACCAGTATCAATTGGTATTGCTGTAGGTTTGAAATTTTCCATTTGAAATCTTTTCAAGACTTCTGCTGTATATGCTGGTTGTCCGACCCAGATCTTTCCTGATCCTGGATAAGTAATTTGGACACCCAAGAAGTTATGGAGTTTTCCCATATCCTTGATGTCAAACTTTCTGAGATGCTTTTAACGAATTTTTGGATACGTGTCGAAGACTTGCTCGCCAGAATAATATCATCAACATAAACACCTTCTGTGAAGGTCTCTCCTCCTGAAGTTAGTGTGTAGATACAAGGATCATTTTCTAACTGTTTGAAATGCATCTTCTTCAGCTGACTGTAAAAGGCTTCATTCCAACATCTTGGCGACTGTTTCAGACCATATAGGCTTCGATTCAGTTTACAGACAAGATGCTCTTTGCCTTTGACTTGAAATCCTCCCGGCTGCTTCATATATATGTCTTTATTTAACTCACCATTCAAAAATGTCATGGTTATGTCCAACTGGTGTAGTTTGAGATCATGTTTAGCTGCCAATGCTATAACAGTTCGAACTGATTTGAACCTTACAACTGGACAAACGGTCTCATCGTAGTCAACACCATGTTTTTGAAGAAAACCGTGAGCTAAAAGTCGAGCTTTGTGCTGTTTCATGTTTCCACCACTATCATATTTTCTTTTGAACACCCACTTACTTCTAATAGCTTTTCGTCCACAGGGTAATTCAGCCAGATCCCATACTATTTTAGCATTTAGTGAATTTATTTCACTTTCCATTTCTTTCATCCATTCCCTTTTCTCAGGACTGGAAAGGGCTTCTTTTACTGTTAATGGGTCATCCAACCTGTGAGCAATGTATACCCATTTACCATACTGATCTGGAGCTTTTCTAATCCTTGGTGATCTTCGGGTTTCTGTGGCCTCTCGTGAATTCTCATCATCATCACTGCTGATGTTTTCACGTTCAATCTCCACTAAAGGTTGATTTTCAACTTCTGTTCCCTGTTCACGTATGGTTGCTGGTTCATTAAATATGACATCTCTGCTATGGAAGACTTTCGATGTGTCTGTATCAAAGAGTCTATACCCTTTAACACCAATGCCATATCCAAGGAAAGTGCTCTTCTTTGTTTTAGGATCCATTTTAGATCTTTCATCCTTTTGTATATGAGCATAAGCACTACACCCAAAAATGCGTAAATGATTAACATTTGGTTTGTAGCCTTTCCATGCTTCATATGGTGTCATTGCTTTTACGGCAGTTGTTGGGCTTCGGTTTCGAACATATGAAGCTGTCGATAGGGCCTCTGCCTAAAATTTCTTAGACAGCTTCGAATCTGACAACATTGCTCGTACAGTTTCCACCAACGTCCGATTCATTCTCTCAGCTACTCCATTTTGCTCTGGTGTTTCAGGAACAGTGCGCTCATGGCGAATACCATTCTTTTTTAAGTAATCTTCAAACTCTTTTGAAGTGTATTCAACGTCATAATCAGAGCGTAGTGTCTTGATTTTTCACCACTGGATTTCACCACCATGGATTTCCACTCCAGGAATTTAAAAAAAAACTTCGCTTTTGTTTTTAAGAATGTATATCCATACATATCTTGATTTATCGTCAATAAATGTGACAAAATATTCTGCTCCACTGATTGATTTTGCCTCTAATCTTCCACAAACATCACTGTGCACAATTTCGAGCAGTTTTGTGGCTCGCCTACCGCCAGATTTTGGAAATGAAGAATGGTGATGTTTTCCATCAACACATGGCTCACAAAATTTTATGTCCTTTGTTACATCATAGTCATGTCCATTTACTAGTTGATCTGCTGCTAGCTTCTGTAAATTCTTTATTCCAAGAGGACTAAAACGTCGATGCCAAATTTCCTCCTTTGTGTCACCACTCGAGCATATAGTTGCTGCATGGGTTGTTCCCTGTTCATCAATACAGTTCAAGTAGTACATGTTACCAACTTTTGAACCTATAGCTACTACATTCCGTTTTTCATCCAGAAGATGACAACATGACTCTGTGAATATAAACGATTTTCCTGATCTGGTAGCCTTAGACACACTAAGCAAGTTGTAAGATAACTTGAGAACATATAGTGTTTCAAATAATCTACATCTGTTTTTCATCAGACATTCTCACATTTAAATCAACTGTCCCTATCCCCAATGCTTTAACTGAGTGTCCATCACCAAGGGTTATATCCTCTGCTTTATCTAATTTTTTCATATTGATGAACTCAACAATATCATGGCACATATGACTTGTCGCTCCAGAGTCCACGATCCATGAGCTCTTTTCATTATTATTGGTTGTTAATACATGGTGAGCAAACAATCTAACAAAATGTTCGTTTTTAGAACAACTAGGCTCCACTTTCATTTTCTTCGTTAAGAAAACTTTCTTCCTTGGATAGTCCTTTTTTTATACTTTCTTTAGAGTCTTCTCCGAGTAGACGACAGTTACGTTTCAGATGTCCAAATTTACCTCAGTGAAAACATTTTGGTCCCTTTTTGTTGATATGGTGTTTTGATGTCATGGCTTTTGACTCAGCACCACCAGTTTGTTTTTCTCTCATTTTATTTTCCTCGTATAGCAGTTGTTCTGTGACTAAAGCCCATTTAGGTACATGTTAACTTGCTTCAAGTGCTGTCACTAACATATCATAAGGTTCGAGAAGGCTAGCAAGGAGATGTTATTGGACTTTACACTCCTATAATTTAATTTGGGTGGTATGCCACTTGTTCCCACGACAAAGATGGCGGATGCACACATATTCAGTCTCGGGAACCACGTGACCTGCGTAAAACTACGTCCGCGCGTAAATTTCGTCCTACGTTTGGAGCCACTTCCAAGACACGTATTTTCTATAAATACGCCGTCTTCAAACACTCTTTCTCTTTTTACACAAATTCTTCGCAGCGGATACACGCTCTCTTTTCAGTGTGACATTCTTCTTATTCATCAACAGGAGTGAAAAGCAAAAAAATGGATTAGCCTCGCAGACATTCATTTCTTCAATATACATTGACTATGAGACTTTTTCCAGTCTCAGAGAAACCAACTGTTTCGCATCACAAAACGAAAGACATTTAGATATGTAATCCAACTTAATATGACGTTTCCGTCATTAACCTTTTTGTAGTTTAGTTGTGTTAGTCACACACACACACATACCCATACACACACGACTATTTTTTTATGTATCAGTATCTGTTTTATTATAGTGTATAAATTTGTTTTGTTCGTCCCCTTGTTTTGAATGTTCCTTTTGTTCGCGCCGTTTCATATCCTTTACTCATTTGTTTTATATCTTCATTCATTTACTACTTTTTTCCATGTCCCTTATTCCAAGCAAAACTTATATAAATTTTATTAACATAAAACTATGGGGGACTAAACATATCTACCAAATAACATGTCCCCCTACAATGTACTACTCTATCTTCCTCATTAAGGGAATCGCCGATAACAGATAACTCATCGAATGTTTCTGTCATCAATTCTATGTGATTATGAACAGAATCACCTTCCTTCCATTTAAGAGAATATAATCTCCTCCTTAATGCTATTTTGTTAGCCCACGTCTTCTGAAACTGGTCAGCTGATTTTTCCATACTACTCCCGGATCGTCTTCATCTCCAATTAGCTACAAAAGTGATGGTTCTAGAGAGAGTGCAATCGTCGCCAATGCGCGATCTTTGCGCGATAAATACTTCGCATGTAATCCCATTTCTGTTCTAGAATCGGGAACAATTTCTGTTCCATTAACGATGTTCCAAACACCATCTCTTATTAATGCCATTTTTCATTGTACCTTCCAAGTAGCATAATTTGTCCCATTCAGCGTACAAGATTAATAAGTTATATCTCCATCCCTATGTTCAAGAATATTTCAATTATAAATAATATAAAAGATATTTAAATCATAAACGGCGCAAAAACTTCTTCCGGGAACGACAAATTAAAGATGGCGGAAAAATGTGCTCGACGGGACGCACGTTTCTGGGCTCTCGCTTTCTGTGCTCCATAACCTTTTGTTGAGAATTTGTTGACTTAAACCCTTAAAATTAAAGGAGACATACCTTTTTCTTTCTGGCAAGCGCAGTTAATTTAGACATGAAATAACTTCCAGTCAAATAACGAAGCAACACATCAGGACATCTATCCACACACGAGGCGTTTCATTTATTTTGTAACAACTTAAAAAAAAAAAAAAAAGTCTAAGGGCAGGTAACTCACCCCTACAAAAAATGGTTTCGGGCAGATAACCTCTGGCCCGACTGTTTTTTCTGACTAAAGTGAATTTCAACACAATCCATAATTTTTAAGTTGTCCATACGTTTAATTAAGTCTACATCAATCAAACCTGATATTTTTATTTTATTGTTATGTCTACTAAATGTAAAGGCAAATTTTCAATTACGTTGCTTTAAATTCTTTTCGTTAGATCTTAAATGTGGGAATTGGTAGGGAATATTGAATTCTTTATCTACTAGTATGGGGCAGGTTTTTTCCTTTCCATCACCGAAACCGATTTTTAATTCCACTAATTGGAATTTTTTTAGTGGAACGGTTAGTATATGTGTTCAATGCTAATCTTGCTTCCTTTATTTGTCCTTTGCTTAATTTGTAATTGTTGGTGATGTTGCTATAGAAGTAAGATCGTTGACTTCCTGTGTCAAGTATGCAATTTGCAGGCATTCTTCTAGCCTCGTTAGAGAATGTAATTTGTACCATGGCTATATGTACGTTTCATCATTATTCTAGCTTATTCCCAAACTAATATAAAGTGAATTTGTATTAGGTTTGTCACACAGTGCTGAAATATGACATTTAGAATTACACTTTAAGCAGGCTAAGCGTAACCTGTTCTTTCCTCCTGGGCAATCCTTATTTTTCTCTTTCCTGTTGGAGCATTTACTGTATGAATTTAATTTCTAACATAGTTTTTTTTTTTTTTGCTTCTCTCAAAGGACGAATATTTTTGCAGGAGCTGAATTTATGTGAATTCGTGTCACATAAGACGCAATATGGCTTCTGAAAATAAGTTGCGAAATTTTGTAATGCTAGTTTCTCAGTATCTTCTTTATGAGTTCTTGTATTTATTATCTCTTCTATTAGAGAATTGTTCAGTCTTTTCTTGAGGAAATCTTGACAGTAATAGTGTTCTGATTGCTTCACTGTAGCTTTCGAAAAAGTCATTCAAAGCGGGGTAATTTTGTTCCGTTTTATGTATGATCTCTCTTTTAAGTTGAGAAGGCAATTTCTCAAATAGTAGACGGTTCATCAATTTATCTCTCGCACTAGGTTCTCCAAAATAATCAAAGTCGTATGATTCTTTTGAGTTCTACAAGGTCAGCTCTAATTTCGGCTAAAAATTTAATTATGTTGTATTTAGGATTATATTAGAATCTGATTGATTATCGCATTTACAATAAGATTCTCGTTCAAGAATTCTCTTTTAAGAAGATCTATGACTACGCTATAGTTACAGCTTTCAAATGTCAAATGTGATATTAGTTGTAAGGCATAATCAGAAAGGTAACTTTTTTATAATGTTAGTTTTACTTCAGTTTTGGAAAGTTTTTAAATTCAAAATTTGAGTGTTACAACCCGCTAAACTTCACACATTCTAACTTAGGTAACATTAATAATGTTTGTTGCTTTGATAGATTAAGTCTGCTGTTACTGGAGGGTGTATTTTCATTTGTGAAAAGGGTTTCACTCAGAACTGATAATCTTTTGGTAATTCCTTGATGAAACTTAATGTTTTCATATTTCTGTTGGTCAAAACCACATTTTTCAGTATTTAGTGAGGCCTTTGTACAAATTTCCCTTATCTTCTCATTAATTTTTTCAATCCTCGAAAATTGTTCTTTTATTAATTTCTTTCTTAAGAAAGGTAATTGGCATTTAAATCATCGTCCTCCTCCAACATTTTGATCTCCGTTATAATATCCTTTTCGATTCTGGACTTAGACTCATTTAGGGGTTTTACCCCTTTTAAAATTTCATAATCGACTGCCATATTGAATATACAAGGATCATTGAATAAGTTTCCAGACTTTTTTCGTATGGGCACTTTTATTGATAGTACACATATGAAACTCTAGTCCCCTGCGAAGTAATCTCTTCAGGCTGCAATGCACTTGTTGTACCGTTCCAACAACTTTGGGAAGGCCCCATGCAAGTCCTCTTGTGTGAGCGTGTCAATGCCCTTCGTCACAACCTCTTTCATCTCCTCAATTGTCTCATAACGACAGCCTCTGAGCTTAGGGACTAACAAAAAGTCACAGGGAGCAAGGTCTGGACTATTAGGAGGCTGAGGAACTGTCTTGATGGCCATCTTCATCAAATAGTCTGTAACAAGGATGGAGTTGTGAACTAGTTCATTGTCCTGGTTAAAATGCCATTGACCCGATTTGAAGAGTGCTGGCCTCTTCCCTAGGAATCTCTTCCTGAACTCCCTTAAAACCTCAACATAGTAACCCTAACCCTAACCCTTTGTCCAATCAACTCAGGTGTATTGACTTCCTTACTCCTCCCATACCTCTCATCGTCCCTCACAGACTCCCTGGCTTCCTTGAATCTCTTATGCCACTCAAAAACTGATGCTCGATTCATGCAAGATGCTCCAAAAGCAGTCTGAAGCATTCCATACGTTTCTGTGGCATGTTTTCCAAGTTTAAAACACAATTTTGTTGCATATCTTTCTTCTAAAGTGTCCTGACGTCCAGATTGCATTTTTGAAATTCACCAGCTGTGACAATCAGGCTTTAATAGGGTGTATTCCAATTGCTGCTGTAGCTGTTCATTTGAACCTGAAATCATAAAAATTGGCCATTCATCTCATATGTATAGCAATAACATTGTGAATTTTCAAGAGTTTACGACAACTTTAAATGCCTGTACAAAAAAGTCTCATAGAACACGTGGTTTTACTTTTAATATTCAATTTGACAAGAGAGTTTTTGGGGTTTTTTTTTTTAACTTGCTGACGAGGATAATTTTTACCCATTAAGTTATTTTCTTTCTTTTCAACTGAAGACGTGGTTTTTCTTCCAAATTGTAAATTTGACATGAGAGTTTTTTTCTTTTTCGAACTTGCTGATGAGGATAATTTTTAACCATTAAGTTATTTTCTTTCTTTTGAAAAGAAGGCGTGATTTTTCTTCCAAAATTTAAATTTGACATAAGAATTTTTTTCTTTTTCAAACCTGAAAATATGGAGAATTTTGCAATATACAATTTTTAAACCAGTTAGGTTTTTTTAATTAGAACACGTGCTTTACTTTTAATATTCAATTTGACAAAACAGTTTCTTTTTTTTTTTCAAACCAATAGACGTGAAGAATTTTTCAATATATTATTCTTAAACCAGTATTTAAACCATACCAGCGTAAAGAAAGATGTTGGCTTCGCACGTGGAACTGAGAAAAAATTATTTTTATTCTTTCTCTTAGGGCTTAGTTTACTTTGGCAGAATAATTTTGTGGTTTGTAACTTGCCGCAAACGTTGTAACAAATCCCAAATATGTTATAGCAAATTTTGGGATGGATGCTTTAGAAACATTTAACAACAAAATTATAGATACTACGCCTTAGCAAAATATGCGAAATTTTCACGGCACCTCGATGTGAGTCATAAGAAAGAATAAGTAACGCGGTAAGACGTTTAAATAAGAAGTGAGAAAGATTTGCTAAAGCATATTCCTTTAGCGGTCAATTGTCTTTAAGAGAACAAAGTTAAGATTATAATCCACTCGTATATTTTTCTTTTTTAAGAAGAGGAATTATATTGTGAATAGAATTACCATGACCAGAAAATCCAGCGAACATTTACGCACGACATACGGAACCACTAGACAGCTGTTTCGACCTTATTAGGTCTCATCAGCAGTGTATACCGCTATCTCCACCGCTGAAGATCGAACCAGCGAACACAGATTGCAGAGCCGAAACTCTACAACTGAGCCAACAGTTCACATCACGCACAAGTGACTCTAAATTATCTAATCATGGTAATCGCAGTGCTAATTAACCTGAATGCGTCTTGTAAGTTACATCCGTAATCTTTACAGAGGACACAGTCACCTCCAGGGCCACGTCTTCCCCAGAGAATTAGAAATACACATCCGCGTAATTATCATGACCTCAATATACATCTATATCCTTGCCCTTGAGATCAAAATGTTGGACGAAGACGATGATTTAAATGCCAATTACCTTTCTGAAGAAAAGAAATTAATAAAAGAACAATTTTCGAGGATTGAAAAAAATAATGAGAAGATAAGGGAAATTTGTATAAAGGACTCACTAAATACCGAAGAATGTGGTTTTGACCAACAGAAGTATGAAAATTTTGGTGAAGCTGAGATTCTTTTGTTTTTATTTACTTAAAATGGCTTTGTCCTTTTCTGTCTACCTTTGTCTTAAGAAAAGAAATATTTTTGAAAATAATATAGATACTCTGATAGAATTTATGGAGTCTGATGTAGATTTAAGTAAGAGCACTTTTCTTGTACACAAAGGGGAAATAGACTAGATGTTGGGTACTGGTACTGTTAGGGTTCTAAATGAGCAAACAGCTAATGCTATATTGAGAATGAGATAAAAGAGATTTTACTTTAGCACAATGTGGAGGAGACCTTGTATAAGGCTTATATCACCAGTTGTCTTGGCTGAATTGAAGGAAATTGGGACAGTATAAGACCTGCTCCTAAAACAGAGATAGAAGATTTGCATTCTTCACATTACAATATGACGCCTAAATTGAATTGCCCTTATTTTAATCCTGAAGATTTGTCCCAGGATAAATTAGCTTATTTAAAATTTTCTAAAGAATTTCAGAATTGTGTCCGAAATACCAAAAGCAAGTCCCTGACACTCATTACTCTTAAGAATCATCTTAGAGGATATGTACAAAAGATTATCAACCACCTCTCTATTTCAGTTGCCAATTTTGATATGGCAATAGAGATTCTTGACAAAGAATTTCTACATAAATAATATCTTGTAAATATTATATTTAAGTCTATTGAAAACGTTACAATTTTCCACGAAAATAATCATGACTCTGCAATATTTTGTGAGTGATTTTTCGGACTGTTGTCCTCATCTTTATTGTTGTTAATTGAAACACAACGTTTCGGCTGTTGTATCCTCCGGCCTTCCTCAGGTGTCCCTTGTTTATCTGGGCAAAGAAATGATTCAACTTGGCAAATCATTTTCAAAGTTTGACTGTTGATCAAACACGGCTTTATTTCCAAAAAATTATATATATACAACATACAATTTTGGAGGAGCATGAAGCTCCAATGATTTTTATGAGGGACGGGAAAGGGAGTGGTCATACTTGAACTTATGGTTCCTTAGCCATATTCGTCGACCCATGCACACGGTGTAATATTGGCAACCATTCATTGACAAGCATACGACGTTCACCAAAATACCTCATTCGCTCTATGAGAACATACTTAAAAACCGAAGGAATGGAATGATTTATTTACAATGAAAATGTCAATGAAGGGGATGGGAGAAAAAACAAAACTAATAGGAAAAACACCCCATTTGATTGCCCTTCCTTTCTCTCGTCTAAGATGTGTTAAGCCGATTGTTCTCCAGTATCCGAGAGGACTGAAAACAAACCGGATTATCCCTATATGGGCTGAGGATCTAAACTGCTCGGACAAAAGAGACACAGAGAAGGGGACGGCAAGGAGTAGGATTATTGAAATGTGACTCCAAAATGTTCAGAAAAAAATGGAGCTGGAGTGAAGTCAGGGTGAGAAAAAGGATAGGAGTCGGGGAAGATCTTGGAGACTAATCACAGGTTTACAAAAATAAATTTTTAGTCTGAGGCAAGAATGGGGATAGGTGTTTTTGTTAATTTGGGTGTGCTGAATTCAAATTTATAAATAGTTTTGCTCGATCACCTCTAGTTTTCTGGCTTTTAAATAGTCTCATTTTAGTATAAACAGAGAATATAGGTGCATATTTCAAGAGTTGCAGCAGCTTATAACAGATAAAACAGGATAGATAAAGAACACTGATTGAATCAATATACTTGGATGACACAATTACACAATTCATAGTACCACAGACAGTCAAAAGTGAGTTTTCTTAGAAGATCTGGTGTATTTTGCCTCCGGGATGTCACGCAAGAGCATCGAGCAGAAGTCTCCCATCATGCCGGGGTTCCATTTGCCTTGATAGTTGCTCTCCATCTTCGTAATGTCTTGGTGGAATCTTTCTCCATGCTCATCACTCACTGTTCCAAGGTTTGGCGGGAAGAAGTTGAGGTGGGAATGGAGAAAATGAATCTTGAGTAACATTCGGCACCCCATATCCTCGTAAGACTTTAGCAACTTCTCAATACAGGGTAATCTGGTACGTGTGTGTTACCAAGAAAGCCACTACAGACTTACTTGAATGCTTCCCATGCTCTCAGTTCCTTTAAGTTAAGAAGCTCATCAAAATGAGTATCCTTCAGCACTTCTCGGATCTGAGGTTCGACAAAGATGCCCTCTTTGAGCTTAGCAGCACTAAGACCAAGGAACACAGTAGACAAGTGTTGGAAGGCAGCACCATTTTTGTGCAACGCCTTCACGAAATTTTTCATCAAACCAAGCTTGATGTGAAGAGGAGGAAGAAGCACCTTATTCATGTCCACCAGAGGATTCTCCTTGTGGCTGTGTTCGCCAGGAACAAAAGTGCTTCAAGACCCCCAGTCTTTTTGCTTGTAATGCTGGGATAGAGCTCGACTATCCCAGAGACAGAGAAAACAACAGTACTTTGTGAAGCCCGCTTGCATACTCATGAGAAGATCAATAACCTTATTTGTTCCGATTCCTGAAACTGGTGATCCTTACATATTCCTAGACTAGGTTCCACTGTTTAAGCCGAGAAGCCAAGAGCTCTCACTGCTGTTTTGACAGATACAAATCACGAGCAAGATCATTCAGGTCTTCTTGCGTGATCCAGTGTGGCTCATTGCCACTTGTTCCTGAATATGTAGACTCAGTATCTTCCAAAGATATTGACTCGGCAGAATCATCCCTTGAAGGTATTTCTTCATCTGATGAGGAAAGAAGATCCTTATTTACTGGAGGTGTGGGTACAGGAAGATCATCTGAATGGGGAACGAGTCTCATAGCAGATCGAAGGTTGGGATATTTGATCTTTTTCCTAGAAGATACATTGAAACCAGTTATATTAGTTTAACAAAAATAACAATCATCTGCGTGGTTTCGCGGCTCTCTCCAAACCATCGGGACTGCAAAGTTGAAAGCCGCTTTCTTACCATTAAACCATGCAGTTAGTCCATTGTAGCAGGGTTTACAACAGATGTGTGGAGCCCAAGACTTGTCCTGATCACCAATTTTACAGTCAAAATAGTGAAAGTTGGCGGTTCTGAGGAGGGAAGTGATGGTTCGACGCTGTGCAACTGTTGTGAAGTCCCCACACGTAGCAGAAAGAATTGGTCTTGTTGAGGCATCCTCGACATTTTGACGTGCTTGAAGCTATTTGAGAATCTAAAAATATAAAAAATAAGCCATAAGTCTCACAATATTAGAATTAACCCTGAATTCATATATGCCTTTATGTACAGTATATGCACAAAATGCATACTATGCATATCTAAAAAAAACTAGACGTAATGAGTAAAAACGGATTTCAAATTTTAATTCAGCACCCTCAAATTAGGTAAAAACGGATATTTTTGTGCTTGCCTCAATTTCTTTGTAAACCAGTGCAGACGGGCTAATGACGCCCATTATACAGCTTACTAGGGAAGAAAAGGGAATAAAATTTACTTAACGTGGATGGGGTCACGAAGGACCCGAACTTTTGTTGCCATGTGCAGGAAGAGGATGGAAGGATGACTCCAATGTTGTCTCCTTTCGTACGACCAGGCTCGCTGCATTCACCCACCTTTTGTCGAATGTTATGAGGTCCAAGCATTTTCTATCGCATCTGATTTGGGCTCTTAGCAAAAAAGCAGATTCAGATCACGATGAGAAAAGTTTACACCGTCATACAATCCCTTCTTTCTCGTTGTCCAGATCACCATTCAAGCCACAGCTTGGATCACGAGAAACACTACACGTTTCTAACCTTTATATGGAGTGTCAACATTATCCACGACGTAACCAATGTCGAGCAGCACAAGCTGTTTGGGATTGATGCGAGCCGTTCACTCTCCGACATGACTCCATAATGGACGGACACGCTCGCAGGAGCAGTAGGCGTGCAAAGTCGTTTCTTCTGAGCCATTGCCGCAGCGAGAGCAATCGGGCATGTCAGCCAGACCTGCTTTTGAAGCCCAGCCTTAAAGGGGCAATGTGTTCCGTACGAGCCGCCAAGTGAGCGAGAACTCGGAGTTAATCAAGAAGAAGCCCGAACCTAGCGCCCAATTCCATTGGGAGCGAATCTCTTCCAGCAATCAGCCGAGCCACTCTGCGAGAGGATCCGAAGCGGAACTTACCATTACTTCCGAATACAGTTCCTTTTGAGGCTGAAAAAGGTCACTGGACACGGGAAGGTTGCCAAGTGCCTTACGGCACTAGCAGACAAACAGTACTTCACACTTAAGCCTACGGCAGCCTTCGGCGAGGAAAGGCTCCCTTCTCCTTCCGTCCCCACGCCGTGTTCCTCGTCAAGGATTGGCCTAGGAAAGCCAGTCTTGCAGCGAGCTAATGGCTCTTCAGATCGGGCAATTCCAAGCCCCCATTGCTAGGACATTGACTGCAGGCCTGTCTACCGACAGGCTTTACTACGACTTCCGATCTTTCCAAAGCAATTTGGTAAGGGATTGTGGCAGCGCCAGCCGAGGACTCTTAGGCAGGGGAAGTACAGACAAAGGATCAGGGGAAAGATGTTCACGGTGCACACCTCTGTCCTGCTCTTTAAGGATAAACGCATTCGAAGCCAGGTACTCACCTGCACTTCTACCTTGGCCTTTACTTTCGACCAATTTCACTCCAGTTGGGGGCCAGGCCCGAATCACATTCCGATGATGCGGACGGGTCTGTCGCTCCAGCAGAAGAGTCCAAACAGAGGAACGCCACTCTTCCAGGCTTCGCTCTTATCAAAGTTGATCTTAGCTCGAACTACCTCTTCGTACCTCACAACCACCTTCTTCACAGCTTTTTTGTCAAGACGGCGGGACATAAAGACAGTGATATCATCGGTGTACACAAAGACCTTCGCCCTAAGAAAGCCAGCCAAGGAGACTCCACGCAGGGTCGGATCTGCTCCCTCATCCCTAAGCCTAGATAGTAGGGGCTCCAAAGCGAGGACAAAACTGTCGACAAAAATCGATGGTCAACCCTGTCAAAGGATTTGGACTGATCTAAATTGATCAGCGCAGCTTCAGTGTCGTCTTCTAACCCCTCTAGGACCTCGGGAACCAAATTCAGATTGTCTTGTATCGATCTTTCCTTCACGGCGTAGTTCTGCCCATGTCTGATTAGATCGCTGATGGCAATCTGCAAACGGTTCGCTCAGACCCGGGCCAAAATCATTAACACTATGTTTATCAGAGTTATGGGCTTTTAGTTATGTCTGCCTCCTTTCTTCAATAATGTGATCACACTCTTGATAATGCAACCAGGGATGGCTCCCTGTGCAAACCAATGATTGAACATAATCGTCAGAATAGGTACAAACAAGTGCGACATCCGCAAGCACACTTCGTATGGCAATCCATCTAGTCCTGGTGACTTGTTGAGGCCGACCTGCTTCAACGAATCACGGATTTCGCATTTAGTAACCAAACCCTCAAAGCTAGCCACTTCCGCCTTCTTAAGTCGGGGGAAGTCCGCTAAATAGTTGCGAAACTCCTGAGGAAAGCAATTACGGAAATGCAGCCAAAAGGCATCGTGCATCCCACTATTCGACCGTAACACGTGGCCATCCAGGGAATTGACGAACTCGATATACCGTACTTCCTCCTAACGCGTAAACGCGTTGCATTTTACGGCTTGTTGGGAACTCTTTTTAGCCAAGATCTCACCACAAAACCATTGTAGCGCTAGGGAACCCCTTCTCCAACCCTCACGAAAGCTTATCGTCTATCTTGGTCCTATCTAGTTTGAGCTGTTGACCGTATTTGATGACGAAATCTTTAATCCAATACTTAAGTAATCCCCACCACTTATTGCGGTAACCGCCTCCTCTAGCGCCCGCTGAATTAGGGTTTTCAGCCGGTCCCGGAAGCCCCGTATCTTCAGTAATAAGTAATTGAACTTCCAGTATCCGGCCAGATTAGGGCTATTAGCTAGCTGTAGACTGACCTTAACTAATCTATAGTCAGTCTGCCCTATCCAATGGAACATGAGACACGTAATATATTCCGTGCCAGTTCTCCTAACACACTGTTCAAATAAGATTTGGCCCGGATAGAGAGTTAACTATCGAACTACGTCCACATCTTCCTCCCTGGATGGTCCAAACGAAACTTGTCGACCAAGTCGTATCATGCTATCAAGTCAATCAGGTTGCTTTCACACCTTCCCGACCATCTAGCACCCAACTTGACCCTCTCTATTTTGGGGTCAAGGATCACATTCTAATCACCCATTAAAACTAGCCGTCGAAAAAAGGAGCGTCACTCACCAACGATATTGGACGCATAAACCGTGACCACTCGGAACTCGAAGGTTTTAAAGGCAATATCGGCAACAATCAGCCGGTCCCCGTCCTCTGTAAAGACAAGATTGATAATTGCATTAAAGCAGCGTCCGGCTAACAGAGATGCCCTAGCGCTGCAGCGGCTGTCGAACGCTATCGATCACAAAGTCGTCTTCCAGTGCCCGACACTGAAAGCCCTCTGCGGAAGTGAAGTGAGTCTCCTACACTGCAGCATCATTCACAGAAAGGTTGATCAAACAAGGCGTTCAAGAAATATAAAGATATCATCTAAATGATGACGTCATCGTATTAATCTGAGAGGCATCACAAGAAGTTCATCAAGAAGCGTCATGAGATAAATTCGAAACGTAAAATCCAATGGCACCAGTTATTATTGATATTTTTTAAGAAATTTACTTTAAAACTATTTAATTTGGCCTTTTCAATTTTTGCTAATTTCTATGCCCATATAAATAAAGAGCACCAGAGAAAGGCTGGGAGATACAGCGGCCGAAACTTTACGTTTCAATTAACAACTATAAAGATGAGGACAACAGTAAAAAAAACTACACACAAAATATTGCACATGAAGCCTCCTTTCAAAAATTTAAACAGATAATTATGACTCTGTCAAATTATTTTTAACTTAATTTATGAGCTTTAAAATTCCTTCCACTAGGATTTTTTAGGAGGTACTAATTCAGAAATGTTCGAAAGTAGGGCGTCCAAAAAAGCATAGGTTGTGTAGGAAGGGAAACGGTTATCTGCTGTTCATGCTAGTCACTCTAATCCTTTTCAACCCATATTCACTGACTTAATCATATTGTACAATAGTTGCAAGCACTCCATCTAACCATACTACATTTATCAAAATACCACAGTTGCTCCGTATGAAACCTACTCAAGTAAATACCCTTGCAGGCTTCCTGCTTCCGCCCAACGCCAGTGAGTGATATTGAGCGTTTCGTCTGACTCATCCGCAAGACTGAGTTCATTGCTTGTCGTCTGAGGCGCCCCTATAGGGGAATACCGACAAGATCAAGCATTTTTTGTGATAGCCACGCAAGAGTCTCGATTCGTACATGGCTCCCTACGTTAAAATGACCTTGTGTCAAATTCTACCAGGTGGGAGGTAGGATAACTAATACTTCTTAAGTAAATCCCCGATAAAATCTGGAAAAAAAAGTTCAGATCCGTGGAAGTTTTGAAGTAAGAATATTTATATACAATAAGAATGAGTTTTGGTGAAATGCTATATAAAAGATAAATGTATTTGAAATTAAAACCCTGGAGGGGTGGAGAATAACAAAAAATATGGAAAGGCGAACTTAACAAATTTGCTAAACCATTTTGCTTCCTCCTCATACCCTATCTACATCATAGATTGTTGACTATTTTCCAGACACGAAGACCGAAATCCAATCAGACAACGTCTTCGTTGGAGTGGGTCTATGTTAAGTGTGGGTACAAAAATCAGCAAGGGAGGGTAGCTCTTGGATCGAAGAAAAGAAAAACAGCGGGAATTGTATGTGTCCAGGCTGAAAAAAGGGAAGATAATTATGATGTCTGTCAGAAGGAGGGTCTGAAAAATTGAGGTTATGAGAATCCTAGACATAGGAAGCACAGACAACAGCTAAAAGATCAGAGGGGAGATGTACACAGCGTACGCCCCCACACTGTTCTTTAAGGACAACTGCCTTCGAAGCCAGGTACTCATTTACGCTTCTACCTTTGCCTGTACTTGCAAGTAATTTCTCTCCAACTGGAGATCAGGAGTAAATCATACAACGAGGATGCAGATAGTCACGTCAATCCAGTGAAATGGCCCCGGAAAAGGAACGCCTCCAGGCACCCAAATGCAAACCTTCGCTCTTTCTGACAATTTTTTTGGTCCCTGCTACCTTCTTGTATCTTATAAACGCCTACTGTACCGCAATTATGTCTGAGAGGGAGGACACAAATACAGTAACGTCATCAGCGTTCGCGGACATCTTCGTCTCAAAGACGAGTGAGATTGCGTTGAGGACAGGACAGGATAGGACGAGTCTTCTCATCCTTAAGCCTACAGAGATCCAAAGGATATAGAGAAGGGGAGGGCAGACTGTTCGATCGCAAAGGACCTCGAGCGCCTTCCGATCACTTATACCATTGCCGTAAGGGATTGGTACAGAATGCAAATCCATTTACGGAACTCCGATTCGAATCCAACAGTCTCCAAAGCCGCTGCCAAAAATCGATGGTACCCCCACATCTGATCCAAATTGATCAGCGCAGCTTCATTGTCTTCTATCCTCTCTATGATCTCACACACCAAGTGCAGGTTTTGAATCAATTTTCTCTTCACTGCGTCATTCTGCTCAGTTCCGATCAGATGGCTAGCAACAATCAGTAAGCAGTTTGGTTATACCTGGGCAAAAACCTTAGCTCGCTCAATTCTGCGCCATCTTTGACTACCGATTTTTATAGCGAAGCTGGGCGCTTCCCTGCCGACTTAGAATACTTCAGATTTGGCCAGAAATAAGTAAAGTTAAAGTTGGCGACCATTGTTGAGTGACCCGAAGACTACCTTTTAAATAGCTACTGCACTGAGGTGTTGGGGAGGGTGCTACTCCTTTCTCTTGATTGCTCCACTTTACCCTTGATCCTTACCTTATAATGCTAAGTGTTAAGCGAGGCGACATCAAGTACTATTTTTGGGGTCCATTGAGACCATTAGCAAATATTCTACTCATTAGGACAATGGTTTCTGTGCATAATAAAAATGATCATTATACAACCAAGAGAAGCTAGCAAATTGTGTTGAAATTGATTATGGTATTCGCCTTTCAAAAAAAAATTGTTCGTCTATGAGGGAGGGGGTCGATAATACTAGTTCGCCGTTTTACGGGTTGAGTATCTTAACTTCCAACTTTGCTTCTCGTTCGTCCGGTCCGTTCTTTCTTCTCTCCAATTAATCGCTTGCTTCGCCGTGTTCGTCTCTGAGCCTACTTTTATGCAACAAAAATTTGCATACGATGTAGGCCTAGTCTCTACATATTCCGCGCACTGCTATTCTACATTTTCTTGATTTTCGACGACATTTAAGGTAAGTCTTCTTATTTCTCTGCTCTACACGTCAAACAGTCTTGCCCTCTTTCTGATCGAATCTCCATTTGACTATCGTTCACTGTCACACAAATATTATCTATTATGCGTAGCAGTCAGGTAATACCGGAGAATTACAACGAGAGTAACTAATAGCTACGATAAAGTACAATATTACTCTTCAAGGCATTTTTTTGCTTAATTCGTTTTCGTAGTCTAATCTTCTAAGGATATGTTTAATAAAAAAACAAAAAATTTCAGGTTAAATTGTTTTTAAATTCTTAAAATTGACATCTGTATATCAAACTTTTCTACTAATTGCAAATGACTAGGATTTTGTTAATTTCTGAAAAATATTGAATAAACAAATTTGACTGATTAGATAAGAAATATTATCTTAAGGCTTTTTTTTAGTCTTGTTTCTCTAAGTAGATTTTCATTGGACAATGGTTTTACAATGAAGGCCTGCAAGAGAACAAAAAAAAAAATGTCACGTAGAGGATGAACATTTAGAGAGAATTAAAATAAAACATCCACACTTTAGAAGAAAAACTTGTAATAAATCATAACATTGCCGATAAAAAGTAAGTGATTTTATGTACATGTCTAAAACAAACAAGTTGTTTAAAAATGTAGCACTTAGATGCCTGTCGCAACCTGTTCACAAACGTAAACAGATCGGATTACTTACATCCCTAAAAACAGTACATCCGGCTACGACCGGAAATGATGAAGCCTTATATGACCCAGACCGGCCGTTACAGAAAAGAGAATGAATTTCATTTAACAACATTTACAGAATCCGTCCGTCAAAAGTAACTCTATTAAAATAGAGTGGATTATCTTCTGTAGCCTATCTCACGCTAAAGAAGGACTTTACTCCCACGCCTATTTTTAATAGACGAACTTTATTTCTACGCAGCCCAGCAGAGTGACATACTTTTCCCTTTTTATAAACAAAGCTCCTGGGTAGAGAAAACTAGAGTTCGTTTTACGAAGCTCTCAGGAGCTCTCTCACAGAGCGAGGCTCTCAAGGCTGAATCCTACATCTCGTGGTCGCATTCGCCTTACTTTCAAGGGTGAATCCTACATCTCGTGGTCGCATTCGCCTTGCATCACATAGACATGCGATAAAGGTCCTTTTAAGGACCACTAGAGGTCTTCTTCTGCGGGTTGGAGTATCTCTGACGGTGCTTACGGACTCGCCGAAGCAGACGACCTGGAGGCAAACACGAAGAGGACTCTAAGACCATCTGGTCTTAACCAACTCGGTCGATTCTGCTGTCCATTCGTTCGCTTGGCTGCACAGCGCTAAGGCATAGGGTTAGCCTTTGCTATCGGTTCCCTATCTGCGCAGCACTAAGATACCGTAAATCTTAGCCGCGGCCTCCCGGCCTGTTTGCTCGATAGTGAAGAGCTTTGACACGGCAAAGCCTTAGCCATACTTATCGATACGTTCGCATAGCTAAGGCACGGCATAGCCTGAGCCTCACTTCCCGATACGTCCGCACAGCTAGGGCACGGCAAAGCCCTAGCCTCACCGATTCGCTCGCTCGACTTCGCAAGTGCTAAGGCATGGCAAACCTTAGCCGCGATTACCCTGCTCGTTCACTTGATCCGCAGTTCTAAGACACGGTTAAGTCTTAGTCACAACACCCGCTCGACTCTTCGCGACCAAGCTGCCAACATCAACTTCGACCACGACATGCTCCAGTAATGCAGCACCCAGTCCACATACGACTCGCTCTACGGACTGCCAACCACAACGACGACATGTTCTTGTCTACGTACGACTCGCTGTACGGACTAGCAACCACATCGACCCCCCCCCGTTTAATCCAATGTACTTAAAAAACCAGGACATCGATCTACCAACTCCGACCAACATCAGGTTCTCGCATCACACATCTAGCTGACTTTCTACGACCTCGACCAACATTAGCTATTCGCATCGAACATATAGCTGCCTCTCTACGACTCCGACCAACACCAGCCACTCGCATCGAACATCTAGCTGCCTCTCTACGACTTCGACCATATCAGCAACCGACATCAACCATCTAGCTGACGACAGCAACAACTATCCACGAACTTACATACGTCCTTGTAAACTCGACAAATAAATCGTCCTTTTTGTTATACTGTTATTTCGCCTTTGTTTCCTTCATTGTTCTTTTGGCTGTCATCACTCACACACTTAACTTAAATCATTTGCTGGGTCGACGTGCCTATCGGCTCCGCAACATGCCTTCATAGTTTTATAGTTGACATTTTCAGGCCGTGAAATTGTAGCGACCGGGGTATCTCTAAACTCGAATTATTTCTATATTAAACAGAGCTAGAGATATAATCGTCGCTAACAGCTGTCCTAATACAATAAAATAATCTATAATACAGTTGTCCTAATACAATAAAATAATCTATAAAAGTAGAAAAGAACGTAAAATAGAATAATACAAATTATTAGGCTTTTTGACAGATATGCAAAACAACAAATTAAACACATTGTAGCAGAAGGAATTTTCGTATTTTGGTTTGGCGCATAACTTAATTCGACGCATAATTTCACCCAATCAGGATGACTTATCCTATTCAATCGGAGCTCCTTTCCGGGCTGCAGAAATTGGGGAAGCTGCTAAATACAGTCTCTTTCGCTGAACAACGCCGTCCTGTGCAGACGTCTCATTGGCGGTTCTTCAATAGCAGCAGCAGCATGGACACATGAGGGAACCTATCTAATTTATGGATTCCTTGCGTCTATTTTCTCTTAAACCAAGGAATCCCAGTTGAATATAAATTAGATACATTCAATACGCCACACAAAGGAACAATTTTATGTCACCCCCAAAATTGGCTATGTCGATGCGATTCCTAATCTCGCTTCTGGCACCTAGCTCTCATTTCACCTCTGGGCAACATTAATGGAGACACGCACGCCTCTCCCCAAAACCACCCGACACACAAAACTCACGGTGACTCCAAAGTTTATTTCCTCCAACGGCAAACAAGACTTTCGCTAAACTACTGCGAACACAATCCCTCGCACGTCCAACGATACGCGCTGCTTTCTCAACTCTATCATATCTCCATTTCGTCTCTTTACATCTTTCCTTTTCCACGAGGCTTGCAGCACCAAAAGCAAACTACATTTTCCATGCTGCAAATAAAAACTATTCCTAAAAACATTTCGATTTCGTACATCTTGTAATCTCTCTCCTTTATATACCTAACAACAATTAGCGAGGGAATTACACACTTAACGAGGAAACAACTCAACGTAAACACACACACGCATGTAACAACACTTCTCCTCGCTAACAATAACAAATATTCCTTTTCGCTAAAACATAAAAAAGGACAAACAACAATAAAATAATTTGTTGGTTTATATACATATATGAGTTTTTATGTGAAGCAAGGGACTGTGAATAGTACGTTTACATTGGAATATTTTACGGACTGAGATAAATGGTTTTCTTTGGGATCTCTACTTGTAAGAAATTTTATATCTTTTTAAAATACTTTAAAGCGTTTGCATCTAGTAAATATTGTTACTCACAAAGTCATGTAGTGGGTTAATAATCTTGGGATTTATATTTTAATCGTTCAATGTTATTTTCGTCAAAGGTCCTTCGTTCTTTGTTTTATAGTTCCTTCCCAAATTTACTTGCCCGGAGACCTGAGTTCAACTAACTTTTCTTTTTAGGAAAGGAGAATATCTAAGCTAGAAACAGGAAGTGACAAGGGATCATAAATCAAATTTCTTCCAGACAGTTTATCTAGCACTAAGGGTGTTCTTTGGACTTACTGGTGCGAATTTACTATCATACATTTAATGCTGTTAAAAGTTATTGGCTTTTTTGAGAACAAGTGAAAGCAAGTCTCTTTGTTCAAACTTTATTATTATTATTATTATTATTATTATTATTCAATACATACGTGGTGTATTCAATAAGTTTCCAGACTGTTTTTGTACAGGCATTTAAAATTGTCGTAGACTCTTGAAAATTCACTATCTTATTGCTATACATCTTATGAGATGACTGACCAATTTTTATGATTTCAGGTTCAAATGAACAGCTACAGCAGCAATTGGAATACACCCTACTAAAACCTGATTGTCACAGCTGGTGAATTTCAAAAATGCAATCTGGACGTCAGGACACTTTAGAAGAAAGATATGCAATAATATTCTGTTTTAAACTTGGAAAAAATGCCACAGAAACGTATAGAATGCTTCAGACTGCTTTTGGAGCATCTTGCATGAATCGAGCATCAGTTTTTGAGTGGCATAAGAGATTCAAGGAAGCTAGGGAGTCTGTGAGGGACGATGAGAGGTGTGGGAGGAGTAAGGAAGTCAATACACCAGAGTTGATTGGCCGAAGGATTAGGGTTACTATGTTGGGTTTTTAAGGGAGTTCAGGAAGAGATTCCATTGGAAGAGGCCAGCACTCTTCAAATCGGGTCAGTGGCATTTCCAGCAGAACAATGCACCAGTCCACAACTCCATCCTTGTCACGGACTATTTGACCAAGATGGGCATGAGCCTCTCTATAGTCCAGACCTTGCTCCTTGTGACTTTTGGTTATTCCCTAAGCTCAGAGGCTGTCGTTATGAGATTACTTCGAAGAGGACCAGAGTTTCATGTGTGTACTATCAATAAAAGTGCCCATATGAAAAAAGTCTAGAAACTTATTTAATGATCCTTGTATCTATATATTTTTTTTTTAAATTTGAATTTGGGGTCCCATAAGACAGAGCCGTCTCAAAAATAGTAGTATTCATTTTTTTTTTTTTTTTTTTTTTTGTGAAATGTTACTTTTCTTCCAGATCGAGTAAGCTTGGATGAGATTTCCTTAGGTATTTGTACTGCAGGAGATTCTTTAATTAAAGTTTCTGTTGTTCCTAGAGATGAGTTCAGGGGGACATTTATTTTATTTTGTGATTGAGATTTTTCGGTTGTACTTATAGAAAGATTTTTAATGTATACAGGTTTAAGGCGATCGATGGATATATTTTCTGAATGTCCTGAAGGTAGTTGAATTCGGAAATATTTTTCATTTCGGTATATGATTTTGAAAGGGCCATTATATGGTGCTTCCAGTGGACGTCCAACTCGATCGACTTGATCCAGACATGAGTGCAATTTTTCAAGTCATTCGGGATGAATGGTTTAGTAGTTGTGTGTAATCGACCCTCAGATAAAAGTGTAGAACTAAGGAGATTCATTTCTTTTGCTAATGTTTGTATGTCACTACTTGAGAATGACTGTTCTGATGTAGACGATATAACTGGTTGTGGCAGAAGGAAACGAGTGCCGGTCACTGCGATAGCTGGAGAGACACCGTCTTCGTTGGGAATATTTCGCATTTCGAGTAATACGATGGGCAAGGTATCTAACCAATTTTGTTTACAACACATTATTGATGTTTTAAGAGTTCTGTGTTTCCATTTTCTAGAGGGTGGTAAGAAGTAACTCTAAGGCGATAGAAACCAATCAATTTTGATCATTCCTGGAAAAGTTCACTTTCAAATTGAGAACCACGATCGGTTACCACATTTAAAGGAACACCGAATCTAGTGATCCAAGAGTTAAGAAATGTTATAGCTATAGTTGAAGCGGTAATATCAGTCATAGTTGTTGCTTCAATCCAACGAGTAGTTCAGTCAATACATGTAAGGATATATCTGAATTTGCTAGGGTAGATTTCATTTCTTGGTGTTGCAGGAAGCAATAGTCCAACAATATCCATATGTACCGTTTCAAAACGACATGACGGAAGGTTAAACGATGTAATCGGAGCTTTGGTGTGACGGTGGACTTTATTTTCCTGGCAACTCAGATATTCCTTTGTCCAAGTGCGAATTTGTTTATTCATCTCTGGCTAGAAGTAGCGGGACTTAATTAATTTTAGTGTAGCACTGTACCCAGGGTGGGATAAACCATGAAACGTGTTGAAAATGGGTTTACGAGCATCTTTAGGCACAAAAGGTCTTGGGTGAAAAGTTGAAGTGTCACAGTAGAGTTGAAGATCACCAAGAGGATAAGATTGAAGTTTCTCTTTATAATCATTAATTTCTACATCATCTTGCTGTTGCTTAGCTATTTCAGGTAAATCAAAAATGTCTACCATGACTGTATTTGTTGGTCTTGATAGGCAATTGTCAACTATATTTTCATTACCTTTGATATTTATTACATCAGCAACTTATTCAGAAATCATAGATAGATATCGTTTCTGAATTTCTGACTTTAAAGATGTCTGTTTTTATAGGCTCCTATTAAAGGTTTATGATCTGTAAAAAGTGTGACGAGACGTCCTTCAACCCATGGTTTGAAATGTAATACTACTAAGTATGCAGCAACTTCGAATAATGGCGAGCCGGAGGTTGCAGCTTCGACTCGTCTTTCTAGTTTTCCGGGATCTGAGGAATGGGGGATGAATATCTAGATGAGGTAGGTGAGGGCTCTCTAGAGATAGGTTAGACTTTGCAGTTGTTTATTCAGGTCATTTACACCAAGGCTTGCAAGTGCTAAATCTTTCTCCATAATAAATGTACCAACGGTATACACGAGGGCGTTGGTTATCATAGAATGGTCTGACTACATTAGTTGCCTTGTTCTTACTATCATAATTACTATGTTTGTAGTGACGTGATTGAGTGCTAGGAGTGGAAACCATGTGCGATGTTTCCTTATTAGTAAAAAGTTCGTCAGCTAATGAGCCTAGCTGTTGGAGGCTTAAAGATTTTTGTGTGGCAATTACTGGGAATATTGAAGTTGGCAGAGCGTGGATAAATTTGTGCTTAACTAAATCCTCGCTAACACCTAATTTACTGGCAGTCGCCATCAATTCCTGTAAGAAATATAATGGTCTACCTGTCATTTTTGTATCACTCATAAATTTAGAGAAAAGCTCCGGCTTTGTTTGTTCATATGTTGCTATGACTGCTGCTTTTAGCTCCTCATAATTGGAATTTGCAACTAACGTACTTGGTAGTTTTGTGACGAGGTCGGCAGGTAAAGATGACAACACGTGCAAGAATTTTGAATTAGTTTTCTTAATTCTTTTTAGGAGAAACTGTGCTTCGACAACAGTAAACCAACCTGTAACTGCACATTCCATGAACTGAGGTATTTTAACGGTTACAGCCGAGGGACATAATTCTTCCTTGTCAGACATGATAAAAATGTAAAGTGTATTAGGAAAATGGAGGGTCACCAGTGTAGCGAACGGGGTATCTCTAAACTAGAATTATTTCTATATTAAACAGAGTTAGAGATATAGTCGCCACTAACAGTTGTCCTAATACAATAAAATAAGTATGTATAAATGTAGAAAAGAACGTAAAATAGAATAATACAAATTATTATGCTTTTTGACTGACATGCAAAACAACAAATTAAACACATAAAAAAAGACAAACAACAATAAAATAATTTGTAGGTCTATATACATATATGAGTTTTTAACACAAAATCCTTCTGGTTCGTAAGGCAATAGCTCACAGTTTATCAGGGACTCTTACTGTATCACAGCCGACTCATCAGTTCTGCAGATCTTTAAAAAGACATCTTGGGTCGTCTATATGAAGGACACAAAGATTTAGTCAAATGCCGAGCACTAGTATGGGACAATATTTGGTGGCCAGGCCTTTCAAAACGAATTGCTGAGAATATAGAGGGTGCAGTGTCTGTGGGAAATAAAGGAAATATCCACCAGAGCCACTACGACCTACCAATTTACCTGACAACCCATGGCAGAAGGTAGGAATGGACTTATTCGAACTAAAAGGACATCGATACCTATAAGTCATTAATTATTATTTCAGATGGATAAATATATCTCATCGACAAACAACAATTTCAGGCAGTATTATTGACAATTGCGAATCAATATTCACTCGAAATGGTATTTCTAAAGTTGTCATTAGCGATAACAGCCCTCAGTTCATATCTAAAGAGTTCTTGAATTTCTCTAATGTGTTTGACTTTAAACACCTCACAAGTAGCTCCCATCGTCCACAAGGAAACGGAAAAGCTGAAAGTGTAGTTCAGACAGCCAAGAACCTTTTCAAGAAAACAAGTGATCCACATATTGCATTGCTTAACTAGCACATTACTCCACTACAACATGGCAAGAGTACTGCAGAGTTGTTAATGAACAAGAATGAACCGATTTTTTAGAGATTTTAGCAGATGGTCGTTGTGCTGAGGTTACCGTTAAACATAGCCACTATCATTCTCGGTTGGATTTTCTCGATGCTATTGAGTGATTTTAGGGCACGAGGACTGAGAAGCATTCCTACACCCGGGATGATAGCATTGACAGAGTTTTCTTTGCAGATGCTGAGATAAATATCCATCCATTGCCACTTGTTCTTGCACGTATATTATGTCAATATTACGCTCTGCCACAAATGCTGTCAGTTCTGGTAGTTGGCTTATTCTATTTAAAGTTCTAACGTTAAGTGTCGCTATATTATACCGTACTTTTACATTTAAGAATTTTTAGCTTGTGTTTAAGTTTTGTAGCTGATTTTTCGAACACTAACCTTGTTTACCCACGCGAAGGGCGATGTGGTTTGGACATATGGTTTCATTGAGAGTCATGGTAATCTTTCGATGGCTGTATTTTATCTCATCAATAAACGCCACTTTTATAGATGAGTAGCAGTAGTTTCCTGACTGAATTATGTTATCTTGACCGTTGACCTGTAGGGTTCTTCCACCTAGCATAAAATGAAGCGTGCCATTGGCTCGACGTTGGGTTAATCAGCCTTACCTCACATCCACCATGCTGCTTCCCATGGCTTTTGATGTTTAACGTGTGGGTAATAAAACGAAAAAAGAAATTCTCCCTTATATTCCTTAAGTTTTAAGTTAGTTAAAGTCCAACTATTTAATTTTTTTAATTCTTTATTGTTTTTCGTCTCTTCTAAATTCCATAGTCGACCTCGTCAGTTTCATTGTCTTACAAATGTACTTCCTGATTTTAATTCAATAGATGTTCTCGTGATTTTAAGAAGATCGATTCTGACAGGAGATATCTCAGACAGAAACTCTCCACACCACGTAATAGTTTTGACCAAATATATAAAACAGTTAAAATTTAATAATAATAATAATAATAATAATACCTACAAAAATAACAATAAAAATTACTACAACAATCTTTAAAAGTAAAAGTAAAGAAAAGAAAAAGAAAAAATATATAAAAAATTTTAACGTTTTCGTTTTTTTTAAGTAGAGGAATTTTAATGTGAATTGAATTATCCTGACCAGAAAATCCAGCGAAATCGGGTCTGCATTCTGTGGTTGCTGGTTCGATCTCCACTAGGGGAGATCACGGTATAAACTGCTGATGAGACCTAATAAGGTCGAAACAGCTGTCTAGTGTTTCCGTATGTCGCACACAGGTGTTCGCCGGATTTTCTGGTCATGGTAATTCAATTCACAAAAATTTTTAAATAAAACATTTTATGTGGCTATTTACAATGTTATAATAAAACCAGATCAAAGTGTAGTTACCGTTTGAGACCAGTTTAATTGATTTCACTCACACAAAAGTAAAACTTTTTTTTCTTTTGTTTTTGTTTTTTTTTTCTTTTCCTTTCTCCCTTTCTTCACATTTCTTTCGATTTCTCTTTCTCAGAATCAAGAACCAACTTTGTCTTTTGTAGTCTTATCAATTTGAATTTGAAAAAGGAACTTGAATAAGAAATGAATTAATAGCGCTTTGAATTGTGAGGCACATTCCTCTTTTGAAGGTGTATCTTCCGATCATAGGATTATCACAGCAAAGATATGCCTGAACCAACGCAGGAATATAACGCAAACAACTGAAACCACACACTATGACTGGTCCTTGCTTAACAATAGAGATATTAGCGATAAATAGAGTATAACAATAAGAAATAAATTCGATCTCTTCAGGAGATATCCGAAACACTTACTCCAAATGACGAATATGAGAACTTCGTCAATGCCCACATAGAAGCAGCCGCAGAAAGCATACCAATCAAACTAAGAGCCAAACATAGAGTTCCGTGGGAGACTTTTGCGGAGCCGATAAGCGCGTCGACCCCGAAAATCATTAATAATCAACTAGATATCAAGCTAGGACAAGTTTATTCGAGAAGAACTTGACTTAGTTCTAAGAAGAATTAAAAACAGTAAAACTGCCAGTCTTGATGAAAAACCACCAGAAGTATGGAAGACAATGAAATACGACGACCTACTGCTCCGATACGGCAACGTTGTATATAACCAGACACGATAGAGAGATGGACAAAAGGCTGCATCCTCCCTTTCTCCATGAAAGGTGACCTCGGAGTTGCCAAGAACTAACGAAATATAACACATCCTCCCATAGTGGCTAAGAATCATAATGCAATTATAATTGAATTAGAAACTGATAATTATAACTGAATTAGAAACTGAAAAAAGTCTTATGAAAAATCTAAATGATTTTCGTAACAATCTATCGAATCTTAGGAGTTCACGTAAAAACCTCGAGGTAACACTTATTTGCAGATTTCTCCTGGGGACTTGACTCCATATTCAGAGGGAAGATGGAGCAAATATTCTGGCCTATGGTCTCCCCAAAGAAACTGTCACAGCCATAATGATGCTCTATAAAAACTCAATAGTAAAAGTTCGCTCACTGGATGGAAACACAGACTTTTTTGACATCGTTGCTAGTGATATGCAAAGCCCATATCTGTTCCTAATCTACCAACATTAGGTACTTCGAACGTCGATAGATCTAAAGAAAGAAAATGATTTACCATTAAAAAGGCAAGAAGCAGACGTTACAGGAAACAAAATCTATCACGAACACAAATTACGCAGACTAGTAAAAGTAGAGAAACGAAGAAAAACTAAGATGATTAATGTGATTAAGATAATGCCAGGCTCGCTAAAGTAGATGAACTAGGAGAAACTAAGATGATAGGATGCCTTGTGACAATGCCAGACTTGCGAAAGTAGAGAAACGAGGGAGAACTAAGATTATTCGATGACATGAGACAATGCCAGATTCACGAAAGTAAAGAAACGAGGAGAAACTAATATTATTCAATGCCTTGAGATAATGCCAGACTTGCGAATGTAGAGAAACGAGGGGTAACTAAGATGATTCGATGTCTTAAGATAATGCTGGACACACGAAAGTAGAGAAACAAGAAGAATTTAAGATGATTTGCTGCTTTGAGATAATGCCAAACCCACGAAAGTAGAAAAACAAGGAAAAACTAAGAATATTCGATGCCTTGAGATAATGGCAGACTCGCGAGAAGAAACTAAGAATATTCGGTGCTTTGAGAAAAGGCCAGACACCCGAAAGTAGAGAAATGAGGAAAACTAAGAATATTCGATGCCTTAAAATAATGTTAGACTCACGAAAGTTAAGAAACGAGAAGAAACTAGATGATTCGAATTCCTTGAGATATTACCAGACTCACGAAAGTAGAAAAACGAGAAGAAACTAAAGATATTTGTCACCTTCAGATATTGCCAGACTCAGAAAGTTGAGAAACGAGGAGAAACTAAGATGATTTGATGACTTGAGATAATGCCAAACTCATGAACGTGGAGAAACGAGAAGAAACTAAGAATATTCGATGCTTTAAGATAATGCCAAACTCACGAAAGTAGAGAAACGAGGAGAAACTAAGAATATTCGATGCCTTGAGACAGTACCAGACTCATGAACGTGGGGAAACAAGAAATAATTAAGAATATTCGATGCTTTGAAATAATGCCAGACTCATGAAAGTAGAGAAACGAGGAGAAACTAAGATGATTTCATTTGTTGGGAAGACGCTTAAATCGTCTGTGTGTTGAAGGACGTTTTCAATCTATTTCTGACAGATTGGGTTACTTAAGAATATTAATTTTTAGTAAAAAAAAAAATGAATCCTTTCACGGAAAATAAAACAGCGCTTTGAAAAAAAAGGAACCAATAAAAAGACAAACGCGCCTCGTGTGCACAACTAAGAACTATTTATTATCAAGTGATTAAAAATAAAAAGGAGTTACAAAGTTTTGAAGAAAAACACAAGTTGATAAAATTAATAGTTATGTTGTGACCAGTCAAAAAACTGAATCAAGGAACAATGATACAAATTGTTTCGAAAAAACACTGGGTCACTCATGAATTACAAGGAACTGATATGTCTTCAACAAACAAAGGTGCTGGTACTTACAAGTCAAAAAAGGGGTGTTGCATGAATGGAAAAAAGATTAGGAAGAGTCTCTTAAGCGAAAAACATCTCTTGGGAAAACCTATTCACTTTTCCGTCAAGAATACAGCAAATAATGCAGACACATGCGGGTTCACTCAGCAATTCTTTCAGCACTTGTAGAGGACAGCAAATTCAATTGTACACCTCATGGTTTGAGTCAAGACAGCAAAAATTCTCTGATTTCACTAGGAAGAATACAGCAGAGCAGTATAGTTCTGGGACACCTCATAGTTAAAGTCAAGACAGCACAAATTCACAGATATAGGCCCCAGCACATTTCGTTAGGAAGAATACAGCACAGCAGGCTATTCTGGGAAGCCTCGTGGTTAAAGTCAAGGCAACACAAATTCACAGATATAGGCAACAGGATATTTCTCTAAGTGAGGTCCAGCACAGCAGCAAAATTCTCTGAGGGATTTACTCCTTATTCACTAGTTTCCCTTAACTGTCGGGAACAGCAAGGTTTAAAAATCAGCACATCCTGCGAGAATTCACAGGACTACTAAAAATGGTTTTCACTCCGCCGTGGCTTGAGCTGAAAAGGGTTATCCTCTCAGCAGGCGGTGTTAGTTCTAAAAATTCCATCAATTCCTTCTGACGGTGACAACCGTAAAAGTCCCTTCCAAGAAGATGTTCCCATTATAATAAAATAATTCCAACGTGCTTTATTCAATTCATGGGAACTGCCCATAAATTATCTTTTTAAATAAAATTTACGTTTCTTTCCCTAACACAAATTGGGTTACAGAAAATTTAATGAAGTATCTTACAAATAAGTTTCCTGGAGTATTTTTAGAAGGACTTGTAAGATGCACAAAGATGAAAGTAAAATTTGATGTCAAGGGAAATGTTAAGCCTATTTTCAAGCCTAAAAATGTGCCGTTTGTTTGTTTGTTTGTTTGTTTGGGTTTTATGGCATATCAACCTTTGTCGGTTATTTAATGCTAAATTCATTTCTATACAAATAATCAGGATAAGTACAGCTTTAAAAAACATTTCTATTTCAAGTTATTCAGTTTAGTCAAAAACTCTTATTTCAAACAATTCAGTTTGGTATAAGTATACTTTTTGTTTAAACACAGTTAAAAATCAAAACTGCTCTATTTCAAACAATTCAGTTTACTGTAAGCAAAGTCTCAATGTCAAAAAGAGTTCTATTTTAAACAATTCAGCTTAGCGTAAGTACGCAGCTTAAATGTCAAAATATTTCTATATCAAGGAATTCAGTTTAGCATAAGTGCAGTTTAGTTCTATTTGACCCATAGATAGGACCTTGTCAGGTCTTACCATTCCGGGCCAGAGTGGACCAGGGAGCGATGGAAATGAATGGGTACTCCTCATTCTTTAAAGCCCCAGATTACTGGAACCTCACCATCAGATTGTTTAGTGTCATATCCAGAACACTCGTTGGGGGGGGGGGTCTTACCCCTCTGCAGAGATGCATTCGGTGTATTCTACAGCTGGGCAAGTGTCGTTTGCGGTTTTGGAACTGATAAACAAGGAAGTAGAGTGACATGAAAATTTGGGTGTCCTCTCGAAAGTCGAATATCCGAACTGGACGTCTCCAACAGTACAAGTAAAAAAGAAAAATTACAAAATACGCGTTTGCGCGGATTTTTCAACTGGTTTAAATGGTTGCCTGAAATGACACACATATCCATTGTCATCGCCTGAAGACATTTTTGTTAAATTAAATAGTGGAAAGGTTTTCTCTATGTTGGATCTATCAGATGCATACCTTTAGGTACAAGTCGATGAAGAATGCTCAAAATTGTTGACTATCAACGCACTAAAGGGGTTGTATAAATTTAACCGATTTCTGTTTGGTTTGAAAGTTGCACCAAGCATTTTTCAACAAATTAAGAACTGTATTAATGGTAGAAAAAAGAGAAAGAAATTTACCAATAATGTTTGTTCTAAAAAAATACCATAAATTTGTTCTTGGAGGAAAGTTTGTGTTGCAAATAGATCACCGTCCTTTATTATCCATATATGGATCGAAGAAAGGTATCCCTACTCATACAGCCAACAGATTGCAGCGCTGGAGGACCTTTTATTGAACTATAACTATATGATAGAGTTTTTACCATCAAAGAAAATAGGACATGCAGATTGGCTATCTAGATTGATCCCAAGTTTTATCGTACCACTGGAAGACATGGTAATAGCAACCTTGGGAGTCGAAAAAGAATTAAAGAAGTACTATATAATAACAGTAGAATTGCCTGTGACATTGGACGGAATGGAAATTAAGGCTAAAACAACACTGCTTGCTGGGTTAAGTTTGCCGTGACCTGCTTACAAGCATAAACAGATCGGATTACTCGTTCACCCTGGAAAAATTACATCCGGGTACGGCCGGAAATGACGAAGCCCTTTTTTATCCTAACCTGTCGTTACAACTAAGAAAAGGGAATAAATAACATTTAACAACATTTACAAAACACTTCTGCAAGAAATAACTCTATAAAAATGGAATTAATTATCTTCGCTAGCCTATATCAGGCTAAAGAAGGACTTATTTTCTACGTCCATTTTTTATAGAAGAACTTTCTATTTACGTGGCTCAGCAGAGTGGAATTCGTTCCCTTTATATAAGGCTAGAAATTCAGAGGTTCCTGTGACACTCTCAGGAGCTGCTCTTAGAGTGAGGCTCCGTAAGGCTGGATCCTACATCTTGTGGTTGCATTCGCCTTACACCCCGACACGTTCCTTTTTTTTCCAACGAATCGACTTGCTTCAAGTCTGAATCCCACTTGTGGTTGCATTCGCCTTTCCATTTCATTGATATGCACAAAAAGTCCTTAAGAGATCTTCTTCTGCGAGTTGGAGCATCTCTGACGGTCCTTACCGACCAGTCGAAGTAGACGGCTCGGGGGCAAACACAAAGAGGAATCTAAAACCATCCGGTCTTAACAATTTGCTCGGTTCTGTTTGTCCGTTTGGCTGCTATCTGCGCAGCGCTAAGATAACGCCAATCTTAGCCGCGGCCTCCTGGTCTGTTCGCTCGACAGTGCAGAGCTTTGGCACCGCAAAGCCTTAGCTAGCGTCCTGATACGTCTACACAGATTTGGCGCGGAAAAGTCATAGCTACCGTCTCCGAATCGTCCGCACAGCTTTGATGCAACACAGCCATAGCTACCGTCCTGACCGTCCGCACAGCTTTGGCGCGGCAAGCCATAGCTACCGTCAACGATACGCCCGCACAGCTAGGGGAACGACTTCACCGATTCGCTCTCTCGACTTCGTATGTGTTAAGGCCTGGCAAACCTTAGCTACGGTTTCTCCGTCCGTTCACTTGGTCCGTAGTACTAAGACACGGCTCAGTCACCAACTCGCTCGACTCTACACGACCAAGTTGCCAACACCGACTTCGACCAAGACGCTCCAGCAATGCAGCATCCAGTCCACGTACGACTCGTAGTTACTGACTGCCCTAACATTGCAACAACTAGCCTATGTAAGACTCGCTGTACGGGCTAGCAACCAGATCGACACACCCCGGTTAACCCAACGTACTGTCAAAACCGGGATATCGATTTACCAACCACGATCGACCTCAACTAACTGAAACGATCATCCAGCTGCATTCAACAACTTTACCGACCACAGCTTCCCGCAACGATCGTCTAGCAGCATTCAACAACTCGACCAACCTCGGCTTTCCGCGACGATCGTCCAGCTGCATTCTACGACTCGACGGACCTCAGCTGCCCGTATCAAACATCTAGCTGTATCTCCACGACTCGACCTACACCAGCTACCCTCATCGAACATCCATCTGGGCACATCTACGACTCGACCATACCAGCTATCAACATCACCCATCTAGCTGAAGACCAAATACAACTGCCACGGACTTTACACACACGTTTGTAATTCCGACAATAAATCGTCACTTTTGTGGTATCTGTTACCTCGCCTTTGTTTCCTTCATTGTCTTTGGCTGTCATTACTCGCACGCATTAAACTTAAAACATTTGCGGGGTCGACATGCTTATCGGCTCCGCAACAGGTTAATACTCTGACGTCTGAGACGCCTCGTTTAAGACGAATGCCAACAGGGTCAAGGTATTTTTGTACCCGCTGCGCATGAGCTTTGGTTCGTGCCCGACTCTCACCATAAAAAAAAGGCTTTGTCGCACACTCTGGCTTGATGGGGAGTCAGACAAATTTCTGGTGGAAGCGGCACGAACTCGATCTCAGCTATCCAGCCAGTGCGAAACCTCCACTATAAAACTGCTATGTGCTATATTCTGACATAATGGGGTGTCAGATAAATACACCGTCTTCCTAGCGAGAGTGGTTGGAAGATCTGCCCTCTGAGAAAAGGTGACTGAGATCATTTGGCATCAGGGAGTCCCCCCCCCCCACCGCCAAAGGCTTCATCTGCTTTACTGGACTAAGTTCATTGCTTGGTGCCTATGGAACTTCATTAGGGGAATGTCGACAGGGCCAAAAATTTTATTCCTATCTCGCATAGGTTTTAATCTGTGCGAGGCTCCTTCTATAAAATAGCCTTGTTGCCATATTCCGACATGGTGGGATGTCAGATAAATACTCCGTCTTCCTAGCCAGACTAGCTAGCAATATAACTCTGTCAACACATCCTTGTACGTCTTGTAAAATAAACCCTTTCCATTGTAAGTTACGATTCGAAATATTATTTCAATAACCCACTTCAGTAACATTACAATAACTACAATAGATCTTTTTGATATGCAACAATAGAACAAATGTCACTGTCTTTACTATATGTGGCCAATAACAAATTTTCGTCACTGAATTGATAAATGTTTGCATTTGGGGTATTATTTTCTTCCAACTGCTATCAATATAAATTCTTTTCTTTATTTTATTCACACCTTTTAGACTTTTGTCGTTTCATTATACACAGAAAGTATATACCACATCATATATCTCTACCAATTAAGTAGCTCCACACACATGGTGGGGATAAAATCAAGTGATCTGAAAAAATCTGAAATTTTTTAAATAAAATAACTGATGCATTGTAAATCCATCTATGAACGCTGAAAATTTCATTAAAATCAGATGATTTCTTAATTTTTATGATTTTTTTTTCAATCACGAGTAGTAATTTGTTACAGAATGAAAGGTCCATGGTATCCATGTTGTTAGTATCAAGAATATCCTTGGTTCAGGCTAAGTCTGCCTTCTTCTTGGATAGTTGCCAGTGCATTGTAAATGCTCTCTGGTTAGATAAAAGGGATTGATAAAAGCAAGCCACTTTACCCCAGATAAGTTGCTCACCCGCTTCACCTTTTTAACCAACTTTAGCGAGAAAAATTGTTACGTTACCTCCTCACTATATTCGAAGGAATCATTATCTTTTAATTGAATTATTTCTTTTTTAGATATATGTTAAATTATATATTTCTCTAAGAAAATTTAACTAATGTCTCACAAAAACAGTGTTAGACTGTGGTCTCGAAGTAAGCTAATTCATACTCCAGTCACCTTATGTTCACTTTCGGACTAACACCCTCGGAAAAGTTACGAACTCCTTATCTCCTCAGCAATGGAGAGATAAGGGGGTTCGTACTACTGTTCTTCTACAAGGATGGCTTTACCATTAAATAATCCACGATGATTGATATGCCATCATAAAAAAACGAACAGCAAAAAATATTTTTAAGAGATATTCCCAATGTAAGAAAGCTCGAATCTAAGCTTGACAACTTGTAAAAATTGAGTATATGGGAAATAACTGAGAGTTAATTTACATAGTAACTTCCCTTACACTCTATATTTAACAACATTAACTTCTTGGTGGAGAAGTTAGTTGACATTTTAATTTTTTCTGTATTTATAATGACGATCTGAACTCGTGAAAACTCCACAGTTTCATTAATCTATACAAATATTATCCCACACACACACAATCAAGGAATAGCTATACTAAGTTACAAGTTCATTTTTTGTTTCTTCTGTGGCATATCAACTCTTTTTTAAATTAAAAAGATAACCTTTTTTTCACAAAAAGTTTTCTCCTTACGATGACCTAAGGTTAAAACTAGTTAAGAACACTTAAAAAATGTTAATAAAAAGTTACACCCAGTGTGGTCTGGAGCTTTCGTCCCATTAATGCTTCAGCTGGAGGCATTCCATTCTTCACTGTAGCATTTGATGTCATTCAGTACAAAAGGAGAAATGTATTTAGTATCTCCTCAGTTGTTGTTCCTTCCTCCTTTGCTTTGAGCAGAGCACGTTTAAAGGTATCCACAAAACGTTCTGTTTGACCATTGGATCGTGGTGGTATGGTGGTGACCGAATATGTGTGATGCAGCATGAACTGCAGAAGTGCTAAAATATCTCAGATGTGAATTGTGATCGATTGTCTGAGACGAATGTTTCCGGCAGGCCGTGCCGGTTGAATAGAATGGCTATCGTTGAGTGGGTATCTGCATTCTGCAGTAGGTAAATTTCTGGCCATTTGGAATGGATATCAACCACTACCAAATGAGCTAAGGCCATTGATAGGGTCAGCAAAGTCCACATGTATCTGGGAACATGGTCACTGGTCGTTTAGGTTGGAAAACAGGTGTAACAGATGGTTTGAGCATCAGTGTAGCTTCAGCTTGAGTGCAGCATCTGAAGACTGAGGAAAGACGTGTCATCAGTCTGCTCTGTAATGGCAGTCTGAGCTGGAGATTTGGAAACTGCATTACAAACAGAATTGAGTGGTATGTTCAGAAGAACCAGTTACTCAATAAAATCAAGAACTGATAGGTTGTGTCTCGAATCTGCAATGTAGATCTTTTTAGATGCTGTTTGTCTTCAATTTAGATTGCTGCTGGCAATTCTTCAGGGATATGGACACAATCCTCAGATGTACTCTGCCCTACATGTCTTAAAGGTGTTAGTGGAAGCTGGCCTATGGCTTTCCATGGTGTCTGTGAGATGAGGGTTATGTCCAAAGCAGTGTCTATTTGTAAATGAACAGAGTGGCTGTTCAATTTTACTGACACATATTTTTGGTTTGATATTGTGTTAGGGAGAAAGGTAGCTACTAGACTGTATGCATTTTTCTTTGCTATCTGCATCATGTAGTTATTTGAGTGTGATTTTGTGCACCAGTGAGGTGCAGAATCCCTCTTCATATTCTTGCTTTTTGCACTTGCAACAATGGTGTGTCTTGAATGGACACTTTTGAGTGAAATGCCAGTCACCACAATTCCAGCAACCAGATGGAGGCTTTTTATGTGTTGAGCTGGACAAAATTGGATTCTGTTGCTTTTGAATGGTGTTGATTGCAGGTGTTGTTGCCAGTACCAACTGCTGTACTATTTGTGAGTCATGCTTGAGATTCACCAACTGCTGACACTCCACTGCAATTTGTTGTTGAGTAATGTTTGGGTTTAATTCTATTTTTGACAGAATTCTTGTTCAAATTTCAGCATCACCTGTGGACCTCAACCCACATACAAATAGACACTTTAATTGTGCGTTTGTGATAGTAGTGAAGATAGTCTCTTTATAAATAATTCCATCAACCATTAATTATTGTAAACTCAAATCCATTTCTCCTTTTGTAGATATGAGTAGATTCCAGAATCTGAAAAGAAATTCCCTCTTGCCAAATTTGTTACATTTTTATGAACAAAGAATATATGTAAACAAAACTGAAAAGAGATGGACTCATGGGTGTATAACAAAACAATTAGGTTTATTACCCAAAGGCAGAGACATGTGTCTGTTGACCAGGAAAAGAAGCTGTATTAACTTAGTGGGCACCAGTCAAAATATTCCTCCATGTGACATGGGGTATTCCAAGTCTCTTCTTTCTGTCTCACATGTGTCCGTTCCTCTGGTCTTTCCAAATCCCACAATGCACTGTCCATGGAAGGCAACTTCCTTTCTATCCCTCAGGGGGAATAACTTTGATATTTTTTTCATTAGGTCTGATCCCAACCGAAAGTTATGTCTGACAGTCTGAAGCCTGTGGACACCCAAACTGCTAGACATAGGAAGTTGCAATTTAGTACAAAAGACCACTTCTCAATGTATATTTTTCTTATTCTATCATGAATTTATAGTAAAGCTATAATCAACCCCTAGACAAATTATTCTGAGTTACTTTTTTTCCTATGATAGTCATTTTCTCTAGCTTCTAATACCAGCATTTATTTACTTCAAAAGGCAAAAGCAAAAAAGATCATTTGAATTTGTAATCAACTAAATTATCTAATAAAACTTTCTTGAATGAAACTTAATCTTATGTGATTCTTAAAGTTTGTGTAATTATTTTTTTAATTTTTTATTTTCATTCAAAAACCTATTTTTACTATTTATGATATAAACAAACTTCATCATAAAAAACCTCAAGATTACTTTTTTTTAATAAACAGTAGCAAAAAATTTAATCAAATAAGATTAAAAATGAATCTTTTAAAAATTTGCCATAATAAATAAATTGTAAAATAAAATAAAACTAAAATGCAAATATTATTTCTGAATTTGCATATCATTGTTTATTAATCTTTAATATATGGGCAATAAAGGGATTATCTTTTTAGATTATGAACATTTTTCAGTGAAAGGAAATCTCTTTCTTTTTTCCCTAACTTAAAAAAAACAAAACAAATTTGAACTCTTTATGAACAATTTTATGCATAAAATACTTTTATTAAAACGAAAAATTAAAAAATGGAATTAAAATGGGAAAAAAACATTGTTGATACATAATAAATTTCTATTTAAACATATGAAGTTAAATTCTTTTAAATGTTATTAATTTAACTGTAAAGTAAAAGTAAAGTTGGCGACCTTAGTCGAGGGTGACCTAACGGCTCTCTTTTTGATAGCGCCCTCCCCATACACTAAGGTGTACGGGGAGGGCGCTACTCCTTTCCCTGGATTGCTCCACTTTACCCTTGATACGTACCTTATAATGCTGAGTGTTAAGCAAGGAGGTATCAAGTACTATTTTTAAAGTCTTTGGTATGACGCAATCTGGGATTGAACCCCAGTCTCCTGGACTATTAGCAAACACTCTACCCACTAGGCCAATGAGCCGGTTAACCGGACATTGGCATGATGGTTAGAGTGTCACCCTCGACTAAGGTTGCAAACTTATTTAACTGTAATAAATATTATTGATCCTCGAATTATTTTCTGATTTCTTTTAAAATAAGAATATTACATTACTTGGTATTAATTTGGGCAATGTTGGGTATTACCTCTAGTATATTATAGAATAAGTGAGAGAACCATAATCAATTGTTTAAAAACTCAAAACCTAGTAGGTAGAATGAATGTGACAAAATAAAAAAATGCACACCTTTATCTCAGTTTCATGTTGATATGATCATCAGGTGAGCCATAAAAATACAAAATAAAGAAACTAATTTTTTCTTCGAATAATTATATGACACTTTTTTGGGTTACAAAAATTCTCTCACCAGAGCAAATCTTATCTGGTTATGAATAACTAAAAATAATAGAGTTGTTTATATGTGAGTATATATATGCATATATATGTGAAGGTTTAGTTCCTTTAATAGCATATCAACCTTCATGGGTTATTCAATGCCAAAGTCATCCTTATAGGAGAACAGTAGTGGTACTATTTAACCCATAACTGGGGAGATAAGGCAGTTCATAACTTTCCCAAGAGTAGTAGTCTAAACATGAATGTAATAGCAAAAATGTAGCTTGAACTCATGTACTATGAAATAAAATAAAATCACAACAACCTATCAAAGCAATCTTTACATAAAAAGAACAGCCTTAACTTAACTTAGCCATTTAAAATATCCTGAAGAAGACATAAAGTTCAAAATATATGCAAAGCACAAGTGTATGAAATAATAAAAATCTAAATATTAAATTTGAAACCATTTGCAGATTATTCATTCTAATATATATATATATATATATATATATATATATATATATATATATAATAGAAATATGAGGAAAGTTGGATAAATAAAACACTTAACTCAACTTAACACATCTAGATTTAAGTTAAGTGTTTGATTTATCCAACTTTCCACATATTTCTATCATACTATCAGATTCACTACAAATGTATCTTTTCAACATATATATATATATATATACATATTTAAGGACCCAGACCATTGGGGGGGGGGTCGTGGTGTAATGGTTAAAGCAATGGACTGTGGAATCGTAGTATGCAAGTTTGTACTCTAGTCGCGCTATTACGTTCACTTTCGGGCAAATACCCTTGGGAAAGGTATGAACCCCCTTATCCTCCCAGCTATGGGTTAAATAGTACCACTACTTCTTCTAGAAGAATGGCTTGGGCATTAAATAACCTAAAAAGAGTTGATATGCCATTAAACAAAGAAACCAAACCAAACCAAACCAGACCATTGGCCTAATGGGTAGAGTGTTTGGCAATGGGCCCAGGGTTCAATCCCAAGTTAAATCACTCCAAAGACTCAAAAAATGGTACTTGATGCTGCCTTGCTTAACACTCAGCATTATAAGGTAAGGATTAAGGGTACAATGGAGCAATCCAGGGAATGGAGTAGCACCCTTCCCTACACCTCAGTGAAGTAGTTATTGAAAAAGGAGCCGATGGGTCACCTTTGACTAAGGTCGCCAACTTTACTTAAATTGGTCAGTCACTTAATGTCTGTCTATTCTAGATTTGATCCATCCAAATCTTCATGTGAGTCATTTGACTTTTGGATGGAATGAATTTAGGAAAGCGCTGTATTTTTCCCCAAATGCATTCAGCCTGAACTGGATATATAGCAGCCACATTTCAAAATACTTAAAGCTTTTTTTCCTATTAATTCTTTCTCCTACCACTTTTAAAATTCTTTTCTTATCTAAATTCTCCTTCCATTTGTTCTTCCTCCTACTTTTTATATAATCTATATGACTCGTCATTTTGTTTATCATTTCATTATTTGTTACTCTGAAGATGAATGAATAAATAAATAAATACTCTACTAAATTTGATTTTCATGTCATATTTTTAATCCATTCTGTTGGAACCTAGACACATATACTTTGTCTATGTTCCCATGTTCTTTTATTCTTCTTTTCCTTCTCTAATAGCATGTGTCCATCATAGTAATAACAAAGATTTTTAAGTCATGTTTTTGAATAAAACTTTTGTGTCTTTCATTTCTGCAGGTACCTCTGTAATGTTATGGATAGTATTTATTAAGAAAATCCATTACAAAGGATTGATGGTGGTTAATATTAATTAAAAAAACATAATTTTATTAATCAGAATTGTGGTTTTGTACTCCATACCAAAAAGCTAAGGTTAGGACTTGATTAGACATCATGTTGTTATCTTTGGAGTTTATAAAACAATAAGATACTTGAATTTCTCGCAAGAAGAAATGGAATTTGATACACAGCAATAATTTGATTTTAATCAAAATGTACAGCACATCAATGAGTTAAGAATGACCCATGAACCTAAAAGTGAAAGCTAAGAAAAATGGATTTATAATATGAAATAGAAAACGTAAGTGAATCACAAGAGCCACTATTGTTTAAATATACTATTGAAAACAAAAAGAGTACTTAATGTCCAGAGAAATATGTTACCTAAATGTTTGTCTTATGTAGTTGATGACAGATAACTAAGAACAATGGGTTATCTGTTTAAGTCACTTGCATTAGGAAAATAAGTAGAGGCAGATACTAAACTTGCTAATAAATTAGATTTTCCAGATATTGGAATAAAAAAAAAAATTTTGTGTATTTGCAGATTGTGAAGAAAAAGAAGAAAAGTACACAAGAATTTGGTGTTGAGATATTTTGGAGAACTCCCAGGTAACATCACACAGAGACTGTCTAGTGGTGGCAATGAGAGAAGCCTAACCAATAAAAACATAGAGAAGCCAGGCATGAAACAATCAGATAGTCCTGACTAATGGAAACCAATGAGAACATGCCTTAAAGTGGTAGTGAATGGAATCCGACCAATAAAAATGCAAAGACATCAGGCATGAAATTACCGTTGCCCTATTATTCTTTCAATCATGATAGACAAAAAAAAATTCCACAAATTAAAATTTACTCATAAAACTTTTTTCCTCTGGTTATGAGGATTAAGAGAAAGCAAACATATATGCTTAAAATGAACATAAAATGACAGAAAAGTTTACATTCGACCCACAAAATATTTTTATGTGCATAACTTACAAAACATTTTTGGTAGTGTCATCAATGTGGTTAATGTGTTGTATTGTGTTCAATTAAGTTTTTTAATAAGAAACCTTTTTATAGATGTGTGTGATGCTAGAATGCACTGTAAGTGAAATAAATTTCTGTTATTTAGAGTATTTGGATTATTGTCTTCATCTTCATTGTTATATTAACATTTCAGCCAATGTATCTTTCAGCCTTACACACTTAGGAGCCTACATGGAACTTTGAACAAAACCCTTTATTTAATCCACTGGGGTAGATTGTTCTAATCCCCTTAACCATAACAGGGTATGAGTGTTAAGCTATAGTAAGTATTCCTTGTTATTTTTACCTGTAGTCAGGACTGAACCTGCAACCTCCAGATGATTTCACTTAGAAGGATATAAGCCAAACATCTATATCCCTTATGCTATGTGTCCTACTGAACAATTTAGAGTGAATTTTTGGGACTTATAAACCTAATGTTTTTATCAACTCTATGAATTACTACTTATCACTGTTGTGTATAATTTTTTACCTTAGCTTCTTTTGTAATTTTTTATCAAGCCTTTTTGAGTATTGGCTCCCATATCATATTCATCTCTATACTTGGTCTACTCAACAGGTTACTGTAGATCAACAAATGTGCTGCTTCTTTAAGATGTTTTATTCTTCTATTATTCTAACTTCATCCCATAAAGGCAGATGGTTTCCCTTTTCTTTCTATATATGGTCAGCCATACCCGACTTTTTGATTTCATCTCGTACTACTGCTTTTCAATGTTCCTCTAGACTTACTTTTAGTGGGTGGCACATCTTACCTTTGTATATTTTACCATAGCTGCATGAGGTATTCTTGGTCATGTTATATTCTATGACAATATGAGGTATTCACTGGTGGAGAGTATGATTCTTTTTTTATTTAGGAAAATGTAATTTTCCTAAAAGACTTATTGACTTTGAAAGAAATTCAAAAGTTAATTTAAAAGGTCAGTACTAACTAAACTTTCAAATTGTCAAAACAAAAAGTAAATAGGCTTGGAGTTTTGTTGGTGCATTGTTCCCTTTTAAATCATGACATCCTTGCCCACCAGCAGGAATTAAAAGATCAAATATTTGGATAGATTAATCAGATCTTTGATATTTGTTTTGGATAATGTGAAAAGAGATACTCCCCCACAAAGTGTGGACTGGGACCTTTAATTAACCAAGCCCCTATATTGTGGTTTGATTGGATGACCAATTAAAATTTGATACATGGAAGAGATGCTTTTCCCATAGACATATATCAGAACATTTGATTGGCTGACTCATCAAAAAGTAGTAGAGGAATATGAAATGATCAGAGATTGGTTAGTCAATTGGGAATTTTTGTTCCCAGGAGAATACTTAATAAAAGTAGATGCTTTAGGGTTAGATGAGAGAAGAGATCTGATGTTCATACCAAAGACAAGAGAATAAATAAATAAATCTCTGCAAGAACTAAAGCTTCTCTAGTAAATGCTTCACTCTCTGAAAAATTGAGTAAGATAGAAAGACTTCACCAGCTAGATACCTCATTTGTCTGTCCCTCAAATACAACAAAAAAAGACAATTTCTCTCACTCACTCTCTCTCTCTCTCTCTATATATATATATATATATATATTGTATATATTACTGTTACACCATTGTGTTTCAATAGATAGTTAATTGTTAACAGAGACTTTTTCTTGTCTTTGAGTTGCCAACACCCAGACAACTTGTTCCAACAAACCCCCCCCCCAGCCATTAGAAAAAGTTCTGGATAGATTGTGTCATCCCCCATCTGTGGTTCTTTCAAACACAACATAGGCACAAAGGGAGTTGATAAACCACCTAGCTGGAAACACATATGGCAGTCACAGAACTAAGGTCACAATCAAGTACTGTGACTAGCATAGGACCACAATTCTGTCAGAGGCTTGCCTCAGAAAAGATATTTTCAAAGAGTCAAGCCACTCCTGAATATCATCCTGATATCATATGGACACATCTTTTGAATCTTTTCAGTTAGACCTTTGACATAGGGTAGACAGACTATCGTGAGTTTCCAGGCATTGTTCTCTGTTGTTCAATCAATCAAACTTTCATGTTGCCAATGTTATGCTCTTTGGGTAATTGATGTAATAGAGGTTGTTTCTTAAACTATTCATTTCTTCTTAATATGTATAAGTGTCACTACTAATGGCTTTTGTTCAATGTTGTAGGTAACAAACGATTCTGTTCTTTAAATTATATTCAAAGTTCCATATAGAAACAGCCAAAGAAAGACAGAGGACACATAGGCTGAAATGTGAATATAACAATAAAGATGAAGACAATAGTCTGAATACATTAAATGATAAAAAAATTATCAAGCTTCATCTAAAAAATTTAGATAAATAAGTAAAATAAAGTCTTACTAATTATAATGAAGTTTCACAGTTTTGCAGTTGGCATAGCTCACATTGTTACTGGCAGTAATAATCAGACTCTGAATCTGTTTCATCTTGTAAACTTGCTATGTTGGTACAAATGCCTTGACAGTCTGAGGGAGCAAGGGAACAAACACTACCATACTTCCTGTAAGAATACCTCATATCATTGTAACCAGATCTGCAGGTACAAATTCCAGTAACTTGTGGGGAGTTGGCTGATTATGGGAAAATGGCATATTTCAGTATAAACATTTCTAAGATTATTCTATATTGAATTAAAATATGTAAGTGAACACTCCATATAAATTATGACATAAAAAAAAAATTTTCCCAGTGAACTTGAATGGGTGCACATGTAGAATTTTACCATAATGAATTTTGTATATACATGAATTCATATATACATTATATTTTATTTATATATATTTTGTATATGTATCAATTTCTAATGTGTCCTTGAATTTATTTATACTTTGTGAATTTTAAGTGAATTTTGTATAAATGTGAATTTATACATACTTTATAATTTTCACACTGTACTAATATCCTTTGGAAAAGTATGCATCCAAGTATTATCCCTAGGTATATAGTAAGGTATACAAAGCCTTTTAATGTAGGTATGGTAACCAGTCTATCAGAAGGAAAACTTGAATTCAAACCTGTTAAACCTTGTTTAAAAAGTTGACCTTGTGTCACATCTTACTAATATGGAAGGCTTGTTAAATATATATACTTTATATTTTATTAATATTTCATTCATATATACTCTGCATATATGTGAATTTCTAGTGAATGTGTTCCCCTTTCTAATGAATATCTTGGTTTTTCTTTTTATTTGTTTTTAGTTACTAGGTCATACAGTACTTTTGGTATATATATATATATATATATATTCTTAAAACATATGACAAAACCAAAAAATTTTCATTAAACTCTAAATATTTTTACTTACTAAAATTTTTAGATAAAATATATACTTTGTAAATTATGAAGCTTTGAAAATCAATTAAACGCAGAGAATAAAATGGATAAAGGGAGATTTTAAGGCATGTGTAATTGTAAGAGTATATGGTTTTTCAGTGAATCTTCAAAGCACATACATAAAGTCTGGTTTCACAGAAATTATGCTACACTACTTGCTGAGACACTTTCAAGCAAAACTCTTTTGTTACTAAACACATAATTCCTACTATTGAATCAAAATGTTTTACCTTTAGGAATCTTTGAATTTCCCAATTCTATGTGACTGCCTTGGTGTTTGATGAGATTTAAAGAAGCCAGTATCACTATTAAACTAGTGTATCTTTGAATTTATTTATACTTTGTCAATTTCAGGTGAATTTTGTATATAACCATTACACTAATATCTATTAGCAACCTTTTTTCAAGAGCAATAATTGTCATCTCTTGAGGTTTTAGTGCAACAACCCAACACCTGACTGATTTGTGTATATATGTATATATATATGAAGAAACACACACAGTCAGAGAGTCAGAGTGAGTTTATCAGAAGTAAGGTTATGTATTTACCTAACCTCTCCACCATGGGCAAGATGTGACACAGGTCAATTTTTAAGTGGTGTACAACCAGTTTAAATTCAGAATTTTCCTTTTTCTAAACCAGTTGCCTGTAACATGTTGGGCCAATGGCACTATCTTATTTGTGCCACCAGCTTGTAACCCTATGGATGACAGGTACAGCTGCAACAGTAGGGAGATTTCAATCACTATTTACGGGCTGAGACACTCAGAGTTAGGAATATCTCCCCATCCATGTGTTTAAGATCTTACAGTTAAAGCAGATGCTGCAAGTTGTGTGCCATTCAATCAACTTGAAAGGTTTTGGCAGATCAGAAATACATGAAGAAATCAGAGGAATATTTTACTACAGTGACTGAATATCATTTTCATTTATTGTTGTAGATTGTAACCTCTCACAAGTCTACTTTACATAGCATGCAACAAACAGTGAAGAGAAGTATAATGTGATAACTTTCCCATAAATCATTAGCTAAGGGCCAAATTTCTTATCACCATATTTGGCTAATCATGAACTTTCTGGCCTGTGGATTGCATTGCTATCATTCAGTATTTAACATCAGCTATCTTTGAACTTGAAGACTCTTCATTCTGCTTTACTTTTGCTTCTTTTTCTTCTATTTTCAACATCCTGGGACTCAGGATATTTTTGTTTGGAACAACTGTTGCTTTCAGGTTCTCCATCTCACTACTCTAAACTATTAAGAGGGTCTTGTTTGTGTGGATTACAACTCTCTTGGAGTTGACAGCTACTGCTTCTGATTTTCAGTTTTTCCTCAGTAGCTATTATTTGAATTCACAATCACTTCTTGAAAACTCATACAAAAAATGATCATTCAAGAGCCCAGCTGGTATACATATTTACCCAACCCCTCTGCTCGGGCAGGATATGACACAAGGTCAATTTTTAAACGGAGTTTAACAGGTTTGAATTCAGAGGTTTCCTTCTCCTAGAATAGTTACCTCACCAAGGCTGAAGAACCTAGTCTGCCCTACTATTTTACCCATAGCTGGAGGGAGAATAATTGGATTCATACCTTTCCCAAGGTATGAATGCAATGTGAAATGCAATCAGTCTCGTCCAGGATTTGAACTCGTGTCACCATATCCATTTCCTACAACGATAACCATTACACCACGGGCAGCCCAGCTGGTATAGGCTGATCTGATGTCTCTAGTGACTTCTGCCCACTTCTGGCTAATGTCTTCTCTTTATGGGCAAGGTCATAAAAGATTTACTCAATTGAAATGATGACTAAAATTTTCTCTCAGCTAGAACTAGGTCAGCTGATCCAAATTCCTCAATTCTTAGCTTTGACTGATCTAGAAAACACTGACATATGGTGAATATTTATATCATTTTAATTTTTTAGCTCCATTTCTTTTTCTGAGTAAGTTATCTTTTAAAATTTTTCTTCTCTAGTTAACTCCAGGAATCTTGAGTTAGTGAGTGGGGTGCTTGATTAATACTCAATCTCTGGTTAGCAGTGAGTTTGGGTTTGATCCTTACAAACTCCTTTATCTGAAACAATCCAGCCTTTTGATTAATTTCTTTTTCTTAGTAAGTCTCTTCATATCAGAAACTCAATTAGTCTTTATTTCATCTCTTCCTTCTGATCTTACAATGAAAAATAAGTATCACTATACTTCCCAAGATGAGGGTCTATTGATCAAGCCTCTCTAGAGATTAATGTATCTCCTATGACAGGGGTGAGGTCTCCACCCACTCTCTTACATGCTATATCAAGTCTAAAGAGCTGAGTCTGCCCTACTATTTACCAATAGCTGGGAAAGAGGGAAAAGAGACAGATTCATGTCTTTCCCAAGGACATTAGAGTGAATGGAAATACAAACAGCTGATTTGCCAAGTCTATTTCCTTTAATGATAATATTACACTGTTTGACTGAAAGTGAGATTTGGAGTTAAGTCCTGCTCAGAATCATGGCGGAAGATGTAGGATGAGAAGATAAAATGAATTTCTTATACAATTACAGTAAGATGACTGACCAACATCATGCTATTGGCATAGACTTGAGATATAAGAAAATACAACTAATAAAATCTTTTTGAACTTGTAAAAAGAGATTTATCGTGTTCCTTTTTATGATTTTCCTTCCACACAGACAATCCTACTACAATGGAAGTATCAAATGTCCAAATACGAGTTAAAAGTTAACAAGTTTTGTTCTTAAGGACACCCCATCTCCTCAAGATCTCTCATCTCCTGAAATGCAACTCCTATTCTGTTACACATAAATCCAGTTAAGTCTAATTGATGTTCTTAGACAGTTATTCACCACTGCTGAAATGTATTACCTACTGTCTGCATACAAATCCACTGTTTAGGTTTCGTAAATGTTCACCAAGTCTCAAAGAGTTCAATTTTTTTCTGAATGGAGAAACTGAATGGCACACCTGTTTTAAAAGCACTTTCATAACAGATGCCATTCCACCAGTGCTACCCAAGTAAAAAAAAAAAAAAAAAAAAGAATAGCAGGAAGGTTAAATCTTAATTGTCAAACCACCAACTTCCATCCCTGACATTGTGGAACATAATAGAAGCAAGCTTTATACTATGCCAAAGTGTAACATAACATAGTGGTATTACTTTAGGAGAAAGCTTCAAACTCTGCTTAAGTGCATTTAAATGTGTGTGACTGTCCAAGAACTGCGACCAAACAGAAAGTTCCACTCATCGATATTGACTTGTGCTCAGGTTCCAATACAGACTATGAGAGGTTGACTTCCAACTTCCTTTGAAGTCATTGAATGGCAAAATATGCAATTTCTGACCAAATGGAGTAAGATAAAGACTCTTTGATATGTACACAAAACATACAAAAATGTTTTTTTTTATTTTACAAGCAAAACAAAGTCAAATAAATGTTTTTCATGTGTTGTCAGGAATAAGTTGTGAAAAAGATATTATAAAAGATTGAAGAACAAGATGTATTGCCATAGTAGAAGCTCTCAGAAAATAATCAGAATGTTTCTTTATATCTTTTTTTTTTTTTTGTGAATTTATGCCATGTTTATATTTGTCCATCCGTAGAATATTGCCAAAAATATGTATTAGAGTTATTTAATCAAAAACCTTGTTTTTATCTTTTTCCCCCTTTCGAGTTGGTAGATGTTAGTGTGCTGGATCAAACAAAATAAATTTTGTAATAATGTTTTTAGAATCTGTTATAATTTAGCCAATACCAAGTAATATACAGTTGATATTTCCTTCCTCCTGTGAAAGTTTGGGTTATATTGAAAAATCGATTTCTAAATTGTTATTTTTGTCTCCTCCTCCTGATCACTATTTTCCTTGCGTTAAAATCTGAAGATTAAAAGTTTATAACAACGTTACACTTTTAATAAAAGTCGGCTTAAATTGTTTTCACGCTCATCTATTCAAAGAAAGAGCAGAAAGAGTTAAGTTTATCAATGGTACCGTTCAAAAGTATTTAAAGAGTAGTAAAAATATTCAAAATAAATAGTTTTTTTAGTACGCTAGTTGAGAGAGAGAGAGAGAATGACAGCGTAGTTTTTTAAAAAAATAATGATTTTTTAAAAATGTTTTTGTCTCTCTTTTCTTTTATCAGGTGTGACTTTTCTTTTTTCATATATGTTTGATATGATGGCCTGAAAGACAATAACTTCTCTAGCTACAGGTCACATGACCACCAATCCTAACCGACTCTTTCTTTACTGAGAATATAGGTATGAATATTATTTATTCAATACGCATATACACCAAGCACCAACCTAGGCTCCACAATCTACAGCGAGGGAGAGGAATGCATACACATGTGTTTATAGTGAAAGAGTCAAATTGAATTTATTTCTTTTTAAAATTCCATTGCTATTATACTTTTCTTACTCTGTATAAATAAGTTGGTACTAAAAACGGAAAAAAATACTTAAAATGTGCAATAAAAACATTTACAAATAGCGACTGACAGTCGCAAACAGAATTGTGCGTTGAGAGAGGGAGAAAGAGAGAGAGAGAGTTTTGCAAAAAGGGGTTTACCATTATTATTAAAATTATAACGTATATCATGTCATATAGTAGTTTTTTTTTTTCTTTTTCCGCATGCGTTGTTATTGGCAATGAATGTGCAAGGCAGCAGCAACACCCTGATCTATCTATTTTTCTATCTCTCCCCCAACGTCATATCTTATCATCATCATCACAATAGTCAATCTTTGTGATATCAACAACAGTAGCAGCTTAAAAACTACTGACCGTGTAGAAATAAATGACAAGCAAAGCCAATAACAGCCCCAATAGAAGCATCAAGCAACATTATTCTTTCTTTCTCTCTTGCTGCTGCCATGTGGTTTGGAGCCACTATTGCCTGACATAAAGGCAGGGGGTGAGTAAAGAGAAAGAAAGACATTTTTAAAAAGCCGACTTGACCGCGATCTCCTCTTTCTTTGTGTTATCTTAAATGCTACTCCTCCAGCATGGCGCTACCCGCGTATTTACACTTGTCAACGTTGATTCGCCCTTAATATTCTATCCTTCAGGTGAGTTGTAATTTTTCTTTCTTTTGCTTGTATTTCTATTATAGCAAAGCGTAAACAGAAAATCAAAAATAAAAATCATAAAAATATAGAACACATTTAACACAAGATAGGCTACAGTCAAACTTGGAAGAAACCCGATTCCCTTTTTAAAAATAAAAAAAAAATTATGTTATTTAATATTATATGAATTTATTTATCTTGCAGACTCTTCAGAGCTATTTTACCTGTATAAAAAACAAAAACAAAATAAAAAACCTGACGGAATAATATTTATTTATATTTCCCGAAGATTAAGAATAACACTAACATGTAAGATTAATTTAGATAAAAATGTCTATATCAATTTAGAATTCTATTTTGAGGCTTTCAAAATATTAAAGAATCATACATGTCTATGAATTCGTTTTTATTTGGACAGTTTTTTTTCTTTCTCTTTTGATTAAATTTTTTTATTATCAAATGATCCTAACAAGTGCAGGTGTCTTTTTACCCTACTTCTAGTAGGATAACGCATCCTCTTTCAAACATTGCCTCCCCCCTATATATATATATATATATATATATATATATATACACTGTATGTGAATACCACTGCTGCCAACAAGACTTCTTCCTTTTTATTTTCTATGGTATTGAGCACCTCATCTATTTGCTGGCTACTAATATCAATCCTCTTTTAGTTATTCAAAAGCATTACCTTTTCTTAAATATAAGAACAATTTTATAAGTTTATCTTAGCTTTGTTTTATGTTGCTTCGTCTTCCTTCCATCGGCCCATCGTCATCGTCTCTTTCTTTCCCTCCTGCACCTTTCTTTTTAGTTTTTTGACATCTTCCTTCCGGTGTTGTTTTTCCCATTTTGAAATTTATTTGCTAATAATAATAACTATATTCATAATATTAATCTTCTTATATCCAAACGCCCTTATCGATTTCCTTCTTTTTTTTTTTTTTTTTTTAACTGTACAAACTAAATAATTTTTCCCTGGTGGCCACATTTAAAAAAATGATATTCCTTAAATCAACCCGTTCCAAAACAAACACGTGTTCGTTATTATATTCTGGAATTCAAGGAAGTCGAGAGCGGGAGTTTATAATTCTTCTCTGTTGGAATGCCTATTGTCATATGTATGTATATATAAAAAAATCCTGGCTCGTATATTTATCTTATTCTATTTTCTAAATAATTTTTTTTCCATTTAGTTTAGATAATCAACAGTTCTTTTATCGTATTTTATTTAATAGTTGCACCAATGTTTTTTTTTTTTTTGTTTTTTTTTTTTCCACTGTATTCAGTTTTCGTTCTATGGTTGAATGAACGAATAATGGTTATCATTTATCCAGATGTCATAACGATGAAAATATTGAACAGAAATCTGTTTTCTGACTATTGATAGGTACATCCGATGTTATACGAATATTGCAATTACCGAACAAAATGAAATTTAAAGTTTTAAAGTTAACATCTTTTCATGAAATTTGTTCTTTCACTTATTTTAGTTAAAATTGAGTGATTCAATTGGCAGTTAAACGACAAACGTTAATTTATTTTCTGACTTTTCTTTGTACCATCCCATTCTAAAAGATTGATAGTTTTTTTTTCTCTCTTCGTATTCTAATTAAACAATGTACTTTTATTTTTATTTTAGGTGCTATATTTTTTTATGCATATAAATTTCGTGTTTATTGATTTAAAACAAAGCAGTAAATACTTAATTCTTTTCTCACACTTGCAATCAAGAACGTGATAAGAGAGAAAAACTATCAGGTTGTTGAAAAATTTGTAAAGTTAGAAAAAAAAATCCTACTTAATTGAAGTTTTGCTAATAATTATTATTACTGTCAAATTAACAGAGTTCCCGGAATTGAAACCTACATTAAACCCCAGCCAACTTTTTCTGAAGTAAAATTATTTATTTTCTATTCAATATTGCTATGTCTTTAAACAGTATTGCCAATTGAAGTGTTAAAAAATGCGGGAATGGTAAGTTAACTCTCCCTCCTATTTTCTTCCCCCATCCCTCGATAAATCTTAATGAAAGAAAATTTTATTACTGATCTTCTGAGCTTATCTTTTAGTAATTTTGAGGAAGGAAAAATAAGTAGCATCATGCTATTTTAACTTTCTTTTTTTTCCCCCGATATTTATGATTTAAAAAAAAAAAAAAAAAATTTAAACCATAATAAATTATTCCGTGAACCCTTTTTGTTTGATAAATTTCAAGGCGGCATCCATTATTACAAATGATATTTTAATGGATCACTTTAATCTCTGTTACAAATTTCAAAATTTTTTGCTTTTCATTCAGCTCTTGGGCGATTTTACAAAGTTTTTAAAAAAATCTTATTCTGCTGCTGGTTTCTTTAGCTATGTTTTTACGTTGCTATCATTGATAACTATATGTCAATAAAAAGAGTTAGGCATTTTGGGGGGCGTATGAGAGAATTCAAAATTACATTCTCGTTTTTCTTTTGTGGAGCAACATAAAACATTTTTTTTTTTTTATAGCAATTTCTGTCAATTATTTAATTAATTGATAAATTAGTTGTTAGCTGAGTAATTATTTTTACAACTTGGAATGCAAGAAGTCTTACATTACTAAGTTCGTTTTTTGTTTGTTTGTTTTTTTTTAGTTGTTATCATTCACACTCTATAATTATCACTCAAAAAGAACTTTCCTTATCTTAGAGCTTCTTAAAGCACAAAATACTACGGTAGTAATTTATCCACCTTCTCCGTGGATTTTAAGTTTGGGACATTCGCTTACACGTGGTTAGAATGCGTGTTGATTGTTAATTCCTTTCTAAAATTTAAAAAAAAAATAGAAAGGAGGTACTTATCAGGTATTTCCTTAATATTTTCTTTTCTCGCTTATAAAACAAAGATGATTGGGTGTATTTAAATTGTATAGAATTCATAACTAAAATAAAAACTTTTCAAATGGAAGAAATTTTTTCACTTTCTAAAAGTTCACTCAGTTTAAGATTTACGGAATTTTAAACTGAATGAACTTGTTGAAAGTTTAACAAAAAAACTTTACATTTTAACATTAGAGATAATAACTAAGATGTTCGAGTAAATTACTTCTAAAAAGATATTTAATTCGAATATTGATAGATTTAATAACCATTATTTGATTTACAAAAAAGTGGAAAAAGCTACGAGGTGGCTTTGGATAAAAAGAGCAAGGCCATGGATAATTCCTCTTGGACAAGCAAGGAAGTGATCAATCTCGGCTAGCTCACCTGGGCTTGGAGGACGATGTTGAAAGACCCAAAACTCCTCATAAATCCAGTAACATCAATGATGAACAAGTTTTAAACACATGTAATTACCTTTTTCCTTGAGTCATTAACAGAAAAAAAACTTTTGAATTATTAAAATTCACAATTAACAGAAAAGTGAAATTATAAATATTTAAATAGAGATGCATTCTAATTGACACAATGTTTTATTCAAATTTTAGTCTACTTGTATAAGTTCTAGTCCAAATAATCATTTAGTACAAAAAAGTAAAAGGAAAAAAAACAAGAAAAAACTTTAAATAATATTAAGCCAATGCTCTATTATTACTATATCTTAAAAATTTGTACATATCTTATATAAGTTGTAATTTTCTTTGCAATAGTATATAATATATATAACTCAGTTCTGTACATGGATGTGCTTGTAGGACCCAGTAAAAACTGACTCATTTACACTAGCTAATGGTAAATGAGAATAACTTGCTTACCATCACATGACAATAAACTAAACACAGTTTTTGAAAATACTTGGAAAGGGAACAAGTAAATATGGAAATATTCTTTTTTAAACAGCTGGTTTGAATTCAGTTTTCCTTTTCTTAGGTCAATTGCTGTTGCAAGTGGGAAGAAGAGTTGGATTCAGCCTTTTCATGAACATTCATGCAAACTGGAATACAAACTTCACTGAGGATTTGAACTTGGTTCATTAACTTCATTTTCTATGATAATTGTCACATCTTTAGTACCTGCTGCAGTTGCTCTATTGGTGCCTTTGTGCTTCATAGTTTGGTTACTATTGATATTGATTCTCACTGAGTGTCCTGTACTTCTAACCTTGTGCTGAACTATACTAAGTAAATGACTGCTACATTCTTTAAAGAAATATATGAAAGGCTGAATCTTGTGCCAATTTTGGTGATAAGTTTAGTCAGAAAGTGAGTCATGAGCCCTGATGACTTGAATTTCATGCATTAACTTAATTTTTTCTTTATTTTTTGGGTCCCATTTTCTTTTGCAAATATTCTTTTTAAGAGCTGTGAAAAATGAGTTATCATTTATCAATAAGCAAATTCTTATGAGCATAGAAAATAACTTGAAAAAATAAAATGAAATTTCAATAAAAGCAAAAAACTAACAAACTTTCAGTAACAATTCTTATTCTGAATTACAGAATTTAGCTTTAAAACTACAACCTGTAGATTCCTTGAAGAGCTCAGAGGTTTGGTTTCAATAGTGTTTTTTTTTTTTTTTTTTTTTTTTTTTTTTTTTAGTGCAAGCTAAACTCAAAAAGCAAAGCAAAAAATTTCTTTCTTGTTAAATTGATGTAATGATCTACATATTTTATATGCTAGACAACCTGTTAACTTCCTATTGTAACAGCTGTCCATGATGATATTGATGCTTTTCTTTAAGAAGGAATAAAAGATTCTAATTAGCATTTCATAGTCATCTTTATGTTGAGAATTTGGATGATTAACAAATGAAATTTGGTGCAAATCCACCACCTCCAATAAAATTATTATTCAGTTGCAAATAGGACTGGAAACTGCTTTATTTTCTAAGAGCATTGCTCTAGTAAAAAATGTGACATCTTAGCTGGGTTATGATTATTATATACATGTATACAAACATGAGAAATTTTAGTAATTGTTGTAATAGAAGCTTTGAAAAATTGGCTATATTTTGATTGATCAGTTTAATGAGCATTTTCTTCAGAAAAGAGGTAGATTAGTTTAAATCACTTAATGTGATTAAACTTAAAAATGATCTTATATATAATCTGGAGATTGTAACCTTTTCCCCCTTTATATTCATTATAACAGCAGCCTCAAATGAGATATTCTCAGTCTTGGCCAATGTAAAAATGGAGGAAAAAATGTTTGAAATATTTTGGTTAAAAAAAAATTCTAAGCTTTTGAGGAGGCACTCTTAGCATAATAGTTATCATAAGAAATGGAATTGCCAATCTGTATTCAAATGCTGGACGAGGTTGTTTCTCTTGTGTTCTTCAGAAAGACTTGAATCTATCTGTTCTCCTCCCAGCTATAGGTTAATAGTAGGCTAGACTGATTCTTTAACCTTGATTAGGCAACTAGTCTAGGAGAATGAAAACTCTGAATTCAAACCTGCTTTTCTCAGCTTCAGTATTGATTTTGTGTCGAATCCTGTCCAAACATAGAACTGGCTGTAACAAAAATTGGTATGTGGGAGGGGGGTGCAGAGAACTAAGCATCTTTGGATCAAGTGTTTTTATTTTTCTACAACTAGTACTTGTCTGTTTTAATTGTGACTAGAACTTCAATAACAAGGAATCTAACTTGCTATGCATGCAGTGACCTGGTAAATTAGATCGGGCACCTAATTTTGTGAATTTTTTTTTTTTTTTTTTTTTTTTGATAGCCTGTGTTTAAACTTCATTGTATCTTTTGAAAAAAATGTAATTGGAGTCAGCTCAATCTGCAAAGTAGTTTTCTTGTTCTAGATGAGACAGTTTGGATACATCTTCATGAACTTTGGTAGTTAAAGATAAATGGTCTTAGCTCTTTCAATTCTCTATGCTTCAAGTTTCACAATTTATCAAACATAATCAATTTGTTAGGAAGTGTAGACAGGGAAATTTTCATATTTAATTTGTCTCTCATGCACATTTCATATGGAAAAATAAGTGTAAATCTTTGTGCTTGGAAAAGAGTAAAGCAACACAGGAATGAATGCTTGAATGAAGTTAGCACATGATGCAATTATTTTAACTTAATGTTTTCTTGAATTTCCACATGACATGAAATTAACAGGTGTATAAATTCTACTTTTATATACTGGGTATAGCAGAATGATCTCCCAGATTTAAAATTTCAGTTATACTATTTCAGTTGTCATGGTGGTGTGAAATGGAGAACATCATGCATTTGTAATTAAAACTTATTTACAAAATAATGACAGTCATTGCAATGTAGTGACATCCTGTGACCAGCTCATTCACCAGATCCATCCCCTTGTAATTACTTCTTTTGGGGTAACTGAAAGATGTTTGTTTTTGTTTGTTTTTTTTTTTTAACAGAGGTCTTATTTTTAGTTTGTAAATACTGTAGCACTGACACAACACATATTTAGGTAAATGGTGTATTTATTGAAGAACTAACAATAACAAACAAGGGAAACAACCATATATAAAAAGTTAAATAACTTGAACTTCAACATTGTTGGTTTCGTCTTGTTAAGAATATAGTTCTATTTTAAATTGTTTATTGATACAGCAAGTCTCTCAGAATATCAGAGGTGGCTCCCACCTTTGTCAGGCTATTTGTGACCTGTTCTTGCCCCCTGATCTGTTCATCGTTTCTTTTAGGCTAACCACATAAACTCTTAGACACCATTCACTCACAAGTTTCTACCAGAGTTGCATTTCCTGTTAAACAAAAGACTCCAAGCAACCTGGGTCGTCTGAATGTCTCTTGCAGCATGGCAGCTGATGTATTGGTATACACCAGCATCAGCTGCTTCACTTGAATGCAAGAGTCTCTGAGGCTAATGGACTCTTTGTTACCCTGATTTTTTTATGACCAGCATATTGGAGTCTTTCTGTTCATTCTGCCATAAAGAATGATGATAAAACCACTCTAAGGATCCATCATCCAAGCATCTCAATAGCAAACAATATTCAGACTCACAGGTTTTCTCAGCTGTGGAAAGGATATAGAACCTATCTTTGATTTTAATTTTAGTGGGGATAACTTAACTTTCAGAGATTTTCCAGTATTGCTCATCCTACATACATTAGGTTGAGTCTGAGTGGCTACCCACATCATTTGACCTGTCAGTCATTTTAGATCTGTCTTCTCTTGATTCGGCTCATTTTAAAAAAAGAAAATTTATGTCTATTAGGGTTATAGATGAATCTTATAGATTTTGTTCTATAGTAATCCCATCTTTTGTTTGCTTAACACCAATCCAAAAATTGAAAGTTTCCATTTTTATATGTTCCAACTCTGAATTTTTTTTTTTTTTTTTTAAATATCCCCCCCCCATTTCTCTGAAATACCTCATTTCCACAGAATATGAAATCATCTACATACGCATTGCCAGAATACCTATCAAGTTATTAGTTGCATCATTCCAAAGAAACAGTGCATTGTTATATGGACTCATTATTCTCTTTAGGCTAGTTAACTCCTGATTAATTCTCTTGTATCATAACCGAGGGGAATCATTTAATCCATACTTGTGACTCTGGACATACATCAGGTGGTGGTCTAAGAAATACCTCTCTTTCCAGAATACCACCCTGCAGAAATGCTGAGGTGAAATCAAGAGTTTCTCCCTGCTGCTTCATAACAGAGGCTGTTAACATTACAAGATGCATAGCTGCATGTTGGTGAGTCTGTTTTCAGGTTATGCAAATCTCTTTCATACCCCCCCCCGTACAAGGTGGGCCTTCATAATCTTCTTATTGTCTTTGGATTTCTTTGTTATCAACCATCTTGCTGATATACATTTTAGGCACATATTCATATACTTCATGAATTTCCATATTTCCTGTTTCTCTTTTCTTAGCCAAATTGCATTTGAAATAATGCATTATCTTACCTTGTCTGTCTATGGGATTTATTTCATTTCCTCAATAAGTTTTTTGTTCCCTGCTACTTCACTAATGATTGAAATCTACTGTTTAAACTTCCTTTTTAATTGTGAGAACAGTTTTGTATTCTGTTGATCAAATGTCAGAAAACACTTTCTTTAATGTATCTTTCATTGCTGTATATGTTAAGATTGCACTTGTTCTTGCTAGCTTTTTTTCTTCTAATATACGCTTGCCACATTCAAAACAAAAAAGGCCTGAACTTCTGGTAAGGTAATTCTAAACTTCTGTAATTTTTTATAGAAAAATTTGTATCCTACCAAAAAGTAGTTTATATTCACTCCTGCTCTCCTTTTGTTGGAATAGAAATCCTTGAATGCTATATATGCCCTGGTATATTTGTCTTATAATTAAATTTTATCTAGCATGTCTGTAATGACTAGTAAGCTGTCTGTTCAGCCAATGTTCATTATTGCCAAACATCTAACACATTCACGTATATTCTGAGGCAGTGACAAAAATACTGTTAGGCCCTGTTTTTCTTTTGGTAAATCTGTGAATAGGGATCATATTTCTATATCTTGCTTCCATTCCACTTACAACTTTTCACCTTTGTAAATAGGTGACTGTTTTGTAAAAGAAACCATCTTTCTTTCAAATGTTTCAACAATAATTTCACTCAATAGATGACGGCTTTTACTTTTAGTGTTTGTTAATACTGCAGTGCTGGCACAACCCAAGTTTAGCTGAACACCATATTTATTGGAAAACTGATGACTATGAATAATGAAGACAATCATATCAAATAAAAATAACAAGTTAGATTAATCAAACTTCAAAATTATTCTTCATGAAATTACAGCAATGCCAGAGACAGTGACTTGACAAATGCTGCAGAACTTCATGGTAATGCTCATAAGAACAAGCATTTGTAAAATATTATCTTTAAAAGAAAATGACAATAACAAAACAAAATGGAAAATATTCTTATAAAATTTAAATAGGTTCTATATGTTTGTTTTTTTTACTCATTCCAAACCTGAGATCATTCTGCTGAACTTTAGTTATCTCTCTTATGAAAAACCTTGTACATACTCATCACCTTGATGGGATATCAAGATGATGAGTATGTACAAGGTTTACACTATTTAGCCATCATAGAATTAGAATATAATGCTCACTCCCTTGTTTCTATTCATCTAACTTACCTGTATTCCAATTTTAGACAAATTGAATAAGTGGTCTTCAGCTGCTAAATTCTGTCGTCTCTTGAGTACAGTATTGAGATAACTAAAAACATGAAATTTACAGATGTATGAATTTTATCTTATCCTTCGAGTTGTTTGAAAGGGGGGAGACAGATATGCAGTGTAATTAACCATACCCAGTTTTTGAGATAAAGTTAATTACCTGATGTTTACCCTTCTTAAGGGGCCTACTTTGTGGCTGAGGCAATTGTACATCTACTTTTAGTTCCTTTATACATACATGTTGGCCTTTATCAGGTTTAGCAGTCACTGTGATGACAGCAGTTATAAGAATTTTCTGGCACCTATAAATTTTAAGTATAAAGCAGGATTTTAAATGTCAGTTTTCAAGACACAAAAGCTATTTTTATTCAGAAGATTGGTAAAAAATTGACTTTTTTTGTCTACTTTCCAGTCAGTCTATTTTGAATTGTTTTTTGTTGTATATAAATCTCTAACTTTTAAAAATTTCTTAATTTTAATTAACCTGGTCTCACTATTGAGTTATAAAAAATTCTGTTATCATGGTAACATAAGTTATGTTCTCTTTCAAATAATACCCTGTGTTACCATAGCAATAGAATTTATTACTCTGTATGGAGATGATATTGTATGACACAAAATACATATGTGAGGGATGTTTAAAGAGTATCATGACTGAAAATGTATTTACCAAATAAACAATCAAAAAACTTTTTCTTTCACATAGTCACTTTGCTAATCAACGCACTTATTTCAGTGAGTTTTCCATTGGTCGACACATCTGAAATCACCTCTTTTGATAGGTGTGAAGCTATGCTGTATTTCTTTTAATATCCTCAGATTTTACACTTCAGATAAATTTTCAGTTTAAGAAACATAGTTACACTGAGCTTAGGTCTGATGAGTATGGCGTGTGTTGCACTTGCACAATTTTGTGTTTTGCCAAAAACTACTGATAAAATGTATTGAAGATTGGCCCTGATTAGTCTAGACAGCAGTCAATATTTTTAGATATCACTTTACTATATAAGTTGTTCATCTTCATTTAAATTTTTAAATCAAAAATCCAGTCTCTGCTTTTTCATTATATCTTAGATAGATTTCATTTTAATCATTTAATGATTACTACTTGAGCCAGGTAAGTCACCAAGTATAGATATTGAAATTTTTGTTTAAATGACTATCTAGTTTATAATGATTTGATTTTTTTGTTGTGGGTAAAACTGATTCATTATAGTGATATTTTTGCTTAGGGCAATTGTATTATAACTCAGAATAAAACAATTTGCAATTTAATAACCAGACTCTACATTTGTGCTCACTTTTCATAATAATGATCCAATTTTTGTCTGTGTTACAAAAGCTGAAAAGAAAACCATACATCACTGAAAGAATAGTAAAAATATTTATGATTGCTGCATAAAATGATACCTTTTTATTTTATTTCTGAAATATATGGATTTCTGGGTGCCCTGAATTTTGTCCAGAGAATCTCCATTTTTACATAGCTATAAAATGTCATTTTATATGTAACTTTGTTTAAATGCCCTGTTGATAAGGCTTAGAATATGTTGACTTAATCTCTTGCAGTGTGAATGAGACCCCCCCCCAAAAAAAAGGAATGTTCTAAGTATGACACTAAACTGCATCTGATAGTGAGGCGTTCCAGTTCTGAAGATGTAAACTAATCATGTATACAAACAATTGTTCTGTTTTGTGTGAAATATGAAGATGAATAATATGTACATGAAATTATACACATTTTTTTAAATTCTTTTTCAGACTGCTGTGGTTTTTTTATTTCAACTATCAAAGAATTATTGGTGGAAATCTGAAATGTACCTACTGAGTCTTGAGCATTGAAAAATTTTAACAATATACAGTTTGGTCTGTGTGATCCTTTTAAGAAAGAGTAAACAATTCATAACATTTGATATACAAGGAGAGGAAAAAACAAAACATGGGTTTCAAGTGTAGCTTTTGCTCTAAAGTTTTCACTCAAAAATCGGACTTGATGCTGCATGAAGCCCATCATGCAAGGGAAGCGTTCTTTAGAGCTTATTCACAACAGCAACAACAACAGCAGCAACAGCAACAACAACAGAAAAATAACAATAACAACATGTCTAAAAAGACATCTCTGAGTAACACTTCGTCCAGTTCACCATTACCACTTATCAATTTCAAGTGTGTCTACTGCCAGGAGGTATACCATGACCAGTACAGCCTTTCTGAGCATGTGCAACAACACCATATAGGTAAGAAACTATTGTCATGCCACCTATGTGATAAGGTTTTCCAGCAGCCATCTGATCTCTCTATGCATATGCGCATTCATTCTGGAGAGAAACCCTTCACTTGCAATATTTGCAATAAGTCCTTTACACAACTCTCCAATCTTGCAGCTCACAAACGTATCCATCAGAGTGAGAAACCATTCCAGTGTTCTGAGTGTTTAAGAACTTTCTCTGATTCTGTTTCTTTATCGCATCATATGAGAGTTCATTCTGGAGAGAAATCATTCCAGTGTGACATTTGCTTTGAGACATTCTCCATTTCTTCGAATCTGGTGATGCACATGCGCACACACTCTGGAGAAAAGCCCTACCGCTGTGATTTTTGTGACAAATCCTTTTCTCAGTATGCACACTTGGGTGCTCACCTCAAGACGCATGCTGATGAGCGTCTTTTTATGTGCAAGATTTGTGGAAAAGCATTCACTCTTGCATCAAACTTGAGTGCACACATGAAGATACACTCTGGAGAAAAACCTTTAATCTGTTACATTTGTAACAAGCTATTCTCGGAGCCTGCACATCTGACAGTTCACATGCATAGCCACACTGTTGAAATATCTGCTGCTTCAATTGGAAACGTTATCATGTCACCAAATGCCAACCCAATCAGTAGCACTCCTAATACTAAGGGCAGGCCCCCACTGACCATGTCACCTTCTCCATCCCACCATATTCATAAAAGCCAACAGCTTCCACCAAATCCAATACCTGCTCATAACCATCACATAAGAGCTCACTCTGCTTCAGAAGTAAACCTTTCAAACACGAATCATAGCAATCATATTGCCAATGATAAAAATCCACCCAATGCTGCTAAGAACCCTGTGAGAAACCATTCTGTGACTGGCACTATGCCAATACATTCCCATAATGAAAAGGCTTCCAAACCACAGACGCCAAAGCCGCAAACTGAACATGAAGTTGTGAAGAAAATGTCGAAAGAGGATATGGTTAAGATATTTCATGAAGTCGCAGTATCTTTATGGGGAGTAAGCACAGAAGATGTTGTTATGGATCTGACTATCGACTCCTCTTAAATATCTTTACAATAGGTGTTTTTTTTTTTTATGGACAGTGTTCAAAGACTACCATATGAAAAGTTCTACTTAAAAAAATTCTATAGAGTAGAAATCTGATTGTTTTAGAAAAACCATACAGGAAATTTGAAGATGAGATTGACCATCACAGTGGAGATTAAATGAAAAAGTTAAAGAAAGTAATTAGTTATTTACTGTGATGGAATCATATTACCACCGCCAATTGCTGTTTTTAATGCGTCTTGAAGATTTTGGCCAGTTACTAAAAGTTAATTTACCTTGTTAATGGGATCTTCATTTGAGTGGTTATTTGCTACTTGTTATGTTAAAACACTGTTAATGTTATCAGCATTCAATAGGACTTTTTACTTCTCCAATTTGCATTCAAGTCTTTTTCTTTCTTTCTTTTTTTTTCCCCTCTCCCAACCCTGTCTTATCAGAGATGCATCATTTTGCTCAATTAATATACATTGATTTTTCTTTTTCGGTGCATGAATGCAAAAGGGAGACACTACAAGGACAAAACAATGGAAGCTCCCTAAAACAAAAAGTAATCTTTATATTATACTGGAAGTGTTTTTTTATTGTTTCTCTGGCCAATGATGTGGAAATATTGTTTTTAATGTCCTTTTTAAAAAGGAAAAGTTTCATCTTTCATTTCTAATTTAAAAAAGATATTTTTATCCTCATATTAATATATGACCACAATTATCTTTTCTGCCTTCTTAATTTTCTTTTATTTTACTCTTTCATGTCCACTCCTCAAAGTTCTCAGTTGCAACAAGTCCCCTGCTACTTTCTTGATTCCTTTTCTCATTTTTTTTTTTTTTTTTTTTTTTTTTTTTTGAGGATTTTATTTTTCATATAATTTTTTTGATATCTATTAATCTTAAATCTGTAAGCTGTGCCTCTTTGCTTCAATATGCTATTTCAAATGCAAGTCTTTTAGTATAGTTTCACTTTTAATTGGTCATCTTGCTGGATAGAACTTTATTCAGCGGAATTTATATCACTTTATTTTTTAGAATTTTACACTGTATAACATTTCTGATTGATTTCTATTTTACTAGATCTTGTAAGTCTGATATTTCAGTCAAAAGGAAATCATGTTGGACATTAAGAGTAACCATTTGCGACCTTTCTTTTAGTGAATGTAATGATGAGATAGCTTTGTGGGGGGGTATTATGCTTCCACCCAAGCTCAATGTATTTTGTGCTTTCTTTCAACAGGGTATCAGACAGGCTATGGGTTAAAAGAATTTTACAATAGTAACCAGTCTAATCTTCAGATAATTTTCACTTGAAACTTGGTACCATCTACTGATGGCATACTATTTTAAGTTCAGTATTTCTCTTGACATTAATATTTACTAAACTAAGTTAAATGAATAGCTGGTTCAGGGACAAAATAGACTGTACCTCAATTCCTTTATGTAAGAATCATGGTTTGGGCAAATTTGAAAATTTTTGAAAATGTATTCTATGAACTGCTGCATTTTTCTATCAGTTGTGAAGATATTTGTATGGGTGGAGCTAATTATTCCATTACTTGGTAATCTTTCAAAAATTGATATATACACCCCCAATTTTTTTATGCTATCAATGTAGCAAAAAATCATTAACTGGTATTGCCCTCCTACTTTTGATTGGGGTTAATGCTTCAATATTCTTGGAAATAGATCAAAAGATTACCTGTCAAGGAGGCATATTTCTAAATTCAGTCATTGTTATATATATATATATATATATAATTTTTTTTTTTTTTTTTTTTTTTACTACTTAATAAATTACATTTTTTAAAAAAACTCCTGAATGCTTTAAGTCAGTTTCTATAAAATCTGTCTAGCAAAAAAATAAACAAAATTGTACTTTTTTTTATTTTATTCTTTTTTTTAATACTCATCTTTTACTAAATACATCAGAGGGCTAAAAAAAAAAAAAGATAAATTAGTTCTTTTGTCTTGTTCAAATCATCTTCAGACATTCCTTTTTATTATTCAAAATCCCATCTATAATTTAGCTTTAGATGAAAAGCTTTTCCTCATGAAGGGTGTTTTGTCTAGAAATGTTTTGGATCAATGGGTTGGATGAAAGTGCACCACAATTTTTTTTTTTTTTTTTTTTTTTTTTTTTTCTTTTAATATTATTTAAGATTCTCATTGCATTAAGAATGTTTAATATAGCAGGATCTTGTTCTTTATAAGTCATATAATGCAGTTATGAGGAATTTAACAATATCTCATAGTTTAAACTTAATAAAAGTTGTTTTAGTTCTAACAAAACTTTATCTCTGAAAATTAGGTCACAAGATGTTTGGCCATGGAAAATTAGGTCTTTAAAAAATAAAAATTATGAAAAAAAAAATTTTTTTATTTTTTTATTTTTATTTCCCGCCCAAGATATATATTTAAAAAAGGACATGAAAAGGATTGGAATTAATAAAAACCATTTTGGAAATATTGAAACCAGATTTTCTGATTATGAATACTATTTAATTGATCTCTACAGTGTGTGTGTATATATATATATATATATATATATATATATATATATATATATATATATATATATATATATATAATATAAATTTTTTTTTTCCACTGAAGTGCAAATGTTTGTACTTAAATAGCTTATTTAAAATCACTTTTCTTTCATTTGTTAATTTCTATAGTTCTTATAAGTGTAGCTTGAATTGGGTAATAGGCCACAGGTACATGTGACACCTTGTGAGAATTGAACTTGCTACTCTATAGTTATTGATCTTTAAGATTAGCTTGTTAACCTTTACATCATCATGAGGTACCTTTTTGTTAATTTCTATAAATATTGAACTACAAAAGAATATTTATCTAACACTTTAGAACAAAGGTTTTGTTGTACTGGTATGGATTGAAAAAGGGATGTTTTTGACATCAATAGATTTGAGTGTTGCTAGGGAAATGGCAGCATAAAAAAAAGCTTTATTATAATTGAAAACAAAAACAAACAACATCAAATTGCAACATTTTTACTTTTTTTTTATTTTATTTTTTTTTTTTTAAGATGGTGTTTCAGAAACTCTTGCAGAGGTTCAAACTGAATCCACTGGATATGTTTGAGCTTCAAGAAGGTTAGGAGTGATGTTCTGTTATTCAGAATTTTTTTAATGATGTATTTGATATGTATATGTTACTCCTCAGTACTTTGTGAGGTAAGTTTTATTAAACTTGTGAAGGACCATGCCAAAATCAATTCAAGTAGCTTTTTGACAATACCATTTAGTCTTTAAATTCAATTTTTAAATAGCAAATCTTTTCATGTTTTGTATAATTTGTTTTTTAACTCATAATTTAAATACTTGCCGAATATTTCTTACTGGGAATTTTCTAAAATTCTTCCTGTTTGTATCTGGCAATTTTTTTTTCTCAAACAACTCACAAAGAAAATTATAAATGGGATGTAATAAGCAAATAACATGCATTTGTTTTATCACCTCTTTCTTTCTTCTCTTTATCAGGCGTCTCAAACTTCATGACATAAAAGGACTTTTATTTCCTCAAATTTTAGGGAAATATTGGTTACAAAAATGTTTCCACAGGCCATATATTTGAGATCCTTGGCCTATATAAGTCTCTATCAATAGGATCATTATTGTTATTATTATAATAAATAGCATTAATAGTAGTAGTAGTCTTATCAGTACTGCACCATATATGATACATTCTAATTTAACAAGGTGAGTAGAATTGGCATTATATTTTAATTTCAGAATTAGGGGTGATGTAAATTTCCATTCATATGCTGTTTGAATCACTTTTTTTTTTTTTTTTTTTTTTTTACTGCAATTTGTTTTTAAATTTTAAACCAATGAAAATAAGCTTTTCTGAAAAAACAAACAAAATATTATCTACCAGTTGGAGTATCTGTCTATACCAGATAAGGGGTCAAGTCACCTTGAATACACAGGCATGTCAAAAATTTCTCATTTCATTTAGCTCAGTACTTGTTCTACAATTTTTACTACTTAAAAATTTGCACTAGTTACAAATGTAAATTGGTTATATAAAAAGATGAACTCACTTTTTTTTTTTTTTTTTTTTAAATAAAGCTGCAACATTTTTATAAAGTCTTGTAGAAAAATATTTTTAAAACATCAACTCTAGACATTCATCTATTTTAAACATTTAAAAAAGATTTTTTTTTCTTTAAGCTTTTATGTGGTGCATTCAATAAGTTTCCAGACTTTTTTGTACAGGCATTTAAAATTGTCGTAGACTCTTGAAAATTCAGTATGTTATTGCTATACATCTTATGAGATGACTGACCAATTTTTATGATTTCAGCTTCAAATGAACAGCTACAGCAGCAATTGGAATACACCCTACTAAAGCCTGATTGTCACAACTGGTGAATTTCAAAAATGCAATCTGGATGTGAGGACACTTTAGAAGAACAATATGCAATAAAATTCTGTTTTAAACTTGGAAAAAATGCCGCAGAAACGTATAGAATGCTTCAGACTGCTTTTGGAGCATCTTGCATGAATTGAGCATCAGTTTTTGACTGGCATAAAAGATTCAAGGAAGCCAGGGAGTCTGTGAGGGATGATGAGAGGTGTGGGAGGAGTAAGGAAGTCAATACACCAGAGTTGATTGGCCAAAGGGTTAGGGTTACTATGTTGAGGTTTTAAGGGAGTTCAGGAAGAGATTCCATTGGAAGAGGCCAGCACTCTTCATATCGGCTCAGTGACATTTCCACGAGGACAATGCACCAGTCCACAACTCCATCCTTGTCACAGACTATTTGACCAAGATGGGCATCCACACAGTTCCTCAGCCTCTCTATAGTCCAGACCTTGCTCCTTATTCCTTAAGCTCAGAGGCTGTCGTTATGAGACAATTGAGGAGATGAAAGAGGCTGTGACGAAGGTCATTGACACGCTCACACGAGGACTTGCATGGGGCCTTCCAGAAGTTGTTGGAATGGTATAACAAGTGCATTGCAGCCAGAGGAGATTACTTTGAAGGGGACTAGAGTTTCATGTGTGTACTATCAATAAAAGTAGCCATACAAAAAAAGTCTAGAAACTTATTTAATAATCCTCGTATTCCTAGTGAAGCAATAATGCCTTAAACATTTTGCATTTAAACCTAAGTAATGTTTGATTAAATGTGAATAATTATTTGACTCCTTTCATTTCTTTTCACTGTCGTATAGAGGATGCTGTGAGGAACAGTGTGTGTTGTTGTTGTTTTTTTTTTTTTCTCCATCTTAAATGTTTAAACCTATCTCTGAAATCAATAAGTATCCATGGCAAATTTGGTAGTATCATATCAAGAATTTTAAGACTCTCTGGGTCTGTGTTTGTTTTTTGTTATCATTGTGTATAAATTGCAATTCTAATTTTTTATTCCTTTTATATAGAGAAGTTTATTCACACAATTTTTTTTGTGTATCTTATAATGATCATATACTTTTTCTATACCAGAGAGTTTCTATTGACAAAAGCAGTACTTCTGATTTTTGTTTAATCAACAATAACCTTTGTTCTATTGTACACAGTATTATCCAACTCTCACCTTGTTCTAAAATTTAATCTTGCTTAAACATGTCTAGTGCTTAAAATTTTGATGTTTTCTTGGTATGACTGTAATGTTGATTTTTTTTTTTTTTTTTTTTTTTTTTTTTAAAGACAATCTGGCAGTCTTGCAATTAGTCTGACTAGTAACTGGACCTCTACTACTACTAGCCTATGATTTTAAAGTTTTTTTAGCAAGGAATTTGTTAGTGATATCAAAAAGCTAATTAGTAATTATACTTGCTACAAATCAATTTTTAATCATGGTCCAGTTGGCTGGGGCTGTAAAATATACAACTGCATCTCTGCAGTGGGGTAAAACCCCACCCTACAAGTGTCTTGGATATGATGTTAAACAATCTGATGTTGAGGCTCCAGTAATGCTGGAGTTTTGGGAATGTGGAGTATCCCTTCATTGCTATATCCACTCTGGCCCAGCCAGTAGCACTTGTTAAGATCTTATCTATGGGTCAAATAGAACTGTTTGACATTTAAACTGAGTGCAAACAAATGACTTCTGCTCAAGTGAATTGTTTGAAATAGAACTGTTTGATCATTTAACTGTGTGTATCTACAAAATATATTTACAGATCATATATTTAATATATATGTAAAAACAGGATTTGGCATTAAATAACCAACAGTGGTTGATATGCCATAAAACCAAACCAATTGATCAGAAAAATAAAATTCAATTTTTACAAAAATGCTCAACAATACATAGCTTAGGAGAAAAATGATTACTCTAAAACAATAATTTTGACATTTGAAAATTGTATTCCATGGCTTTGTTTTTTTTTTTTCCACATTACTCCACCATCCCTCTTATTTATTTATTTATTTATCTATTTCAGGAAATATCTTTAAAAAATACTTAACTCCTAGAATTAGCATTTAGTCTAGTTCTTTAATTGCCTTCGTAGACTTGAACAAAGAATAATTCCTGAAAAACATTAACAATAAAGTATCATGTTGTTGAGATGATGCATTCAAAAACTAATATAATAATAGTTATTAAATAATTTGTGCAAGTCCTTCATTTGCTAATATAAAGGCAAAAAATCCCTTTATGAACTGTGGTATCTGGTGGAATTTTTAAATCATCAATCTATTTAAAAAAAACAAACAATCTTGTGTGTCATAGCTTGCAACATTAAAAAAAAAGCAAGTAGTGACATTTTAATGTTTGTGAATACCAGTAAGTGATCAAATGTTAGCTTGCCCCTTTATCCAGTAATCAAAATCATATTCTTTAACATCAACTTTCAGTTGAAGAATTTTACAAATTAATAATTGATTCTTATTAGTTGGTATAGTTACTAATTATTGAGTTAACAAGTCCTTTGCTAAAATTTTTCTTAGTTGTAAGTTATTTGGAATTTAAGCCCCCACTTACCCACCTTTAGTTGCATGTCTGCCAGTCCTTTGTATAGATTTGTTTTTGAACTATCATAAGACTTAGTTGAACTGCCATTACGAATAATGATCAGTACAGGTAATTTGAATGTATACATCTTGAATAGTGCAGCTTGTTAGTTTAATTAAAGTTAGGATTAGTGCTTGCTTCCACTCATCCTTTTCTCTCTTTTTATATTGATTTTCTTTTTTTTTTTTTTTTTTTTTTTTTTTAGTTTAATGTATATTTTCATTAAAATTATGGTAGTTGCTTATTTCATTCATCTTTTATTGGTGTAATCAACAAAACTTTCATTAAACTCAGACTATTTTGAAAATATTTTAAAAATATAAATTTAAATGTATTAAAAAGTCTGAGAAATCAATTCTGATGAGAAAAATTCAAATTGTTTAAAAAGAAAAAAATTATTTGGCTACTGAAATGTCTGATTCAAAGATTCACTTTTGTTATGATTAAATGATGTTTTTTGGTATTTTAGACAAAAATGTCATTTTTTTTTTTTTTTTTTTTTTTTTTTTTCTGAAGAAGAAAAAATTAAAACTTTAGAATAGGGTACTGATTTTCTAGATTTCACCATCTTGGAATTGAGTATTGGGATCTATCACAGATTATAAGATTCAACTCTAGTTTATTTAAAACAGATAAATTTGCATTTTTTTTAAGAGAATAAATTTTTGAGTTTAAAAGCTCAGGGAAATTTAGTTTATAACCATGAAAAATTCAGGATTGCATTATTATTTTTTTTCCTTGCTAAAATTTAAAACTTACCAAATTGATAACTAGGGTTTATTTAAATAAACTGGTTTTGTTTCATCAAACTTCAAATTGTATTGTTGGTGCTTTCCAGTACTTATATCCGCTTAGAACTGGATATAAGTACTAGTGTATCAAATATCAGGTCAAGACTGGAATCACAGCTAGTTATTTTACAATTTTTGTCACTTAGAATTTACACCAAAAATTTAGAAATGGTAATAATTACTATAAAAGATAAATATCTCGTAACAGAAAATATTTACCAAATTTTTTGTTAAAAAAATCCCTTTGGTCGAATAAATACATATGTATTTTGAAAGCTTTACAGTAGATTGTTTTTCTTTTTATAAAGAACACTCTTCCCAATTATTAATGTATGTGCAAAAGATTTAACTAGCCTACTTGAAGACAAAGCATTCTATTTAAACTCTGAATTGTGTTTTTTGTGTGGGTATTATGTTTTAAGTATATTAATTCCTCTGTAGTGTAAGTGATGTTTAAGCCTTTATACCTCATAATTTAAGCATCATTGTATATTCATAAAAAAAACAAAACAAACTTCTAATACTTATTTTAATTTCCAATACTACTCTTCTGAATCTGAAGGCAGTTGACAAATTTTAAAATTAAACTTGAAAGAAAATTTGAAAACTTTTTGCAAGTGTTCTTTTTGCTGTTTAGTAGTTGGCAGACCTGCTACTTTTACCTCTACTCAGGTAACTAGTCAGTTTTGAAAAATGTGTTTGTAGATATTGTTTGTTTGTCTTTTGTTGTTGCTTGATTTTTTTGTTTGTTTTTTTTATCCTCTCCAGGAATTTTCTGTTTATAATATAAATACCATGTTGAAATGATCTCTGACTTTCCCTACATGCATGGATACCACTTATCTTTCCCTTGGTTTTATTCATCAACTTTAAAATGGTGCTCTCTTGGGTCCTAATAGTTATTTCCCTCTCCTACTGTTAGGATTAATAAAAACAAGAGAAAAGTAACCCCTGTACATGCATATTGGAAAGTCAGATGATTTTAAAATTGTATTTATATCTTAAATAGAACTCTACCATTTTAAAACCTTAAATCAATATTTTTTTTAAATCTGACAAATTGCCTGAGTAGAGGAAGGTCTGAATATTAAGCAACAAAAATTATTTGTATTAAAAATGAATTCTTAGATGGAACTTGTTGAAAGTACCAGGTAATTTTTACTCTTGTCCATGTGTACAAGCATGAAAATACCCTTGTTAAACTGATCATGTCATACCGGGAGATGTAATTAAATACTGACAATAACAACTAAGATGAGGATGTTAGCCTCAATAGTAATAATTGCATGAACCCATTGTAGCAACAGTTCATGATTATACTTGTGTTTCTATTTGTGAAGGATTCTACTTAGCATTTCATCATCATCACTTATATTGAGAATTAGGGTGATTTTTAAACACTTGACCTCGGATTGAACTCTGGTTTCCTGGACCATTATGCCAATTGGAAGATATGAAACTTAAGCTACAGGATTTAATTGTCAAAGTGCTTAACTTCATGTTGACAGATATATCTAATATAAATGTTTGCTTTATTTATAAATAAAGATTGTTATTGGTGACTGAGCTTATAGAGATCTAAGTTCAAATAGCATTATGGTAGTTAGCAAGTGCTGTTGACTCTGTGCTATTCAAACTTATGTATCTCTCACACGGCATAAAAAGTTAGTAATATAGAGATGATTCTTTCTTTGAAATTCATGCGCACACACACTTAATTTTGTTCCGCAACTGATGCAAAAGTGTTTGGTTTGATAATCTGTTTATGCTTGAGGGAGACTAATATTTGACTTACATACACAGTTCCTCCATATGCATAGCATTTTGCATGTAAAATGTATTCTACATTTTTAGTCTCCTCTGTTTCAGCTGTTGCTACCATGATTTTTAACAAATGGTTTTCCATTGCCTTCTAAGTTTGGTTTGGTATATGTATGTATATCCCTTATTGATATGGCTTAAAATTCTGAGGCATCGACCTTTCTAGTTGGAAAAATAACGTTTCTGATTATTGCAGCCAGACAAATTTTTAAGGAAGCTTCATATCTGTCACCTCAGTTGTCCATGGTCAGGAATAACTCAAATTGCTTATATAAAGCTAAAAATATTAAATGTATTAATGTTCAGAAAGTAGTTACATGTTTCACCACTGAACTGAGTCTACCAACCAAAGTTAAATGGAACTGAAGTGAGTCTAGAATTAGTCTATTATCTCTGCTATCTGACAATTGTTTTATGGTGCATCTTAGAATTTAACCCAGTTAAATGGGTAAATAGCAGGACAGACTAGGTTCTTCAGCCTTGGTGAGGCAACTAGTCTAGGAGAAGGAAAACTCTGAATCTCCGCTTAAAAAATTGACCTTGTGTCATATCCTGCCCGAGCAGAGGGGTTGGGTAAATAGGATCTTAGAATTTAACCCAGTTGAGGTTAATACTTTCATAAGGCAACATATTTACCATTGCTTACGGTATGAATTCCAAAAAAGGTAGTACTGCTGAGTCCAGGGTTCAAGCCAAAGACACCAAAAAAATGATACTTGATGCCGCCTTGCTTAACACTCAACATTATAAGGTAAGGATCAAGGGTAAAATGGAGCAACCTCCCCTACACCTCGGTGTAATAGCTATTGAAAAGGGGGCCTTCAAGTCACCCTCGACTAAGGTCACCAACTTTACTTTACTCATATGGTTATAGTTTAAAAACACAACCAACAAACCTTTTCCTGGGAGACTACCTATAATGAAGAATTTTTTAAAGAATATTGAATTCACGTTAAAGCATCAGACTTCACATAAAAACTTAACTTGTCATTTAATTGTGCAAGACCATTTCCAGTAACGTGGGGAAAATGTACATGAGCTTCTCACTCGAGATCTAAAAACATATTACTATCTGCAGATGTCTTTTAACCTGGAATACCAACCTTTCATTTTTGCATGGCATTGTTACAGGTGATGAATGTCAACAGAAAATGAAAAAGACTGATCATAACAAAATTAGAGGCCAGTACCAACACCAAAACCAGGATGCCATCCATGATCTTTGCTTTGTGTTTGGAATATGAAAGCTGTCATCTTTTTACTTGTGAAATGTGGAAGTAACATCACTGCAGATATTTATTGTCGGTGACTTGATGGGGGTAAACAATGTCAAGTGTTATTTTCCAGTGTGACAATAGATTTTAATAGCATTTCAACATGTCTAGGGTTATTTTATGCCTGGAGGTTAGGGAATTTCATGCATTGTACATTTTATATTTTTCTGTAGTTGTTTAAGAGTTTATTTTAATTTTTGATATTTTGTTTTAACAATGTCAAAATCCTCTGGGATATTTAATTAATTTGTATGGTACTGGTCATCTTTAAAATTTGTAATTCCTGGTATGTATATATTTCTCTCACAAAAAAATAAGATTATTAGGATGAGAGGTGTTCCACATCCTCCATAATGAAAGTTTGAGTGAACAGGCTAGGCTTAGGCCAGTTTATCTGAACTTTTCTTGTTCCCTAAAGATACCTGCGTCAGAAAAATAAGGTCTGGAAAAAGTTCGGTTTGAGGTTACCCTTACTGTGCTCTTAACTTGGACTCTGACAGAATTCTTATAGCAACAACAAAAGCTAAACTTGTACTTAAGGTTTAACCAGTTAGAGGATGTTTTGGCTCAAGATATGTTTACTTCAGTGTTTTTTTTTTTTTTTGGTGCAGTTTCTTTTTTAAAGGTGCAAATGGCTTTAATTTAAAATAAAATGCAATCTATATGAATAAATTTGTGTTTCTATGCTTATGCTATCATCAAAATGACATGTTATTGACATGCATGATCAATGTGCTGTGTGTATTATATATACTAACAAATGGTGTTGATCACAGTTGTGAGTTATTTAATTTGCATAATTTTAAAATGGGTTTTAAATAACGATTGTGTCATTTATTCATAGTTTTTTTTGGGGGGGTGGGGGGTCTATAATTTTTATAAGCTATTATTAAAAAAAAAATCTGAAATGAAAAGTTAAGAACATTAAGTACATGCACAAACATTTGGTAACAGTCTTTTCATATAACATCACTTAGATTCTTCTATTGGGGTAGGAGTATTTGTATAAAAAATCTTAATGAATCGGGGGTGGGAGTTGTTCTCTCTATTGGCATAATTATAAATTGAAACTAGAAAAAAATGTTGCAGCAAAGTGTAGGTACAGCTTGTCTCATATGAATCTATTGCAAATTTGTTTTATAAATATTTAAAAACAATTATAGATACTTTTTTTTTCTTTTTTTTTTAAATACATTTTATTTGTCTTATAAAAAAAGAAGTTTTAAGAATATAAATAAAACAAGATAAACTACATTTAAATAATAGATTGATGTATGAGAAGCCTTCAATAAATAAGGTAAATTTTGCCTAAGGAAGAGTTGGCAGTAGGAAGCACTGTATCCCCCCCCCATTCTCAAGGAAATCCATAGTGATGAATCTTTTTATGTCTGTGAAGACTCTTTATGATCTTCTTTACTGTCTACTACACCAAGAATTTTTCTTTACTGGTAAGTCAATATGCTTCCCCTCCAAGGACTTTTTTTTTTTTTTTTTTTTTTTTTTTTTTTGACTCTGGCTCAGTGACAAATCCATGTTTACTCTTGTATAAACATTTATTTACTAAAACCTCTCTACACATCATATATTTAAATTCCTTATGGTTTGCACTTCTCAGCCATCTAAAATTTAATGTTCAAGCCTTCAAATTAAATATTTTTGTGAGAACAAAATTATTTTTCCTCTAAACCAATTCCAGTAAATGGGGGGGGGGGTTATTATATACTAAAAAGTTACTTATTGAAAGATCCTCATACATTCAGTTGTCTGAATTTCTGAGACAAAGCTTGATGATTTTTATCATTAAGGTTTTTCAGATTGTCTTCATCTCTATTATTTACACAATGTTTTGACCAATATGTCCTCCAGCCTTCTTCAGGTGTTTGTCAAACTCAGGAACTTTGAACTACGTCCTTTACTGAAACTATGGGGGGGTGCCTGTTCTGATTCCATGAGCCATAACTGAGTACAAGTGTTAAGTATTCCTGTATTGTTACTCGCCTGCAGTCAGGATTGAACCTGCATTCTCCAGATGATTGCAGGTGCAATCCTGACTGCAGGTGAGTAGCAATACAGGAATTCTTAACACTTGTACCTGGTTATGGTTAATGGAATCAGAACAGGCAACTCCCATGGATTCAATAAAGGACATAGTTCAAAGTTCCCTGTAGGTTCCCAAGTTCAACAAACACCTGAAAAAGGCCGGCAGACATATCAGCCAATACGTTGTGTAAATAACAATAAAGAGGAAGACAATAGTCCAAAAAACCCACATACATTCAATTTAGATTTTATTTTAAATTGCATATAGTGATTCATTTTCATCTTTGTATTAATCTTCCCCCACAACATCCTGTCAACTTTTAGCATAGTCTTAAATGGATTTTTTACAAATGTATTTCAGGCTTATGGGAAATTTTGTATGAGTTAATTATTAAGAATAAGAGTCAAAACTAAAAATAACTTTATCTTACATCTCTTAACTTAAGTATTTTTGAATGAAATTAGAATTATTATTTACTGTAGAACTTAGCTAGCAACTAACCTCTGAAATAAGCAGGTGTCTATTACCTAATTTTCTACTGATATACAAATACTTGATAAAAGTCAGCTCTTTATACGAAGTTAATTGAACATCATTCTCAAATGGATTTTTTTTTTTTAATTTTTGAAAAAATTTAAGCAAATTTAGTAGTTACTATCCACTTTATTTTCTACCACAAATATTTTAAAAGAAATCCTATAATGAGGGTTTAATTTTGATTGATAATACAATAAACTGTTGATGGATTTTTAAGTGACGGTACATCAATATGTTGGAACTGAGAAATTTGTTTTAAAAGTAATGAATGCAGTATAAAAGTACATATGAAGGATTTTATTTAGTCTGCTCATCTTTGGGTGCTTTATATATGCACTGCCTCGCTGTCTATTCATTTCCTTCTTTCCAGGTAGTTATATATTGAATAATGTAGTTAATTTGTTCCAAAATTTTGTCCTGGTTTTATTATAAGGTTTCAACATAACTCCTTTTAACCAAAAAAGAATAATTTTAAAAAAAATTACTTGGTCTTAAATGATGTACATAAAGTTCATTACAAATGGTAGTTTAGGCAAGAAAAATATTTGAAATGAATTTTTCTGGTGAAATTATCCTTCAGTGTAACTGACACTGAACACGACACTAATGAAGGTGTTGCTGTATCATTAAAACAAAACAACTAGAACTTCAGTGACAAAATCCCTAATAATTTCATTGCTAAATGCAATTTAAGTTCTGGTGGAGAATACACTTATATACATTCATTACAGTATAATAAATTATGTATACATAATTTCTGAAAAATGAAATCACAGTGGAATCTTATTGTCATCAGCTGTTTCCATTCCATGACAATTTACATCAACAAATTCTGGGCACAAAAAATAGATTTGGATCTAAAAGTACAAAATGTTCTTAATTTTATTTTGATTTTATACATATAAAAGAAGTAACCATTTAAAACGACATGGGGAAATTTATATTAAAGATTTTTTTTTTTTTTCCAGTTATATCTTACATTTTTTCCCCATATCAAGTTTTGAATGGTTAGTCCTTATCTTTTATATATAAGCATTTTATTTTGGATCCTCCTTAAAATGTTTGAGAATGTCTCAAGGTTTAAAAAAAATAGGACATTGGTATTGGCTTTCATGTAACTCCTAAAACCTTGGGTGCATTGACTTAAGTGTTTTGTAACAGTGTGATCATATATCCCTCAGTCTCTCTCTTAAGAAAAGAAAAAACTTCCTCTATTATATAATATGAACTTTTCTGTTAGGAGTGTATAATAATTTCATGATACAGAATAATTTTAAAAAAACTAATAAAAAGATGAAAGCCACTACATAAGTATTTCCAACTTGGAAAAAAATTTAACTGCATTATACTAACAATTATATATATACCATATATATATATTTTTTTTTTCTTCACTTTTCTCTTGTTCTCATATACTCCACTTTTTTCTTTGTTATAACACAGTTGCAAAATTGTTGTTATGCATTGAATGTTATTAGACCCAATATTTTCTCCTATTCTGATGTGTTCATTATCTCCCTTTCATCTTTCTGAAATTTGTTTTATGGTAGGACTTTCTTAGCAGTAGATAGAATCCAATGCCTTCCTGTTCTTGTGAATAGTTAAATCTGCTAATAAGAGTGAAGCATTTGTACTAGGTTTGTCCATTTTAATTTTTTTTTAGTTCAAAAATAAAAATGCAATTGTAAAAGTTGATTTAAAAAAACTGAACATTTTTAATTTTGAAAATCTCACTAATTATAGCATACAATTAAACTGTTTTAAAGAAAATGTTTTGTAACATTCGCACCAGAAAATAAGACAAATGTAAGATTTTTTTTACTAAACTGTAATGCTACAGTCTTGCTCAGAACAATTATAGAATTGCTTTGAATGAAGAGTACTGGCCAAGCTATGACCAAAGTCTTTCTCATTCTAATAGTTATACTCTAGTTATACTCTGGAGGTTTGCTATTTTCATTTACTGCTGATTGGTGTTCAAATGCTAGTGTCTCACTTTATATCTGATAACGTTTAATTGGTAATAAATTAATCATTATACTGTTTTTAAAGACTTCCAAGAAAAGGGATGGCTGGAGAATCACAGGAGATTTTTGCATTTAAAAAAAAAATTTAATATATTTTTTTAACATTTTTAAAATGCTATTCTTAAAGACATCTCTTATATAATTTTACTCTTTAGAAATATATTTTACAAAAATTTAGTTTAATAAGTTTTGAACATTAAAGTTTTCCTGGTTTTGTTTTAGCTACAGACAAATGAAACCAAGGTTGATGTCGACTGAATTTGTTTTCTATTAACTATGAATATGTCATGTCAAAAATAGTTAAAAATACTCAATTCTTTTTGTTTTTTGTTTGTAATCTCTGCTGCCAAATATGTACACTATTTATTATGGGTTCTGTATTTTGTGTATAAACAAAGAAAACTATGAATTTTTTATAAGATTACTGGCATATTTTATATTTTTTAAATTTTTTCTTCATTTGCCAACTTCCCTACAAATGTGGCTTTACAATCTTTTACTATTTGCATTCACTGTAATCAAACTATTTATATTGAATTTATAATTCCCTCAGTGGAGTGTGTGTGTGTGCGTGCACATGCTTACCTTTTTATAGTCTCTAACCATTTTAATGGTGGATTTCTGTTCCATCAGCCTTCACTGTATGGTCTGTATGAATTTGACTTCTTTTTTCTTTGTAATTTTTTTTTTAATAGGCCAAATAGATAACTCCCAACACTCTTATGAAAGTGAAGATTTTAGTCTAAATTCAGTTTTTCGTCTCTGAGACTAGATTCCCTACCAAGGCTGCGCAGCCCAGTTTACCCTGCTATTTACCAATAGCTGGTGGCAAAAGAGATGGATTCATGTCTTTTCCTTGGACATGAGCACAAAAGAAAAGGCAAAATGCCTTACCCAGGATTTGAAATTAATTTGTTGAGTGCATCCATTTCTTCTGAAAATAATTTGTTTCACCTACACTTCTTTCTCTTTATACATTCATACACTTATGTACAAACGCAGAATGTAAATAAAAAAAGGCAACATAGATCTTAGTGAAAATTTAATTTTAGTATTCTCATACTAAAATTAAATTTTCACTAAGATCTATAAAGAAACAATAAACAATATTCTCTATTTTGTTATTGTCATCCCTTTGTTTTAAAGATTATATCATCCAAATGATTGCCATCAACTATACATTTCTGAAGCCTCACTGAAGTTCTTCAGCACTTGTTTTTTGTCATTGCTTCTATTATTACTGCAATTTCATAATGAATAAAATCTTTGGTTTGAGTTTTATAGCATATCAACCATTGTAGGTTATTTAATGCCAAATTCTCTTTATTCTAATACTAATAGTTCAATTTAGTAGTAATCATTTGTTTGCATTCTCTTAAATGGTTTCAAGTATTGCTATGTAACACTAACGATTCTCTTCAGGCACAAGTGATCTTTATGTATCACTAACAATTCAATTAAACATTAGTTATTGGTTTACACACAGTTAAATGGTCAAATAGTTCTTTTTCTAACAATTTGATTTAATGTAAGTCATTTGTTTTCATACAGTTTAAATGTCAAACACTTCTATTTGACTCATAGATAGAACCCTATCAGGTACTACCACTCCAGGTCAGAGTTGTCCTGGGAACAATGGCAATGAAAGGATACTCCATATTCCCCAAAGCTCCAGGGCTTGAGCCTTGCTATCAGATGGTTTGATGTTATATCCAGGACACTCATTAGGAGTGGGGAGGTCTTACCTTTCTGTAGAGATGCAGTCAGTGTATTTTTGAGCCCCAGCTGACTAGGCTCTAAAATCTTTGTTGTCTGCAGCTTACATTTAAAAACTTGAGCCTTCAGATATCTCTTGAAAAATTAATCACTAGAGGATTGATCTAATGTGTGAGCTGGTCACAGCATGTTACCACATATTGAGATGAAACGCCTTGGAAAAATTTCTCTATGAATTTCTATAAATGCCCTTGCCGTGGTGGCTACTCAAAGACATACTTTGCACCTGCTCACCACAACTAGTGCTATACTGCAGCAATTTTAAATATAGATCATTTTGTTAGACCCTGTGTATGTAATATATATATATATATATATATATATATATATATACACACACACACACTGTTTCAGAAAAATTGATATCATTTCATAATCTAATTTCTTGACCAATTCTCATTTAAATGATCTCAAGTTTTGATAATACACACTTGAACAAAAATATAAGACCACTTTTAAAACTGAAGAAAAAGATTGTTTACAATTTTTAAATTATGAAAATCAGATATATGAAAGATATGGTTAAGAGACATTTAAATTTAAAATAGGAAGAAATTTCACTTCATTTTTTTATATGTATATTAGCATTTATGCTTAATTTTAAAATTTTATTTTGATATAAATATAAGACCAATGAGCAGATCTATAGAATATGAAGGCAAATTTTTTATTTAATATTTTGTAGATCTGCTGTTAGCTTTCATAACCTCAAAAATTCAGCTTGGCATACTATCAACTAGTTTCTGAAATTGAACTGAAGGTATTTTTCCCATCTGTCTAAGATTGGGTTTTTTAGTTCAGAAATTGCTGAGTACTGTCAACCTCCTTCATAAACTTTTGCAACAATCAATCCCCACAAATTTTCTATATGATTGAGATACGGAAAGGATGCTAGGTGGTCCAGAAGTCTTATTTTTTTTGGTCAAGCAAGTACTTCTTTGTTATTGATGCATTATGGATAGCAGCATTATCTTGCTGAAAAATCCATTCTTCTCCACATAGATGACACCCTTTTTGTGTAAGAGAAATCATTTAGCATCTTCACATAATCTACTACTTTTTGTTGACAACTGACTAATTAGTTTGTTTTCCTGAAGATGAGAAGGGCCCCCAGGTCATAAGAGATCCTCCACTATGCCTTGTTGAGTAATTCTCTTCTGGAAATTTTTTTGCGTGTCAGTACTTCTGAAAGCCATCAGGACTGTCTAAATTGAAAATAACTTTTCGCCATACTTTAGCACTCAGATTAATATTAACTAGCATATTCCAGTTGTTTCTCTTTGTGGACGATGAATTCTTTTCTTATACTTAATTTTTCTGTTGTTTAAATGCCTTCTAATTGTTCTAGTACTGCAAGGAGCATCTACTAGAGATTTCAATATTTTTGATGTCGAGGAAGTTTTCTTTTTTACTTTGCAAACAATTCTTCTCTTGAATTTTGGTGGTAATTTTTCTAGCTTGCCTGTTGGTTTTCTTGTTCGATACTTATTTGGACTTTTCAAGTAACTGCAGATAACAGTTTTACTGCATCCTAAAGCCTTTGAAATTTCTCTGAGATTTTCTGACTCTTTTCAGAGCTGTAATCTCGCCGTTCTCAAATTCAGATAACTTAGTTTCTTTAGCCATTAATTTTTTTAGTATTTTATGTATTACAGTTTTAATAACTTTTAAATTACATAGAGGATATATATATTAGATTTTTCTATTAAATTAAGTTCTCCTTTCTTTAGTTTTTATTGGTAGTCTTATATTTATGTCAAATAAATTTTGAAATTTAACATAAATACTAATATACATATAAGAAATGAATTAAATTTCTCTTAACCTTATCTTTCGTATAACTGATTTTCATAATATAAGAATAGTAAACAATATTTTCATATTTGAGGATGGTTTTATATTTTTGTCCAGGGGTTTATATATGGGGAAAAACTAAAAATTCCATGCTTAATTTTATTCCTTTTCTGGAAAAGAAAAGATGTTTAAACAATAAACATACACCTTTGAGTGGTTTCTACACATGCTGTTAGAATATAAGATCATTTTATTTGGAGAATTGGTCAAGTTAGATTACAAAATATTAAATTTCTGAAACACTAAACATTTCAAATTATATCAAAATTTTTGAAATCCTCTCTAAATATAAATATATATGCACACTATCCATCCCAAAGGATGATAATAGTTATTTCAAAGGAACAGTGTATAAATGAATTTAGGTGAGTAAGGGGTTACACAGTTTTGGACCCAGCCTTTCAACATCTTTGATTCATAACAGTTGATGGAGTGAATGGTTAGACCAAGCTTTCATATAAAGGATGCTCTTACACTTGATGTCATTTGTTTGCTTGGTGATCATTAATCCTACAAGAGTGTTCATTTACTTTATAAAACAAGCCTTGTTTTTCACCCTGAAGGGTGTGTAGCATATCACTTAATTCTAACTAGACTAATTAGACTTTTTTTTCTCTATTCACCTGTTTGAAATGACCTGCCAACTACTGTTCATGAGATGAATATAATGGTTTCACTTATTCAACATTAGATACAGTAAAACAATTTGCTTAGTTTTTAAATTAGCTGTAAACTTATCACCTCTTTGGTGTGACACCAAACAATATTCCAGTTTAGATCCATTATTGCCAAATTGATCAACTTTTGAAAACTTCATGTTACTAAATTTTGAATTTCAACTTTTTGTATTAATTTTTTTAAATAGGCCTTGGCTAAAAAAAAATTGATTTTTATAATGTAATATAACAACCTTATGAACTTAAAACTAATAAAGATAAATATTGGTAAGTTTTCTTATTGATCTTTTTTGGTTTGATTTATTTATTTAACAGCATATGAAACCCCTTATAGGTTATTTAGTGCTGAAATTTGATTCATTTATAGATATTTGATTATAATCATTTATATTTTCAATATTTCATTGCAATTTTTGAGTTTTTATGTTTGTTTGTTTTTTTATCACATTTTTTTGTTTGTCTATTATAATCATTTGTTTGCACACAGTTATATAGTTTCAATCATTCCCATCCAATACTAAAAATTTTAAACATCTATTTGACCTGTAGATGTGACCCTAACCATTCCAAGTCTAAGTGGACCTGGTAGTATATGACTATAAAAGGGTACTCTTCAGTCTCATTACTGAATGCATTTTTGTTTCTTTTTTTTTCTTAATGTACACTGTTAAAATAGTGTATTCTATTCATCATATTTATTCTTAAAAACATCATCAATCGTTTAATGAAAATGTTGGGCTACTTTCATAATGAATTCACTACTTCTAGTTTCTTAGGCATGCTACTTGCAACACTTCAGATCAATAATGAATAAAAAGCTTTTACTGTGTGCATGGCATAATGGTTATTGTCAAAAGAAATGGACCTAATGAGCCAAGTTCAAATCCTGAATAAGACTGTGCATTTCTCTTTATGTTAATACTCTTGGGGGAAGACATGACCCCCACCCCCATATCTAAGAGTAAATAGTAAAGCAGATTGGGTTCTTTAATCTTGGTCTAGAAGAATGAAAGGTCTGAATTCAAGCCAGCTGTACTCCACTTTAAAGAATTGACATTATGTCATGTCCTGGCTTCAGTTGTGCAAATTCATGAAGTGTATTATACATTATATCAACTGTTTCTATCTATTATTAAATCAAAGAAAACAAAATATTAAATAAATTTGACTGTTTAGAGAGGAAAATTTTTGTAGGGTTGGAAGAGGGAATGGATATTGATCGCCTCTTCCTGTCTTTGTTTTTTCTTAACATACAGTAAAACCATAAAAAGTAGTGTAATGTATTCTATTTATTAAGTCGTATTCTAAAAAGAATCTCAAATCCTTAAATGGGAACAGAAGAATTGGATTCTTGCAAAAAACATTAGATTGAAGTGAAACACAAACCGCTTCATCCAGGTTTTAAACTTGGCTTGTTGGGTTCATTTTCTCTGATGATACCATTACACCATGCACATAGTGAAAGTTTTTTTATTGGCTTTTGATCCAACCAGTGTCACTTGGAGCCAATAGCTTTAAAGAAATGTAATGAGTTACTTTTCTCCATTGCTATTTATTAAAAGATCTTACATGATTGTATTTTAGTGATTTCTGAATTTTTTCATCAAAAGTAAATATTTAATAACTGGTATTTTTGTAATAATTTCATAAAATTATTCTTTCTTGATTGTTCTACTGCAAAAAATAAATTTTATTTTAATCTTCTGATCAAAGGTGGAAAATTGACACTCAATTTATGAAAGTGAATGTAGCATCAAAATCTTAGTCAAAATTTAATTTTACTATCAAGATGCATTTGTGGTGTAGCAGTTATCATTATAGGAAATGGACACAGTGACACAAGTTTAAATCTTGGACGAGATTTCATATTTCACATAGCACTAATGCTCTTAGGAAAGTTATGAATACAACTACTCTAACTCCAGCTATGAGTAAATAGTAGAGCAGACTGGGCTCTTTACAGCCACTAGTCCAGGAGAAGGATAACTGAATTCAAACCTGTTGTAGACATGGATAGGGATGGGTTCCATGCAGCTATATTGTACTCAACACCCATTACAGGAATAGCTCCCTCATGACCAAAATGGATTACAGAACAATTAAACTTTTTGGAATCAAAATAATTTTTTTTCTTTGGGTCTGTCTGTGTGTGTGTGTGTGTATATGTATATATATATATATATATATATATATATATATATATATAAAAACTTACTAAAAAATACTTATTTAAAAGTGTCACAAAAAACCCTACTCCCTACCTAAATTTCCATGTTTTTTTGGTTTGTTTTTTTTCTCTTGAATGTATTTCAGATTATACTGTACAACTGACACCTAAAAAAAGTGAGGAAGATGAGGTACAGATCAGTAGGAATGTTGCATACACTTAATTCAAGATAAAATTTTGTTAAAAAATGATTAAATAAACTATTAATAATTAAGAATATTTCCTAATCTAAATTCAACAATGATTAAATTTTCTCTTTGAAGTAACAGTTCAAATTGTTCTTAATTAGTCTCATATTTAAAGCAGATTTTTTTCTGAGAGTCTTCAAATTATTCTTAAATTGTAAAACTAAATTCATATTGATATCATCTTATTCTGAATAACATTATAATAGTACAGGGCATTTCAAAAATTTTATATCCTTTGAGATGCATTGGATTTTGTTTATAAAAATTGATATAATTTAAACTTGCCCAATTCTCATTCAAATGATCTCAAATTTTAACAGCATGTGTAGAAACAACTCAAATTCAATGTTTAATGTTGAAATGCCTTTTCTTTTCAACTGAATGGTATTTCTATACCTGAAAAGAAAAAAAATATTAAACATAGAAATTTTAGTTGTTTCTACATAAGTTGAGATAGTTTGAATGAGAATTGGTCAAGATTACAAAATGGTATCAGTTTTTCTGAATACACAGTATAACAACTGGATTATTACATCTTGAATATTTTCCATTATTTTTCTGGTCTTATCTGATATGTATCTTACAACTTTAAAAAAGGTCAGGGGTATTGTTAACTGATTTTATAATGGTTCCTTTACCTTTCTACCACATCGAGCTTAGGCATTTGGACCCCCCCCTTTTTTTTCTTTTGAATCTTTTACTAATTTAAAAATATTCTTCATGAAATTTACTTTGACACAAACTTACCTATGTATTTTAATGTATATAATCCAAGTATTATGAATAATGTCCTAAAATAAATCTTTAAAAAGAATTTCTCTGTAAACTTTACAATTTCATATAAATATCTGAATTCTCTGCCATTAAAAGTACATGCACCACTCTTAGCTGTTGTTAGAAAAAGATATATGAAGTAAATTGCTTTGTGTATTCATACATTCTAATAAAACCCTGTTTATACAAGACAGGAAAAAAAACCAAACAATTGTCTTCTACCCATTTCTCAATTTCTCAGTATTTAATTTTTACTGGTACTGTCCAGAATTTTACATATCATCCAGACTTGCTGGAAAATTGTTAAAAAAGTTGAAATTTTTTTCGTAATATTTCTCCTTTATCATTTTGAAGACTAACATAAAACTTCTTGATGGATATAGTCAGAAATTGTTTATCTATGATATATCAGAAAGAAGACAGTCTATACATTACTAAAATTTTCATTGTGTATGTAATTATAATCCAACAAAAACAAAACATCATTGCAATGGAATTAAAATGCTCTTAGAGAATAAAGCAATTTCCAGTCCAATTTATAACTGAATGATAATTTTATATTGCCACCATTTTTACTAAATATCATTTTTGTTTTAATCATTTAAATGTTCAATATTACAGAGATAACTAAATAGAATTCTTCACTTCTTAAATAGAAGTATCAATATCATCATCATCAACCACTGTTACAATAGTAGCCTAAAACGTTCATGGGTATTCTCATATCAAATAATGATCTGAAGTCTTAAACTTCAATGGATGATAAGGTCACCTTATTAAAAAAAAAAGTTCTTTTTGAAGATTTAGCTTATATTTTGTTAGTTTTTTTAATGTTATTCTATAACCTTCTGGCACACCTCTCCCTCCCTTCTTTCATAGTTTGGCTCTGAGTTTCATAGGTTTGAAACTGTCTTTATCCAAAGGTATCTACTATAAAATTAGTTTTCTTTGTGAATTAATATAAATGTTTCTTTACTCATTCATACAAAACATTTTGTGTACCTTCCACATTGGAAGCAAAATGGAAAAAAATTTTTGATTGATGAGACATCTTTTCCTGGATATATTATATGTGTGTGTGTGTGGGGGGGTTCAAATTATTAAAAAATTCAAATTTCCTATGCATTTAAAATTTGCTTTGTTACTAAAACACTTATGACACACTCACTGAGTGAGTAAATATATCTCTTCCAGTAAAGAGTTCAATTGTTGAACTTCATTGTTAGTATAAGATGCTTGGTCAGTTCATGAGCAGGTATGTAGGCCTTCAAAAAATATTTTGCAACTTATTCAATAGTTGTCAGTATATATGTTTACTAGTAAAATCTGCAATGTCATAGTGGTATAATGATTTACATATTTGTATGTGAATTTTTATTGATATTGTATCTATTGTGTGGTTACTTGTTTTGTTATAATCTCTCAGATTTGGAAATGTTAATTAGATTCAGAGTTTTACAGGTATTCTCTCAGGGGTCAGTTTGATCTAAGATGGAGAATAATCTAAACTTTTGAAGGTGGGCTTTGCCTTATTATGTAGCATAATCACAAGTAATATACTTGGGGGTAAAAAAGATAAAATAAAAAGAATCCTCAATATTCTGGTTAAGATAAAAAAAATGTAGATTGCCTTAAAATATTGCTATTGGCATTGATTTTTAATTTTACATTAGTATTCTATTTAAATGAAATATTTTCATATTTTTTTTCTCTTTTTTCTTCAAGACAAGAAACTGCTGATCTTTTGCCCCCATCTAACCTTGTACAACGTGATTTTTTAAACAGTCTGTATCTGGCTTTGTGGGCAAGAATTGAATTGAAGATTTTTTAAAATTTTATTCTTCTTGAATATGTAAGAAATTGATTTTAAAAAATCCATTAATAAATAAACGATTATCTGAATTGTGTTGTTTTTCTTTTTTTTCTCATGCATATATATATATATATATATATATATATATAATTTTGTGTGTGTATATGTATATAGGATGTCTACAAAAGAAATAGTTTCCAAAATGTATTTAATAAAAAATCAAACATTGACAATCATGATTTGTACAGAAATACTTGAATTATCATAAATCTTTATAAGAAAGTTTATTTCAAATGTATTTATTGTTTAGAATAGTCTTTTTAGGTATTTTAGTGAAAAAAATTTTAATATGTTTTATTTGTCTTATAAAAATAAGCAAAAGTTTAATATTTATTAAACAAAATAAATATGATTTATAACTAGCTTAATATATTGCATTTCATTTTAAATTACATCTAGTGAGTCATTTTCATTTTTATATTAAGCATCCCACAAACATCCTTTCAATTTTTAGCACAAAATCTTTTAAATGGAATTTTTTAAATTTATTTCAGGCTTATGGGAAATTTTGTATGTGTTGAAAATTCAGAATGAGATTCAAAATTAAAGATGATAACTTGATCTTACTACTCTTTACTTGAGTATTCTGAATCAAATTAGAATTGTTGCTTACTGTATAACTTTGTTAGCAACTAACATGTTTTAAGTAAATTAGCTGATGCTTTTAATTACTTGTACTGAAACAGTTGAAGTTCATTACTTACAGTCAGCTAATTGCTGAAAATTAGATGCCCTATAAACCCATCTTCACAATGTTCCAGCATTTCTGTACAAAAATCATGTCTTAGTCCTGATCCCTTAGACTTTACACTAACTAGTTTCTAAGGAATCATTTTCAAATGTTCCTGCAAAATTTTCCAGTCATCCATAGAAATTGTAACACTTGATCTGTCTTCCTTGTGGATTTTTGTGGCTTGCATAGGTAACTTGCATGAACATACTACAGTTGTTTTTTGGACTCAGGATCTCTTAGGTCTTCTCCCTTTATACAAACATTGTTTCAAATCTTTTGTACCAATTGTAGATAGTGTCTAATTTGCTGTGATTTACCAAAATGTACTCTAACATTGCACAACAAACAAAATTAATTTTGTTTAATGCCTTCTCAACAGCCATAGTTTTTGACACCCTGACTAACAATGAACCACTTGGTGCTGCTGAAAGTCTTAATGATAAACTTCAAGTATTTCTTTACTGAAACTATAACATGAGTGTCAGTATCTTGAGTTATTTTTTTCTTAATAGATATTTGAAACTAGCTATTTCTTTTCTAGACAACCTATATGATAGTCAATTTGAACTAAGCCAAGAATGGCATAAAAAAAATGGAATGCTGCTTGCACAGTTTTAGCAGGCTCCTCTTAGCATGTTTAATAAGTCTTTAATTGCATGCCAAGTTCATGCAATTAATAAGTTATTGGGCCTTAGACACTTGAGTTGCTCTCCACCCATCCATGTGTGTACTTATCCAACCCCTCTGCCACACAAGATCAATTTTTAAGTGGAGTACAGCTGGTTTGAGTTTAGAGTTTTCCTTCTCTTAGCAAGGCTAAAGAACCCAGTTTTCCCTACTATTTACTCATTGGTGGAGGAAGAAGGTGGCAGGCCTTTTCCAAAGGCTTTAACACAAAGTGAAACAATCAGCCTTGTCCAGGATTTAAACTTGGGTCACCAATTTCATCCATATTCCCATCTTCCCTCCTTTTCCACTCTCCAATCATTCTTTCTATTTATTTAATTTATCTGTCAAATCATAAATCTTTGCTGAGTGATAGGCAATTTGAATCTCTGGAAAAAAACAAACAAGTTTTTGTAATGATCAAAATGTAAACCACTGAATGGTAGATGAAATATACATTAAAAATGATTGCGAAATATATTATTAAATACTATTTTAATATTAATAAAGCAACATATATATTTCTCAAGTTAAAGAATTTTTAAGGGAGTCTTAAAAATAAATCATTAGAACAAGAAAAAAATAATATGGAAGGATTTTTCCCTCCAGTTAAACACAATCTTGTGTAATATCCTTACATACCTACCTTT